>OW240913.1:237984920-238126294 GCA_933207985.1 Pelobates cultripes
TCACAGTGGATACTGTGCCCAGTGCCACCACTCACTCACTAGTGTCACAATAGCTTGCATTTAAAACCAAAAAACTTTTTTCACTGTTATAGATTGAATATAAAAGTGGCCTCTTTGAGAGAAATATTTCCCACAATCAGAACAAAAATAAGGTTTCTCTCCTGCAGTGGCGTACACATGACCCCTGGGTCACCGGTGCGAAAATTGATCCGTGGGCCCCCCGCGCGCGCGGGCCGGACCACAACACATGGCGGTGGGCACCTGGTCACAGGGGTTACAGGGCTGCGACCGCGGTATGTACGCCAGTGCATGCAGATGCACACACACTTAAAGGACCACTCTAGGCACCCAGACCACTTTAACTTAATGAAGTGGTCTGGGTGCCAGGTCCAGCTAGGGTTAACCCATTTTTTCATAAACATAGCAGTTTCAGAGAACTGCTATGTTTATGAATGGGTTAAGCCTTCCTCTATTTCCTCTAGCGGCTGTCTCATTGACAGCCGCTAGAGGCGCTTGCGTGCTTCTCACTGTGATTTTCACAGTGAGAGCACGCCAGCGTCCATAGGAAAGCACTATGAATGCTTTCCTATGTGACCGGCTGAATGCGCGCGCAGCTCTTGCCGCGCGTGCGCATACAGCCGACGGGGAGGAGAAGAGAAGGATCGGAGGAGGAGAGCTCTCCGCCCAGCGCTGGAAAAAGGTAAGTTTTACCCCTTTCCAGAGCTGGGCGGGAGGGGGCCCCTGAGGGTGGGGGCACCCTCAAGGCACTATAGTTCCAGGAAAAAGAGTGTTTTCCTGGCACTATAGTGGTCTTTTAAAGGACCTCTACAGACACCCAGATCACATCAGCTCAATGAAGTTGTCTTGGTGTCAGGTACCTCTAGTTTTAACCCTGCAGCTGAAAACATAGCAGTTTCAGAGAAACTGCTATGTTTCACTGAGGGTTAATCCAGCCTCTAGTGGCTGTCTCACTGACAGCCGCTAGAGGAGCACACTGAACGTCAATAGGAAAGCGTTTACTAATGCTTTCCTATGGGCGATTTGAATGCGTGCGCAGTCGCATTCGGAGCTGAGAGGCTGAGGGATCCCCAGCGCCAAGGGAGTCCGGCGCTGGAGAAAAGTAAGTGCTGAAGACACACACACACACTTACAGACGCATACACACTAGCTAACAGACACACACATTTACTGACAGAGACACAGTCAGCGACAGACATACATACACACTCACTTACAAAACATACACTCTCATTGACAAACACACACTCACTAACAGACATCAAACAGACTCACTAACACACACACTCTGTAAGACACACACAGTAACACACTCACTGACACTCACTAGCAGACACACACACTCACACTCACTCTAACACTCACTAGCAGACACACACACTAACACTCACTCTAACACTCACACACACACTAACACTCACTAGCAGACACACACACTAACACTCACACTGACACACACACTAACACTCACTCTAACACCACTAGCAGACACACACACTAACACTCACACTGACACACACACTAACACTCACTCTAACACTCACTAGCAGACACACACACTAACACTCACTCTAACACTCACACTAACACTCACACACACTCAAACACTAACACTATTTTTTTTTTTTTTTAAATGTAATCCCCCCAGCCTCCTTACCTTTTGGAGTGCTGGGGGGATTCCCTGGGGTCCAGTGGTGCTGCTGGGCTCCTGGGCGGGTGGCCGGTCCAGCAGGCGGGCGCGTGAGGGAGCACTCAGTGCTTCCTCTTCAGCTCCCTCGCTCGCCGCGTAGGGATGCCGGCGCTGGAAGATGACGCCATCTTCCGGCTCCGGTATCAGTGCGGTGCGCGAGGGAGCTGAAGAGGAAGCACTGAGTGCTCCCTCGCGCGCCCGCCTGCCGGACCGGCCACCCCCCTGCCTGGGGTCAGCAGGGCCAGCCTCGGGGGGGCCCTGGGGTGGCCGGCTCCTGGGCTACATACCGGGTCGCAGGGGCGGCCGGGCCCCCTGGTGGGCTGGGCCCGGTCACAGCCGCGACCCCTGCGACCCTGGTATGTACGCCACTGCTCTCCTGTATGGCTCCTCAAATGATGCTTAAGATTGGAAGCGGCTGAAAAGCATTTCTCACACTCTGAACTAAAAATATATTTTTTTTAACATTCTCTCCACTTTGAACGAAATGACGTTTGGGAAGAGATTTTGTATGAGTAGGTTTTTCATGTATGATACGAGAACATGATTTAGATCCTTGGTAAGTTTTCAGAGATCCAATAGTGTGTATGTAGGGGGAACAGTCAATCCATATCTGCCAAGTGACCCTATGTAGGGGGAACAGTCTCTATTCTGCTCTGTGTCAGTGTGTATCAGGGGCTCTGAGGACAGGTGTCAATCCATATCTGCCAAGTGACCCTATGTAGGAGGAACAGTCTCTATTCTGCTCTGTGTCAGTGTGTATCAGGGGCTCTGAGGACAGGTTTCAATCCATATCTGCCTAGTGACCCTATGTAGGAGGAACAGTCTCTATTCTGCTCTGTGTCAGTGTGTATCAGGGTCTCTGAGGACAGGTGTCAATCCATATGTCAAGGTGTCAATATGTCATATGTCAGGTGTCAATCCATATCCATTGTGATTTAGGAATATTAGGTGATTTATGCCCTTTATGGATTAAGACCAGACTCTGCATCAACTGTGTAATTTTCCATGGTAGTTTTGCCATGGATCCCCCTCCGGCATGCCACAGTCCAGGTGTTAGTCCCCTTGAAACAACTTTTCCATCACTATTGTGGCCAGAAAGAGTCCCTGTGTGCTTTAAAATTCGCCTGCCCATTGAAGTCTATGGCTGTTCGCCGGTTCGCGAACATTTGAAAATTTCGGGTTCGCGACATCACTATGCATAGATCCCAACCCTTACTAAGAAAAACGGACATAAGAATAAGTGAGAGGTAGCAGAGACAACAATCAGAGTTGCATACCTACCTGAGGAACCCAAACTATAAGTTAAACAAGGGCGGGATTAAGAATGGGAGGGAAATATTTGCCTCCTGTCATTAAGAAAATTAAGATTATATGTACACTAAAGCTAGCATAATCTACAATTTTATAACATGACAGGAGGCTTCATGTTTGCTGTTTTAATGCTCAAACAACAAATCCAACGATGTTTGTTTCGCTGATACCACTTCCGGGAGAAACTAGAGCAAAAACCCAAGTAGGTCTTGAATAGTAAGAAGTGACAGCGGATGGCTCAATGAAGATGCCAGCTGTCAATGTACCACCAGTCATTGAAAACACACAGTCCACTGTTAGACCATATGTGCGGATGTGACTTGCAATGTTAACCTAATAACCGTATTACTGCGGCGTATGTTCTGAAGATCCTTTGCGAGCTTGCAATGCGAGGAAATACGGTCACTAGGTCTCAACCCTCTATGCAGAAGATTGCTCCTCCGATCGTGTCAGAATCACCCGGTGGTATGGTCTTGAGGGCAAATTCCAAACCTGCAAAAGGGGTGGGGAATCTCCCCCCGTACTTCCTCAGAGAATATATCCCAGTGGGGATACAGTGGCATGGGTCCAGCAGACCAATCATAGGGGATGTAGCAGTGAGAGTTGGTTTAATCATGCAAAATCATGTCTGAACAGGTAGCATTTCTATAACGAAAATGGCAGCACAGGCGTGAGGTCTAATGGAGGGGTTCTCTCCTCTTACCCATTCGCTGTTACGTAGCGTCTCCTCGCTCTTCCGGTGAGGTAGCCATAGTCCTTCTAACAAGAGCTGTAGTATCAGCTGCAAATCATGGTGGTTAGCACAGACCTCCGAATTGAGTTGATCGTGGGCGGGACGCCCCGCTATGAAGACATCGGTGTCCTGTACTGGGCTAAACCCGTAAGATGAACCATGGGTGGACAGTAGGATAATCAACCTTGCTGGGTAGTGACCAGCGACTGGCTCGCCCTCAAGAGGGGAGCAGAATCCAGTACTGTAAGAAGGTTGTCGTGCCAGCGATAAACTGAGGGAGCAGTATACTTGGCTATCGTGGCCTGTGCACCTGAGGGGAGCTCAGCAGCGGGTTGAATGTGCTAGAGAGCCGCACTCTCTAGTATTGTAAACAGTATCCCTGCCAGTCCCAGGCTGAACTTGTAATTTGTCTCAATATTCACCTCGGGTTGAGGTTAGGGGACGGGGGCGTGCCCACTCATGGGAGTTTATTGTCCGGCTCCGTATATGAGGGGGGGTTCCCTCTAATCCTGTAAATTAGCCTTCGATTCAAGCTGAAGTTATGAAAGGGCCGCACCCTCCTATCATGCAGAACAGAGCCCATATCAGTCTCCGACTTATTCTAAGCAAGGAGCTTGTCCTTAAAACTAGTCAAGTCAGGCTGAGGTCCTGAGGGGGATGCCCCTCTGACCCTGAAATCACGCTCTGTATCAGTCATCTGAGTGGTATACTTAAACTGGGAATAAATATAGCTGATAAAGGTCGGAGAACAATCCAGTCTAAGGGCCGTGTCCAAGAGTTTACTACTGGGGACAGGCCGAGAAATTGTTATAGCTAGAAAAAATATAGAATCTACAAACGACCGCCTGGATCCGGCGTATGTGCGCGGGATCCAGGGTGGTCACCGGTTGCCTGAGGAAACGCTGGAGACATTCTCCGCGATCCACGAGAGCCCGGGAAGTCGGAGGCCAAGTCAGGCCTCTTGACGACCCGAGCGATAGGAAAAGTCAGAAAACACGAAACAAAGATGACAAGCTAGAGTAAAGTTCAGAAAAGGAAAATACATACCTCAGAGGCAAGGAAAGTAAATGGACAGGGAGAGCCAAGGGTAGGGAAAAGCCAACTGAAATAGCCAAGAACTGAGCAAGACGTAGAGAGAAATTACTTAGCTTATGAAAAAGAATACCGGAAATGCGGCTAAAGGACTAGTTGCTAAGAGTTCAGGAATTACCGTGCACCCCTGTTTGTGTTGAGGACTGGTCCCTGTATGTGCATCAGAGCGAAACTCTCCTTGGAGATGTACAGTCGCTGGGCTGGTGCAAGCCGTGGCTGCCCATCTGGGCTCTTTCCATAAGCACGAGGTATAGGGCCATCACCCTTTCAATCATTTTTAGGTGCACATAGGCTGGTGTCACTTCAGAAAGTATGGGAGCAGTGCTTACCTGAGCACCCACCTGTCTCCGTGACAATGGTGGAAACTGCGATACCTCAGTAATATTCCCCCAGGCCTGCCGCCAAAGGGGGTTCAGGCACAGACTAACGTCAGTCTATCAATATGGCACAGACAGAGCAAGCCAATCATAGGGGCACAGACAAAGCAGGCCAATCCAAGGGCACAGGCAGAGCAGGCATACACAGTGTTTAGTACAACCACCATAAGGGCCAATGTGCTTAAGTAGGGTCTCCAGATGTGTTTACAGGTCCCCAGGGTATATCGGTGTTAATTTCTTCCAGGCATTGGCACCTATGGGAGTAACCCCAAACCAGGAAACTGGTAGACACCTAAATCTTGCAGGCAGTCACAGACAAAAAAACTCAGCTGCAGGGAAATCCCCATGCAGCACTGACTTCAATGTTTAGGGAAACACCCTAATAAATTGCCCTCTATAGGGCACATGGCGCCTGAGGTAGGCTGGCAGGGCGCTTCCAGGTCACCATAAGGGAGGTGACATGTCTGACATCTGCATCCACCTATATAGATTTATATACCTCCTGTGTCACTTTAATAAAATGATAATGCAGATGGCAAGGGCTTGATAACTGATGGCTTGGAAGCCTTCACTTTAATAGGTCAATACACGAAAGTAATAAATCACCTGAAATTTCAACTTGACGCCATAATTAGGAAAGCCTTTGCAGGAGCAGAACCTGCAAAGGCATACTCTAAGGTAAGCAAGAATCCGACGGGGGAGGGGCCATGAGCAGGCTCAGCTTCCCCCACCCGATCAGACACACATGGTCCGTCTCGGGAGCCGGCCGGTGGAGAGCGGCCATGCGGGAAAGACGTTCTGGCCGACGGGTGCTCGCAACGCTCGCGAGCACTCCAGGGCCAGTAGTCCGCGCACAGGACAGTCGGACCTGCACACCGTTGTCCCGGAGTTCGGAGGTCTCGCAGGAGGCAAGTTGCATACAGCCTCCTGAGACCTCCGAGCGGACAAATCGCCAAAATAAAAAACGGCCATGGGAGATAGCCTGGGAATAATGGCAAAGGGGGGGGGGGGGCACAATAATCAAAAGAAGGTACATCATTGATATATGGCACAGTAATGTATATATGGCAGTAAGGCACAGTAAGGAATATGAAGGTACAGTATGGCTGACAAAGACCCCCCCCCCCCCATGAGTCCAAATACAGTATAACAAAAATCTAGGTAAGCATAAGATGCAAAGAAAAAAAAACCCTAGAAACCTCAATAAAAAACTGTAATGAGCAATAAATCCCAAAGCCACCCACTAATATTAGCAGTGGTACTCTTACCTGTACTGAGTGCGGAGCAGCAAAGAAAGAGGAAATGATGTGTGGGGAGTGGAGTTTTATAGTACCTAACTTTTTTCTGATTGGTTGTTTTTCTGTGCTGCTGTGGAGTTCTAGTAAAGAGAGACTTAAGCAAATATGAAGCCTCCTGTCATATTATAAAATTAAAAGGCAGAATGAATATGAACAGACACTCCATTAAACACTACAAAGAAGAATCCTACTGCACTCCTGTGGGGCACCATTTCACCCAGCCTGGCCATTCAATCAAGGACCTAAAAATCTAAGTACTGAAAGGGGATTTTATAAATACCCAAGAAAGAAAAACTTTAGAAGTCAGAATGATCCAATTTTTTTAACAGCAAGAATTGATGACTAAATATGCATTTGGGTTTCCTGCCCCACTTCCAACGGTTTACATGAACACTCCTTCAGCATTATCTCACTGTTCAGTCATATGCATCCACATCTTAAAATGCATTCCAATGACATGTTTATATATCAATATACCAAGTACTATGTATAGACCTATGCTTTCTCATACTCTTATTCATGTATGCTTATATATGTGGCTGTGCATTTATATTTGTATATGAGTTAATGTGCATGTATGTATATGTGTGTATGTAAATGGATGTGCACGTGTGTGTATATATATATATATATACATACATATATATATATATATATATATATATATATATATAATGTGCGTGTGTGTGTGTGTGTGTGTGTGTGTTTTTATATATGCATATATAGACTGTAAGCAGGGTCCTTAGGGACCTCTTCAACCTATGGTTCATGCAAATTTTCTTGTAATTGTCCTATTTATAGTTACATTTCCCCCCTCTCATAATATTGTAAAGCGCTGTGGAATCTGATGGCGCTATATAAATAGTAGTAATAATAATTAATAATATAGGTGATTGTATACATATTTATGGGTCCGGTCTATGCATGTGAAGTCACATTTGTACACATGTGTCGGTACATGTACTGGCGCATTGTATGTATAGGTGTGCATATACATATATTTGTGCATTTGGTTGTATTTATGGTGTATATCGTGTATGTGCTTCTTTATACTTGTACATATACATTACGTGTGTATATGTACGTGTGTGTGTGTGTGTGTGTGTGTGTGTATGCTGGATATAGGCCTTCATGCATCTTCTGTAACTCCTGGATGGGAATTCATGCATTCTTAATCTATGTAATACATTTTTTCACTCTCCCCTTCTAGCACCATCTTCTGCACTGTTTGCTTGTTTTTTTTTTTCTCTCTCCCCCTAACTATGATCTTCACACAAAATATTTATTACCCTCTGCGAGAATGGTGCCCATTTTCTATGAAACCTGTGTCTTATCTTCACTCATGTAACTTAAGCCCCTGTATCACAACTCAACTTTGAATTCTATGTGTGGTCTTTGCTCAGAAATGCTTAAGACTTGAGAAAGGGAGGTTCTCCCGAAAACTTGTCATTATAAAATTCTGTTAGTCCAATAAAAATGGTATTAGAGGATACAAATTTTATCTGATATTATATACATACATACACACATTGCATAGCATTGTATTTAATAGCATTTAGACAACAATGTACAGTGTTTTCATGCTTGTGTCAATCATTTATATGACTGCAATGTTTAGGACAAATGTATGGTTGTTTTTTGACCCTCAAATGGACCTACTTAACAGCAAATTTTTGTTTGATATTTTGCCACATTCTAAACAATGAGATAATTTAATGAATTTACAGAAAATAGTAGATAAAGAGTTGAATATCTTTCTTTTCTAGTGGCTTTCTTTACGTTTGACTCTAACACAGCACATCGGGACATTGTATTGTCCAATGACAATATGACAGCTTCTTGTAGCAGTTATGATGATCGTGTGGTATTGGGAACAGCTGCATTCTCCAAAGGAGTTCATTACTGGGAAATCCAGGTTGACCGATATGACAATCATCCTGATCCAGCCTTTGGTGTTGCACGTATTAATGTAATGAAAGACATGATGCTGGGGAAAGATGATAAGGCCTGGGCAATGTATGTTGACAATAATCGGAGTTGGTTTATGCACTGTAATTCTCATACAAACAGGTACGTACTTGCTTGAGGTGACAGTTGCTAAAAACATAAATGTGGGATCATGTCAATATTGCCCCTTCTTCAATCATTAATTATTGCACTCCTGTTTTAATCAAACTAATTTTTAATGTTGTTATTATATTTTTCTCGTAATGCTTATTCCAATAATTTTTCTATCCTGCACCCTCTTCCACAAACTAGAGGTTTTTCTTTTTGTTTTGTTTTTTCTGGTTTATTTATTTTTTATTACTTTACCAGCTTGTTTGATTAGCAGCCACATGTTTAACTTCTCTTTCAAACCAGACATAGCTACTCCTGCATTGTTACTGCCATCCATTTTTTTCTATGTATCACTGCTGTGTTACAGATGTGTTTCTGCAAAGAATTGACATAAAGCAGTCTGGAAAGCGGTCTGGAAAGTCTGGAAAGCGTTTTTTTGGTTTGTTTTTTAATCAGTGTTTATTAATGAAGATATCATTACAAATAACACTGTACAAGACCAACATGTCCCACAACTTCAAAAAACATAATAGACCAAGGAGAGCATCAAAGTGTATTATTGTAGTAGTGTATAGTAAACAGAGTTATATGCAAACATGCACCTTAATGTCCGCAATGTTAGATTAGCCCATTCTATCCCTCTGCGATATGCCCTCATCAAGTCAGTAAAAAGCTGCTGCAGGCTTAAAGATCATCTACTTCACATCTTAGGTCAATAAATGAAATAATGATCAGGTATTCAAGCTCAACTTTCCTCGGGCTGGATGCCCAAGTCACATGTATCGGTGGTGCAACTAGCTCCCAGCACAACAGTGGAAATATCTCTGGATGTGCAGCATTTCAAGTAGAAATTAGTCACATACAGATTCCTGTCACCATGATCACTTCATAAGTAGTCATGGTGATTGAAGTAACCCATTAAATGTCATCTGTGGGTGTTTTTAAAATGTCTCCTTTCACCCAAAGAAGGATAATGCACGGTAACAGATTTTTGAACATCTATACTTTTTCCAATTTGAAAGCAAGATGGAATCAGAAAACCACACACAATTCACTAAAGTGAGAATTCAAAGTGAATGTTAAATTTAAAGTAACACTACAGGGCCAGGAACACAAGCATGCATTCCTGACCCTGTAGTGTTAAAACACCATCTGGCCCCCTATTCCCCCTAAATATAGTAAGTCTGCTGCTTCTGGCTCTCAGAAGTGTTGGTCTGAGGCAATCACAATGCTTTCCCATAGGAAAGCATTGGATTGACTGAGTCTGTCAAGGAGGCAGATCAGGAGCAGAGCCAGTTCAAGCCAAACAGTCCTGGCCAATCAGCAAGGTCTCCACTGTGCCGCACTGCCCCAGGAAGCACCTCTAGCAGACACCTGAGGAGTAGCCAGTGAAGGTATCCCTAGGCTGTAATGTAAACACTGCCTTTTCTCTGAAAAGACAAAGTTTACTCCAAAAAGCCAGAATGGAATGATTATACTCACCAGAACAAATACAATAAGCTGTAAAACAAAGATAGCATAGGCGCTCACTATAGCATGCAATGGGTGGTAGCAGTAAATCGACAAGTATTTCCAAAAACCTTGTGTAAAGGTACAATATATTACATTTGGTGATAAACCACGCCTAATGGTGAAAATTAGTAACTTGATATAGAATACCTTTATAGTGTGTGTGTGTGTGTGTATAATAGAGAAAATTTATGACAAACTTACCGTAATTTTCTTTTCCTGGCTATTTCTCATAGCAGCATCACTTATGGGTAGCTCCTCCCTTAGTAGTCACAGGACAGGAATTAATTAGATTAATTAATCAGACTGATAGGTATAAAGAGTCCCTCCTCCCCTTACACCTCAGTCCAATTATAAAGCTGAAATAGAGAATGGGCGGGAACCCTGATGCTGCCATGAGAAATAGCCAGGAAAAGAAAATTACGGTAAGTTTGTCATAAATTTTCTCTATTCCTGGCTAATCATGGCAGCATCACTTATGGGTAATACCCAAGCTTCACAAATCTAGGGTGGGAAATAACGTAAAAAATTACACCAAGCCGAACACATGCAGCAAAGAAAGTTTAATATCAACTGGATAAAGAGACCGTAGAGAGGACACTCTTCCCAAAGGTGGTGGAACGAGACTCCACATCAAGTTTGTAGTGCTTCATAAACGTCATTGGAGAAGACCAAGTGGCTGCTCTGCAAATATCATCGTATGGAACCTCTGCCCAGCTAGCCCAAGAAGTTGATAATGCTCTAGTAGAATGTGTTTTTATCACCTGTGGAGGTGATAGACCTTTAGAGACATACGCCTTCTTAATTATCAGAGAAATCCAACGTTTCAACGTAGATAAAGAGGCCGCCTCACCTCTCCTAGCTCCCAACGGCAAAACGTAGAGTTGGTCCGTCTTACGGAAAGACTCAGAACGTCTAAGATACGCAGACAAGCAGCTCATGAGATCCAAACGTTGCCATCTAACCTCTTCCTGAGAAGAGGGGTTGGGGTAAAATGATGGAAGAACCACTTCTTGAGAGAGGTGAAACTGAGAAACCACCTTGGGAAGAAACTCTGGCTTAGGTTTCAGACATACCCTATCTTGGTAGAATTGTAAACAAGAAGAAGATGTAGAAAACGCCTTAATCTCTGAAATCCGTCTTGCGGAAGTAATCGCCACCAGAAACAAAGTCTTATACGTCAGGAGAGTAGTATCCAAACCTTCAAGAGGAAAAAACAGATCCTCCGTGAGATAATTAAGCACCATAGGAAGGTCCCAAGGAGGGGTAGTAGACCTGGAAGGAGGCCTCAACCTGAAGGCCGCTTTGAAGAACCTGGAAATCAAAGGATCCGAAGCCCAAGAGATGTTGCACAAAGCTGAGAGTGCCGCAGACTGAACCTTTAAGGTGCTGAGACTAAGGCCCTTGTCCAGGCCCACTTGCAGAAACTCCAAAACTTCCGTATTGCTAGGATGTAGAAAGTCCACACCATTGGACGATGCCCAAGACTGGAACACATCCCAGACCCTATGGTAGCATGAGGAAGTGGAAGCCTTTCTAGAGAGCAGAAGGGTATTGATCGCAGCCTCCGAGAGGCCTAGTACTTGGAGTCTTTCCTTCTCAAGATCCATACCCCCAGTTTGAGGCGTTCTGGATGAGGATGGAATACCGGACCCTGTGTAAGCAGATCCTCCATCACTGGCAGAGGCCAAGGCTGTTCCTGGCTCATCGTGGTCAATAGGGGGAACCACGGTCTCCGAGGCCAAATTGGAATTACAGGCAATGACTTTCCTGCCTTCCGACCAAACCTTCCTCAGGAACCTGGGTATCATAGGTAGGGGAGGGAAAGCATACCCCAGATCGAACGACCAAGGGAGAGAGAGAGCGTCTTGGCCCAGAGCCTGACGGTCCGGGTGGAGAGAGAAGTAATTCTCCACCTGGTGATTCTGAGATGATGCCATCAGGTCGATCTGGGGCATGCCCCACCGATGAACAATTTCTGCCAAGATCGCCGGGTGAAGATGCCATTCTCCCGGAAGAATTTCCCTTCTGCTGAGGAAGTCTGCTGTTACGTTCTCCGAGCCTGGGAGATAAAAGGCCTTTAGACCTTGAAGAGACGTCATGGCTATAACCATTAAGGGAGCGAGTTCTTCCAGCAGCAATCTGCTCCTCGTGCCACCTTGGTTGTTCACATACGAGGCCACCGCTCGGTTGTCCGTTTTGATTAGGACCCAAGAGTTCTTTAGCCTCGGTAGGAACCTCAAAACGGCCTTGTAAACCGCTCTCAGTTCTCTCAAATTTGAGTGTAGGCGACTCTCTTCTTGGGTCCACTTCCCTTGAGTCCATACCGAGCTGAAGTGGGCACCCCATCCAAAAGAACTGGCATCTGTCGTAATAACCTTCCAAGGGGGGTCTTCCAACGGGAAGCCAGTCGTCAAATTCTTCTTGCTCCTCCACCAGTTTAAGGTTTTTCTTACCGGAAGGGGAAGATATATCACCTGTTCCCAATTTGCTTCCACTCTGTTGAACTGGAGAAGGAAGCAGTTCTGAACTGGACGGAACTTCCACTGGGCCCACTTCACCAAGCCTATTGTAGACGTATGTTGAGCCACGATTTCTTGAGATAGACCCAGGATAAGAATGTCGTCCAAGTAATGGAATATCTCGATACCCTTTACCCTTATAAAGGCTATTAAGGCAACCAGAACTTTTGAGAACGTTCTTGGAGCCAGACTGAGGCCAAACGGTAGACCCCGGAACTGGAAGTGCCTTCCTAGCGCCCAAAACCTGAGAAAACGTACATGATCTTGATGTATCGGAATATGATAGTAGGCGTCCCTTAAATCTATTGAGGTCATCCAGTCTCCTTTTTTGACACACTTCAAGATGGTCCTCAAGGATTCCATTTTGAACGTCCTTACATTGAGCAAGGAGTTCACGCCTTTCAAATTCAAGATGAGACGCCATTTTCCTTGAGGTTTTGGGGCCAAGAAGACCGTGGAATAAATTCCTTGAAACCATTCTCGTTTGGGAACTTCTTCCACCACTCTTTGTTCCAGGAGCACAGAAATGCCCATCATCCGATACCTCCCAGACATCAGGGTCCTCATCAGAGCTGGAAGACTGAGGTTCCGCTCTGCGTCTCTTACTCGGACCACTAGTACCCGTGGTGGCCCTAAAGCCCTCAGCAATAGCCTGAGAAATCCAGAGCTTAAGGTCATCTTGTGGAGAGCTCCTACTGGGGGCATCAGCGACTTCCAACAAGCATTGCCTGCAAAGGTTCCTTCCACTCGGAGCGGATGAAGAACAATTAATGCATTTATTTGACTTATCCCGAGATTTTCTCGCTGGAGAGTCCAAATGAACGCTGGGGCTGGAAAAAAGCCATATATGACATATATTACAGGCTTAGTATGGCACTCTTTTAATAACCCCCCCCCCAACACAAATAATAAATGACTCACCTATGTTTTCTAGAGAGGGATCTTGCAGAGGCAGAGGGAGAATCCATACTACAAACAAGAAGCAAATAAATTCAGGACCAAAATTCCCCAAAGGGAAAGAGGCAGGCTGACCAGCAAAACTTCAACAAAAGCAAGAACCAGCAATCCTACCTTAAGAGCAGAGCCCAAGAAGCAGACAGAAGAAGCTGGCAAGACTGGAATTCCAAGCTTTTAGGTGAGAACCCAGTAAAAGAGCAGCATGAATAGCACGAAGGGGGCTGTATTAATCCCCTTAAATAGGTCCGGGCGGCGAACAGCTGACCACCCGGTTCGCGCATGCGCAGAGCGGTGGAACGCACGCTATGCGTTCCACTCGCTCGCGACCGGCAGAACACTTCCGGTTTCGCCGGAACTGGCCGCAAAACAGCCGGCTGGAACGCAAATGCGTTCCAGCCCCCAACCCCAAGCGCAAAAGGGGGGCCCAAGGAGCAGGGAACCCTGGGGCATGTCCCAGGAACAGAGCAACATACCCCCAAGCCAGAGAACAGGGAAGGGGCAAGAAGGAGGCAACAAGAGGAAGGGAGAGAGCTTTCATCATGGATTCCCCAAGAACTGCCTACAAGGTATGAGGGGGGGGTGGTATATAACCCCAATTAGTAGGGGCAGGTAGTAAACAGGGGAATTTTTAAGGCTTAACCAACCCCACCATAGACCAGAAAAATTAGTGTCTCCCTCAAACACTTACTTCCCACGGTGCAGTTCAGTACTTACACTGAACCTGACCCAGTTAGTCCTGCTCATGCAGGCTGTTTACTGGGCCCTTCAAATGAAGAGAGGCTGAACTTCATTTGGAACGAACCCACGACAAACGCAGGAAGGTGAGCCATAAAACAAAATTGTAAAAAGTCCTGTAGAACCTGCTAAGGACAGGAAAAAAGACTGAGGTGTAAGGGGAGGAGGGACTCTTTATACCTATCAGTCTGATTAATTAATCTAATTAATTCCTGTCCTGTGACTACTAAGGGAGGAGCTACCCATAAGTGATGCTGCCATGATTAGCCAGGAATATATATTTTCTGGCTTGTACATACAATCATTTGATATTCAGTAAATAAATCCTCAAGAAAAATCACAAATAAAACATATATTATGTCATTTTAAGTGCATATCCTATAGAAATATTTAAGAGGACTAACTCACACTTTTCTGAGCTATTTAGAGCTCTTCTTTTTTCGCTTGGACGATACAATCCCCATCTGTATGAAGATCCTCCGGATGGTGTACAGCAGTGTTCCAAAATATAAACAATAAGACAGAATTGGAAGCTTTGATGGTGTAGTATGTCAATCTCAGAAGTAAAAATTTAAATATAAACTCCACCTGGGATGTGCAGGAACCAGGACAATGTCATGCGGTATCTCTTCCGGGTTCGGCACTTCCGCATTGCGGAGCCAGCCCGCCCCCTTCTGACGCGGCTCTGGCAGTACTTAGGGAGACCGCGCCAGGGAGAAGGCGCTTGGTGATTGTGGGACCTACTTCCGGGTATACACGCCGGCTCCACAAGCTCTGACAAGCCGTCCCAGCCTTTGAGCCAATGCAAGGATTGCTTCAAGTTATTAATTAAATGGAGGACAACTCCCATCATGCTTATTTACTATGAACAGTTTCTTGCTTTGCAAATACTCTCTGCTACCTGCTTAATGTTTCTGAAGATTATTCCCAGCAACCTAAAGAATCTTATTAAAAATTTCTCTGAGGAAATACTTATTAATGAACTTTGTATTGTTTGATAACCTGCACTTTCTTCTTATTGGATTATTGCCTATATGCAATTCATTTAAGTTTATCAATCATTAAAAATTCGTTTGATTCTTAAATTGCCATCAATCCTCTCTTTTTCTTAAAGCTACAGTATTGATACTTTAAAGATTCTTCACTATTGTAATTAAGGAGTTCTACAAGCTGCAGTTGAGTTCCAATCCAAATAACCCAAGTAGCATAACAGACAAGAGTCAGCAGCACAAAATAATAAAATAGAACTTAAAATATAGTTAGCAAATTACTTTATTAAATTAAAATGTATAGTAAAATCCATATGGAACACAATTTTATCAAAGAAAAAAACAATAAGGGGAAGCAATCTCACACTTAACGAGTTTCTCCCAGCAGGGCTTCCTCAAAAGTGTGCGCATCCCCAGAATGTCTCTGTTTATATGGGCAGCTAATGATCTTTCAGTAGCAACAGGTGAAGCCTGACTTAATTCCTTTCCTGTAGCGGAGCTCCCTGTACCCCAGCTTCCTAGCTGGAACAGGGTAAAATCTAGCTCTATTCCCTCTCAAGGACTGGACGACACACAGTCCTGGGAGCTCTAGTTCTTACAAGGACTTTCCCCACCAAATCGTCCATGAGCTGGAACAAGAACCGGAACAAGGTGCTGAACAGTTATTATAGCCCTTCCCCTCCCAGTAACTAGACAACACATAGTTTTGGGAGTACAACTGATTTTAATGCGCCAAACTCTGCCTTGCACAAACCCCAGTGAAGGTCTCCATTGTGTTCAGCACAAGCCACTCCTAGGAATCTCTGGGCCTAGGAGATAATTGCGTTAAAGACCAGTAAGCTAATTATCTCCCAGGAACAAAGAGCCAAAGACACAAATATAAAAGGATAAAAGTACCCCAAAACATAATAAAAACTAAAATAACCCCACAAATAATACATCTTTAAATAGCCCTGATTTGAGCGCCCAAGTTCTCCAAAAAGCGCTCAGATTCATGCAGTGTAGGGGAAACGCCACCGTGTTAAAGTGCTTTTGGTGCTTTTGCCAGTCAACTTTTTAGGAGCTCCATTGACCGCAATATGGGGTGTTCCGTCTGCCTCTGAAGTAGCGTTTGTTCCCCTTAGTTCCACGCACCTTCCCTCCTAAAAGCATCTCTTGTGGCGAATTTCAAAGTGGTTGAAAACCGCAAACCAAGTTGTCCGGGAACTGCGCGGTCACCTCATGCCGACAGTTCCATAACATTTGTGGCTAAGTCCTGCTGAGGTGAATGGGAACCCAAAAAGTCCTCATGCCAAAATTAGTTCCATAGCAGTCGCAGCTAAGTACTGCTGAGGATTATTTATGGGTTTGGTACATGCGAACGGCTGGCATAGTTTGGTTCCTTTCGCATGAAGGGAAAGTGCAGAACTAGGGGCACCCAGGGAAAGCAATTAATGGCAGCTGGCAGGGTAACTCCCAAACAGTGTCCCAGACCTGGACTATAGTCTGTGGGCAGGAGGCCAGCTTCCACACTCCTCCTGGAGTCCGTTGCAAACGTACGCGGGAAGGAGCGTCACAGCCCAGAAGTAGTTGTCTGTTTGTAACGCGCTGTATTGTTGTATATGAGCATTTCCTAACATTAGAGATTGATAGTGGTAAATAAGACACTAATGTGTCATTCTCCATTTTAAGTATTGGTGAGACATAAAAAAGATAGATTGTAGAGGGGTGGGGAGTGAGCTCTATGGCAGCTGGACATTCTTTCTGTGAGCTTTCTGTGAGCTCCAAGCTTGATCTTGCTAATCCACTCAATTATCATTCACCAGCCTGACCAAACAATACAGATCGAGACTTACCTGTTCATGGTGCTAGCCGAGGTGCCCTGGATCACTTCTGTGGTTGGCATTCTGCTTCTTTGATGGCAGTGTCAGTGAGGCCTAGCGGAACCATCAGGTGGGTGAGGTGGCCACTCTCCCATGCTGTACAGAACTGTTCTCCAGACTGAACTGTTTCTCCCCTCCTCTGGGCCAGCACAGGTTTTCCCAGTCCCCACTGACTTGCAACACACAACAGCTTGAATACTTGCTGCTGCATCAGCTAAAACCCCAGTGCAGCTTAATTTCACAAAATGGTGGCGGTGAGTCCTATACGTGGCCTCCGACTAAAGCAGCCTTGGCTTGCATTCCCTGATCTAGTGGCACAATCCCTGAGGCGGCTTGATGTTATCTTTGACTGCTTTTGGGCCTCCCAAGCGAAACCGCAAGCAGCCTTACCAAATCAATCCCTGGAGAGATAACGTGAGAGCAGGTGCCTGGCGGTGATTGGGTCCCTCTCGGGGCACTTACCTTGATCAAACACTGACGTTCCTCGCTACTGGTCTCCCTGGGCCGAGGGCCATCAGGGGCAAAGCCCAGTCGCATCATCCACACAGGCGGAAGCAGTGGCGTACACATGACCCCTGGGGCCCCGGTGCGAAAATTGAACCGTGGGCCCCATGCGCGCGCGGGCCAGACCGCAACACATGGCGGTGGGCACCTGGTCGCAGGGGTTACAGGGCTGCGACCCCTGCGACCGCGGTATGTACGCCAGTGCATGCAGATGCACACACACTTAAAGGACCACTCTAGGCACCCAGACCACTTCAGCTTAATGAAGTGGTCTGGGTGCCAGGTCCAGCTAGGGTTAACCCATTTTTTCATAAACATAGCAGTTTCAGAGAAACTGCTATGTTTATGAATGGGTTAAGCCTTCCCCTATTTCCTCTAGCGGCTGTCTCATTGACAGCCGCTAGAGGCGCTTGCGTGCTTCTCACTGTGATTTTCACAGTGAGAGCACGCCAGCGTCCATAGGAAAGCATTATGAATGCTTTCCTATGTGACCGGCTGAATGCGCGCGCAGCTCTTGCCGCGCGTGCGCATACAGCCGACGGGGAGGAGAAGAGGAGGATCGGAGGAGGAGAGCTCTCCGCCCAGCGCTGGAAAAAGGTAAGTTTTACCCCTTTCCCCTTTCCAGAGCCCTGGGGGGGGCACCCTCAGGGCACTATAGTGCCAGGAAAACGAGTATGTTTTCCTGGCACTATAGTGGTCCTTTAAAGGACCACTACAGACACCCAGATCACATCAGCTCAATGAAGTTGTCTGGGTGTCAGGTCCCTCTAGTTTTAACCCTGCAGCTGAAAACATAGCAGTTTCAGAGAAACTGCTATGTTTCACTGAGGGTTAATCCAGCCTCTAGTGGCTGTCTCACTGACAGCCGCTAGAGGAGCACACTGAACGTCCATAGGAAAGCATTGAGTAATGCTTTCCTATGGGCGGTTTGAATGCGTGCGCGGTCGCATTCGGAGCTGAGAGGCTGAGGGATCCCCAGCGCCAAGGGAGTCCGGCGCTGGAGAAAGGTAAGTGCTGAAGACACACACACTTACAGACGCATACACACTAGCTAACAGACACACACATTTACTGACAGAGACACACTCAGCGACAGACATACATACACACTCACTTACAAAACATACACTCTCATTGACAAACACACACTCACTAACAGACATCAAACAGACTCACTAACACACACACTCTGTAAGACACACACAGTAACACACTCACTGACACTCACTAGCAGACACACACACTCACACTCACTCTAACACTCACTAGCAGACACACACACTAACACTCACTCTAACACTCACACTCACTAGCAGACACACACACTAACACTTACTCTAACACTCACACTAACACTCACACACACTCAAACACTAACACTATTTTTTTTTTTAAATGTAATCCCCCCCAGCCTCCTTACCTTTTGGAGTGCTGGGGGGATTCCCTGGGGTCCAGTGGTGCTGCTGGGCTCCTGGGCGGGTGGCCGGTCCGGCAGGCGGGCGCGCGAGGGAGCACTCATCTTCCGGCTCCAGTATCAGTGCGGTGCGCGAGGGAGCTGAAGAGGAAGCACTGAGTGCTCCCTCGCGCGCCCGCCTGCCGGACCGGCTCCTGGGACCCCCAAGGGGAAGAGGCTGGCCCTGTGGCTACATACCGGGTCGCAGGGGCGGCCGGGCCCCCTGGTGGGCCGGGCCCGGTCGCAGCCACGACCCATGCGACCCTGGTATGTACGCCACTGGGCGGAAGACCACTCGCCACCAGCAGAGACGCACCATCAAGGCCTTCTGTTCCTCCCCTAGGAGAAAGGACTTGGTCACCAGGCCTGGCGCTGGAGGGATGCCTTGCACTGCACCTCTGGCATAGCTGCCTTGCAGACCCTTCGCACATATGAACATATGAACGCATTTTATAAGCCTGTGAATAGACTGGAGGTCTGTTTCTCTCCAGGGACAACCTAATTGCTATGAGAATTACCCCCCAAGCAACCGCTCCTACCCCGACCTTACCAACTCCACTTAGCTCACATAAGCTTCAATCTAGCTGTACGCTCTTATCTTTGTTTTCATCTTTGTGTTTTTTCTTATAAGTAGTCTTACATTTTGGTACATGGTTTTAGCAGTAACAGGCAGCATTGTATATATGTTCTGTTGCCCAGTGGCTCACTTATATTAAGGTCTCACCATCTCATGTCTAAATTCAATATGCTGAATACACACACATCGCCTGCCTATGACCTAGATCTAATTCCTATTTAGAGTATACACTCCTAGAGTCTCACTATTATCTAGCTTGTTACAGACCCTGTTTCCCTCTAAAGCTTAGATTAGCATGTTCCACAGTTATCATAATTAATTTTCCTCTACATGTCTAAGTAATCCTGCATATCTAAATAAACCTACCTAACAGGTGGACCTGTCTGAATAGCCTGACACTATTGTTTAGATTTTTTTTTTTTTTTAAATGTGCAAACTTTCACTATACCATGACAATGATGGTGAAATACTCCTGTTGCTAATACTATAATGTGGCATTGTAAGCTTGTTAACCATTTCATGCACAGCAAAAATAAAGAATTATAAAAAGAAATAAAAATACTAATATACATATTAAACTTGGCAAAAAAATTAAAAAACCTTCATATATTTCACAATGTATGCATTAAAAATAACACATTTTTAAAGACATGTATTGAGAGTACATATAACAATTTTTAGGTGCATAAATCATAAAGGTGTATTTAAGTGCATATATCTAAGTAACATAGACCAATATATCCATAATTGTTGTTTATATCTTGAAAGAAATAATATTTACAAAAAAGTAAGAATATTGGAAAAAATATTAAAGAAAGAAAAGGGGGGGGTGGGGGAATAATTAAAAAAAAAGTATATCCCCACATATCTATCAATCTATATTCAGCCACATATAGATACATGTAAATACATATGTATGGGTATGAGAAGTAAACAATAGTAATTATATGAATTCTATGTTTCTATTGGTTCTTATCTGCCGTCACATTCTATGTTTCTATGTTTCTAATATATAAATAGGGAATTATGAATATAAAATTATTATTAATTATTGAAAAATGGGAAAAGATACAAATTTAGAAAACACAAAAAGTTAAATAAATCAAACTCTGCATTTAAGCCATTAGGGTGAAGGGTGTCTAGATAATACATTCATTACATTTCTTCTCTCGCTAGTTTCTTGATAATATCGCAACCTCTCCAGTAATAAGTCACTTGTTTTTTTGGGATCGTTGTTGTGCAAATGAAAGTGTGATGAAACAAGATGATTCCTAAATCCTTTTTCTGTGTTGCGGCAATTTTCGCAAATCCTTACTTTTAAAGGTCCTATTTTTCTCCCCACATATTGGAGGCCACATGGGCACGCAAATAGGTATACTACATTTTTACTATTACAAGTAATTATATTTTTTATATTATACATTTTATGGGTGTTATTTGATGTAAAAGTGGGTAAATATTTATCAGTTGTCCCTTTAAACTAGACTTCAGGGTTGTGGCAACACCATTCCTTGTTTATCATGTAATGCTTATGGATCTAAATTTAATCTGGTAGATAGTCTGTTATGGTAGTTCTTAACCAAATTTATATAACATTAATGTAACGGAGCTTCCTGTACCCCGGTTGGGTACTGTGAGGATATTTATGGGGTGATAAATATTAAAATAATATTTTCATAAACATTATCAAAAATGAATTTAATACGTTTTATTTTATCAAAATTGATATCTTGGCACTGTTCCCCGAAAATATTAATACAAAGCTGAGAATTATTCACGATTTTAATTCTCTTAGATCCTAGAGGAAGTTCATTAGAGTATTTTACTTCACACAATAATCACAATTTCATTATAAAATATAGATTATTGTGACAATAATAATAAAAATAAAATATGTAACATGCGTGACAATAATCAGTGAATATTTAGGTATAACATAGGCATACAATATGGCAATGTTTTAAACACAATACAATGGCTAAAGGCAACTAGTTGTCCGCAATTTAACAAGATTTATGAAAGGGAACTGTTTAGAAATCACTTAAAACCAAATGCACATAGAGAGAACTCCATAGAACACACAGCACAGCCTAAGGCAATAAAACTTGGTTTTCAGTCAGACCACACTAAGTTTACCCTTTCACTGCTGGCTACAATCCTCATAGGCAAAATATCCTATTATGTTGTAACTTTACAATTAAAGTAATGTTAATACCAGATCATTTAACCATTCCTAGACCATCCAATAAGAATAAATCTACCAGATTTTACATTTGCCGAATTTTAACTTTTCTAAATAAGATACACTATTTTATTTCAGAACAAGTCAATACATCTGGATAAAGTTACCTTTTGGTAAATATTACCGTTAATATATTGTTATCTTTATTCCACCTGCAGGAATGGAATTTTTATAACCATATATTCCTTAGTTAACTAAGATTTCTAATGATTGAAATCTGACCAAGATTTATCCAGATATATATTCCTGCTATTAGTAAAATTTTAATTAATTTTAATTAATTAAATAAAACGAGCATAATTACCAGTTACTTTGTAGATTTTCTTATCAGATGTGTAGATCTGTCCCAGGAATTGAATGCAAGTAAGATGTATATCGGATTGTATAGAAAATATTAAGAATTAGGTGTGTTTAAGAGAGAGTTGTGTTTGAATGTCCTAATCTCTAGTCTTCCCTTTGTCCTTATTTTTTAAAGGGCCAAACTCTCTACACGTTACTAATTGATAGGACCAATAGGGAACTGTAGGTGTGTCTTCCCTACAGACTACCATCTAGATTTTGTTCAGTAGATGGGGCAATTACATCACCAAAATTTCTTGTCATGGGGTCCATTTGCCTTTTTGCATAATGGGTTAACTGGATTTGATGATGTTTTACGTCATGTTGGCTTATCTTTATGTCTGGGTGTCTGCAATTTCGATCATAATTTATAATTGACACCTCCTAACTAGAGTTGAGCGGACACCTGGATGTTCGGGTTCGCCGGGTTCGGGCCGAACATCAGCAAATTTTTTGAGTTCGGCCTCGAACTTGACCCCAACTTAACCCCAAACCTGATTGAAGTTAATGGGGACCCGAACTTTTGGGCACTAAAATGGCTCTTAAAAAAGCCTGAAAAGGGCTAGAGGGCTGCAAAAGGAAGTAAAATGTTGCTAAGAGTAAGACAAGTGCCCTGCAAACAAATGTGGATAGGGAAATGTTAAGACGCCCCTGATGTCTTTAAGAGAAACCGCCGTTTAGTTAACCTTCCCCTTTCGCAATATCAGTAACTCCATTCGCATAGACTGCAGTATACGAACCACCATCAGGGGAAGCGGTAATCTCCCGACCGGGATCCGTGAAAGGCTCCAAACCCCCGAACAGAAATCCACGAACCGCTGCTAACCGCCGAACAAAGATATCCACCAAGCGGCTTTCAGTTCCAATAATCAGTCTCCAGGCGTAAATAATAAATCCCCCCAATAATGAGACAGAAGCTCCGCATTGAGGGTCAAACAGGATCTGGCTTTACTGTGGGCTACCCACCCGTATTAATGCAGGTCTCCCACTTGGTGGGACCAAATGGGAGACTGTAATGACAGATAGACATGGGGACATTTCAGACATACAGATGTAAACTTTTCCCACAATGCAATATGGTTTCCTCCCCTCTGCCCTGGAGATAATTGAGAAGTAATTAAATTATCTCCAGGACAAAGAAAAATCGCCATCTTAAATAAAATGCCAGAAAACACACAAAAATATATAATTCCACAACTACCGAACATTTCACATTCGTATCACACATCCCCAGATAGCCTGGATCTGAGGGCATATTATTAGCGAATAGCGCTCAGTTCCCACACACATAGTTCAATCGCCATGGAGTCAAAGTTCTTACAGTCTTTCGGTATGCGATTGACTCCATGGGAAGGCTATCTGGGTTAAGGCTTTTCGTGTAATTCCAACCTGTGTGCACGGATTCTTGTTTCTCTTGGGTTTAATATATTGATCCCTTTTTCCATACCGAGCTGATAAAGAAGTTGATTTATAAAATGATCTTTAGATGGGACTTCTATTTGTTTCCAGTGTCTGGCAATAAGAACTTTAGTTGCCATAAAACAATGTATTATTAAAGTAATATGGGGTTTAGACTGTTGTTGCCAATTTAAATGTAACAGTGCTACTTCTGGTTTCTTATTTAATGTTATAGCAGTTAAAACTGTAACTGTATCAAAAGCATAGCTCCCTAATTTTATAATCCTAGGGCAACTGAACCAAATATTTTCCACATTACCCTCTGATTGTATACATCTCCAACATGTAGCGGGATTAGTCTGAGATTTCCTGATTTAATCTAGTACGAACTAGATACCTTCTATATAAAATTTTAACTTGTGTTTCCAATAAATTTAGACAATGTATTGATTTGTTTTCAGTTTTATAAAGGCTGTTCCCCAATCCTTAAACTGTGTAGATATCTGACCGTCCTGTTCTCAATTTCTAAAGGGCAAAGGGATCTCAGGTAATTCATTTTTAACTAACTCTTTTGCTTTTCAATAAATTGTCTTAATTCCATATCCTTTAAATATTTTACTTAATAAATTGCCTATTTCACTATTTGCATGCGTAACATGTTCTTTTAAAAAGCTATGTATTTGAATATAGTTAAACAATTCATTATTTGGTAAATCAAACTTTGTTTTTAATTCATCAAAATAGAATAACCGAGAGCCCTCGTTATAG
This sequence comes from Pelobates cultripes, assembly GCA_933207985.1. NCBI lineage: Eukaryota > Metazoa > Chordata > Amphibia > Anura > Pelobatidae > Pelobates > Pelobates cultripes. The sequence goes on from OW240913.1 coordinate 238,009,353, forward strand.
ATCGTTGATTGTTAAAACATTCTGACTTTGCCATTTCCTCAAGTTGATATCAGGAATAATTAATTCAATAGTACCAATATTGGTTCCTTCATAAATTTTATTAGAAATATTAAGTTTTTTTTTTTAATCTTATACCATTCACTCAATGTTTGTTGAATAATGAGGAAGTCATTATTTGATACTGAAAATTTGAACTTGCCTGTGTCACACCATAAAAAGGATGATAAATTATCTATTAAAGGACCACTATAGTGCCAGGAAAACATACTCGTTTTCCTGGCACTATAGTGCCCTGAGGGTGCCCCCACCCTCAGGGACCCCCTCCCGCCCGGCTCTGGAAGGGTGAAAGGGGGTAAAACTTACCTTTTTCCAGCGCTGGGCGGAGAGCTCTCCTCCTCCTCTCCGCCTCCGATCCACCCCGCCGGCTGAATGCGCACGCGCGGCAAGAGCTGCGCGCGCATTCAACCCGTCGCATAGGAAAGCATTTACAATGCTTTCCTATGGACGCTTGCGTGCTCTCACTGTGAAAATCACAGTGAGAAGCACGCAAGCGCCTCTAGTGGCTGTCAATGAGACAGCCACAAGAGGATTAGGGGGAAGGCTTAACCCATTCATAATTATAGCAGTTTCTCTGAAACTGCTATAATTATGAAAAAATGGGTTAACCCTAGAAGGACCTGGCACCCAGACTACTTCATTAAGCTGAAGTGGTCTGGGTGCCTAGAGTGGTCCTTTAATGCTTTTTTTAGACTCTATCGCATACCATGGTTGGGATATAGATTTTTTTTTTTAGTTGTAATTTGTATATGTGTATAATCCTATTCGCTTGATCTCTCTCTTAATAAAGGATAGGCTATTCCTGTTTGATATCCTCTTCGAGACAAAGCCTTAGTTATCATACAAGGTTTTTGTAAAAATTTATTGAATTATGTCTAACCAATTATTAGAAATTGACAACGGAATCATCATGAATAGATATGCCCATTTTGGCAAGATATAAGCCTTGATTGTGTTCACTCGTCCCCACCAAGAGATCGCATGAGAACCCCATTCTTTTAAGAGCCTATTTGTATCCTTAATGAGTTTCAGAAAATTGACTCTCATATCTCTAGGATCAGAGGTATTAACAATATTGGAACCTAAATATTGGAACTCTTTTTCAGTCCATCTGAATTCGAATTGACTTTTAAGCAAGTGGAGGGTATTGCTGTCTATATTTTTAACAAGGGCAATGGTTTTATTTACATTTAACTTATAATTAGCTATACGACTATATTCTTGAAATTCTTTTATAATCTCTGGAAGAGACTCTTTAGGGTTGGTTAGAAAAATTAGAATGTCGTCTGTATACAGACACATTCCAAAATCTCTACAATCTAATACAATTCCAGCGACTCTATACACAATACGTACTATAGTGGAGATAGTGGGCAGCCCTGTCTGATTCCGTTTATGATGTTCATCCAACCAGAACGAATATCATAACCAATTATTCTTGCTGTTGAATATAAAGCTTCAATTGCTCCCGCTATCCAACCAGTAAATCCAAACTGAGTCAGCACCTTTCTCATAAATCCCCATCCGACCCTGTCGAAGGTCTTTTCTGCATCCGCCAACAGGGTCAGAAGGGGAACTGTGCCCAGTCCAGTGAATCTCTCTGTGTATTATTATTAGATTTTCTACCCAATAAGAAATTTGATCCTCATGAATAACTTATGGAAGCACTTGTTTGATCCTCACTGCCAAAATGGATGAATATAGTTCTTTGTCTACATTGATCAGCGAGATCAGACGGTAGTTGGCCAGTTCAATAGGAGACTTATCCTGTTTTAAAATCAGTAGAATATTTGCCCTCAATAGATCCTTTGATGCTTTACCTTTACCAGCTATTTCATTAAACAGTATTAAGTGCGGGGTAATTAATTTTCCAAAATATTTTTATGTTTTAGCATTATCTAATCTGTAAATCCCATTAATAACCTCTTCTTGGCTAATTTCTTTATTCAGAGCCTTCATTAAATAGTTTGGAATTGCATCATCTGGAATCTCAGATGCTGAATGATATAATTTTTCATAATATAATTTGAATTAATTTCCTATATCTTCTGGTTTTAAAAAAAATCTTTTCTTCAACTATTTTATAAATCTTTTTAGCCATTTTTTCTTCAATTTGTTCGACAGCATTTGATCTATCTTGTTATTTCAATAGTTGAATTTAGTTTTTATTTTACGTATATTATATTCTATTGTAGCCGTTATCTTTTGATGAATCAAGTCTCTGTATTCTTTTAACCGACCCGTATTTTCTATTGAATAATTGTTTTTATTTTCAGTTGACAGATTAAAATATTTGTTCTATTAATCAGCTAACCTAATACCTCTCTTACGTCTTTCTTGACTGGCCAGTTTGATCCAATATCCTCTAGTTACTACTTTGTACGCATTCCAAAGGCATTCGCAGAAAATTCCCTTTGAAGCATTTTCTTTGAAAAATAGATCTGACATTATCTTATTATAATCCGTATTATCTTTTGAATCTAGTAAAGTATTGTTCAGTCTCCATGCTGGGGGTGAATTTCTATGTTTCTTTTAAATCAACAATTGAAAAATCAAGGTCGGACCAGGTGTTATCTCTAATAATATTTTTGATAGAATTCACTAATTCGTTATTCCCCAATAACATGTCAATTCTGGCCAAGGATCCACGAGGAATAGATCTGAGTAAAATTTTCTCCCCTTGATGGAAAAGTCACCAACAATCATATGTCATATTTCTTAATTAGTCTAATCAGCGTTGCTGCTTGTTCTATTACGTTCTTATCAATGTTCTGCCTAAAACTCACAAACTTGTCCCTGCAGAGTCTGCCACACAATTAAAATCAATTTGAAAACTTTTGCCAATAATCTTGTGGGGGCCGTATTTGACAGATAGACATTAACTAGCGTACAGTTGAAAGAAAAAGTATGTGAACCCTTTGGAATGATATGGATTTCTGCACAAATTGGTCATAAAATGTGATCTGATCATCATCTAAGTCACAACAATAGACAATCACAGTCTGCTTAAACTAATAACACACAAAGAATGAAATGTTGCCATGTTTTTATTGAACACACCATGTAAACATTCACAGTGCAGGTGGAAAAGTATGTGAACCCTTGGATTTAATAACTGGTTGAACCTCCTTTGGCAGCAATAACTTCAACCAAACGTTTCCTGTAGTTGCAGATCAGACGTGCACAACGGTCAGGAGTAATTCTTGACCATTCATCTTTACAGAACTGTTTCAGTTCAGCAATATTCTTGGGATGTCTGGTGTGAATCGCTTTCTTGAGGTCATGCTACAGCATCTCAATCGGGTTGAGGTCAGGACTCTGACTGGGCCACTTCAGAAGGCGTATTTTCTTCTGTTTAAGCCATTCTGTTGTTGATTTACTTCTATGCTTTGGGTCATTGTCCTGTTGCAACACCCATCTTCTGTTGAGCTTCAGCTGGTAGACAGATGGCCTTAAGTTCTCCTGCAAAATGTCTTGATAAACTTGGGAATTCATTTTTCCTTTGATGATAGCAATCCGTCCAGGCCCTGACACAGCAAAGCAGCCCCAAACCATGATGCCCCCACCACCATACTGTTTCTTCCAAACAACTCAACTTTGGTTTCATCTGTCCACAGAATATTTTGCCAGTACTGCTGTGGAACATCCAGGTGCTCTTGTGCAAACTGTAAACATGCAGCAATGTTTTGTTTGGACAGCAGTGGCTTCCTCTGTGGTATCCTTCCATGAAATCCATTCTTGTTTAGTGTTTTACGTATTGTAGATTTGCTAACAGGGATGTTAGCATTTGCCAGTGACTTTTGTAAGTCTTTAGCTGACACTCTAGGATTCTTCTTCACCTCATTGAACAGTCTGCGCTGTGCTCTTGCAGTCATCTTTACAGGACGGCCACTCCTAGGGAGAGTAGCAGCAGTGCTGAACTTTCTCCATTTATAGACAATTTGTCTTACCGTGGACTGATGAACAGCAAGGCTTTTGGAGATACTTTTATAACCCTTTCCAGCTTTATGCAAGTCAACAATTCTTAATCGTAAGTCTTCTGAGAGCTCTTTTGTGCGAGGCATCATTCACATCAGGCAATGCTTCTTGTGAAAATCAAACCCAGAACTGGTGTGTGTTTTTTATAGGGCAGGGCAGCTGTAACCAACACCTCCAATCTCATCTCATTGATTGGTCTCCAGTTGGCTGACATCTCACTCCAATTAGCTTTTGGAGATGTCATTAGTCTAGGGGTTCACATACTTTTTTCCACCTACACTGTGAATGTTTACATGGTGTGTTCAATAAAAAGACTGTGATTGTATATTGATCTACCTATAATATGGATTTCTGCACATTTTATGACCAATTTGTGCAGAAATCCATATCATTCCAAAGGGTTCACATACTTTTTCTTGCAACTGTATAATCTACTCCATTTATTTGCCCTGTTAAAATAATAAATCTTCCTTCTTGATCTACCTTTTTGTTTTATCACTGAAAATGAACTTCTTTGGAAAAAAATATTGCTACTCCGGCTTTCATTTTTTTTTTTTTCATTGGATGCGTAATAAAATATGGGGAATTTAGTAAATTTCCTTAGTTGCCTTTGTTCCTGAACCAAATACGTCCCCTGTACAAAACCCACCTGCTTTTTCTCTCAATAGGGTATTGTACAGAAAACCCCTTTTATCGAGAGAATTAAGACCCTGGGCATTTATCGAAATTACCCTATGCATTACTCCATATCACCCATAATAAGCACCACAGCCTTGAAGTCTTAAAAAACAACAACAAACATAACAATAAGACAATTTCTTATCAATCCTGACTAACATCTCTTGAAGACTTGCCCTGTCTTCAAGTCCTAAGTACCTTCTCAGTACCCACAGGGAGAGGAAATCTCTTTTTAATTTCAATATAATATTTTGTACCCCTGGAGGGTAAGGGATAAGCAATTATAAGTGAACTATGAAACGACAACACTAATAACCTCTAGACCTATTTCCTCAGCTTATCTTCTGTTTGTAGCATTCTTTTCATAGTACTTGCCTTCGACTCTCAAGTTTAAATCTAAGAAATGTTGTGTCTATTCCACAAGTATGTTTAAATTTATTGCGATAATCATACTCAGTACAAGTTTAGTAATGTCAATCTAATTTTTATGTTTAATGACTGTTTAATGAATGCGGGGGAAGATAAGGGGTAAAATTATGAGCTGTGGTATAATCCCATATCACACTCCATTTATGTCTTTAATCATTGCCCTTATGTGCTTAATCAAAAAAATATTATAAATTATATATTATTTCTCTAAATCTTGTTAACTATGTAATTAACTATGATAAACCTCTAAATGTGCTTTAATCAATTGTGTAGTGCTGGTGATTACAAATCTCTTATTACATTATTTAATTAAATTAATAAATAATAAGAGAAATATTTGCCTTGGGACCATGTGGGTATTCCTTTATTGGCATCTAATTTAGTGTTAAATCCTATGTGATTATATTTAGTCTATTAAAGATTTCATTTATAAGACAGTGTTTTTAAAAAAAATCTGTCATCGAGTAGTAATATTTCTGCTGACATAATCAGAAGTGGTGGCCTGATCCAATCACAATGCTTCCCCATAGGATTGGCTGAGACTGACAAGTAGGCAGATCAGGGGCAGAGCCAGCATGATTCAAAAACAGCCCTGGCCAATCAGCATCTCCTCATAGAGATGAATTGAATAAATTAATCTCTATGAGGAAAGTTCAGTGTCTGCATGCAGAGGAAGGAGATACTGAATGTTTGGATGCATTTTAGGCAGCCATGACCCAGGAAGGATCTCTAACAGCCATCTGAGGAGTGGCCAGTGAAGTTATCACTAGACTGTAATGTAAACACTGCATTTTCTCTGATTCTACTCACCAGAACAAATTCAATAAGCTGTAGTTGTACTAGTGACTATAGTGTCCCTTTAAGATTCCGGAACATACTAGAAGACATCAAAGATAGTAAATTAAAAGATTTCTTAAAATAACTCTTCCATTGCCTAGAATTGCCAAACAAAAATCATGAACAGAAAATGGATAGATGCCATAGACTTCCACATAATAGAACAACACCAGATCATGTGACGTCATAGTGACTCTCCACGCTTACGAATTCAAATAGAGTTATACAGGAGTTTAAGAGAAGGAGTTTGTTTGAAGATAGAGTTAAGTACTTAAAAATATTGTCAGATGTCTCTTACCATACACGTGCAAAGAGGAGATCGTTTTCATTTATTTTTCCAATTATAAAACAACAAAACTTAAAATTCAAATACGGATTTACAATGGCCCTGAGAATTATGAGAATAATTGGTACACATTTAAGCCAAGGAGAGCATTCTGCTCAGGTAGGGTTGGAGCTTTCCAGAAAAGCTCTTAAACGCAAGGCTGGAAAGATGAAGGGTGCGTCTGGATTCCAGCGACAGCCAGTTTAGTTCTTTTAGCATGTCACAATGAGGAGTACATTGTAGCACAAATCAGCAGAACAAGTTATATAATGTATTGAGTTTATTAATGTGGGATTGCGGTGCAGGTGCATATACTACATCCCAATAATCAATGATTGGCATCAGCACTCGCTGTACAATCTTTTCCTTTACTGTAGGACTTAGGCAGGATTTGTTTCTGTACAGGGCACCTAGTTTTGGATAACATTTAGATGCAAGTTTTTCAATGTGGAGGCCAAAAGATAGATTGGGGACTAACATATCCAAGTATTTGAAAGAGTGGAGTGTAGTCAGTGTGCTATTTGAATTTGTTTTGATGGATAGGTGGGAATTGTGTAATTTAGGTGCTGTTCCAAAGATCATTGTGACAGTTTTGTCAGTGTTTAGGAAGAGTTTGTTTTTTGCGATCCACTTTTCTACCTCTGTAAACTGGTCTTCTTTTAAGCTGTTTAAGGTTGAATCCTTATCCAAATAAATCTGGAGTAAAGTAGAGCTGTGCAGTAAATCTTCACAGGCAGCCTCCCCGTCACTTATCTCTTTATCTCTATCTTATCTCTTGTAGCTGTATCAGTCGCGTTGTCTCCTTACTCAAACCTTGATCTCAGCTTCTCAGCGTCTCAGCATGCCTCATGGTCCACTCTCTCCCTCATTCCTCGGAGTCCCTTATCTTCCATGTTGAAACGTTCCCCCTCCCCTCACGGCATGTGCGTATTACATCATCACTCTCCACAGTCTTTATGCCCTATATACAGATTTAAATCCATCACAATAAGTAAAATTTAGCATTGTTAAAGGGTAGTTCCAGTTTAAAAATAAATATATCATTTAGTTATTTTTGGAACAGTGTCTAAAGACTGGCTTCACTGCTCCCCGGTATTTGGGATCAGCTACTTAGTCATACAACCTGTAGGCAAAAAAATTAGCCTGTGAGTTGCAGGTGCCTCAGTAAAGGCAGTAATTGAAGATTATGCTAGCTTTAGTGTACTAATAACCTTAATTTTAATAAAGACAGGAGGCGAGTATTTTGCATAACTCTCTTTACTAAACTCCATAGCAGTAAAGAAAAGGATAGTAAGAACCAAACAAATAACAGTAGGAGGTATGGTATTCCCAGTGAACAGGCTCCTCCCCCTCTTTCTACTAGCGACATCGCAGACGGACAAAGTTCAAACAATTAAGAAACGAAACCAGTCTTGGGTCTGTAACCGTAGAGTCAATCCAAGCGAATCGGTATAATCCATGTGGAGTGAAGGATAAACTTGGGTAATCCGTTATAACAGGAGATTCAATCCAAACGATTTAGGATAAACTTGGGATGATCCACATAGATATAACCAAAGTTCCATGTTGAGTTACGCTGAAACGAGACTGTGGAATAGGTTAGGTACTAGTTGTAAGACCATGAAAAACATGGGAATCATCTGAACAGCATATATATGTAATCTTCACAGGCAGCCTCCCCGTCACTTATCTCTTTATAGTGACAATACATTAGTAATAGGTACCAATCTCTCAACAAGGTTTAATAATCCTGACATGTGAGATATACACCATATACGTAGGATAGTCGGAATGGTGAGGGTAGAGTAGAGACTAGTTTCCTATAGAAGGATAGAGGAATTAGAAGGAGGGACAGTATAGAGATACCAGAAGACTGAAAGGGTGGGTATGGGTGGGAAAATACTCGCCTCCTGTCTTTATTAAAATTAAGATTATTAGTACGCTAAAGCTAGCATAATCTTCAATTTTATTGCATGACAGGAGGCTTCGTATTTTGCATTTTTAACACTGATTTAACAAAGAAAATGCAGCGCAGGAGTTCTGTCTAAAGTAGAAGGTTCGAAAAGTAGATTCACCTGACCAGTCGGCCGTGATGCTCCGGCTGCGTAGGCCAAAGAAGCAGCTGCGCCTCCCACCGAATGAGCCCCGAAAGTGGCATCCACGCGCGCCAGTGACAAGATCCAGCGTACCCATCTAGCGAGAGTGGTAGAGGAAACTGGATTGTAGGGTTTGACGTGGAAATCAGTAGTTGACCAGAGGGAGTCGGGCGAAGAGAGGCGGTAGCCATCACGTAGCTGCGTAAGGTTGCTACCACGCATAATTGGGGTTCTGTGTCGAAGAAGGGGTAAAAAATGTCGGTGGAGTTCAATTTGGTCCGTCGGGAGACATGGAAGGTGACCCCTTCAGGATCTATTGAAAAGGCGTAGACTTCGAAGGCCTTAACGTTGGATACCCGACGAAAGGAAACTAAGCAAAGTAACATCGTCATTTTTGCAGAAAGTTGGCGAAGCGAGAATCTGTCGTTAGGCGACCATTCTCTTAAGAAGGTGAGGACGAGGTCCACATCCCATAGGTGGGTGTATTTGGGGGCCGGAGGCCGTTTTAGTCGCATGCCCCTCAGTAGTCGACATACCATAGGATCCTTACCCGCCGGAATCCCTTGGATAGGTGTATGTGCTGCTGATATCGCTTGAAAGAACTACGTTAATAGTTCTATAAGATTTTCCTGTTGCGAACGGTGACGACAGGAAATTCAGGATGGTGGGAATAGGTGCCATAAGAGGATCAAGGTCCCGTTCCAGGCACCAAGCGGACCAGGATGTCCAAGCAGAGAGGTAGCATAATCTCGTCCCCGGTGCCCATGAATCCCAAAGGAGGTCCCTAGCAGTCTGCGATAGTTTGCTGACTTGCCAGGTGCCTCGGAAAGAGTCCAAGCCACCAGGGAGAGTCTCTCTTCCAGTATTAGCGGGTGAGGGTTCCCCTTCGGATCCATAAGGAGTGCCGGATGGGACGGCAGTAAGAGCGGGTCTGCGTAAGACAGTGCTAGAAGGTCCGGGAACCACTCTGCCATAGGGGGGTAATCAGAAGCAGAGAAATCTGGTGTACCTTCAGATGGTGGAGAGTCCTCGCTATCATAGCGAATGAGGGAAATGCATAGGCGCTGAAGAGCGGCCAGGCCTGTAGAAAAGCATCCACTGCTTTGCATTCTGGATCTGGGAGCCAGCTGAAGAAGTCTGGTGTTTGTCTGTTGTTGCGGAATGCAAAGAGGTCCAGATGGAAGAATCCCAGTTGTAGCCGATTTCAGTTGGTTTATCGTAGGGACCCTAGGGATTCTAGGAGTTCCATGGCAAAACGTGTGTGTAGTCTGAGTCGTGACTTGACGGAGCAGAAGATTAGAAGGTTGTCAAGGTATATAATGCAGCGTATTCCTCATGCGCGCAGATGAGTAACCACTGGCTTCAGCAGTTTGGTGAAACACCATGGGGCCGAACTGAGGCCGAAAGGGAGGCAAGTGAACTGCCATGGTCGGTCGTTCCATGTGAAGCGGAGGAAACGGCTGCTATCGATGTGAATCGGTACTGATAGGTAGGCGTCTTTGAGGTCCAACCTTGTGAACCAATCGCCGTCTTGCAGGAGATCTCGTAAGAGGTGGATTCCCTCCATTTTGAAGTGGCGGTAGACCACGTGGGCGTTGAGAGAACGGAGGTTTATGACTCCTGTTTTCTTCTTTACTAAGAAGATGTTGCTGAAGAATCCTCCTGAGTCTGGGGTGGGTTCTATCGCACCCTTGTTGCGGAGTTCCCGAAGTTCGGCTTGGATGAGTTTGGAGTCCTCTGCCGAACTGTTGAGCGGTCGTGGTGGGACCTTGATAAGGTGTGCTGACGAAGATCTATGATGTATCCCCGTACCGTCTGGAGTATCCAAGTGTCTGACGAGATGGTCGTCCAGTTCTGTAAGAAAAGGGAGAGACGACCTGCATGCAAGGTGATCGAAGGTAGATGATAGCTTACCTGGTGCAAAGCGGGATCTGGGACCACGGGTACTGCGTCCTCTGTCCAAACCTCTTGAGTAGGGGAAAGGTTGACGGTATTCCATTTCTGGGTAGAAGGGTTGCGGTCTTGAGGATCGGGGGCCTGATGGCCAGAAACGGCTGGCAGCACGGCCCCTGTGGCGGCCAGCCCATCCAAAAACACCCATAGGGGGTATTGTCTGAAGACCCTCCTCATTGAGGTTTGAGCTTTACTCAATGAGGTAAAGACGTTGACATGTCGGTTCAATTCCTTTAGAAAAGGGTCTCCAAATAATTTGCCCTGTGCCAGAGGTCCGAGTTCTTTGGTGCCCAACTCCACCAACTTCCCGTCTATGCGGAGAAGTGCGGCCACATTTGCGTTTCCAATGAAATAAAAACCGCGTTGAGCCCATTCGCGGATATCGTGAGCCCATTCCCTGACCATGTCGGCATCAAATTGGTCTGCACGTTGGAAGGCATAGTCTGCCAGGTACATTATGCGAGAGAGGGGTCCGGAGGTATCTAGCAGTTTGTCTTGGACTCCTTTGAATCCTCTCTCCACCCCGCGGCGCGGGTTGTGACCACCTCTGCTCATGAAGGTATTGATTACCTGGTCAAATTCCGGTGTCATGGCCACTTGGTCTGGTAGGGAAGGGCGGGGGCATTCTGACTTCAGTCGGTTGCGGACTATCTTGTCCATAGGATTGCGCATCCATAGGTGCATAAACTTTGCGAGGTGTTCCGGAGGCGTCCAGTCTGTGGAGCGGGGGTGCCTGATGTTTCATGGATCAAAGAGCGTCTGGCCCATGGGGTCCAGAATAGCTTCGTCCTGTGGCAGGTTGGTGTCCCCTGTCCCTTGCCATTCGGCAGCGAATGAGTCTGAACCCCCTGTGTGAAAGGGTTTAGATTCTGAGCCCCAGGCGCCGTCATCGGATTGGGAGGCATTGGCCTGCCATTCATCCAATATGGCCATAGTGTCAATGTCTTCCTCTTCCTCTGAGGATAGCGCCTGGGTGGGAGCAGGGGTAACGGCAGTCGCCGTTTTGCTTTTCTTAATGGGCTGTTTGCCCTTGCTCGGTTTGGGGTCCTTCTCCCCTTTCCAATGACGCTTACTAGCCCGAGTTTCGTCCTTAGACTGGGTTTCAGAGTCTTCAGATTCGGTGTCTGGGCGTATGCGGCGTGGCCTGGAGCGTTCTGGTTGAATGGCCATCATATGGGATAGGGCCTTTTCCATAGAAGCGGCCACCGCTGCATTTACCATGGACTGAAAGTCCACTGGAGTAGACTGTGAGTCTTCCATGTGATTTGGATCAAAGAAAACTTTGATAATTTGTCTATCTACACCTTCCAGATTGATTGATTAATGCGTGCACGCTTTCCCTAGAAGTAATTCACACCGGAGACAAAGTTTCTGATCAGTGAAAAACCAAGGAATGCTTTATTCCCCGGAGTGGGGGCTCCTTCTTAAAGCAAAAATATGTCACAGTTTAAACATACAGTATACATTCACCAATTGGTTAACAGTCTAAGAGTTCTTGTCTAAACCCCCCCTACAGGATGTAGTATCGTCATTACAGACTTCTCCCACCTATATTGGATACAGATGGGAGGGGGAGTGAGTAGTTTCTTTCAGTTACTTTAACAGTGATTCTCCATTTTGTTACACATGGCATATAGCTGTTAACTGGCACAAAGGAAGTGGGGGAGGAGTTAGTAAAGGAAGCTGTTAACACAGGAATTTTGGTTACACAAAGCTTGCTCTGATGGGAAGGGGGATGCTAGCAGGATGCGAGGAATTTACAGAGAGAAATATCAACTGAACACATTGTAGGGGGGGGGAAGGGAATATTTACTCTAGCAGCCAGTTTTAACATAGGGAACACAGAATAAATAGACATTAGTAAATAGCCATTTTATTTTAATTCATGATAGTAAGGACTTGGCACTTGTAGGAGGGCCGTTGAGGCAGGGGTCAGCAGTAGGAGAGGATCCTACGGTAGTTATGGTACCAGCAGTACCAGATTTAACCCCAGCAGGGTAATGTTCCAGTATAGTACTAGTAGTACTAGGGCCCCAGTAGGGTAGGATAGCTCAGGAACAGTAAGTACCAGCAGTACTGAATATATCACCCCAGCAGGGTGTATTGGGTTTTGTGTCTGGGCAGCACCCAGTATGCAGAGATTGCAACAGCAGAGCTCTGATAGGCAGCACCTTAATGGGGCCTCACCCCAGAGTGCACAGGGTATTGAGCTCTATAGTGCACATATACCACAGGAGTAACAGAGACTTTCTGTGGGGACCCCTGTCTGGATGAGAGTAGTGTGAGTTGATAGTGGAATCTGAAACAGTAAGGGGATATGAGTGACCAATTGAGTTGTGGCACAGATGGATTGAAGTAAGAATATGCAAACAAGGTGTTAGAATAAAACAATGCTTACCTTAAAAGACCAAGCAGGTGTAGCTCTCCAACAGAGTCAGACCGAGTGGGTGAAGCTCCAAAAAGGATCTAAGATGGCCGCCGCCACACTGAAAGTGTGGGAAAGTAGATCCGGGGGGGAGGGGGAAGCAGAGGGCCCAGAATACATATAGGTATATGTGAGGGGGCCTCAGGAAAAATTCCTGAGTAGAAAGTGAACCAGGCATAAAGGAATGACAGTTAAATAAAGATACACAGAGAAGGCAATAAATTACAAGCAATATAAGTATAATAAACATGTAAACATTGAATAAATATGAGGAGCTCAATATTCTGACCTGTCTGCTGATGGAGCAGTAAAGAAAGAGGGGGAGGAGCCTGTTCACTGGGAATACCATACCTCCTAATGTTATTTGATTGGTTCTTACTATCCTTTTCTTTACTGCTATGGAGTTTAGTAAAGAGAGTTATGCACAATACGAAGCCTCCTGTCATGTAATAAAATTAGAGGCAGCACAGGCAGATGGATTGATTCCTGTCTGGAAGAAGGAGATGGCAGAGGGATTGGTTGATTGGTTGATTGATTCCTGCCTGATGGGATGAAGGGGCAAGAAGGTTTGATTCCTGTCTGGAAGGAACTGATGTTCTATGTTAACTAGGAAAAAGGAACAGAATCCATAGCAGGACATGTCTGGATCCCAAGTCCGGGACCAGTTACAGCTATGCTTTCAGTTCAGCTACTCGGACCTAAAAGCGTCACTGTCATGCCGAACTTATCTTTCTCTTCCTCTTTCAGGATCTTTTCTTCATTTCTTCCTATCGGATCTAGTTTTCTTTAAAACATAAGACAAATTAGGGACTACTTTGTCTTATGTATTTTTCCTACACATGACCAGCTTTGACCCAAATAGAAGCTTAAGCCACAATACACACCCTTGCTCCGTGATCTCTAGTTGCTTCACTCGCCATTCAAATACCGGTGAAACTACAGAATTTCATCCTAGCACAATGAGTACAGTTAGCTCCCTAATTCCCACGGCATGAATCAGATTGGAATTTCATTCATTCAAATTAGTCTGTGGGTGATAAGGTGAGCTAAGCAGAGGTTTAATACCGCACACCTTCCACAGCTGCGAACTGAGTTCCCTGATCAGAGAGAATCTCCTGAGGGAACCCGACCCTAGTGAAAATTTTAACCAGGGCATCAGCAACTGTCTCTGCCTCTATGTTAGACAGTGCTACTGCCTCTGGATAACGTGTGGCATAGTCCACCACTGTAAGAATGTATTTCTTACCTGATGGGCTAGCCCTGGCCAGTGGACCCACAATGTCAATGGCTATGCGGGAAAAGGGTTCTCCAATGATAGGCATCGACTGAAGCCTAGCTTTTGGGTGATCCCCCCGCTTACCTACCCGTTGACAGGTGTCACACGTGCTACAATAAACCCTGCACATCTCGGTTAAAATTGGGCCAGAAGAAGTTTTGTGTGATCCTATGAGCTGTGCGGCGGGAACCTAGATGGCCTGCTAACGGCACATCATGCCCAATCCGCAGAATCTCCTGCCGGTATTTTGCAGGTACCACTAGCTGTCGATTCTGTGGAGGGGTACTCGGTTTCTGGGACGGTTTCGGGATCCTGTATAGTCTATCCCCCACCCACTCGTAGTGCTCCCCATCTACTCCTTCTCCCCAAGAATCGGCCCTGGCCCTGTACTTCGCTAGCGTCGTGTCTTCCCTGGTTTCCTTCCCGTACACCTCTGGGGTATCCCAGCCTAAAGGGGCCTGGTCTAAGGTACAAGTTGGGGTAGAGAGTCTTACCTGGGTCTCAGCAGCAGGTGGGCCGGTCTCGGCGGCACGGGTCTGGGCATGGGTCGTGACAGCATCCACTTCAGCGGGACCCATGGGAGCGAAGGCTGAAACAAGGGGCGCCAAGTCATTGCCAAGGAGGACATCCGCTGGTAAGTCCTTCATGAACCCCACATTCACATGTCTAGCGCCCACTCCCCAATCCAAATGTACCCGGGCAACGGGTAGGCGAAACACGGCACCCCCGGCTACTCGCACTGCAACCGTGTCCCCGGTATGTTGGGCTTCGGATACCAGGTGCTTCTGGAGCAAAGTCATGGTTGCCCCAGTATCCCGTAGACCACTGACCTCCTCCCCGTTCACTTTTACACACTGCCAGTGGTGCTGTCTGTTATCCCGGTGGGCAGCCTGAACGGGGTCTGCATCATGCAGGATGCCCCAGCACTCCTCTTCCTCTACACAGTGAGCGGCTGGGAGGGGAGGTCGTGGATTGCCACCGGCTGGTCTCCTCCAGGACTGGTTCTGGTTGGCGCTGTTCATCGGGCCCTAGCTGCTTGCACAGGTAGCACCGAATGGGTTGTGCGTACTCCCATGAATTAAACCGGGGTGGCTGTTGATACTGGGCAGATGGAGGGGGTGCTGATGGATGATTCATTGGAGGCTGATATATGTTAGCTGCTGTTGGTGCTGCTGGCCTGTACTCCACTCTGGCGGGAGCCTTGCTGATGAGACTGTCCAGTTTGCGGGCATCGGTATACTCATCCGCCAGGCGAGCTGCTTTGTGCAGAGTGGAGGGTTTACGGTCCCTTACCCACTCTCTGACCCCTGCTGGCAATTTATCAAAGCAATGTTCCAAAAGAAACATCTGCAGCTCTTCTTCTCCGGACACAGCCTGGCACCCCGCCATCCAGTGTGCGGCTGTGCGATGCACCTTTCATGCCCATTCAACGTACGAGTCCCCAGAGGTCTTGACAGTGTCTCGGAACCTCCTCCGGTATGCCTCAGGTGTAACGGCATACCGGGAGAGTAAAGCTTCCCTGACGGCCATATAATCCCCAATCTCCTCATCAGGGATGGCCCGAAAAGCCTCGCTGGCCCGGCCGGATAACTTGCCGGACAATATAGTAACCCAGTCTTCCAGGGGTACCTTGTGCAGGGCACATTGCCGCTCAAAATCAGCAAGGTACCCATCAATCTCTCCTTCTGTCTCAATGAAGGCTTTAAATGCAGTAAATGGCACTTTCTTTCTATCTCCCGGGTTTGCTGTGACTGGGGCTGCTACAGCACCGCTTTGGCGAAGCAGGTTGGCCTCCACAGCTGCCATGACCCGGTCAATGGTCTCTGTAGTCAGGTTGGGACCATAATGGGCCAGCCTGATTCTTACCGCCCGGTCAAAGCTTGCCTCCTCGGGGGTTCTGTCAGCTGTGCTGGGTCCATTGGTTCCCTCTGCCGCTGGTACTCCATCCATTTCCAGCAATAATGCAATAATATCTCTTTTTCTGAGGTTACTGGCTTGTCCACCTCTTTGCTCTAATAAATCCTTTAGTGTAGCTCTTCTCAGGTTTTGGTATTGCAATTCCATTTTAATCCTGGTTGCAGTGGTCTCTTTGGGCGTTGAGGATCATACCGTCGCTTGCCACCAGTTGTTACGGTACCTCCAGTAATTAAATGTACAAACCGCCGTTTAGTGAATGTTCCCCGTTCGCAATACTGTGGTCTGGTAGCGTATACAGTGAAACCATGCGAACCGCCAGCTAGGGAACACTCCAAACTCCCGAACGGTACCCGTACGGCTCTTTCCCTTCTCGAGCTCCAAATACACGAATCGCCAGTAGCAGCCGAACAGCAATAGTTTTCAACGGCAAA
Organism: Pelobates cultripes; assembly: GCA_933207985.1. Lineage (NCBI taxonomy): Eukaryota > Metazoa > Chordata > Amphibia > Anura > Pelobatidae > Pelobates > Pelobates cultripes. The sequence goes on from OW240913.1 coordinate 238,025,755, forward strand.
TAATTCCAATAAGCAGTCTCTAGGCGCCGGTAATAAAATCCCCCCAATAACGAGACCAAGCTCCGCTTTGAGGGTAAAACACGAACTGATTTACTGTGGGCTACCTGCCCGGTATTTATGCAGGTCTCCCACTTGGTGGACACTCCCCTAGGGGACCAAATGGGAGACTGGAATAACAGACGGACATGGGGACATTTCAGACATACATCCCCACAATATTCCCAGCATGCATCACAATTCCCTCCCCTCTGCTCGGGAGATAATTGGGAAGTAATTCAATTATCTCCCCGAGCAGAGGCAAATCGCCATTTTAACTCAAAGTTATAAAACACATTAAAATACATAACTTTCTAATTGCCGAACATATTGCATTCGTGTAACACATCCCCAGATAGCCTGGATCTGAGTGCATATTATTGGCGAATAGCGCTCAGATCCCATACGCATAGTTCAATCGCCATGGAGTCAAAGTCTATTACAGTTCTTCGGTATGCGATTGACTCCATGGGAAGGCTATCTGGGTTAAGTCCATTCGTGTTGTTGAATCTCCCGAACGGCCGGCATTCGTATGCTTTTGTCGATTGAGAAGGGGAGGTCGACGGCTTCAGCGGTGTTCGGTTGAAAAAGTGTCCGTTTTCAGTTCCATGAAATAACCGTCGAACACCGCTGGTCTTTCGCATGGTTAAAATGGCCGCCGCCTCGTGGTCGACATACGAACGACGACCACCCGGTATTCGGTTTTAATTGAGAAGTGTCTGTGGTTAACCGCAACGTTCTAATTGGGATCAATAGGTTAACCAGCAGCACACTTCTCTTCTGGGTGGCCGTCCGTTCGGTAGTTCCGTTCGACAAAAAAAAGACACTCCCTTAAACAAAGCATACGAATGGGGAATTCATGCAAACGGCAAAACAGACGAACACAGTGCTTTTAGTCCATACAGATGGGTCTGTCACAATATTTATGTAATAATTTTATATAATTAGGTCATTTTATTAATTACAATTTGCAGGACCTGCCTGACAACCCAGGCCAAAAGTTCAGGGAATTTAATTTGCTAGCACTCTATTTAACCCTGTAACTTTCCAAGACACCATAAAACCTGTACATTGGGGGTACTGTTTTACTCGGAAGACTTCGCTAAACACAAATATTAGTGTTTCAAAACAGTAAAATGTATTACAATGACGATATCATCAGTGACAGTGACATTTTTTGCATTTTTCACACACAAATGGCACTTACACTGACGATATAATTGGTGTGATACATTTTACTGTTTTGAAACACTAGAAACATAGAATGTGATGGCAGATAAGAACCATTTGGCCCATCTAGTCTGCCCAATTTTCTAAATACTTTCATTAGTCCCTGGCCTTATCTTATAGTTAGGATAGCCTTATGCCTATCCCACGCATGCTTAAACCTCTTTTACTGTTGTGACAAATCCATCTGTATAAACTAAGATTGCTGGATTCGTCTGTTTTGCCTTTTTCATGAATTTACCTGTTCGTATGCCTTTGTTTAAGTGAATTGACTTTTCTGCCGAACGGAACTGACGAACGGACGGCCACCCAGAAGAGAAGTGTGCTGCTGGTTAACCTATTGATCCCAATTAGAACGTTGCGGTTAACCACAGACACTTCTCAATTAAAACCGAATACAGGGTGGTCGTCGTTCGTATGTCGACCACGAGGCGGCAGCCATTTTAAACCATGCGAAAGACCAGCAGTGTTCGGCATTGATTTCATGGAACTGAAAACTGACACTTTTTCAACCGAACACAGCTGAAGCCGTTGACCTCCCTTCTCAATCGACAGAAGTGTGCGAACACCGGCCGTTCGGGAGGTTTAAAGGCACGAATGGACTCACCCTAGATAGCCTTCCCATGGAGTCAATCGCATACCGAAGAACTGTAATAGACTTTGACTCCATGGCAATTGAACTATGCGTATGGGATCTGAGTGCTATTCGCCAATAATATGCACTCAGATCCAGGCTATCTGGGGATATGTGATACGAATGGGTAGCATTCGACAAATGTAAAGTTAACTATTTTTATGTGTTTTTATGTGTTGAATTTAAAATGGCGATTTGCCTCTGTCCTGGAGATAATTGAATTACTTCTCAATTATCTCCAGGGCAGAGGGGAGGAATTACTATTGCATGCTGGGAATATTTTGTGTCTGTGGGTCCTGAACTGCCATATGTCTATCTGTTGTCACAGTCTCCCATTTGGTCCCCTAGGGGAGTGCACTCCAAGTGGGAGAACTGCATAAATACGGGCAGGTAGCCCACAGTAAAGCCAGTTCATGTTTTACCCTTAATGCGGAGGGTGGTCTCGTTATTGGGGGGATTTATTACCGACGAATAGAGACTGCTGGATGGAATTATTAGCCACTTGGGAGATACCTGCGTTCGGCTAATATTGGTGATTCGTGAGCTTGGAGCTCGTGGAGTGAAGTGCCCGTACGGATCCCATTCGTGAGTTTACAGCGTTCCCTTGCTTGCGGTTCGTATGATTACACTGGATACGCATGCAGCCTGGGTTATTGCGAACGGGGAGCATTCACTAAATGGCGGTTTGTACATTTCATGCTGAGGGTACCGTAACAACTGTGTTAACCTATACCACTTCAGCTGGAAGGCTGTTCCATGCATCCACTACCCTCTCAGTAAAGTAATACTTCCAGATATTATTTTTAAACCTTTGTCCCTCTAATTTAAGACTATGTCCTCTTGTTGTGGTAGTTTTTCTTCTTTTAAATATAGTCTCCTCCTTTACCGTGTTGATTCCCACTAATATTTGTGTTCAGCGAAGTCTCCAGAGTATAACAGTACCCCTCATGTACAGGTTTTATGGTGTTTTCAAAAGTTACAGAGTCAAATATAAGGCTTGCATTTCAGTTTTTTCACGTTAAAATTCGCCTGGTTGGTTATGTTGCCTTTGAGACCGTACGGTAGCCCAGGAATTAAAATTACCCCCATTAAGGCTGTAGCGGAGAGGCAGTATGATCCACGATATCTCCGCTGGGTAACAGGAACAACAAAGGATAATCCAGGGAATCAGCATACCATAATCCAAACAGCACTGCAGTAACCCTTCCTTCCCAAGAACTAGACGACACATAGGCTGGGAGTCAACTGAGGTTTTAATCACAGGTCACAGTATTTATGCAATTCCCCATGCAAGGGGTTTCCAAACAGACATTACAGGGGTTGTACAGGAGGGGACTACATGGGGGACTTACTGTACTACATATTTCTCCCATCAGGCACCGCTGCACGAGAGGGATCATCCTCCCAGAATGCACCGTTAAGGGGATTATCCCCTCGTGCAGCAGAACCGGCAATTCACACAAAAATCCACAGTTGGTACAATATACGGTGGATTTACACGAATGGACGTTCGGTAGATAGCTGGGGTCTGGGCGCATCATTCGTGAGATTGCCGCTCAGATCCCAGCTAAAATAACCGAACGCCGCACAGAAAACAACTTTCTTTCAAAACACATGAAAAGAACCGATTGTCTTTAATGAACCTGGTCCTGAAACTCCCGAACGTCCTGGAGGCTTAACGGTGTTCGTGCCGTCGAATAACTGTAGGGAATGCTATGCGTTCGACGACACGAACCCGCTGATGAACCAGGGATCCAAGATGGCCGCCCGCCGCATGGTCGGTAGTCGAACGACGGCCACCCAGGAGAGCCTCTAATAACCGATTGCAACAATGTTGCAATCGGTTAACTAGCGCCACACGCCTCTAAGTGTGTGGGCTATTAGGGGGTATCGTATTCGTTTCACGAACGGCCCTCCAAAGTGCCGTTCGCGAAACGAACGGGAATCCCCATACAAACCGCCATTTGCATTCGGCGGAACAGATAGTACAGGCAATGCAGGGAATACATGAAACAGGCACATACAGGTACAATGCATCTCTCTCCAGACCTATAGGCAACCCTTAAAGGCATAGTGTCCAGTTATAGTCCGAGTGGCTAGGTTTGCCACAAAGGCATACCATTTGCAATAGTAGACAACCCAGGTTATTGCAAATGGGACATGTTCAGTCTTTTTTAGTAGCCACTTAGTCACAAACACTGGCCAAAATTGGGGTTCAAATTATTTTTTTGCATTTTCAAATATTAACACTAACTTTGGCCAGTGTTTGTGACCAAGTGGCTACTAAAAAAGACTGGACATTTGCAATACCTTGGGTTGTCTACTTTTTCAAATGGTATGCCATCATTGGAGTAATTCTTACTCCTGGGCTACCATATGGTCTCAAAGGCAACGTAACCAATCTGGCGAATTTCAATGTGAAAAAAATGAAAACTGTAACACGCTATATTTGACCCTGTAATTTCCCAAAACACCATAAAACATGTACATAAGGGGTACTGTTTTACAAGTGAGACATCACTGAATACAAATATGTGTATTTTATTGCAGTAAAAGCAAACAGTGTTATGACATTCACAGTTAAAATATCACGTAGAACTAAGCAAATATTTAAAAAATCTTTTTTTCTCCCATTTTTTTTATATTTTATTCATATTAAATTATGTTCCATACCTAAATATTTTATTATAAATGAAAGCCCTGTTTCCCTTGAATAAAATGATATATAATAAGTGTGGGTGTATTTAATATGAAAGAGGTGAATTACGGTTGGACAGACATATAGTGCAAATGCCAGGGTTTTTTTACGTTTTGTTTTGATCACAACTTGTACATTTGGCTGCGGTCTTAAGGGGTTAAGCAGTGATGATCCACCTGTAGCCCTTTTCCAATTATGGCCAGCTGCATCTAATTTGCAGGCTGTTAAAGCCAGCCCTGCCTGAAACCTAGCATCTGGTCATTTTGCCTGTTTGGTGTTTCCTGACGGATCTTTGCTTCGCTACTGTAACCACAGCTGGTTCCCTTATTTACCACTATAACATCTTAAAGCATAGAACTTGGCAGGGCTAACCATAAAGATATCTTAGCCATAATTTTATATAGTTGGTAAGAGATACTCTATTTAAAATATATAAATAATTGAGAATACAATATAAAATAAGGATTGTCTTGGAAGCAATAAAGTTTTGTCTTTTTAGATATTTATTATATAAAAATATAAATATAGACATATAAAATCCATTTCAATAATTTATAGCAGCGTTTATAAGATCAAACTAAATGCTTGCAAATATCATTAATAGATTAACATACCCTCCTGAACATGTCATCATGGCAGCCTCTCTGTCTTTTTAAGATGGCGCAGCGACTGTCTCCAAGTCTCTCCTCTGTTCCTTAACATTTAAAAGTACACCTATTTATACCTTAGGTGTCTCCATTTTAGGGTTACCGTAGTTCATATATGAAAAAGTAACACTTCTTTTACTTAATTTTAGGGCCTCCCTTAACTTGGCAAAAATACAAGGCCATAAAAACTTAAGGGTGCACACGTCATGGGGAAGTTCCCTGACTTGAGACAAGATGGCACCTTAAAGTCTGAACATCTTTATCTACTTAGGGTTACCACAGTATATTATGTACTGAAAGAGTCGTAGCATAGCCTTGAAGCTTGTTTATACATTATTGTTATTGTATTTCGTCTGGGATAAAATGCCGTAAACATATTATGCACTGAAGGTAGGTAAGAAGTTATTGCTTAAAGAAACAGTTTTGAAAAACAATATATTCCATTTCTAACACCTTGTCAGTTTACAATATCTCTTAAAGACAAAGTACACAGTTTGAGGAATACAATATTTGCATTTGTCCGTAACACCCTCTCCATTAAACTGTGGGCATTGTAGAGCATTTCTTCTTTAAATTAGTAAACCAAAGATCTCCAACAGTCTTTGTTTTTATGCTCCCAGCATCTTTGATCATTGTTGTTGTTACAACATCCATAGTGTGATCTTTGCATGTAAAGGTGGTTGATTAAAATGAGCAAAGCTTTTGTCTGGGAAAGAATTGAAAAGAACATCAGGTTCCAGAGTAAGATATTCTTAGATGGATCCTGATAGGAATTGTAATCCAAAGTTAAAAGTAGTAATTGTATTTGTAATCCAAAGTCTTTAAAGGCCTGTAGAAGTTTACAATCCTTAGATACATTGCTGGAGGTTGTGTTTGTAGAATACCCGGGTATTTGTTGTAGAGTATTGGTTGTAGAGTGCAGCTATCCAAGTATTTAGCTAGAATTGGTTGCAGATATTGAATCAGCATCATCTGTTATCACCGTGGTGATGGTGTTGATATTTGTCTTTGTCTTTTGTCTCTGCTTGTTTATTTTTTGTTTGTTTTTTTTCCATTAAAATCTTTACACTGTTTATGATGTGTATAGATTGGATAGTCTCCGATATTATTTTACGGAATAAATTAATTGATAACATTTCCAAGACATTGTCTTAGGTGACCATGACATGAATCCCATTATAGTAAATGTTATGTTGATACAGCAATCGAAGTGGTTTCTCAAGAATGCCTCTTTTTGCTGTGTAACACCTCTACATCCCACTGATAGACATCTCACTGACATCAGGTGCTGTTGTGCTAAAACTGTTAACAGGTAAAATCTGTGGAAAAATCTTTATATTTGTTATACTTTGTATAATAATGATAGATGAAATAGTAACATAGTTAATCTTTCTAGTGTTTTGTTTTAAAGATAAATACCCTTGTATATGATTTAGATATATAAGGATAATTTGAAGCAGCAAAGTACTTACCGCCTTTGTTCACAATTGTATGTAAAATTACATTCTCTTTAAATGTTAAAAATACTCTTTTATTCAAAATCTCTCAATATATTTAAAATAGTTGATAATTGGAAACATTACATTATTCATCTTTCTTTGTCCTGTTAGGGAGAAGACAACTTATTCCCTAAGTTACAATTAGTAAATATAATAACTACAGTTATTAGTGTCTTAAAATACCAGAAACACCCCAAAAAAAATGTAAATTTTTTTTTTTACGAAGATCTGACAGCCATTGTGGAAAGTCACTTTTGTGAGATTGGATGCTTAACAATGTGAATCTTAATTTTAGAACATTGCCACAGGGTATAAAAGGCCCTTCCCCCTGCATCATTTCCTCTTTCTTTGCTACTCCAGTCATACAGGTCAGAGTATTTTTTCTCTGCTCATCCTTACTATTGAATATACATTTACATTGTCTTGATAGACTGTCAATCCACACAATTGTGGTGTTTATTATTATTTTATTAATTATATTCCCCTTCTTCCCTATATCTCCGCCTGCACCTCTACCTTGCTTCCCTCTGGCTATCTAGCCTGTCTCTCCCTGTCACTTATTTCCGCGATCGCGGCAGTTTACCGCAATTGCACTTATCCTCCAGGGACTGGGTCTTTGGTAAGAGTCAGCGGGAGGGGGAGTGTGGGAATCCGCTTTGCCGCTCAGCGGGCCGCAATCGCGGACTGTCGGCCATTCTGGATCTCGCGGACTGCGAGATCCAGGGCGGCCATTCACTTTCCCAGATCGTGATTCACACGATCTGGGCTGCTCTACACTTCTCCTGCAGGGTTTCAATGCCTGTCAGGAGTTGTGATATCCATGTAATATGTACAATAGATGTTTTTCACACAGTGTGTAGCATGTACTATAGATGGTGTATATGTATGATCACATGATATGTGTAATAAATATATATATTAGAGTAAGCTCAATGGGATAAGGCATCATCAGAAACTGTCCATCTCTTGTGGGTCACAGGTTCAATCCCCACTGAGGTAGATTAAGTAGGAATGATCTATTTGTGTAGCCAGAGAATTTATTCACTGATTTTATACCTTGTGATTTCTCTTTTATAAAACAAGATTTGTATATTATGTAGATATATGTAATCACGTAATAGATAAATATGTTATATCACCAGGATGCCTTTTCCTAACACTAACAATGTTCCCAAGGCATGGAACTCCATCTTACTAGGGGGTGTACCCCTCACATATATATGTTTATATAGTCTCTCACTATTCCACTCCAAACTGGACAAACTGGGGTGACTCCCCAGGTGGATTTTCCGCATCCTGAGACTTTCAATAAAGGGGTGTTTTCCCTCTACCCCCCAGTCACAGATGTGCATCTACCACCGGATTACTATGTACTTGATTATTGGGGTGACCCCCCTTACTACTGGAGTGACCCCCCCACTCACAGATGCGCATTCACTGGGGTGAACCCCCACTCACACATGTGCACTTGCCAACGGACTACCGCACACCTTATTATTATTGTTATTGGGGTGATCCCCCTTACTACTGGGGTGACCCCCCACTCGCAGATGTGCATTTGCCAACGGATTACCATGCACTTATTATTGGGGTGACCCCCCCTTACTACTGGGGTGACCCCCCACTCCAGATGTGCATTCCCCAGGGACTACTACGCACCCTATTATTATTATTATTATTATTGGGGAGACCCCATATCGCTAGGGTGAACCACAGCATATTTATTTATACATGCCAGATAATGGAGAGCAGTTTCTAGTGGTGACCCCCCTTTAAGCTGGGGTGACCCCCCAAGCACTCTAACATCTCTAAACACCTTAATAGGGGTAACCCCCTTCTTGGTGCTATATAGGGACCGCATGCCAGAACAGTACCATATCACATCAACCTCTACAATGCAACTACGGGGGAACACATATATTCCACACATACTCAGTGGTACTGACCCTAACTTATTGGGACATAACTAGGGTAAATCCCTAACAGTGTTGAGAATCCACATGCCTCCCTATCTCACAGGGGATATCACCCCATTTCAACTCAGATCCAGGCTATCTGGGGATATGTGATGCGAATGGGAAATGTTCAGTTATTTTAAAGTTATGTATTTTTATGTATTTTCTGGTATTGTATTTAAGATGGCGATTTGTCTTTGTCCTGGAGATAAATGAATAACTTCTCAATTATCTCCAGGGCAGAGGTGAGGAAACCATACTGCATTGTGGGAAAAGCTGGTGACTGTACGTCTGAAATGTCCCCATGTCCATCTGTACTTACAGTCTCCCATTTGGTCCCCTAGGGGAGTGTTCACCAAGTGGGAGACCTGCATAAATATGGGCAGGTAGCCCACAGTAAAGCCATATCCTGTTTGACCCTCGATGCGGAGCTTCTGTCTCGTTATTGGGGGGATTTCTTCTTTGCGCTTAGAGACTGCTGATTGGAACCGAAAGCCACTTGCTGGATATCGTTGTTCGGCGGCTAGCAGCAGTTCGTGGATTATCGTTCGGGAGTTTGGAGCCTTTCACGGATTCCGGTCGGGAGATTGCCGCTTCCCCTGATGTTGGTTCGTATACTGCAGTCTATACGAACGGAGTTATTGGTAATGCGAAAGGGGAAGGCTAACTAAATGGCGGTTTCTCTTAAAGACACCAGGGGTGTCATAACAACCCCTCTTCTGGCTGTCTACCATTATGGCCTCATTTACAGCAGGCTAAGATTGCCTGGTATCCTGGATGGCTCTCAGTTTTACATGGAGGCGCACTATGTGTCCTAACACATTTATACAGGTACCTAGACCTTATATATATATATATATATATATATATATATATATATTGTGACAGACCCATCTGTCTGGATTACAAATGCTTTGTTCGCCTGTTTTGCCGGTTACATGAATTTCCCCATTCGTATGCTTTATTCAAGGGAATGTCGGTTTTGTCGAACGAAACTACCGAACGGACGGCCACCCAGAAGAGAAGTGTGCTGCTGGTTAACCTATTGATCCCAATTAGAACGTTGCGGTTAACCACAGACACTTCTCAATTAAAACCGAATGCCGGGTGGTCGTCGTTCGTATGTCGACCACGAGGCGGCGGCCATTTTGTCCATGCGAACGACCAGCGGTGTTCGACGATTATTTCATGGATCTGAAAACGGACACTTTTTCAGCCGAACACCGCTGAAGCCGTCGACCTCCCCTTCTCAATCGACAAAAGTATACGAATGCCAGCCGTTCGGGAGATTCAACCACACGAATGGACTTAACCCAGATAGCCGTCCCATGGAGTCAATCGCATACCGAAGAACTGAAAGAGACTTTGACTCCATGGCGATTGAACTGTGCGAATGGGATCTGAGCGCTATTCTCCAATAATGTGCACTCAGATCCAGGCTATCTGGGGATATGCAATACGAATGTAATATGTTCGGCAGTTATGAAGTTATGGATTTTCATGTGTTTTTGTGACTTGTGTTTAAAATGGCGATTGCCTCTGCCCGGGGAGATAATTGAGTTACTTCCCAATTATCCCCCGAGCAGAGGGGAGGGAACTGTACTGCATGCTGGGAATATTGTGGGGATGTATGTCCAAAATGTCCCCATGTCCTTCTGTGATTTCAGTCTCCCATTTGGTCCCCTAGGGGAGTGTCCACCAAGTGGGAGACCTGCATAAATACCGGGCAGGTAGCCCACAGTAAATCAGTTCGTGTTTTACCCTCAAAGCGGAGCTTGGTCTCGTTATTGGGGGGATTTGGTTACCAGCGACTAGAGACTGCTTATTTGGATTATTTGCCGCTTGGGAGATATTGACGTTCGGTTACTATTTGCCGTTCGTGGATTTGCAGCTCGTGAAGGGAATTAGCCGTACAGGTACCGTTCGGGAGTTTGGAGTGTTCCCTGGCTGGCGGTTCGCATGGTTTTACTATACCCGCTACCCGACCACATTATTGCGAACGGGGAATACTCGCTAAACGGCGGTTTGTACATTTCATTACTGGAGGTACCGTAACATATATATATATATATATATATATATATATATTCAGCAGACCAAAAGGTCAACAGACTCACATCGTTAGGAACTCGCCCAGCCTCTCACTCAAGACTTTCAGCCTATGTTAATACCGCAGTTGCAGCCTCAGTACAGACAGCAATCCCCAAAGGTTGGGTCAGGGTCTTGCAGAGATGGTGAACCACGGTGCCCCATCTGCCAATGAACTCATGAGCTACAAGGCCCCTACAAGGCCCCTAGGGCCATGCACCCTATAGGGACAAGGGAAACTATACCATTACGGACCCTCCAAATAATTAAAGATGAGCCTGGAAACAGACCCGCGATGTGCTGGAAAGATTGTTCAAAATGACCTAACTCCCCTTATAAGGAAGATTCCCATGGTTTGACCACCGCACGGTCGGAAAACACACAAAGATCAACGAAATGGGGATTGCCAGGCCTTCATACACAATTCATACACTTCTAGTCACAAAGCCTAGGAAAATAAGACGGCGTGTTCGACTCCGGGTCACACCACACCCTCACTCACTTCACCCCAACGACATATCACAGCACTACAGAAAACTATAGCAACAAGCTATACGCATACTGAGCGCTACAAACAGGGCATAAGGGCTCTTTCCAAGTTGGACACTGTTAAGACACCTCCAGTGTCTTTAGGCAAAACCGCCGTTTAGTAGACCTTCCCCGTCTGCAATATCAGTAACTCCGTTCGCCTAACCTGTAGTGCACGAACCAAATACAGGGGAAGCGGCAATCTCCCGACCGGGATCCGTGAACGGCTCCAACTCCCGAACGGCAATACACGAACTGCTGCTAGCCGCCGAACAATAACATCCACCAAGCGGCTTTCGTTTCCATCCAGCAGTCTCTAAACGTGAAGAAGAAATCCCCCCAATAACGAGACAGAAGCTCCGCATTGAGGGTCAAACAGGATCTGGCTTTACTGTGGGCTACCTGCCCGTATTTATGCAGGTCTCCCATTTGGTGGACACTCCCCTAGGGGACCAAATGGGAGACTTAAATGACAGACAGATATGGGGACATTCCAGAAACACAGTCACAGATTTTACCCACAATGCACTATGATTCCCTCCCCTCTGCCCTGGAGATAATTACCAAGCAACTCAATTATCTCCAGGACAAAGCCAGTCGCCATTTTAAATATAAAATCATAAAAGACATAAAAATGCATAACTTTAAAATAACCGAACATTTCCCATTCGTATCACATATCCCCAGATAGCCTGGATCTGAGTGCATATTATTAGCGAATAGCGCTCAGATCCCACACACATAGTTCAATCACCATGGAGTCAAAGTTCTTACAGTCTTTCGGTATACGAATTACTCCATGGGAAGGCTATCTGGGTTAAGTCCTTTCGTATGCTCCAAACCTCCCGAATGGCCGGTATTCGTATGCTTTCGTGGAGGCAGCCAGGCGTTCCGTTGTTTCAGCAGTGTTCGGCAGAAAAAGTGTCCGTTTTTAGTTCCATAGAAATAGAGCCAAACACCGCTGGGCTTTCGCGTGGTTTAAAATGGCCGCTGCCTCGTGGTCGACATACGAACGACGACCACCCTGAATTCGGTTTAATTGAGAAGTGTCTGCGGTTAACCACAACGTTCTAATTGGGATCAATAGGTTAACCAGCAGCACACTTCTCTCTTGGGTGGCCGTCCGTTCGGTAGGTTTGTTCGGGAAAAACAGTCATTCGTATGGCTGGGCTATAGAAACAGCCATTTACACGAAAGGGGGCAGAAATAGACGAATCCACCTGAAATAAGCCGACAGATGGTTCTGTCACAGACACCGAACTCATAGAGTTGGGGAAAAGGAAGGCGGTCCATCTGGCTAATGATATCATCTACAGAGAGAGGTTTCTAACGTTACTGAAGAAACCGGTATATTTGTATATTTCTCCTGTTTCAATGCTCTCATGGTGTAACCACAGGCGGCAGTCTACCTTGTACTCAAGTAGGGAAGCAACCTCTACGGATGCTAAAATACTCCGTACGGTCGGAGAATAGGTCATAGAACTCCTCTATTCTCCTGGGCAGAACGACCCAGCAGGGTAAACTAGCTCCGTGAGCTGATGCTTCATCAGGATACCTGTTCGGCCCTTCGGGGGTCGAAGTTCACCTCTTCCATTACTGCCTCCTCTACGGGTACCGGAGGACCACAAATCTCATAGACGAGGAGACTTAGACCTATATCCAAGAAACGCTGGGCAGTTCGCTCCGGACATCGCTGGTTAACTCGGTAATAAATTTATGCTCACAATAGTCGAGAGACTACCAACCTGGGACTATGTGTCCTAACACATTTACACATGTACCTAGACCATATATATATATATATATATATATATATATATATATATATATTCAGCAGACCAAAAGGTCAACAGACTCACATCATTAGGAACTCGCCCAGTCCTACACCTACCCAATGTATCTTTGGGGTGGTCACTTCAAGATAGATGGTACTTATCTGCTAAAAGATCTCCTCCACACCTAAGGTGGGTTCACTCATTCAGATTGGACGGACACATACCTTTCTATGATAGTCACACCTGGGACCCATCTGTCCCTTTAGTTTCATTGACGGGACCAAACAAGTCAGTTCACGTGTCTATCATTAAGGGTTGACCCATGGTACCCCAAGAAACTCTTATAGTCGGTCATGGCGCGCCTTCGCCACAAGGGAATCCGTTGCCTCACCTATCTAGACAACAATGCGTTACTTACTACACAAGAACTCCATTCCCTCCTGTTCCTGACCAGAGGGAGGCGACCCTTTCCCTCTTTTACAGGCAACCTTCCCATGGACTACACTACCGGGCTATGCAATATCCCAAAACATAGGTTACCTGGCTCCCACATATACCAACATGGAACAGCAGAGCCATCTTCAGATCCATACCATATTTCAAAGTGTAATCGACAAACAGCCTCTAGGGCTGGGAAGCTCACTGCATATACTCCTACGAGAGAACCATGGTCTGGGGAAGAGATGAACAGTGTCGGGATCACCTGCAACCTACAGCTAACCAAGGACAGGTCCGATTGTTTTATTCTCCTACACATAGACAATATCTCAGCAACCTGCTACATAAACCGCCTGGGCAGAGTCTAGTTGTGGCAACTAGCCACTGGAGACCATCAATGTATGAGTCTGTTTGTATTCTTACTAAAGCTGTAGAGACAAGTGTATGATTGTAATTGCATTTCAGACGAATGAGGGCATTCGTATGCTGGCGGCATGAAAACCCCAGCATTCATACTGTAGTTGAAACTCACTGTTCGTGAAACGAATAACCTACCGAATGGACGACCACACACAGGAGGTCGTGTGGTGCCCATTAACCAATTGCAACATTGTTGCAATCGGTAGTTAAGTGTGTTCCTAGGTGGCCGTCGTTCGGCTACCGACCACGCGGCGATCGGCCATCTTGGTTCCTTTGTTAGCCCAGCGGGGTTTGGTCGTTGAGTGCCTGAAACCAAAATTGGCTACTCGACGGCGCGAACCCCGCTGGACTTCCAGGCCGTTCGTGAGCCCCGGCCGTTTGGTAGGTTGTTCCCCTGATGTCAATCGGTACTTTGAGTAGAACTTGAATTTAATGTGTGTTTCGTGCGGCGTTCGGTTAGTTAGGCTGGGAACTGAGCGGTATTCTCACGAACGGTGCGCTCAGACCCCAGCTATCTACCGAACATCCATTCATTTAAATGAAGGGAATATTATGGGAATTATGTATTTTAATGTGAAATGTAAGTTCTGCTGCACGGAGGGATAATCCACTTAGCTGTATATTCTAGTGGGAGTATCCCTCTCGTGCAGCAGTGCATGGTGGGAAAAATGTATGTATTGTTCAGTTCCCCATGTAGTCCCCTACTGTGCCACCCCTGGAATGTCAGTAGTACTTATTTTTATGTGTTTTTCAGGCTTTATTTAAAATGGCAATTTGCCTCTGTCCTGGAGATAATGGAATTACTTCTCAATTATCTCCAGGGCAGAGGGAGGAAACCAGGATGCATTCTGGGAATATTGTGTGCATGTATGTCTGGATGTGTCATATGTCTGTCTGCCATTATAGTCTCCAATTTGGTCCCCTAGGGGAGACCTGCATAAATACGGGCGGGTAGCCCACAGTAAAGCCAGTTCTTGTTTTACCCTCAATGCGGAGCTTGGTCTCGTTATTGGGGGGATTTACTACACTGTTAGCGACTGATTGCTGGAACCGTAAGCCGCTTGGAGGATATATTTGTTCGGCTGTTACCAACGATTCGTGTATTATTGTTCGGGAGTTTGGAGCCTTCCCCTGATTGCAGTTCGTACGGTTGGAGTATATACGAATGGAGCTTGTATTATTGTGAAAGGGGAAGATTAACTAAACGGCGGTTTCACGCTTTTGTGCCAGGGGTGTCTTAACAATTGGTGGCAAGCGACAGGATGAGTCCCACCACCCCAAAGGTCAGCTACACAGCCCAGTTTGGTGGAGGAAATGCAGTATGAGGAATTAAGGCGTGCTACCCTTAAAGACATACTTGAACGCCGAGGGCGGTCAGCAAGTAATCTAAAGAAACGAGAGATTATTGCTTTGCTACTTGAAATGGATGCAGCACAAGGAATGGAGAGAGCTAATGTGCCCAGCATTCTGTATTTAACCCCCGAGGAAATACAATTCAACCGGGCAGTCCAGATAAGGCTGGCACACTTTGGCCCCAACCCTACAGCAGACATTGTGGAACATGTGCAAGCAGCAGTGATGGCACACCAAGCGCTCCAGGAAAGAGGAGCTGCAGCAGCAGAGGTACCCAATAATAATATTGGAAGGAAAAAAGTACCCTTTGCTGCATTTAAAATGTTTATTGAAGTAGAGGGAGAGATTTACGGGTTCCTGGCTGACTTTGAAAGACAGTGTGTCATACACCAGGTACCCGCAGACGAATGGGTCACTATCCTCTCTGGGAAGTTATCTGGCCGGGCCAGCAAAGCGTTTTGGGCCATCCCAGAGGAAGAAATCATGGCCAGGTACGCAGTGACCCCAGAGGCATACCGGCGGCGATGCCGGGAAACCAACAAACAGGCTCCTATGTGGGGTGGGCATGCAGGGTACATCGCACAGCAGCCCACTGGATGGCGGGGTGTCAAGCTGTAACTGGGGAAGAGGTGCTGCAAGTGTTTTTGCTGGAGCACTGCTTTGACCGATTACCTGCAGGAGTCAGAGAGTGGGTCAGGGACCGAAAACCCTCCACATTGCCCGAAGCTGCCTGTCTGGCAGATGAATACACAGACGCACGTAAATTGGACAATGCGATCACTAAAGTCCCTACCAGAGTGGAATACAGACCAGCAGCACCTCCAACCACTACCGTTTACCAACCCCGGGCGCACTGCACCCCAACACTACCGACAGCTACCAATTATGCACAGCCATCCTGTTTCAAAGCCCAGGATTATTCGCAGCCCATTAGGTGTTTTGGGTGTAAACAGCTGGGGCACAAGAGACCAGAGTGCCCACTGAACAGCGCAAACCAGGCACAATCGTGGAGAAGACCGGCCGGCGGGAATCAGCGTCCACCCCAGCCTACTGCTCACTGTATCAAGCAGGAGGAATTTTGGGGCATATTACACGAGGCCAACCCTGTACAAGCAGCCCATCAGGACAACTGTCAGCAACACCGACAGACTGTTAAGCTGAATGGCAGAGTGGTAAATGGATTAAGAGACACCGGAGCCACTATGACTCTGCTCCAAAAGAACTTGGTCTCAGAACACCAGCATACCGGAGACACTGTGGCGGTGAGGGTAGCAGGAGGCGCCGTGTTCCGTCTACATGTTTCCCGGGTTCATTTGGATTGGGGAGTGGGCGCTAGACATGTTGATGTGGGGGTTATGAAAGACTTGCCTGCTGATGTCCTCCTTGGGAATGATTTGGCCCCTTTGGTTTCTGCCTATGCCCCGATGGGCCCCGCTGACGTTCACCCTGTGACTACCCGTGCTCAGACCCGTGCTACTGGAACCGGCTCGCCTGCTGCTGAGACCCAGGTAAGACTCGCTTCCCCGACTGGTACCCTAGATCAGGCCCCTTTAAGCTGGGATACCCCAGAGGAGTTTGGGAGGGAAACACGGGCGGACCCGACTCTCGAAGTACAGGGATAGAGCAGATGCTGGAGAGGAAGGAGTAGATGGGGAATGGTATGAGTGGGTGGGGGACAGGCTGTATAGGATCCCTAAGCCTTCCCAGAAAAGTGTTGCCCCTCCACCGAATCGACAGTGGTACCTGCAAAATACCGGCAGGAGATTCTGCGGATAGGGCATGATGTTCCGTTAGCTGGACATCTAGGGTCCCGCCGCACAGCCTATAGGATCACCCAGAATTTCTTTTGGCCCAATTTTAATCAGGCTGTGCGGGTATACTGTAGTACATGTGACACATGTCAACAGGTAGGAAAGCGGGGGGACCACCCTAAGGCTAGGCTACTGTCGATGCCTATTACAGGGGAGCCCTTTTCCCGCATAGCTGTTGACATTGTGGGTCCACTGGCCAGGGCTAGTCCATCCAGTAAGAAATACATTCTCACTGTGGTGGACTACGCCACTCACTATCCAGAGGCAGTAGCGCTGTCTAATATTGAGGCAGAGATGGTTGCTGATGCCCTGGTTAGGATCTTTACTAGGGTCGGGTTCCCTAAGAAGATTCTCTCCGACCAGGGAACCCAATTCACCGCTGTGCTCACCCAGCAGCTGTGGAAGGTGTGCGGCATTAAACCGCTGCTTAGCTCACCGTATCATCCACAGACTAACGGTCTCTGTGAGCGCTTTAACGGTACCCTCAAGCAGATGCTGAGAACCTTTACAGATACTTGCAGAGACTGGGAGAGGTTCCTGCCTCATCTGTTATTTTCTTACCGAGAGGTGCCCCAGGAATCTATTGGGTTCTCCCTGTCACATATTCATCCGCTTATAGAAATGTGGTTAATGACATTTATTGTCCACACAGGAAAAGTTGTGCCGAGCAGCAACCTAATCCACAGAAGGGTTAATGCTGAGCAGCAATTATGCAAATGAAACCTGGTAACTGACTTTGGGGTCAAAGGCTGGTTACAGCCTATCAGAACTAAAGGCCCAGTTCTCAGCCTGCTCAGTGCCCTGTCGTGGTTTCCCTTGTGGTTGTCTGAGAGCGCGTTCCTGTTTATAGTTTTCTACCTGGTTTTTGACTTTGGCTTTGTTTATTGACTTGTCTATATTCTGGTATCCTGACTCCTGGCTTTCCTCATCGCTGTGTCCCTTTCTGTGTTCCCTGACCTCGGCTAGTATTTTTGACTATTCTTTGTACGTTAAATCCGGCCATTCTAAGGACCGTTAATACGTTACTTATTTGTTGTAGCGGAGATGCAATATTACCCAGGTTATCTCTGCTTATAATCCAAGTGAGACTCAGGAACAAGTAAATAGTAAATCCAAAGGCAGGGTTTCCAGCAGGTAAAATACAGCAATATCCCAACAGCAATCCCAATAACTGGACGACACAGTTTCAGGAGCATAACTGACAAGCCTTTAATCACAGTCTCCTTATAAAGCATGCTCCCATGCAAGGGAGGAACTTACAGTAATTATTACAGTAGCCAATCCTGTCCTGGTAACCTCCCACACATCTCCTCCCCTCAGCCAGCATCATAATCCCCTTATCCAGCACATCAATTCCCCCCATTTCTGGATGTACCCCTAAACGTAGGGGTACCTCTTTAAATCATACATCCCCTGATAGCCCTGATCTGGGTGAACAACATATCCAAAAATCACCCAGATCAGACCAGGGGTTCGGGAAAAGTATGGAGGGAATAAAATGACCGACCGCACGAACTGAGATAGCCGAATTCGGTTCCATGTGAATGGGCCTTGCGGTCAGTCCTGGCATAAGGGAATAAAATACACGAAAGCCTCTAGCTATAGAGACTAGGGAGGGTTCGCCTGAATCCCCTCGTTCGGTATTCTCTATCTACCGAACGAGGGGCCGTTCGGTAGTTTGGAACCGAACGGACCAGGGCTGTGGAGGTCTCAGCGGTGTTCGCCTACTCGAGTGTCCGATTTTAGTTCCAGACACTCGACGGCAAAACACCGCTGTTCGGGAGTTTTAAAATGGCCGCCGCCACGTGTTCGTTTGTCGAATGGCGGCCACCCCCGAGAACAAAGGACGGCTACTTACTGTTCAATTACCCGTTCGCAACAATGTTGCAACGGGTAATTGAAGACACACTTCACACAGGGGAGGTCTGGTTGTTCGGTAGTTTCATTCGAATAAACTAAGGGAATGAAACTACCGAACAATTAAGGGAATACAATTCTTTTTAATACACAGAAATTACAGCAGATACACGGATGCAGCTTTATACAGTATTTTTGTAGGGTCGCCTGGTGCCATCCGCTACATTTGTCATCCGTGCTGTACAGTTCTACGTGCTGGATCAAACAGTAATCCTGACATTACGACAGGGCCATAGATCCTGTAGAAGTGTGTCAGCACATAACTGCTTGCGAGAGGAAATTAGAGGAGAATGATCACCGCATGGATCAATTCACTCAGGCTTTAAGTACGCTTCTCGCTAGAACGGAGCATCTGCAGCCTGCAGCGTCTCCTCCTATAGCACCTCTACCCTGTGTACCTCCACCCACTGTTAATAGGACTCCTTGCATCTCCTTATCACCATCCCTACAGTTTGATGGCAATATCCAGGAATGCATTGGTTTTCTTAATCAGGTGGAGTACCATTTTGAGGCCTCACCAGGGTCATTCCCCACGGACAGAGCAAGAATTGGTTATCTAATGAATCAATTAAAGGGCAAGGCCCTTGCCTGGGCTAATCCGTTGTGGGAGAGTAATCGGAGCATAGCTCATAATTACCAGGAATTCCTTGCCGAATTCAAGCTCACGTTTGAGCCATTGGGTAGAGAGGATGACGCCTCCACTGCCCTAATGCACATCAGACAAGGTAACCGGTCTATCTCGGATTATGCTATTGAATTCCGTACCTTAGCTTCCGAGGTAGACTGGACTAACAATGGGTTAATCTCAGCATTCAAAAAGGGTCTCTCAGAGACTATACTAGATGAGATAGCCGCTAAAGAATTACCTAAGAGTCTTAACGAATTTATTACGTTTGTCATGCATATTGATAATAGGTTAAGACTCAGAGAAGTCACCAGAAGCAAGACCAGACGTACGGCTATGTCCCTAGCACCTCAATTCTCTAAACCTGTTTTGTCTAACCTCCCTGAACAGTCCGAACCCGAACCTATGCAGTTGGGGGTCACTAGACTGTCAGAGGCTGAAAAACAGTATAGGAGAAGGGAGGGGTTATGCCTATATTGCGGTAGAAAGGGACATATGATAACTAATTGTCCAGTGCGTCCGGAAAACTTCCGCACCTAAGAACCTTAAGGGGACAGATCTTAGGTGTGATGGAGTTGTCCTCTAACAAAAGTAGATTCCTCCTTGAGGTATCTATTTCCCTTGATAACAAGAAGTTTTCTTGCAGTGCCCTAATGGACTCAGGTGCTGCTGGAAATTTTATTGATGTCCAGTTTATTAGGGGTAATGAGATACCGGTCAGGGAGAGACCTACGCCGCTAGCTGTAGAGGCTATTGATGGTAGACCACTCACACAACCGCTTATAACCCACGAAACTGTCCCTATTACGATCTCCATTGGGGCCTCCCATAGGGAGGAGATGACATTTCAGGTTATTACTTCTCCATCATGTCCTATCATATTAGGGTTTCCGTGGCTGAGTAAGCACAATCCCTATATTGACTGGGCTAATGGGGAGATATTAGAATGGGGTAAAGAGTGTATGGGGAGTGTAACGGATCACCTGGCACCCCGACTGGGTACCTCCGTTAAAGGATGCTCCTAGCGCTTCCTGAGGACTCCAAGCACTGCAGCAGACACCACAACCACCGAACCGGAGAAGCATATGAATCCTCCCAAGCATATGAATGCTGTAGACAGTTGAATAGGAACCATACAAATAGGTTTACTCTCCTAGCAGTCAAACTGGAACAGCATACAATAAATCCTTCCCCCAATAATGAGACGACACTTCACTTTGAGGGTTAAGCAGGAACTCAGTGCTGGCACACCAGCCTGGTTTTATTACAGTCCACAAACAGGACCGCCCACAGGGCGTTATAAAACAACCAATCACATCACAGTTACATCCCACATATTCCCTCCCCTTATCCTGAGAGGAAACTCAATTATACATACAGTTAAAACATACTTTCTACCCAACTTTCATAACTCTAAAACCATACATCACATTCACATAAAATTACATATTCACAATCAATCCATTCAGGGGAACAACATATTCAAAATGGCACAAATCAGACAAGGGGTTCAAAAGTTAGTAAAAAGTCCTTTGTGACTAAATGAAGCATGGCTTTCTGGCCCAAACCAGTTTCAGAGTCTTCTATCCTGGAGATAAGTAATTCAATTATCTCCCAGGATAGACACAAGACTCCATTAAGCACATGGTTGCAAAAAGACACAAAACACTTTAAAATACATAAAGTCACATTTACACATAACACACAGACATTTCACATATCCCCAGATAGCTGGGATCTGAGTGCACATTATTAGATGAATGGCACTCAGATCACACAAATAAGCCTTTCTGCAAGGGAAATAAACAGTTTAACCTGCAGGGCCATAGTCCAAAGGGAGCAGGCGAGCAACCAGGCTTCTTCAGTTCACAGTGGCGAGGTTGGTTTCGCCACAGGGAGATGTATAAAACCAGTACTAAAGAGATTGGATACTATTGACCTTCCCACTACCACTCCCCAAACTCCTGGAGTTCCCATACAATACCGAGAACTTCAGGAGGTGTTTAACAAGGCTCAATCCGATGTATTGCCTCCCCACAGAGCATATGACTGTGCCATTAACCTGTTTCCAGGTGCTATGCCACCTAAGGGGGCAGTTTATGCCTTATCTCCCCAGGAGAGTAAAATAATGGAGGAATACATCAAAGAATCTTTGAGCAAAGGGCACATAAGAAAGTCATCCTCACCAGCTGGTGTAGGATTCTTTTTTGTTGAGAAAAAGGGTGGTGAGTTATGCCCTTGCATAGACTACAGGGCACTTAATAAAAACACTGTAAAAAATACATACCCTATTCCACTCATTTCCGAATTGTTCGATAGACTTCAGGGAGCTCAAGTATTTACTAAGCTTGACCTTAGGAGCGCTTACAATTTGGTTAGAATTAAAGAGAATCATGAGTGGAAGATGGAATTTAATACCCGTGGTGGACACTATGAATATCTGGTAATGCCATTTGGGTTATGCAACACCCCGGCCGTATTCCAAGACTTTATAAATGATGTACTCAGGGAATTCATTTACTCATTTTTCTTGGTTTATTTGGATGATATTTTGGTGTATTCCCCTGATCTTCAAACTCACCACTCCCATGTGAAACAGGTTCTGCAGACGTTGTTGAAAAATTAATTTTATTGTAAATTAGAAAAGTGCATATTTGACCAGCCTGAAGTCCACTTTTTGGGTTACAACATCTCTGCATCGGGATTTCAAATGGATCCTAAAAAACTAGAGGCTGTACTACACTGGCCATTACCCTCTGGTTTAAAAGCCATTCAAAGGTTTATTGGTTTTGCCAACTATTACAGAAGATTCATCAAGGGATTTTCTTCTGTAATAGCCCCAATCACAAATATGACTCGCAAAGGGGTTAGTAGCATGGTCCAAAGAGGCTGTGAATGCTTTTGAGACTCTTAAACAAAGATTTGCCTCTGCGGACATACTAAAACATCCTGACACCAGTAAACCTTTTATATTGGAGGTTGATGCATCCGAGACAGGGGTAGGGGCTGTTCTCTCTCAGAGAGAAAGCCAGGGAACACCATTGCATCCTTGTGGCTACTTCTCCAGAAAGATGTCTCCTGCTGAGCGCAACTATGATATTGGCAATAGAGAACTGTTGGCCATTATTCTTGCCCTCAAGGAGTGGCGACATCTTTTGGAGGGTTCCAAGGACCCCCTGTTGATCATAACCGACCACAAAAATCTGGCATATATAGGGGATGCCAAACGTTTGTCTTCCAGACAGGCCAGATGGTCACTGTTCCTTTCACGTTTTAACTTTCTCATTACTTATAGACCTGGTTCTAAAAATACCAAGGCTGATGCCTTGTCCAGGCAATTTGATAATGAATCAGCTCCGGAACAGATGACATCTCCTATTATTCCAGCAGAGTGTATTATTGCTACTACTGTCCTCTCACTGTCTTCTCCACTGCTTGGCACCATACTGGAGGCCCAGCCCCAGGCGCCCAGTGGTAAACCGTGTGATAAACTGTTCGTTCCCCTATGTGAAAGGGTTAATATCATGAAAGTGTTCCATGACAATATAACTGCTGGACACCCGGGCATCAATAAGTCCACTGCCGCGATCACTAGATCATTTTGGTGGGATTCACTCAGGAAAGATGTAAAGGAGTATGTGCAGGCATGTTCTGTGTGTGCAGTTTCTAAGGTGACTCATGCACTTCCTTGTGGCCTGTTGCAGCCTCTTCCTGTTCCTGAGATTCCATGGTCCCACCTATCCATGGACTTTATTGTTGAGCTTCCTAGCTCTGCTGGGTTCACTACTACTGGTTGTAGACCGATTTTCTAAGATGGCTCACTTCATTCCTCTCAAGAAGTTGCCATCTTCACAAGATTTGGTCCTAATTTTCATACGTGAAATTGTCCGTTTGCATGGCATCCCCCACAATATTGTGTCTGATAGGGGCTCTCAGTTTGTGTCCAGGTTCTGGAGGGCGTTCAGTAAACAATTGGGGATTGATCTCTCCTTCTCCTCCTCCTACCATCCACAGACCAATGGTACAGCTGAGAGGGCTAACCAGTCATTAGAAGTTTATTTGCGTTGTTTTATTAATAGCACACAAGACAATTGGTCCGAACTACTCCCGTGGGCCGAGTTCGCTAGAAACAATGCTGTTCATGACTCCTCTGGGCACAGTCCATTTTTTGTCAATAATGGTAGGCATCCTACGGTTCTCCCTGCGGTATTTTCTGATACTGCCATTCCTGCTCTGGATGAGCATCTGGCCTCCATTCGGGATACCTGGGTTAAGGTTCAAACTGCTCTAGGGGCTGCTGCTGAACTCTTCAAACATTTTGCTGATAAGCGTAGGAGTGCCAACCCGGTGTACCAAGTGGGGGACCGGGTTTGGTTGTCATCTCGCAACATCAAGCTTAAGGTCCCTAGCATGAAGTTTGCCCCCAGATTCCTTGGTCCCTATAGAGTGCTTCGTAGGATCAATCCAGTGTCTTACTCTCTGGCTCTTCCTGCATCTTTAGGGATTCCCAACACTTTTCATGTGTCCTTACTCAAACCTCTTGTCTGCAATAGATATACTGTTCCTTGTGTTCCTCCCCCTCCGGTGGTGGTGGGTGGTCAGGAAGAGTATGAGGCATCTTCTATCGTGGATTCTAGGTTTTCTCGGGGCACTTTACATAATTGGTTGTTTGGAAAGGTTACGGTCCTGCTGATCGTTCTTGGGTTTCGGCTCCTGACCTGCATGCGGGCCATAAGATCCGCGCTTTTCACGCTAAATTTCCTCTCAAGCCTGGTCCTGTCCGCCCGGTGGGCGTTCTTCAGGTGGGGGGTAATGTCACATATTCATCCGCTTATAGAAATGTGATTAATGACATTTACTGTCCACACAGGAAAAGTTGTGCCGAGCAGCAACCTAATCCACAGAAGGGTTAATGCTGAGCACTAATTGTGCAAATGAAACCTGGTGTCATGTATTCATCCGCTTAGAGAAAAGTGATTAATTACATTTACTGTCCACACAGGAAAAGTTGTGCCAAGCAGCAACCTAATCCACAGAAGGGTTAATGGTGAGCAGCAGTTATGCAAATGAAACCTGCTAACTGACTTTGGGGTCAAAGGCCGGATACAGCCTATCAGAACTAAAGGAGGGGTATTTAGGCCCAGTTCTCAGCCTGCTCAGTGCCCTGTCGTGGTTTCCCTTGTGGTTGTCTGAGAGCGCGTTCCTGTTTATAGTTTTCTACCTGGTTTTTGACTTTGGCTTTGTTTATTGACTTGTCTATATTCTGGTATCCTGACTCCTGGCTTTCCTCATCACTGTGTCCCTTTCTGTGTTCCCTGACCTCGGCTAGTATTTTTGACTATTCTTTGTACGTTAAATCCGGCCATTCTAAGGACCGGTAACACGTTACTTATTTGTCATCCGTGCTGTACAGTTCTACGTGCTGGATCAAACAGTAATCCTCCCCCTTTGAGTTGCTTTATGGGAGAAGGGTCCGTGGACCCCTGGATCTCATTAGAGGCCACTGGGAGGGGGAGACAGAGCAGGAGGGGATCCCCATAGTGCCATATGTCCTGGAACTCCGGGACCGCATGGAGAAACTGTCTCTGATGGTAAGAGAGAATCTCCAGGCGGCCCAGGGGAGACAGAAGAGATGGTACGATCAAGGTGCCCGCCAGCCGGTCTTCCAGGTTGGGCAGAAAGTATTGGTGCTCAAGCCTGTGAAGGCAAACAAGATGCAAGCATCTTGGCAGGGCCCGTATAAGGTAGTAGCTAAGGTCTGTGATACTACTTACCTTATCGCCACCTGTACATCTCTGAATCCTTTCATGTGAACATGCTGAAAGAGTATCAGGAGAGACCCGAGGATATTGCTGCAGTGTGTGCCCTGGCTGCAGGTGACCCTGAGAATCTACCTCTTCCTGATTTACTAGAAAGGTAGCCCCAGACTGACCTTACTGTAACGGACCGTTTTGCCCACAAGAGGTTAAAAACCGTTTAGGCGATATTCCCCTTTTCAGCTGCACAGACAGCTATTGCAAGCACCAATCTTCCGAACTGCAAACCAACGAATTCACCAACTCTCGAACTGCAGCCAAGGGAATACTCGAAACTCCCGAAATGCATACCAAGTAGCACTCCAAACTCCCGAACTGGAGACACACGAATAGCTGCTAGCAGACGAACAGGAAAAGTCCCCAAGCAGCTTACACTCCTGGCAATCAGTCTCTAACAGCATACAGTAAATCCTCCCCCCAATAATGAGACGACACTTCACTTTGAGGGTTATCAGGAACTGCACTGTAATGGCCACACACTGGCTTTTATGCAAGTCCCCATGCAAGGGGACATCCCACAGGGTGGGACACAGTAGAACCAACAGTTTACAGGAGAACCATAAAACACACCCACAATTACATTACAATCCCTCCTCTCTGTCCTAGAGATAATTGTGAAGTAATCCAATTATCTCCCAGGACAGAGGCAAGACTCCATTAACCACATGGCAGTAACAATACAATAAAAGACATAAAATTACATACAGTTACATTTATTCCATAAAACATAGACATTCTACATATCCCCAGATAGCTTAGATCTGAGTGCACATTACTACCGAATGGCGCTCAGATCACATACATACAGTTCAATCGCCATGGAGCCAAAGTCTTTCATACAGTCTTTCAGTATACGGCTGGGCTCCATGGCATAGCTATCTGGGGTAGCATGGCTTTAACAGTCCGCAGAAAGGCATGAATAAACCTTTCTGGTGGTAAAATAAAAGTTTAAAATGCAGGACCGTAGTCTAAAGGGAGCAGGCGAGCAACCAGGCTTCTCCAGTGTACAGTGGCGAGGTTGGTTTCGCCACACTTCTCCCCTTTACCAATCAGACTAACAGGGTAACTGACCTCATGCCGGTCAGTGCCCTTGTTAGTTCAGCAGCCCACCGACAAAACACAATCAGTAATATAGCTCACCCACAAGAACTGGTTACTACACCTGGGTAGAGGAGAATGTTGTCCATGTCCAGGCGCCTCACCATGGCTGTGTGGGTGACTGGTAAGCAGACTGGGCGGGTTGCTGAGTGGGCAGAGACCAGCGGTACTCTGTCCTGGTGCCAGCACTACCACGGGAGTAGTCTGGTTGGAGCCTGGTTGCTGGAGGGGGGGACCGACTGTCTCCTCTTTGGCTAAACAGCCCTGTTGCTGGGGGGCAGAACCGACCATCCCTACCCCCTGTGCTGTAAGTGCAGAGACCACGGTCCCATCTGCACGGTTGTGAGGCTTCTCATCTCCCCTTGGGCTACGCTGCTGCTGTGGAGAGGGGCAACAAGCTCTTCTCCCTGACACTCTCCCGGCTGGGGGAGAGGGGGACCGACTGTCTCCCCTTTCAATATATTGTCCTGCTGCTGGGGAGGGAGGACGGTACCTTCGGCTCCCTGGGACTCACTTGACTGCTGAGGAGAGGGACCAACTGTCTCCTTTCCTAAGAACACACACGGCCGCTGGGGAGGAAGGATGGCACCGTCAGCTCCCTGGGACACACACTGCCGCTGGGGAGGAAGGACAACACCTTCAGCTCCCTGGGGCACACACTGCCGCTGGGGAGGAAGGACGACACCTTCAGCTCCCTGGGGGACACACTGCCGCTGGGGAGGAAGGACGAAACCTTCACCTCCCTGGGACACACACTGCCGCTGGGGAGGAAGGACGACACCTTCAGCTCCCTGTAATACACACTGCTGCTGGGGAGGAAGGATGGCACCTTCAGCTCCCTGGGACACACACTGCTGCTGGGGAGGAAGGACGACACCTTCAACTCCGTGGGACACACACTGCCGCTGGGGATCCTCGCAGGACCATTCTAGGAGGTCCGCCACCTCGGGTACCGCTGGTTGCTGTTGGGGAAGAGGACCGGTTGTCTCTTCCCGGGCCTCATTGATGAGTCGCAGGTAATCCCACTCCAGGTCACATTCCTTGGCGACCAGATACCGTAGGTCTGTCTGGAGATCAACAGCGCTAGGGAGACCCAGCATGTCTTCTCGTCGTAACACAGGTCCCAAAAACGAGAATCGGTAACTTTCCCAAAGTTCTCATCATCAATATTATCCCAAAATAGGCCAGGGCCAGCGTAATCTCCGCCCTCTGGGAACTCACACTCTGCCATTTCGGGGACACACTGAGCTGCGTACCACTGTATCGCCTGGTATGCGTCGTCTAGTACCAGTTCTGCATATACTAGAATCTCGAGTCTAGTCACCCACGCTTCTTCGGTCTGTTTTCTCAGGAGGGGCATCCGCTCTGCCATTCGAGCCAGGATTCGCTGCCTTCTGCTTCGGCGCCAATCCCCTCACGAATACTGTACTTTCTCTAGGGCTTCGTCCCACAACCTGGCTCTGGCAATCTCTCTGTACCTCAACATGTCCTCCTCTGACACTGCTCCAGACCTCAGGGATATGCAACAGTAAAATCTATTTTTAAACTTCTCCTCCATTTTCTGAGTTCCTTTGTAGATAGGGGCGCTGTACGGGTACTGGCGTTGCCCTCAATTTGTAATCCAGGAACTTGTGTTGTCCTATAGCTGTCCTTCTGGGCTGTGGAAATGATCCCGTCGCTTGCCACCAATTGTAACGGACCGTTTTGCCCACAAGAGGTTAAAAACCGTTTAGGCGATATTCCCCCTTTTCAGCTGCATAGACAGCTACTGCAAGCACCAATCTTCCGAACTGCAAATAATTATAATTTTTCAGTCCATGCACCACATTCCTGGAAGTCCAGAATATAGCAAGAATCCTTTGTCTATGGTTCTATGGAGCCATTTAACATTTTGATTGGTATAGTTATACCAAAAGAGCAAGGAGTACATCAGTAGATCACATCTGCAATAGAACCATTATATTCCTTGTTGTATCAATGTCTCTGTGTTTATGTTTACAGGAGTTCCTTGCTTTGCAGGTATGTACATAATATGTAGAGTTTAAGAAAAGCTGCAAATCGTGCTTTAGTACAAGTGTCCCATGATGTCAGGTTTCTGAAAGGTTTTGCTGGCCTTTTATATTCCATTCTCTTGGCAGGGCATCTGCTCTTAGTAGGTCAGTCTTGTTATTATTTATTAATTGCATCAAGGTTTCTTTCGTTGATTGATGTGTTTCTTCCGAATTCAAATTCACATGCCACCAAATGTCATTGTAAAGTTCATTATTACAGAATATTGTTCCAGGATGGTTTTTCACTCCAGTAGGAAATCTATATTCCTCTTCTCCTGCTCCTTCCTAATAACCACCTTTTCTGAGTTGTAGGTAACAATCTCTGTCTTGTACTGTGAGGTGCTTTGATAGTCAATCGGGTTTTCTCAGTACCATGTTCCATCTTGAGAAACAGCTGGGTGTTGACAGTTATCAGCTTTTTTTCCAGTCATCCTCTGTCTGGAAACATAATAGCAATGTCCAGAATTAGCATAGCACTTCTTTTCAGCATAAGAAGGCTGTTTGCAGTAGTCATTCAATGATAAACTATATAGCA
This sequence comes from Pelobates cultripes, assembly GCA_933207985.1. Classification (NCBI taxonomy): domain Eukaryota; kingdom Metazoa; phylum Chordata; class Amphibia; order Anura; family Pelobatidae; genus Pelobates; species Pelobates cultripes. Next base: position 238,054,906 of record OW240913.1, read on the forward strand.
AAGTCTTTTCTTGCATCACCTTCATAGGTGCATCCAAAGTCTTTCACAAGCATCTGTTATGTCTTTTTCTGATTTCAGCATGCTTTGCCATCATCGTTGAGTCCATTATTAGAATTTGAAATAGTCCAATCACATCTTTCTCATGTATAATCGGTTTTTGGAATGATCTTCAATAGGTTCTTTGTGAAATACCAGTGTAGGTCACATTAGCAATCATTTCACTGTGAGCTGTGTCTCTCCTTTTGAGTTGGTTTTTGGAGGTAGTCCTCACGATCACAGGACTTGTATTATGTGCAGTCCAATTCGGTTCAGGTGCTTCTTGCTTATTAGCATAATCCCAATGCAGTTTTAAAATGACAGCTAGGGTTGATGTTATGACAATGCAGCAGATTGTAAGAAGGAGACACCATAACCAATTTTCTAGCATCCTTTTGCTTGCATCTTTGCATTTCTTTCTTACTGTATAAGATAATTCAGGTACAGTCTGTTTTCTCCAGAGTCTTTCTGATAATGATGTTGATGATTCATTTTTCATATATTCCATGTTAACTGTGAATGTATCACGTCTGTCTGTTCATCCTTCTCCTTCACATTTGCAGGTTCAGATGTCAGATCATGATTCAGTCTGTTACGTGGCTATGATTCTGGTGGCTGTGTTCTGGTGGCATTTCTGTCGTCCTCTGTTTGTTTTATCTTGCCATCTTTAACAGCATCCATTGTGTCAGTCAGTGGTTCTGTGAACGTCCTGTTAAGTATTTAGCAGGTTGTAAAATATCAAAACTTACTGTTCTCTGTTGGCTCTGATTGTTCTCTGTAGTAAAAGTTCTCGGAGTCACCCTCTCCAGGACAAACTGGCCAACAGTAAGAAAAAGTTGGTGGTGCATGGTGAGGTGGGCTGGAAAAAAAAATTCCCTAAATTTCTCTAATAGAACCAATGGTTCTAAGCTCTCCCTGGTGCAGAAATATGATTGTCAGTGAAAAACATGTAACATTTCATATGGTGTCTCACCATTTGTATCATCAGGTATGTTGTGAATGCTCATCTGTACCATAGGAATAAATAGATACCACTGTGTGGGGCAAGCAACTAGTAACTTGGTTAATAGTCATTTAACCTCAGCATTTTCCCAGACCACAACCCCACCTCTTTGGGGGTGGTTGGCGCACTGAAATCCCAAAGTAACCCAAATGTGGTTGCCCAGTTTTAGGTTTCCTTTGCAGTAACTGCAGGACCACCATCCAAATGGATGGTCCTGGGATTATCAAATGCATACTAAGGAAGTGAGACTAGTGGTATCAGAGGTTGCACTTCACACAGGATATATCCAAGTACATGCATTAACACATACAAAAACATATTTATAACCATGAGATATTGGCAAACTTCCAATATATAGAAATTCAAAAAGTATGTTAGATATTAATATTTCAAAAAACAGTACATTAGTAATGTGGCAATAGCAAATGCTTAAGATTACTAAACACATGAATTACAGTATTTCCCATATTGGGCCACCAATATTCCTTTTCAGGAGTCAGAAGTACATTACCTCTATCTACATGAGCTTGTCCTAGCCATGAATAAGCTTTTAGGGCAAGTCTCTTTCCTTTACAGGAAGAACAACCAACTTCAATCACGTTCAATGGTTATTATGTAATTAACCCCTCTAAACGATAGGAGTATTTATTTCGATAACCAGGTGGATTAGATCTGGTTATCCTTGCAAGCAAAAACTCTACATCATGACTGAGAGACAGGGTATGCATTTGTGATCTAGTGACCACTTTAACAGCGTAGCGTTGGTAGACACATTGCATCAAAGTGCCTGTTAATGACCAACTATATGAGGAGAGGTAAAAACCAAAAATAAGGTGCGCTGTGTCTTTAAGACCAAATTTGCAAAAAAGCCTTATGTGCAAAATATAATAAAGTGCACTTGTGTACTGTGAGAATATTGCATAAAATTTCTTTATACATACATATTTGTGTCTTCTCCAAATATCATGACCATATAGAAGGGAGAGACACAAAGAAACAATAATAGTGTAAATCTATTAAAAAGGACAATAATTAGTAAAATGAAATAAAGTGTACACTCACAAAGGTAGAGCAGAAAAAAGCCTACTCTAACTATAATCAGCTTCTCAAAATGTTGTCTCTTGGGAAAATAACTCCGCGGACGAAATGATCCACTTCACAAATTAATTGCACAATCCAGCACAGGTACAGGTAATCCTCCTTTCTTTATAACAAATATACATTCAAGTATGAAAGGCTGCTCACATATAGGGATGTCGACTTGTCCCTCCATGTTCAGCCGATACTGCCGCTTTTGCCGCAAGCCCACACTTCCGGGAGGAGGAGTCACCAAATGTGCGTAGTGCGTGGTATAACGTGATGACGCATTTCACCGTATTCACGGCTTCATCAGATCTGTCCGCTTACGTTTTCACAAGCCTTATAAACACACCCCCGTGGGTGTGTCTACGTTGCTAATGTAAATAGTCTTTATTCTGATCTTCCGACCACTAATCCATTATCGCACTTCAAAAGTTCATTTAGCACATAAATATGTGAAAAAAACGTTAAAAACTTAAACTTTATTAAGCAACTTCACTATTAAAAACACATCTAATTTAAAACCTTATAGCTAGTAATAATTAGTCTTTATCCAAAACTCCAGATCCCTTAGTTTATAAGATTAAACTAAATGCTTGCAAATATCATTAATAGATTAACATACCCTCCTGAACATGTCATCATGGCAGCCTCTCTGTCATTTTAAGATGGCGCAGCGTCTCTCTCCAAGTCTCTCCTCTGTTCCTTAACATCTAAAAGTACACCTGATGATCATTTTAGGGTTACCGTAGTTAATATATGAAAAAGTAACACTTCTTTTACTTTATTAATTTTAGGGCCTCCCTTAACTTGGCAAAAATACAAGGCCATAAAAACTTAAGGGTGCACACGTCATGGGGAAGTTCCCTGACTTGAGACAAGATGCATCTTAAAGTCTGAACATCTTTATCTATTTAGGGTTACCACAGTATATTATGTACTGAAAGAGTCGTAGCATAGCCTTGAAGCTTGTTTATGCATTATTGTTATTGTATTTCGCCTGGGATAAAATGCCGTAAACGTATTATGCACTGAAGGTAGGTAAGAAGTTATTGCTTAAAGAAACAGTTATGAAAAACAATATGTTCCATTTCTAACACCTTGTCAGTTTGCAATATCTCTTAAAGACAAAGTACACGGTTTGAGGAATACAATATTTGCGTTTGCCCGTAACACTACTGACTGATATCCTGGACTCTGATCTCTGCCTGCTTTACCGACTTCGTTACTCCGCTGCCAGTCCTGACTTCTGCTTCTCGTCTGACCCTGCCTTTGGATTTCCCCTTGATCTGTACTGCGCATCTGGTTTTTGCCTTCTCCCTGTGCCATCTCTTGCAACTGGGCTCCAACTCCTGTTAAACTGTTACATAAGTCCCCAGGTGACTGTTACTAAGGGTGAGTATTGTGGGAAAATGTATTTGACCACAGGAAATGGAGCGAGCTTAAGCTCCTCCTTGGATCAAAGCTGGTCAAGCGTAGGAAAAATACATAAGACAAAGTAGTCACTACTTTATCTTATGTTTTAAAGAAAACTAGATCAGATAGGAAGAAATGAACAGATCCTGAGAAAGTAAGATAAGAGGAATCATTAGGAGAAAGGTAAGTTCATCATGACAGTGCCGCTTTAAAAAGACAATCCAAGCACCAAAACAACTTTGGTGTATAGAACTTACCTTGGAAGTCTCACTGCTTGGTTCTATGCATTTAGGAGTTAAAACACTTGTTTATGCAGCACTAGCCACACGTCACTTGCCTGTGACTTAAACTGTCTATCTACTTACTTTCTTACTTTGTGTAAAGAAAGATCTAATTTTTAAACTTGGTCGCCAAAGACCTAGTAGAATGTATCATAATCTTATCAGGTGGAGTTTGAGTTTCTCAGGTTGTACGCTTTAGGGATAACATTAGAGATCCATCGCCTTATAGTTGAGGCAGATGCCTTAGGAAGGATAAATGATTGATGATTGCTATCACCTTTGTAAAAAACAGGCAGTGTATAAGCGGTAGAGGAGAGAATTCCCTTAGATCAGAATTGCATGGTTGAGAGAGCACTTCTTATCCTGCTACACAATGATCTGGATGAAGGCAGAAGAATTTGGAACATGGGTATTTCTGGCGGTTGCCATAAAATCAATCTAGGGTGTGACCAGTTCGAATGCCACCAAATTGATCTGGGGTGTTCCCTGAAGACTTACAGGTGAAGCTTCCTTTCTCCAATCTGCTGAGATAATCTGTTAAAATATTTTCTGGGCCTGAAGATATGTCTGATTAAATAGAAGTTTGCACTACTCTGTTGTCCGTTTGTATTAGAACCCACATGGGAAGAGATTATTGTAGAGCTTTGAATATTGTTCTCAGTTTCTCCTAGATTGGAATGCAATTTTCTCTCTCTGCTGGACCATATTCTTTGTTTCCATTGGGTACCTCCCCTGTTTCCATTGTGTATCTCACCATCCTTGTAAGTTCACATCCATGGTGATCATGTGCCAGATTGGTTCTTGTAATGGGAATCCCTTGGAAAGTTTTTTTTTTCTTTTTGGACAACCAATAACAATTGTTCTTTTACAAACTCTGCTTCCAGTTGGATCTTTTCTTGTCAAATTGTCTTAAAAAGTCCATCTAAATAGGATGTGTTTTCCTTTGGGTCCATTTTACAAAACCTATTGTTGTCAGTGAGTCCAATGACTCATGAACTCCTTTGGTGTAAGGGATGTCTTGTTCTGTACCTTTTGAATATTCCCTTCTGATCATCTGTTCAGGAGTTACTTTTACTATGGAAGTATCTTTAATTGCACCCAGGAAAACAATATTTTGTAAAGGAATCAATTAACTCTTATCTAGACGTAATATCCATCCGTAGACATTTTACGGAGGAATGCCACCGCAGAATTGTGCTTTTTTTCCATACAAATGTGTCTATTTTTTTTTTTTTTTTTAGTGCTCCATGACCTGCAGTCATTCAGAGACTAGTCATTCAGAGACTAGAGACTAGAAATACCTTTGAGGCTTGTGATAATCCACCGGTTGGTTATTTTGGAGAGGAACCCCAAAATGCCTTGCAAAAATTACCTTCCCAAGTGCCTGAGAGTAATACTGTGATACTGTTAGGGCCTTTATTTACAGAAAGGACCAGGCAGAAAGCAGTGTCAGGCAGTGCGATGGTCAGGGCTGGCAGGGAATGAGCGAGGTAAAGAGATAAGCCGAAGGGCAGAAGCCAAGAGACCACAAATAATAAGCAGGATGTTGGAAATGAAGGGTTGAGACAGGAAGCATAGAAACATAGAATGTGACTGCAGATAAAAACCATTCGCCCCATCTAGTCTGCCCAATTTTTTGAAAATACCTTCAGTAGTTCCTGGCCTTATCGTATAGTTAGGATAGCCTTGTGCATATCCCACGCATGCTTAAATTCCTTTACTGTGTTAACCTCTCCCACTTCAGCTGGAAGCCTGTACCATGCATCCACTACCCTCTCAGTAATGTAATACTTCTGGATATTATTTTTAAACATTTGCCCCTCTAATTTAAGACTATGTCCTCTTGTTGTGGTAGTTTTTCTTCTTTTAAATATAGTCTGTAAAATAGAATAGAATATGTAAAAATAGAATATGATAAAAAGCGCTAAAAAGGCATTCAAGGTGAATATAATAAAAAATGGGAAAAACTAATATACAAAAACCACCCTTACATGTAATAAAGACGATACAGTATTGTATAGAGCAATCAATATGCAACTGCACACTTAGGTGTTGTGGTTCCAAACACAAACACACTTCTAAAGAAGTACAAAAGGTGAGGGATAAGTGGAGCACAAATGGCAGGAAAATCTGCCTATAAACCTTATGTGAGAAGGTAAAACAGCAAAATTTATACTTATATGCTGCAGATAGATGTTGGTGACATGCAAAGAGAAAAATGCGAAATAATCGTGCAATATGTCAGAGATAAATAGGAAAAGACAAATTTAATGACAATGTAGTGAAATAGTTAAAAATGGTTAAATACTGCTTACAGTGTGGCAGTAAGTGAGATTTATGCGGGCAGAGAGGCTCCGTTACTTATAAGAACTTTGTATCCGGGATCTTGAGCAAATTTATCAGAATCTGCAAAGATGGTCTGTAGCTCGGGTGTCCTACTGGGTCACACAATATAATAGGTCTGGAGGTAGCCCTTCCTGTGTCCGTGCTTTGCAGTAATAGTCCCAATGATCCGTCAAAGATTCAATCCGTTCCCGGGGTTTGCAGGTGCCGCTCACCTTGATTACGTCAGTACGTTCTTACGTAGACGCGTTTCACCTTCCGGTTTCTTCAGAACGTAAAGAGTGTAGTCTTTACTGGCAGTAGAGGAACATTTAAGGGCAATAAAAGTTCTGCTCTCAAGTGTTCCTACTATCTACAAATACAAAGTCCAGCCTTTATTTAAAGGTAAAATCAACGGAGAATGAATGTCTCTGTTTCATTTCAATGCATAAGGATATACTAACAATTAAGAAACATCTTAACTTAGACCAAGTTAAACTTATAATAAGACATCAAATTGGCAATGTGCACATATATACGCATTGGTAATGTGCACATATATTAAAAGAACTCTTGGCATATACAGAGCAAAAAAATGTGTTTTAACATAAAGAACACAATGGTATTTTACAAAGACATAATGTTCTAAAAAAGAAGAAGAAAAAAGATGTTAAAAACTATGACATGGCAAGCATTGGAAATATTTGACATAAAGACTCAATTACATTTTTCAAATACGCAATTAATGTTCTAAAAAGAGGAAGACCCATATTAAAAATTGTAACATGAAGAGCATTGATATACACCAAACAAGGGAAAGCTGTTAAAGTGCAATTGTGCATATATTTCTAGGTTCAAAATATGCGATAAACTTCAATGGGAGCAGTGGAGATGTAGTGGAATCCTAATATAAATAATCATGGATTATGTGGTCTGCACAATTTAAAATATAATTTACATATATAAAATGTAGAAATATGAAATAAATATATGTATATAAACATGAATATAAATAGATGTGTATGTAGATATACAAAATATATATAAAAAAGGGAATTATAAAGTTATAAATCATAAAACTAGCATTATAAAAAATGGCACAATTCAAAATCTTTATTCATGCCATTGGGAATCAAAGTGTTGAATTTATATATCATTTTCATCTCCGCCCTTCCCATTTTTTGGTTAAAATCGCCCCCTCTCCAATCGTGTTGTATCTTCTGAATGCCTTTAAAGTGGAATAGAGAGGGATCGCTATTGTGGTGGTCTCTAAAATGCAGAGAGACCTGATGATTTTCGAACTTCCTACTGATGTTATACACATGCTCACCTATCTTTGTCTTTAATAGCATAGTGGTTCTTCCTATGTAATTTAAGCCACAGGGGCAGGTGAGCCCATACAACACATTTTTAGTATTGCATGTGATACAGTCTCTGTGACGGACCGCTGGCACTCCGACTGAGTACCTCCGCCAATCGATGCTCCTAACACTTGCCGAGGACTCCAGGCACTCCAACCGACACCATCAGCACTGCAGACCCCACTTCCAGCGATGCAGCTGTGCCGAGGTCTCGCCGTCTCTCACCCACCCTGGATCCACGACCAGGATCCAGCTCCCAGTGGGTGAACCTCTCCTAAATCCAGAGAGTGTAGCAGGAACAAATCAAGCTCTTACAAGAGATTACTGTAATGACATGAAGGGGTGCTGCCTTTAAATGTGGGAACCAACTTAGCAGAGTAATAATGAAAGGACACGATGAATGGAGCAATAAAGAAAATATGTATTAAAGAAAACCAAAGGATATAATATACAAAAACAAAATATGTAAAATGCCACAAATATATATATATAAGAATTCAATATAAACAAAATTAGAGCAGGCAGAGTACACGTGATAGTCCATTAGCACTTTGGGCAGGATCGTGCAGCCACCACAGAATATAAGTGGGGCACGGATCCTAAACCACCAAGCACTAAATAAACACCAAGGAGCAAAGCCCAAAGCAGGTCACAGCAGGTCACAGCAGGTCACAGCAAGGTCAGAATCACTGAAATTGAAGTTAGGCAGAAACACTCTAAGCGAACACTGGAACAGGAGGCACAGGACACAGAACCAGGCAGAGACGAGAATGCTGGGCCAAAAGGACGTCGGAACAGGAACACAGGATCAGGATACACAAGACACAAGAGCAAGGAGTCAGAAACACGGGAACCAGGAAACCGCAGGTACAGGATCAAGGATGAAGGATAATGATCTGACAGGGAGTGAGGGGAGAAACCAGAATATATAGGTGCTAAACAAGGGCCAGGTGTAGTGCTAAACGAAAAGAAATGAGAAACAGTGCCAAACAGAAACAGTGGTGAGTGTGAGTACTGCACGAGGGGCATATTAACTAAGGAGTGTCGTGACACTTATTCTGGGAAGTAAGTGATTATAGCAATCCCCAGAGTGTAGGTATCCCTTCCCCCAAGCATGAGCCAAGGCTTCAAGAAAGGTGCAAGTAGGTCTGGTTTATTGAGGGCTACCTGCCCGGTATTTATGCAAATGTCCACCAGGTGGACACTCCCCTAGGGGACCTGATGGAACAATGGGACACATATTGGATATTAGCCAATCACAGACAATACTAACAAAACACTCCCACAGTGACATCACAATCCCTCCTTTCTATCCTGGAGATAATTGGGAAGTAATCAAATTATCTCCCAAGACACAGGCAAGACTCCATTAACCACATGGTTACAAAAAGACATAAAATTACACAATGTTACATTACTACATAAAACATATACATGCAACATATCCCCAGATTGCGTAGATCTGAGCACACATTATTACCAAATGGCGCTCAGATCACACACATACAGTTCAATCGCCATGGAGCCAAAGTCTTTTTCATAGTCTTTCGTTACATGAATAGGCTCCGTGGCATAGCTCTCTGGGGTAGCACTACTCACATACTGAAAGTCCCTAACGCCCCGTCAGAAATACACAAACAAACCTTTCTGCAGGGTAAAATACAGCTATCAGCACAGGGGCCATAGTCTGAAGGCTAGCCAGTAGTCCCCTTCAGGCACAAGTGGCGGAGGGTACTTCGTCACAGTCTCTAATTGTATAGATCTTTTCATTTACCCTAAATTCTGCAATATGTTGCTTTCCTTAGTGGGTTAGTTGGCAGGCCCTACATCTGCCACATCCAAAAAACCAGAAGAATTGTCTACATTTTTTTTGGCGTTTTGTGTATCTTTTTCTTCTCTAATAATCTCATCTGTTAAAATCCTTTTCAAGTTAGGTAAACCCCTATGTACAATCTTCGGTTTATCTGATGATGATTTTGCGTACTTGTTCATTTTGATTCCCTGAATATTGGCATATAAATTAAATTACCTCATGGTCCTCTCTTGCAATTTGATCAACAGAATTCAGATCACCTTGCAGAATTGAATCACCATAGCCTCTGGTTTTAAAATCCTTAGTGATTCTTTGTCCCTGAGGGATACATACAGCTGGTTCTGAACAATTTCTCTTGATTCTGAGATATTGACTCTTAGGCACATTGTCCAACCACGGACCGTAGTGACAGCTTGTCTTCTCAATATAGCTGTTCACATCCACAGCTTTGAAGTAGGTTTTGGTCTTTATGCTGTTATTCTCGATGTAGATGGTTAGATCCAAGTAATCTACCTGGGTTTCGCTATATTGAAAAGACAGTGCCACCCTCCAATCATTATGGTTGACATGGGCAATAAATTCCAAGAGAAGAGATTCGCCTCCCCTCCATAAGAGAAAGAGGTCATCTATGTACCTCTTGTAGAGCACAAGGTTTTTCCCCCAGCGCCCGCCACCATTCAAATGGCTACTTTCCCAGAAAGCCATGAACAGATTGGCGCAGGTAGAACTCGTTCCTGAACCAAAAATAATTATTATTAAGTTTCAGCTCTGTAGATTCCAAAACGAACTGTTTTTGTATTTCTGGGTAGTCTGCTGTTTCTAAAAAGAAGGCAGTAGCTTGTATGCCTAATTCATGTTGAATAATGGTGTACAGAGAAGATACATCTGCTGTAATGAGTAGGTATCCTGTTTGCCATTCTATGTTGCTCGAAATCACAATATATTAGTGGTATCTCTTAAATAGGAAGGACATTTCTGCACCAGAGGCTGCAGGACATGATGCACATACTCCGAGAGCCTGCTCGATACAGAATTAATGCCTGAAATTATGGGTCTTCCGGGGAAGTGGGTGATGTGTTTATGGATATTTAGCAAGAAGTAGAATGTGGGGATCCTTGGAGGTTTGATATTAAGGTAATGGTACTCTTTCTGGTTTAGAACACCCAAGGAAAAATCTCTCTCTACTAATGCTAAAAAAACTCTGCTGTATCTCCATTGTTGGATTAGTATGTAATTTGGAGTATGTGGTGTCATCTCCTAAGAGCCTAAAAGATTCAGTAAAATAAAAATCTCGGCTCATAATAACTAACCCAGCGCCCTTATCATCCGGTTTGACCACAATACTAGTGTCCTCTTTCAGATCTTTCAATGCTCTGCGTTCTTGTATATTTAAATTTAATTGATATTTATTTAAAGGTCTCAATAATTCTACTTCATGTTTCACCATTTTTTTGAAAAGTTGTCATTTCGCCAGAAACCTGCCATTTTGGAAAAAATGAAGATTTATCCTTAAATTTAGTATGTATTATGTCTGACTCCAATTTATTGCTAATGATGGGATCTTCAGTTTTATAAAAAAAATTTGAATTTATCCACACCTCTTGTTGGGGCAAACTTAAGGCCCTTACTTAATAGACTAATATGCTCTTTACTAAGGACTTTGTCCGATAAATTAAAAATCCCCACTGTCTTCATATCTAGTTGTATGTGATTGATGCGTTGAGTTCTTTTTCCTGCCCTATTTTCTCTACCTCTCTTGGTCGTGGGTATTTGATTTGAGAGGAAGGGGGAGGGGGGAATCCCAATTCCTCCCTCTTTTTTCTAAAAAAACCCTGTTTGGTCGAGATGACGGTCTATTTGGTCGAGATGACGGTTAAAGCCTCTTCCTGCGAGGAGAAGTATCGTTATTGTTCGCATATGTACTATTAAGTCTATTCAATCTATTACTGTGGTACCATTGTACCCGCCACTTGGATGTATCAATGTCTTACGATTTCCCACATATGTATGTTTAGGATAATGTCTATCTTGGTGATTTTTTTCCCCCTAGGGAATTCATTTTTTTGTTGACTAAAGTGGTCGGGTTCTTTTCTTTCACTCTGTAGTTGTTAAGTTTCTTGTTTTTATTCTTATTACCATATGCTGTTTTGGTTATATAGTCATGAGTGTCTCGTTTATATTTTTTCTGTTTGTTTCCTCCAAGCTATACATGTTAAGTTCCCTTAACCTTTTCTTGTAAGTTTTATCCTGCAATCCGTAAACCAGTTTATCAATATCCTTCTGAAGATACGGTCTCCAGTACTGCGTACAATACTCCAAGTGAGGTCTCACCAGTGTTCTGTACAATGGCATGAGCACTTCCCTCTTTCTACTGCTAATACCTCTCACTATACCACCAAGCATTCTGCTAGCATTTCCTGCTGCTCTATTACATTGTCTGCCTACCTTTAAGTCGTCAGAAATAATCACCCCTAAATCCCTTTCCTCAGATGTTGAGGTTAGGACTATCAAATATTCTGTACTCTGCCCTTGGGTTTTTACGTCCAAGATGCATTATCTTGCAATTATCCACATTAAATGTCAATTGCCACAACTCTGACCATTTTTCTAGTTTACCTAAATCATTTGCGATTTGGCTTATACGTCCTGGATCATCAACCCTGTTACATATCTTAGTATCATCAGCAAAAAGACATACCTTACCATCAAGACCTTCTGCAATATCACTAATAAAAATATTAAAGAGAATGGGTCCAAGTACAAATCCCTGAGGTACCCCACTGGTGACAAGCCCATGCTTCGAATATACTCTGTTGCCTGTCACTCAACCACTGCCTTACCCATTCAACAATATTGGTATCCAAACTTAAAGATTGCAGTTTATTGATAAGCCTTCTATGTGCAACAGTATCAAATGCCTTACTGAAATCTAGGTAAGCAATGTCTACTGCACCACCCAGATCTATTATTTTAGTTACCCAATCAAAAAAATCAATAAGATTAGTTTGGCATGATCTCCCTGAAGTAAACCTATGTTGTCTCTGATCTTGAAATCCATGTGTTTTTAGATGTTCAACAATCTGATCCTTTAACATGGTTTCCATTACTTTCCCCACTACTAGGCTTACTGGCCTATAGTTGCCCGACTCCTCCCTACTACCTTTCTTGTGAATGGGCACAACATTTGCTAACTTCCAATCTTCTGGGACTACTCCTGTAACAATGACTGGTTAAATAAATCTGTTAATGGTTTTGCTAGTACACCACTAAGCTCTTTTAATAACTTTGGGTGTATTCCATCAGGTCCCATTGACTTATTTGTCTTTACTTTTGACAGTTGAAATAAAACCTCTTCCTCTGTAAACTCACATGTAACAAATTACTCATTTGTCCTTTTTCCCAACTGAGGCCCATTTCCTTCATTTTCATCTGTAAATACTGAACAAAAATATTCATTGTGGCAGTCAGCTAGACCTTTATCCTCTTCTACATACCTTCCCTTTTTTTTTTTTTTTGTGTCATGCTGCACAAGTGTCAGGGTTGGCATTCAAACATTTGAAGCATAATCGTCACTTCCATACATAAGGCAATGCACGATAAATAGTACAGTATGCAGCATGAACATTTTAGATAATTATTGATTACAATTAGGTAGGTAACTCGGTTGACCTCAATGGTCTATAGAGATATGACAATCTGGTGTTATGTGGTGGTTCGTGTTCCACTGAAGAGAACATCCCCGTCGGCTGTGGCTGCCTTAAGTTATGACTCTAGTGTGTCAGTGGTGGAGATGGGGGGAATTCAGAGCATTATCATTTGTTTTAACTCCGCGTCTGGCTGATGTCTCACCAATCTGGCCATGTGTGTTGCATAGTCGGGTACCTGGTAAGGTGTGATATGTGAGGTGTTGCTATGAGGGCGTGGTGTGTGGTTTACTAGAACTTAGCGTGGGGTTGAGCTGTATGTGGGGTGATTAACTGTGAGGTAAGGTAACAGCAGACATTAGAGGAAAGTCAATCCCCTAGCAGGGGTAGGCATTGTGTCGCCTTTGCGATATGTCTTTCATGGCCCTTGCATCTTCCTAGCTTGTCTGGGTGTGAATTTCTGTACATTGGCCGGGTTGGCCGGGTTCAGCTGTGACATTTGCAGGCCTTGTTGGATCGGAGTCGTCAGAATGCCCAAAGTGGTCATCAGGGCTTCTAGGTCTTGGGGCTGTGTACTCTGAGGGCAAGCCCTTCATGAGAAAAGAGGAGTGCTCGTGGGGTTCCCCATTTGTTGCAGGCAGGGTTGCATTCCTTTTCTCCAGGCTAGGGTATTCCTTGTTAGGTCTGGGAAGATAGACAGCGTAGCACCTTCAAAGAGTAGCGGGGTTTTCCCACCGGAGTGCTGCAAGAATCAGTGCTTTTTGTTGAAGTGACTGGAATCGCACGATTAGATCCATAGATGTGGTTGCTGGAGCCCTTGCTGGTTTTGGCAGCCAAAACATTCCATCAATTTGTATAGATTTTGTTTGTTTAGGCGATATTATGGTCGCCAGTAGGCGTCTAATAAAGTGTGGTGCCTCTTTTAACCCCATGGAGTCGGGTATACCTCTGACCTTTACATTATATCTCCTGCGTTGGTCTTCCATGGCGTCAATTCTGCTCGTGGTGGTGGTTTGTTGGTGTTGTAAATCGGCTAGTTGTTGTTCCACAGCTGTCAACCTTGAGTCTTGAGTGCTGGAAGTGGCCTTAAGCTTTGTTATTTTGGAGGCTGCTGATTCAATTGCTGTTTTATAATATGCCATGTCGGCTGCTATATTTTTGCGCAGTTCTCCCAGCATCTTTTGGAGCAGGTCTTCTGTTACCTGGTTTTGGTGGTGCCTTGGCAGGTTCTGATGTTTTGCTGGCAGTGGCTCCTATGCCTAGTTCATCAGCCAGCACCATTTTGTCCCAGGAGGTCCTGTGTGAGCTCCGGAGCATTTCTCTGATGTCCCGGTTTGTAGGGGCTTTGTCTGCCCTAGTTTTGTTTGCTTTTTTGCCCAAAGCGATCTGTGTTATGCTGCCGAGGTGAGTGTCCGCTTTGGGGTTCATTACTCCCGTTTAACAACTCAGTTTCTCTGGCTGAGACACGGAGCTCTGATGCATGTGACCGTCTCATTCTCCGGCTAGCTCCACCCCCCTTCTTTTGTTTTTAATCTAACTAATCCTTGTTTTTCTTTCCTTTTCTCATTTATGTATCTAAAAAATGTTTTAATAGTATTTTCCAACAATGAGACCAATTTAGACTTGAAGAAACGGGAGTTTGCCTATGAATAAGGAAAGAGGGGATTTTTTTTTATTTTTTTTTTACAGTAGCAACAATAAAGATATGTATCGAAATCTTTGCTTTGCACGGTTGCTTTTTCAAGAATGTAACGGATCCCCTATACTCCTATTGAGTATCCCATAGTAAAGCAGTGATTAAACTCTATATATTAAATTACAAAAGAAACTGCAAGCGGCCTGTTTATATACACAGACCCCAGCAGGGATCTCCATTCATTACAATGTTAAGCCCGCCCAGGCATTTCTATGTTTGGGAGATAAGTGAGTTTGCCTTAGCTTAAACTAATTATCTCCCTGACACTAGAGGTACATATTACATAAAACAGCCCAAAAAACACATAATATTGCTAGGAACCACCACAAGTATTATATACCCGGATAATCTGGATCTGAGCACCCACGTTGTCCAAACAACGCTCAAATCCATGAATTCTAACTGAATTGCCACCGGGGTAAAGTTATCACCGACCGCACACGTGCTCCCATGCCCAAAATAGTTCCAGGATGTTTGGTGCTTTTGCCGGTTAACTTTCAGGAGTTTTCAAACGAAAATAAACAAATGTTCCCCCTGACTCATAGTTAGCGAATGTTTACATCATTCGTGCAAAGCTTTCCACCACACAGCACTCTCCTGGCTTGTCAGGAACAGAAGCAGGCGGCCCGCGGTCGGGTAGCAAGATGGCCGCCGTTTTCCAGAGCACATGTTATTCGGTTATGCAAATGACAGCAACAGAGAGAGAGCACTTAAGTTTGTGGTTACTTTGTAGTTAACAAGCCAGGGGGGTAGTCATGTTTGTTAGTTTGCGAATACAGAACGAGGGAAAAGCACTTTTTTTTTTAACAACTTTGCATAGAGCCCTAAAGTACAATATGTTTAAATTAAAGAATGTAATCCTTAGAAGATATTCCCCTCAGTATCATATTCAAAACAATATATAAACAAAAAGATGCACACCAATATAGCCAATATTGCAAATTCAGCTTTATTATTACAATAAAATGCAACATATACAAAACACATAGGAAAAGGCTAAAGAATAAACACTACAGCCAATAGCAACACAAACCAATAGCCTGACTTGTCTACAAGTCACAAGAACAAGCCCCCAAAGTTTTGGCATGCTTGGGTGCCTTTCTCAAGGCATTGCAGGAAGAAAGGAAGTCATGATAAAGAAATACTCTGAACATCATAACCATTAGAGTGCAGGACTTTGGGATTAATGGAAAGACATGGACAAAATCCAGTGAAAATTATCAAATTGCAACTGCAATGGCAATTCTCATGTTTACTAAAATAAAATACAGTTGAAGTCAGGGCTGGACTAGGGTTGCAAAGCAGCCCTGTAAAGAAAATCTATGCCAGTCATTGTGCCATTGTGTGTAATATATATATTTATTTGGAATTTAGGAGGCAGCCAAAAATGTTAGTAGTCAGTCTTTTTTAAACTAACAATGTTTCATTTTGAACAAGAAAAATGCAAACTTGCTGACAGACAAGGTAACTGACACACACACTCACTATAGACAAGCTCACTGATGCACACACGCTCACTACAGAAAAGCTCATTGGGTGTGGAATATTAAAAAAATAATAGGTGACCTGGCCATCCCCCTGCATCTATCCATCCGGGACCAGAGGCTGTGGCTATTTAATAAAATAAACAGGTAGGATGTCCATTTTGAATTCACCTTGAATCTCATTTGAACCTTGACAGTGTAATATCGAATGGCAGCCTCCAAAGTCTCTAAACACATAATTAATATGGTGGTTCTATACTGAATATTTAATATACTGTAATAACAGAAAAGCACATATATGATTTAATGTTCCACGTATCTAAGATTGTTTGTTGAACTTTTACAGAACGGAAGGTGGTGTGTGCAAAGGAACTACAGTAGGCATCCTCTTGGATCTTGGAAAAGGTATTCTGATATTTCATATTAATGGGAAGCAGCAGGGTCCCATAGCCTTTGAGAATATTGAAGGTGTATTCATGCCAGCAATAAGCCTCAATAGAAATGTTCAGGTAAGTTGTTGTACGTTCTGAATTCATGCTTCTTTCCAACATCTTAGGAAAAACATGTCAGAGGAAAATTCAGAAATTTAGATCAAAACTACTGGACGGTACCAGCTGAGTTGTTCAGAAATTACAGACTTTTTTGTTTTTACCTTAGTCTAAATTAAAGCAATTAGGAAAATTGCAACATTTATATGTGAAGTAATTTTTAAAACAGGTAACCTTTTCAAATTTTAATACACTTGTCTCTTTAAAACATTTTTATACTCAGTCAAGTATAAAATTTATAATATGGTAACAGTTGTTGCAGTAGTTTAAATAAATTACTCCAAATTACCTGCTAAGAAACAACCATTATGTTAAAAGCATCATAATCACACTGTAAGAAGATTATGTCTTTAGAACATTGTAGCGGAGTAGAGATATAATCCACGATATCTCCGCTGGTAGTCGTAGTCAGCCTGTAAATCCAAAGTAGCGTAATAATCACCATCCCATTTCCCAACAAATGGACGACACACAGTTTGGGAGTCAACTGAACTTTTATTGAACCACAGCCAGTTTTATACATATCCCCATGCAAGGGGTTTCTTTAATTACATTCCAGGGGTTTTCCCCTGGTGGATTGTGTGGAAAACTTTGTGCACAATAATATTTCCTATCATCCTTTTCTGTACTGGAGAGATAATTGCGTAAGATTACACCTTTAATTACATTATCTCTCGGTACAGAAAATCACAAAATATTGGTTAAAAATACATAACCCGCAAAATATGTGTCTGAACCCTTCACTAAATAGCTGTGATCTGAGCGCACAATCTGTCGAATTACCGCTCAGAATGTTAGAATAGAAAAGCCATTCAAATGAAGTTCTGGACCGGTATGCCACGAGACACGAGCCCCAAAATAGTTCCAGGCAATTGCAGGCTTTGACCGGTCTTCTTTCGGGAGTTCATACGACTTAACCATTGAAAATACACATTAATATACTGACTAGTTCTGTGTAGGAAGTTCGTGGGTTTCAATTAGCCGGACGCCGTTCTATTTAGACGAACGGGTCTATTTGCACGAATGGTATGGAAGTCCAGCGGTGTTCGCGAGGTTGTGTAGCCGATTTTAGTTCCATGCACTCGACGACCAAACACCGTTGGATGGCCACAGCCACGTGTTTATTCATACGAACGGCGACCACCCATTAACCCCTTAAGGACACAACTTTTGAAATAAAAGGGAATCATGACGGAATATTTCCGTCATGTGTCCTTAAGGGGTTAAACCATTAGGGTTTTGCGGTTTTCTCTATGTTGCCAGTTGTTAATTGGAGACACTCCCTTGTGTGGTCCTCCATTCGGCAGTTTATAAGTTTTCATGAACAGTTAACTGATTCTGTTCGTGAAGTTAGCATACGAATGCACATAGTCTTTGCAGATGGAAATAACCGAATGAACAAAGTTCTTGCACAATGAAGTGGCTAGTTTCAGGGGTTGGCTACCATGGCACAGACGTATCCCCCTCCAGCCAAGGGTCCCATACTTTGTGGAAGGATTTGGGTGTTTCATGTATTTGTGCTGTGTGTTTGTCCATGTCTACGCTATCTTGTATTTTCCTGGCTATTGTGTTCTCGTCTGCGGTTGACCAAACCTCCCCGATTGCCCTTCGTATGACGAGAGTTACTCTAGCGATCAATTTGTTTTCAGTCCTTGTATGTGTTTCCAGGGGTTTGGATAATAGGAGGGCCCAGGGATTCAGTGGGCAAGGTTTGGACAGAAGTCTAGTGAGGAGAGAAGTGATGGATTGCCAGATTGGTTTCAGTTTTGGGCAGGTCCACCAGCAATGGTAAAACGTCTACACTTCCCCACATAGTTTCCAGCATAGCTTCGTTGGCAAGCTATGCATGATGGCTAATCTTTGTGGTGTTAAGTACCAGCGGAAAAGCATTTTGTATGCTTGCTCCTTATGGGTCATGCAAATTGTGAGGGAGTAGATTGCCTCGCATATTTCCGACCAGTCTGCAGCATCATCAGGGGGACCCAGATTGTTTCCCAAGCCGCAATGAATGGTAAAGTTAATTGTGTTGCAATCACCAGGTAGAGATCTGTTCCCGTTTGGGGCTGCCACGCAGTCCCTTTCAAAGCTGGTTAAGGGAGCTTTGCCTGCCTGTTGGATGCTAGGTGATGCAGCGAAGCTGCATATAGATATATGTAAATGTAAATAGGGATGCGGAGTCAGGGATATCAGTGTATTCAATTATTCAGAGTCTCGTTTCCGAGTCTCGTTATTTCTCACTTTTCAAATTGGGCGTGTTTGATTGCAAACCACGGTGGATACAGTCTGTTTCGGAGAATGGGGGTCATTGGAGATAGGTATGAGGATAGGTCGAATTTGATTTGTAGTTTGTCATGCAGATCGAGGTAGTGAGTGATTGTGGGCACTGTCGGTGGGGGTGGGGGTCGTGATTGCCTTGGAAGCCACATATTTAGGGAGGTGTGGTCCCATCCAAAGATAGTGTTCAATGTCCATCCATCTTTTCTTTGAGGGTGGCAATGCTATTTGGCAATGCTCTGTATTTGGGCTAGGTGGGCTGCGTATATGTAGTGTAGTAGGTGGGGAGGCCTAGGACTCCTGATTTTCTGGGGACGTACAGAGTTTCCCGGCGGACCCTAGCAAATTGTAGGGAGGTAAGGTCTGACTTGCGGAACGGGACAGGGAGTTCCTGAAAGACATATAAGATTCAGGGTAGGAGATTCATCTTGATGGAGGCAACACGGCCCACCCACAATATCCCATATGATTACTATGTTTTAAGGTCTGTGTATGCTTTTCCCAGCATGGGGGCATAATTTTCCTGGTAGAGGGATGCTACATCGGGGGTAAGTTGTATGCCCAGGTAGGCTATGGCCGATTTACAGATGTACAATGGGAACTTGGATTGCAGATGTGTGAGATCAGTGTCAGGTATGTGGATCGGGAGGAGTTCAGATTTCGCCAAGTTGAGTTTGTACCCTGAGATCGCTTGAGTAGGAGTGTATCAGGTATAGTAGGTTGTCAAGAGGATGTCGGGTTAGTTACAGTAAAGAGGACATTATTATTATTATTATGATATTTATAGAGCGCCGTCAAATTCCGCAGCGCTTTACAATGGGTGGACGAACAGACATGTAGTTGTAACCAGACAAGTTGGACACACAGGAACAGAGGGGTTGAGGGCCCTGCTCAATAAGCTTACGTGCTAGAGGGAGTGGGGTAAAATGACACAAAAGGTAAGGATAGTATTAGACTAGTGACAGTTGCAGAAGAGGAACCAGTCAGGAGCTATTAACAGTTTAATTGATACGCTTTTATGAAAAAAATGAGTGGAGACTGGGGGAGCATCTAACGGAGGAGGGAAGTGAGTTCCACAGGAATGGTGCAGCCCTTGAGAAATCTTGAAGGCGAGCATCAGAGGTGGGAGTACGGACAGAAGATAGACGTAAGTCTTCAGCAGATCGTAATGGCCTAGACGGGACATACTTGTGTATAATGGAGGATAGATAGGTGGGAACAGCATTATTTAGAGATTTGAACGCAAGAACCAGAATTTTAAATTGAGCTCTATATTTTATAGGAAGCCAATGTAGGGACTGACAGAAGGGTGAGGCATGGGAGGTGCGGGCAGACAAGAAAATGAGCCTCGCCGCCGCATTCATTATGGACTGTAACGGCGCAAGTTGGGAGCATGTAAGACCACTGAGAAGCGGATTACAGTAGTCAAGGCGAGAAAGGAGAGTGGAATGGACCAACACCTTAGTCGCATCTGGCGTTAAGTAGGGGCGGATGCGCGCAATGTTTTTGAGATGGAAATGACAGGATTTGGCGATAGATTGAACATGAGGCTTGAAGGAGAGGACGGCGTCAAAGAACACCTAGGCAGCGAGCCTGCATGGTGGAGCTGATGGTAGCACCGTAGACTTTAAGGGAGACAGACACAGGAGTAACAACACTTGAGGGAGGAAAGACCAGAATTTCAGTTTTGGTCAAGTTTAGTTTTAGGAAGTGGGCAGCCATCCAGTTAGAAACAGCAGAGAGGCAGTCAGAGACACTAGTCAAGAAGGACGGGGAGAGATCAGGAGAGGACAGGTAGATTTGCGTGTCATCCGCATAGAAATGATATTGGAAGCCAAAGGAGCTAATGAGTTTACCAAGAGGCAGTATAGATGGAGAACAGTAGGGGACCAAGGACTGAACCTTGGGACACAACAAAAGAGAGGAGTTGGGGAGAAGAAGCAGAGCCAGAGAAAAAAACACTGAAAGAGCGCTGGGAGAGCTAGGAGGAGCACAAGGAGAGAGCAATATCTTGTAGACCGATATTGCGGAGGATGAGAAGAAGCTGTTGATGATCAACAGTGTCAAAAGCTGCAGACAGGTCAAGGAGAATTAGGATAGAGTAGTGACCATGAGATTTTGCAGCGAGTAGATCATTGGATACTTTGGTCAACGCGGAAACCAGACTGAAGCAGGTCTAGCAGAGAGTTGGACTCGAGGAAGTCTGTCAATCTCGCATACACAATTTTTTCAAGGATCTTGGATGCAAAAGGCAGCAGCGAGATAGGACAATAGTTGGATGGGGAGTTAGGGTCAAGATTAGGCTTCTTTAGAATTGGGGTTACAGTTGTATGTTTGAAGGGCAATGGAAATATACCTGAGGACATCATCTGAATATGCAGACATCATCTGCATATGCGGAGACTTTGAAGGGTTGACCTCTGATGGTGATCCCTTCCACTCCCGGCTGGATCATATCACCTCAAGGAGGTTTTCCAGGGAAAGAGCAAATAAAAGAGGGGAGAGTGGGCATCTCTGTCTCGTCCCGTTGGAGATGGTGAATCGAGGAGGGGTGATATTGGGTAGCTCCCTGTGCTAGGTGGTGTCACTTCCAGGAAGAGCATAAATTTGGATGGGAATCCGAAGTGTGTGATAGTGTGGGATAGGAAGGGCCAGAGAAGGCGGTAAAATGCCTTCTCAGAGTCCAGGGATATGACCGCTGTAGCGATCTTTCTATGGCGTGCGAACCAAATGAGGTCTATAGCTCTTCTAGTGTTGTCTGCTGCCTGCCTGTTGGGGATAAACCCCACTTGGTCTTGGTGTACCAAGGTTCCAATCAGTGGGTTGATTCTGTTTGCTATAACTTTAGTCATAAGTTGTAAATCCACATTTAGGAGCGAAATTGGGCAAAAGTGTACAGGTTCATCACAGGGCTTATCAGGTTTTGGGAGGAGGCATATGTTAGCCATGACCATGTCTGCTGGGAGTTTGTCCCCGCGGAGCATGACGTAGCATGGCGTTGAAGCATGGCGTTGAATACTGCATGGCATTGAATACATAGATGTTTTAGTAAGTGTGTGCCGCAGTACAAGGCCCCAAACCCATCAGGCCCGGGCTCTTGTTGGGCTTGAATGATCTAAGGGCGACCATCACAGGTAGGCTGTGATAGGGTGGTGTGTAGTAGGCCTGAAAAATTTCCCCTACCCTCTCTGTACAGACGTGTGAGATCTTTTTCGCTTCAATGCGGCATTTTAGCCGTCAAGCGAGCATTGAGTCGGCTTTATTGCCCTTTTCGTAATGCTGTTAAGAAGATGTCAGCATGGTCCAATCAGGTTTTTGAGCCAATGCCTGATGAGGTAATGAGTTAAGTCTTTGGAGGAAGGGTGTTGTGCTCTCCAGATGTCTAGAAGGTTCCTAGATAATTAGAAGTGTTGGAATAACGCGTCGCATCTTGAGGGTCGATTTGGCCCCTGCATGTGGGTTGTACTGTCTAGTTTGTGAAAAGTACCACGTTGCAGTCTCCCCCCTATGATGAGTGTTGGGTAGTGTCGTGAGTGGAGAATTGTTGCCAGAAGATACGGTCCAGGTTGGACTGCTGTTGCAGTCTATCTTTCCCAAGACTGTCACGTACCTGCCTTGCGGGTCAGCAATTGAGGTGACGTCGGTTAGCGGGCATGAGGTTTTCAAGATGATGGCTACCCCTTTAGACTTAGTGTTAGGTGAGTTGGCTAGAAAACTTTGTTTATAGTAGCAGTTGGTGAGTGGGAAGTGTTTCTGGGTTGTGAACCATGAGTATGTCCGCGTGCTGCCCACCAGCATGTATCTCTTCCTGGGTATATTGAGTCCCTTGTCATTTATTGAGGTGCATTTAATTTGTATTGGCATTGTGGCTGCTAGGTATTGCTTCCGGATTGGGAAAAGGGGAGAGAAGAAAAAAAAGAGGGAGGGGGAGGGTCCCAGAGGTCCAGGCTGTAATGAATCCGCTGGCACCCCGACCGGGTACCTTCCGCTGACGGAGGCTCCTAGTGCTTTCCGAGGACTCCAAGCCCTCTGCCTGACACCATAACCACTGCAGACCCCACGAACCGGCGCAGCTTGGTTGGGGTCTCGCCGTCTCCACCACTCTGGACCCGAGACCAGGGTCCAGCCTCCAGTAGGTCGACCTCTCTGAATTCCAGAGAGCAGGAGCAGGAACAAGCTCTTAGAGCAGAGCTTAGTGATCATACCCTGGGGAGTATAGTGATTATAGCAATCCCCAGAGTGTAGTTCTCCAATCCCCTTAAAATGAGCCCAAACTTCATGAAGGTACAAGATGATCTGACTCCAATGAGCGTTTATTATTCCTTATATACAAGTTTTCAGGCCAGAGGCACACCCCCTGGACCTGGTGGTAAACTGTGACAAAAGGCACACAAACCAAAAGGCACACAAACCACACTAATTAACATAATAACACTCCCACATACACAATGAAATCCCTCCTCTCCATCCTGGAGATAATTGGCTTAAGGCACTGCCGTAAACTCAATTATCTCCAGGTACAGAAAATATCTACATTTTACACTAACAGCAAAAATACATAAAAGTACATAAAAATACATAATTCTTATTATATTACACAGAAACCCCACATTTAACCTATCCCCAGATAGCTCGGATCTGAGCGCCCAATATAGGTGAACTGCGCTCAGATCCCATGAACAGAGTAAATTTGTCATGGGGTAAAACATAGCAAGGGCTGTTGAGAAACCAAAGAGGGACACAAGCAGTCAGTTCCAACTGGTTTGGCAGTGTGCCTGGGACAACAATAGACAGGAAACAGGGGAGGGAAAGAGACACACCTTCCCATGGATTCAAATGGGCAGAAACAGTCTTTAGAAGCCAATAAGCCCCAAATAGTCTTTTTAAATGGCACTTCACCCCAGGGCCATAGTCATGAGAGGAAGGAGGCTGGCAATCAGGCTCCTCCAACAGCCGGGGGCAAAGGGCAGCTTGTCACCTAACAATCCAGTGACAAAAGGCATTTCGTCACACGGGCCAACCGGGTTAGAGAGGGCTTACAGTCTAGGCCAGTAGAGTGTGGGGTCCGTCGTCTGACCGCTCCGCTCTAGGTGCGGCTGGGGATGGTGGTCAGTGGGGGGAAAGGGAAAGGTGAATATCTACGGGCAGAGTCGCAGTCGGGCAATGTCCTCTATTTGGAGGTCTTGATAATGCATTGTCAGTAAGTCTGCCTGTGCCCGTAACCCCCATCCCCCCATCCTGCCACCCCCAATGGCGTCTCATCCTTCCCCCTGTGACAGATCCATCTGTCTAAGTACTATCTGCTGGTTCGTCTATTTTGTTATACAGTCATGGAATTACCTGCCCGTACGTCCCTGTTCGTTTATTTCAGTTTATACTGAATAAAACTACCGAACGGCCGGCCACCCAGAAGAGAAGTGTCCTGCTGGTTAACCTATTGGCCTCAATTAGATCGTTGTGGTTAACCGCAGACACCTCTTAATTGGAACCGTATGCTGGGTGGTCGTCGTTCGTATGTCGACCACGAGACGGCTGCCGCCATTTTAAACACATGAATGAACAGTGGTGCTCGACGATGAACTTATGGAACTCAAACCGGACACTTTTTCTACCGAACACCACTGAAACCGCCGACCGCCCTTCTTATCATCAGGCATACGAACGCCGGTCTGTTCGGGACTTTTTATTATATGAATGGACTTAACCCAGATAGCCGAAAGAACAGTGTAAATGACTTTTACTGCATGGCGATTGAACTGTGTGCATTGGGTCTGAGTGCTATTCGGTAGTAATGTGCGCTCAGATCTAGGCTATCTGGGGATACGTTATACGAATTAAATGCATTCGGTAGTTTTACATTTATGGATTTTTATGTGTTTTTATATGTAAAATGGCGGTTTGCTTGTATCCCTGGAGATAATTGGATTTGGTTTACCTGAACCACTGTGATTTGCTACTGTACCTCATTTGTCCCAGTCTTCCATCTGGTCCCCTAGGGGAGTGTCCACCAGGTGGGATACCTGCATAAATACTGGGCAGGTAGCCCTCAATAAACCAGAATCCTGTTTTACCCTTAAGACGGAGCTTGATCTCATGTTTGGGGGGATTGCTACTTTGGAGTATTATTTTGCCTGTTCCAGGAGAGAAGGATTTCGGCTGATTCTCAGTTCGGTGAATTGAAGCGTTCGTGAGTTGCTATTCCCGTAATAAGGTGAACTCCCTATTCGGTATTAATCCACGATACCCGGGTTATACCGTAACACCCCCGTACAACAGGCAAAGATGTGAACAGCATGAATTATTAAACATTTAACTGGGTAATTAAACATAGGATGGACAAGGGCCTATACCGCGCAGTATGGCCTGGTGCTTTACGGACAGCTTAAGTTATTATAATGCAGTCTGCCCGAGCCTGCAACCCCCAATAGGGGTAAGGAGATCAGGGAAGGAGTGGGCCTGGGCACCCCGCCCTCCCCCACAACAGGTGAAGTTGCAAGCAGCATGGAATATAAACATTTTAACTGACATGGGCCCTCACTATGCATCATAGCCAAGGTGCCATCGAGCTTAACCAGTGACTATGGGGTGTCCAATTGCGTTTCTCTGAGTAGCCTATAGTCATGTAATGAGAGTTAATTTGAGTCACAGTGTACAAATTAAAGTTAAGCAGGAGGTCAGCACTATTAAGTGGTTTATCGGGGTGGGGGGTCTCCACTGGATCCTGTCCCTCTATCAGTGCTGATGAGGGGTATGAATGGGGTTCTAGGCCGACCAAGGAGAGAGACTGATCTTTAAGTGGGTTCCCAGTTGCCTATGAGAGCGTATGGGACCATGTAAGCAGTAAGGTTAATAGGGAGTAAGATAGAGGTGGACATGGGGGATATATAGCTAGGGCTATATTCTTGCTCTTATCTCAGTGTCATGGTCAGCCTCAGTGTCCTGAGCATTGGGGTCAGTTCAGCAATTACTCGCCAGGCTTGTTGTGGGCTCGCAGGGGTTCCAGTCCAGCTGATGAGTGGGTTCTGTGAGTGAGTGGTGGTGCGGGTCACAACAGTTCTTTCATGTGGGTGGCCCCTGGTGTAGAGTCTCCATCTGGATTTTCATGGGTGTTACAGGTCGCGTCTGGATGGCCTCCACCTTCTAGGTAGGGCAGGCAAGTTTGAGTCCTCATGGGACCCTTGGGGAGTGATGACGGGGCTCCATTTCGATGTGTGTTAAGCCTAACTGGGTTGCAAATTCCTGGGCCTTGGAGATATTGTGGAGGACGTATGTTCGGTCTTCCCTGCAGACCATCAACTTAAAGGGGTGGCCCGAACTCTCTGCTGGGTGAGAGCTTGTGTTAAGGGTCGGGCGCCCTACGTTTCTGTAGTGTGCTGGAGGCTAGGTCTTGGAAGAATTGGACCTGATGCCCTTCTATTTGCAGGGGGTATCTCTTGCAGCCCACATCAGTGCTTCCTTCACATGGAAGTAGTGCATGCGAACTATAACATCACACGGTTAATTTGCATTTGCTGGTGGGGCACGGAGGGCCCTGTGCGCTCTCTCCAGGATCAGGTAAAAGGCTGCAGAATGTTTCCTGGAGTGCTGAGTGGAGCATGTCTGCCGTGACTGTTTCTTGTAGCCCCCTAATCGTTATGTTTCTCTGTGATCTATTGTTGAGGTCTTCCTGCGTATCTTCCAGGGCTTGTACCTGCTCTTGCAGGGCCCTGTCCTGGTTGGAGGCAGTTGTGGAGATGTCCTCCATCTTGTCTTCCACTGCTAGGGTGCACTTTGTGAGGTTTGCTAGGCCTTCCCTGATAGGGGCCAGGTGTTTGGCCAGTTAATCTGCCATATTGAGGTTGATGTCACGGAGCAGCTCCTTTCCATTTTGCTTGCATCAGTGTCAGACTCAGATTCTGGAGGCTCACCCGCACAAGGCGGGCCCCTGTCTATGTGGCTGTGGAATATCAGGGTGTCCGATGGGGCAGTTTGCAGTGAGTTTAGTTGGCTTTATTTGCTATTGTAAGCTGAACTGACGCCCGGTATTGCAGAGCTCTAGCCAAGTGCTTCCATCCGCTCTGGAAGTCAGGCGCTGCCCCCAGAATGGGAATTGTTTACACCTAGTTACTGACTAGTTTCTAGCTGGAAGTGTGTATTCCTAACGCTAAAGTGTTACAGTGTATAGTCACTCCTATAGAGGTGACTATTTCCCAACTGCAAAAGTCACCATTAGCAACTGGTTATTACCGGTTGACAGCACTGTCAAAGGCTCATAAAAAAGTATAATAGTAGCTATTTACAACTAGTTACTGACTAGTTTCCAGCCTTGTTGGTAATCTTTACTAACTATCGATATCCATTAAGTACCGCTGGTCTCTGCCCACTCAGCAACCCACCAAGTCAGCTTACCAGTCCTCCACACAGCCATGGTGAGGCACCTGGACATGGACAAGTTTCTTCCTTACTCAGGTGTAGTAACCATTTATTGTGGATGGGCTGTATTACTGTTGGTGCTTCGTGGGTGGGCTGCTGGACTAACCAGGGCACTGACCGACAGGAGGTCAGATACCCTGTTAGTCTGTCTGGAAAAGGGGAGAGATGTGACGAGACCAATTGGAGAAGCCTGGTTGCCCACCTGTTGCCTCTGGACCCATGTTAAAAAGCCTTCTTGTCACCTGCAGAAAAGGCTTGTTCGTGCCTTTCTGCCCGGTGTTCGGTAGATTCAATCTACCGAACAAACAAGCGATTGGGAGTGTGTCGGCAATTTACCTCCCAGAAGCTGCGGTTAACCGCAGCTTAATTGACAAATGCTGGGTGGCCTTTGTTCGTTTGCCGAACACGTGGCGGCGGCCATTTTAAAGTCCCGAGCGGCCAGCGGTGTTCAGCGCCCAAACTATGGAACTGGAAACGGACACTTATTTGCGCAATCACTGCTGAGCCGTCAGCCTCCTTGCTTATGCATTCGGTCATTTAACCGGATGCCTGTTCATTCGGTAGTTTAAACCGTATGAACAGCATTACCTCAGATAGCCATCCCGTGGAGTCTATTCATATGGAGAACAGACTTTGTGAACACTTTAACTCCACGGCGATTGGACTGTGTGCATAGGATCTGAGCGCTATTCGGTACTTTCGTGCGCTCAGATCCCAGCTATCTGGGGATGGGTTACATGTATATATTATGTATTTTATTGTATTTTAGTGTTTTATTGTGATTAATGGAGTTTTTCCTCTGTCTTTGGAGATAATTGGATTACTTCCCAATTATCTCCAGGATAGAGGGGAGGCATTGTAATGTACTGTGGGAGTGTTTTAACCCTGTATGCCTGTGACTGGTCATTTTACCATTTGTGTCCCAGTCTTCCATCTGGTCCCCTCGGGGAGTGTCCACCAGGTGGAAGACCTGCATAAATACCGGGCAGGTAGCCCACATTAAACCAGACCACTGCTTGACCCTCAACACGGAGCTCTGTCTCATCTTTGGGGGGATTTACTGTATGCTGTTAGAGACTGATTGCCAGGAGTGTAAGCCGCTTGGGTGCTTTTCCTGTTCGTCTGCTAGCAGCTATTCGTGAGGTTCCAGTTCGGGAGTTTGGAGTGCTACTTTGTATGCAGTTCGGGAGTTTGGTGTTCTGCAGTAGCTGTGCCTGTATCTCTGGAAGGGGAAGATCGACTAAACGGCGGTTTAACCCTTTTATGCCTGTGGGTGCCGTTACATACATATATAATATACACACACACACACACACACACATACATACATACATACATACACACATATATATATATACGCGGCGTGTGCTTGTGCTTTAGAGTGCACACCCTAATGCAATAGGCTGTGCACGCCTATGATAACCGCATTAATGAGATGAAGCAGTTAGTGTCTAGAGTGTTCCTTTAACCCCTTAAGGACCAAACATCTGGAATAAAAGGGAATCATGACATGTCACACAGCCGCTAGAGGAGTATGTTTTCCTGGGGTTAAAGGAGGGGGGGAAGATTGGAGTGTTAGTCATTTGTTGATTTTATCTGCCAGTTGTTATTAAAAGCTTACAGCATATATTTACTAACAACACTGGTAACAAGCCCTTATCTACATTCACAAATAATTAAAGGAACACTATAGTCACCTAAATTACTGTAGCTAAATAAAGCAGTTTTAGTATATAGATCATTCCCCTGCAATTTCATTGCTCAATTCACTGTCATTTAGGAGTAAAATCACTTTGTTTCTGTTTATGCAGCCCTAGCCACACCTCCCCTGGCTATGATGGACTGGTTTCACTTTCAAACAGATGTAATTTACCTTAAATAATTGTATCTCAATCTTTAAATTGAACTTTAATCACATACAGGAGGCTCTTGCAGGGTTTAGCAAGCTATTAACATAGCAGGGGATAAGAAAATCTTAATTAAACAGAACTTGCAATAAAGAAAGCCTAAATAGTTTATGGAAGGCTGTGCAAGTCACATGCAGGGAGGTGTGAATAGGGTTCATAAACAAAGGGATTTAACTCCTAAATGGCAGAGGATTGAGCAGTGAGGCTGCAGGGGCATGTTCTATACACCAAAACTGCTTCATTAAGCTAAAGTTGTTCAGGTGACTAGTGTCCCTTTAAATTTATTAGACATTAGTACAACATTTACATAGATCGAAGATGAAAAATAAACAACCAATCATAAAGAGATTCATGGTGGAAAATGTATAAGGTTCTTTCCTACCAGATCTGTTTAGCTTTACTGTATATATGTAATTTCTTCATGCTGTTGGACAGTACAGGAAAGTACAAAATGCATGTCCTTAGGAACATAAAGTTAATAAAAAGAGAATTGAAGATTATGCTAGCTTTAGTGTACTAATAATCTTAATTTTAATAATGACAGGAGGCAAGGTATTTTGCATAATCTCTCTTTACTAGCTCCACACAGCAGCAAAGAAACACATAGAAAAAAGAACCAAGAGAGTAGATGTACATAAGGCATAGTGACCTCATCATTTCCTCTTTCAGAAAGCTGCATCAAGCAGAAGTAAACATATAACCAGCAATAACAATGTGGCGAAACCGACCTCGCCACTGGGCATTGGAGAAGACTGATTGCCAGCCTCCTGCCATGTGACTATGGCCCCTGGGATGTATTGCCCTTTAAAGACATTATTTGGGCATATTGTATTTTATTGTGCTGTTTCTGGCCCTTTAAGTACTTTGGGGAAGGACCTGCAGTTTTGACATGGCACTTCGGATGCAGCCGAAGTGACGAAGTAGTTGAAGTGGCTGCCATTAGAAAACTGAACACGTGGCGGCGGCCATTTTTATTCATTTGAATGCAGTCAGCAGTGTGTGCCGTCAAAATCATGGAACTAAAATCGGCTACAGAACGGCACGAACACTGCTGAAGTTTTACCTTCCCTGGAACTAATGTTGTGGCGGAACCAGCCTCGCCACTGGGCATTGGAGAAGACTGATTGCCGGCCTCCTGCCCTGTGACTATGGTCCCATGTTGAAAGGATGGATTTTCCCCTGCAAAGACCCAAAAGCTGGGTCTTTCAGTACTTTCCCTATGTGAGCAGTGTTACCCAGATAGCTATGCCATGGAGCCCATTTGTATAATGAAAGACTATGGGAAAGACTTTGGCTCCATGGCAATTGAACTGTATGTGTGTGCTCTGATCACCATTCAGTAATAATGTGCGCTCAGATCTGAGCTATCTGGGGATATGAATGTACCTGTTTTGTGCAATGGCTGCACAGTTATGTTTTTATGTGTTTTATTGTCTTTTGCTGCCATGTGGCTAATGGAGTTTTGCCTCTGTCCTGGAGATAATTGTATTACTTCCCCAATTATCTCCAGGATAGAAGACTCTGTGGAACTGGTTTTGGGCAGAAAAGCCATGCTGCATTTGGTCAAATAGGACTTTTCCTTAACTTTTGAACCACTGGACCAATATGTATGATTTTGACATATGTTTGTATTTGGAGTATGCTGATTCTGAAAATGTAAATGTAAGTAATTTTATGTGAATGTGATGCATACTTTTCAAGTTATGAATAATGTGGAAAAATTTTATTTTTCTGCTTGTGCTAAATTACATTACCCATTGTGTAATGCTGAGGGGAGGAATTTGTGTGGGAGTGTCTGAGTGTATTGTATGTGTTTATTGGTTGTGTTCCAAAACCCTGTGGGTGGTACTAATGTGTAAGAATGTGTACATAAGCAGAATAAACCCACAGCTCTGGCTGTTCACTGCTTGACCCTCAACACGGAGCTTTGTCTCGTTCTTGGGGGGATTTACTGTATGCTGTTCCAGTTTGACTGCTAGGAGTGTAAACCTATTCGTACGGTTTTTCCTATTCGGCTGTTTACAGCATTCGTATGGTTTCCTGTAAGGCAGATTGGTGTTCTGCAGTAGCTATGCCTGCATCTCTGGAAGGGGACGATCGCCTAAATGGTTTTTACCCCTTGTGTGCAAAACGGTCCGTTACAAATGCATTCAACAGTTCAATCGACAGTTTATTCAACAGTTCATTCGACAATTCGAATGGTTGTCGTTCATCTATTTGAACTGACTTTAACATGGGAAATAGACCGACCGCACAGCCCAAATATATGGAACTGTTTTGGGCATGAAAATGTGCTTGCGGTCGGTCATAAAGGACTTCCAGCTAACTTTTTAACCCCTGGATGGAATTGGCTGAATTTTGACTGTTTATAATTAAAGTGTGCTGAATAATAATATGTAATGAAGATTGAATGTATATTTTAAAAGTTATAGTACATGTGTAAAAACTGTATTTCTCTGCCTGTGATAATTACATTAACACATTGTGTAAGGTAATTGTATCACAGGCAGAGGGGAGGATTTTGTGTGGGAGTGTATGTGGATATTGTACGCATTGATTGGTTGTTCTGCTAAATGCTGTGGGCAGTACTATGGCTGTAGAATGGGCATAAAAGCAGAGTGTTTGAATAAAAGTTCAGTTCTACTTCACCCTCAATTAGGAGTCCTGTCTCTTATTGGGAGAATCTGCTACAAGGGATTGCTATGTTCTGCATATTCCCTTGCTGTAATCAATCCTAAACTCTTTTAAGAGCTTGTTCCTGTTGTGCTTTCTGGAGTCTACAGTGGTTATGGTGTCGGCTGGAGTGCTTGGAGACCTCAGGAAGCACTAGGAGCATCCTTCAACGGCGGTACCCAGTCAAGGTGCCATGTGATCCGTTACAAACAATAACTCCTAAGTCCAACATCTGAAGGAGCAAACTTCCCCATGAATTCCACACAAACAACGAAAAAAAAGTTTTCAGGGACGAATCAAATCCGAACAATCAAATGTCTTCAGAGATGAATCATACTGAAAAGAGAATGTGTGACATGTTTAGGCACATAGTTATGAACGTGTAAATCCAAGTAACATACCGTATACATCATACCATAGAAGAAAATTGTAAATTATGATCTAAAATTTTAATAACTATTAAAAAATTTAAAACTCCAATGAGAATTCCAGATTATTGGAAATACAATTATCAATGTAAGTACAAAACATGAGAGGCAAATGAACAGAAAGAGTGGGTTAGCGAAGCAGGGAGGGAAAAATCCTTGCCTCCTGTCATTTTTAAAATTAAGATTATTAGTACACTAAAGCTTGCATAATATTACTTTTTACAACATGACAGGAGGCTTCGTATTTTGCATTTTTAACGCTGAGAAAAGAATAGAAAACTAAGGAAGAATCCTAAAGTGCAACGAGAGACTTAGTACATCGGGGCTACGGGAAAAACCTCTCCTTCGAATGCTCAAACATCTGGTACATGATGGAAAGCCACACCAGACAAAGCATGAAAGTCCGTCAGCAGATGCCCAGTCCCATAGAGAAAATGGAGAACAACCTCCACATCCCATAAGCCTCTTGGTGATAAACAAGAGGATCCTAGTCCATCGGGAGTCTACAGACCGGGACATGGGCCATTGAGCCATCCCAATCATTACATAATAGATCAAGGTACAGTACCAAACACCAATCCGACCGAGAATGCCAAGATGGAGAGGCAGCATTGTCACGTCCCTGGGACCCAAGAGACTCCCAAGAGGTCCCCAGCAGCCTGCGATAGTCCGCCGATCTTCCGCGAACCCCAGCAGCCGACCCTCCAGGAATAGAAGATGTGGGTTCCCTTCGGGTCCGTGAGAAATAGTAGGATATGAATGTAAAAGGAGGAGATCCTCACCAGTCAGTTCTGTAAGGTCCGGGAAACAAGGTTGATTCTGTCACAGTGGGACGGCCAAGGCGGTGTTATTTGCTGAACAACAAGATGATGGAGAATTTACGCAAACATTGCAATATGTCCCCCGGGGAGGCCCAGTTGGCCATAGTGCGATCACCATTGTGCACCGTCGTGCATTGTGGCAAGTGAATAACACTGCATTCTGGCGGTCCCTCTGATATGAGTCTCCCCCGGGAGACAGTTTGACCTCAGGGTTCTGCGAGGAAGACAGGAATCGAAGATGCCTTTCATGATGTCTGACAAAAGATTGAGTTGGTTCCATCCAGGCAAATGGTTACCGAACTGTCAATGCTCGGTCCATCTGTAGTAGGATGTAACAGATGGAGTACTTCTTTACCAGTCTACAGATAATTAAGTATTGCCCAAAGAATTCTAGGTATGCAATGTGTAGGGTCACAGTGTTGCAGTGGAGGACCATGTGAATATTCCTTGAGGATAAAGTAGACCTTTGAAGAGGTGGAGCTTCTGTGTGCAAGACACGGAGTCGCTTGCGAAATCCGAAAAAGCGGATCATCCCCTACAAAATACTGCGGTTCTAGTCGGACCTCGAAGAATCGTGGGTGTTGACGAAGTCTTCAGTTCCCTGAATCAACCCGAAGAAGATTGTCCAGGAAGATAATGCCTCGCCTTCCCCACACGTAATTAAACACTGGTTTCGGTAGCCCCCAAGGATCTGAGCTGAGGGATCAGGTGAAGAGCCGAGGTTGATCGTGTCACAGAAAACCTAGATAGCATCGCCAAGAGGGATGGAAAAAATGACCACCATGACGTGTCTTCAAATCCAGTTTTGCAAGCCAGTTGTCTACGCGAAAGGGGTCCTTATTAGGTTTGCTTGTTTTCCACATAATTTCGATGGAATCACCTGTGGGTATAGTATAAAGTAAATTATGCTCCCCTGAAGAAAATGTTATCTAGCGCAATCGCGCGTTCTGTGTTCTTTGTCTGATAATCTGTAGCACCAGAGGTTGACTCTCGCTCTATATGAGTAATAGAGTTAACGATAGCGGGGTACCAGGTCAGATCTCCCAAAGTGGTTGGCGACAAGCCTCGCTGTTGACCGGTCCCAAAGAACACCCCTTATGGAGGTAACCACTAACACCTTCCCCCTGGAGGTTTGGGTCTTGATGAGGGCAGCAGGATCATAAACGTGTGTAATAAGCTCCCTCAGGAATTGGTAATAAGCTCCCTCAATGATTTGGGCCCAGATCCGCCAACCGTCTGTCAATACGGAGGAGTGCTGCTATGTGCGTCCCATAAGAGAGACAAACAATGGGGTTTCTGACGAAAACAGAAACATCTCTGAGCACATTCACCTGACGGTGTTGGTGGTGTCTGGCCTCATACTCATGATCTGGTCTGTAGAGTCCAGCAGTTAGTCTCGGGTGTCTCTGAGACTTTTCCTTACTCCCCTGCGGAGTCACGGTCACCCAGAACCATGACAGAGATCATCCGCTGGTCAATCGAAGTCATCTATGATGCTCTGTCCAAGAGGGAAGGGCATGGGTTATGGACATCTTTATCTAGAGGCTACAAAGCCACAGGTGCATAAAGTAGCCAGGTGATCGAGAGGGGACCAGTCTCTCGAATATGAGTGACGAATGTGTAGTTTACACAGCCAGTGACCAGAAGGGTCCAGGGTCATTTCCGTGTCTTCTCGGTCAGTAGCATGAGAGGCACTGTCAGCTTCAGTTACCTGGGGATCCCCAAGAAAGAAATAGGCAGGTAGGTTTATTGTAGTATGGGATACCCCTGTGTAAGGCACAAACCAGTAGGCAGACACAGGATGCAGGGCAAACAGATCAGCCTACCATAGTAGTAGGCAGTGCTCACAGCAACCCCTGCAGGTTGTACTCTGAATCATGGCCAAATAAAATAGACAGGGTCTCACCCAGTAAATAGAGGTTGTAACAGCATGCTTCTGCTCAGCAGCACAGTGCAGCACACATATAGTGGGGCCTCACCCTAGGAGCACCCATACTACAATAAACCTACCTGCCTTAAGAGAGTGTCAATCAGTTCTCCCACCATTAATTCACTGTCAAAGAAGATATGCCTTTAAGCAGGCAATGCTGAAATCCTGTTCAGCGGTTAGTCGAGGCTGCAACAGCATGCCTCCATTCAGCATTCCAATGCAGCGCACGCATAGTAGGGGCCTCACCCCGGTTGCACAGGACATGAGCCCTTAAGTGTTGGCCACAGCCCTCATATAGAACATAAATCAGTTCTCCACAATGACTCAATGTCGATGGAGATATTCCTTCAAGCAGGAAGTGTTGAAAATCCTGTCCAGCGTATAACAGAGGTTGCCCCAGCATGTCTTCCCTCAGCTGAATAGTGTGGCTCACATATAGTAGGGGCCTCACCCCAAGTGTACAGGGTATTGTAACGGATCACCTGGCACCCCGACTGGGTACCTCCGTTGATGGATGCTCCTAGCGCTTCCTGAGGACTCCAAGCACTGCAGCAGACACCATAACCACCGTAGACTCCTCCAGAGAACAAGGCAGGAACAAGCTCTTACAAGAGCTTAGTAGTGATTTAGCAAGGGAGTATGACAAGCATAGCAATCCCTTGTAGCAGATTCCCTCAATAAGAGACGGCACTCCAAATTGAGGGTGAAGTAGAACTGACTGTACTGGCACATACAGCTTCTTTTATTCACATTCTACAAACATAGTACTGCCCACAGGGTTTTGAAATACAACCAATCAATCCGTACAATACATACACACTCCCACACAAAATCCTCCCCACTGCCTGTGATATGATTACTGAACACAATGGTTAATATAATTATCACAGGCAGGAAAATACAGTATTATAAAACATATCACAGGGACCCCAAAACATGCAATAACACCATAAAAAAATATATCCTCGGAACCGGGGTATCTGGGTGAACCACATAAAATTCACCCAGATCCGTTCAGTAGTTTGGAAGATACGGTTTAATGCAGATTCCGCAGAACATATTACAGGCTATATGAAAAATAATTACTGTTAAATGTGTCCCCTGTTCTGTAGTTTAAAACTACTGCACGATGTCTTTGTGCACCAAATACCAGCGAGATGGCACCATGTAGAAAAGTCAAAACAGTGTCTGTGAGTTAAAATGGCAGCCATCCATTGTTCTCACCATGTGCTTCATCCATTGTTCTCACCATGTGCCTCTGATACATGAAATAGTGGCCACCCAGTAACTCCACAGTATGTCCCCAGATGGTTCTTATAGGGCCAGCAACAGCACAACACAAATCCATTATGACCAAATCATGTCTTTAAAGGGCAATACATCCCAGGGGCCATAGTCACATGGCAGGAGGCTGGTAATCAGTCTTCTCCAATGCCCAGTGGCGAGGTCGGTTTCGCCACAGGTATGAACCCTTAAATGCTGGCCACACCTCTGATAGAGCGCTACAATCAGTTTTCCAACAATTACATTTGTTGTCGAGGGAGATATTCCTTTAAGCAGGGAGCGCTGAAACTCCTATCCAGCAGTTAACGGTGTCTGTCATAGCATGTCTCCATTCAGTAATACTAGTAGCGGCCTCACCCCGGTGCACAGGGTATGAACGCTTAAGTGCTGGCCATCAGCTCTTAATGAATGCACTATCATGGGAGATATTCATTTAGGTAGTGTGTCCTGGAAATCATATCCAGCAGTTAACAGAGGCCGTAGCAGCATGTCTCCATACAGTAGCACAGTGTAGTATAAATATATAGTAGGGGGCTCACCCCAGTAGCACAGGGTATTAACCTTTCAGTGCTGGCCACAGCTCTGACAGAGAACACTAATCTGTGTTCAAACAGTTAATTCAATGTTATGGGAGATATTCCTTTAAGCAGTATGTCCTGAAAATCCTGTCCAGCAGGTTACTGATGCTGTAACAGCATGTCTCCATGCTCACAGTGTAGTATAAATAGAGTAGGGGGCTTACCCCTTGAGTACAGGCCACAATCCTGACAGAGAGCACTAATTAATGCTCTAATAGTTAATACAAGGTTATGGGGGAAATCCCTATAAACATCTTATATAAATGGTCTTATTTAACATAAACATGCAACCCCAGTAAGACCCAAAAGTCAATCAAGCCCCAGTGAGAGTGAGAGCAAGGAGGGGAGAGGGTAGAGACCAAGAATAAGGTAAAAACACAATAAATAACATAGAAAAAAAAACAACTACACATAGTACAGAAGCACAGCAAGAACAAACAGCAAAGTATATTAAAAAATATTACAGAAACAACCTCAAAAGAGGCAATATAAACATAAAGTAATGGAGAAAAATAATACCCTTACCTGTCTGCTTGATGGAGCAGCAAAGAAAGAGGAAGTGATGAGGTCACTATACCTTATTTACATCCTACTCTCTTGTGATTGGTTCTTTTTTCTATGTGTTTCTTTGCTGCTGTATGGAGCTAGTAAAGAGAGATTATGCAAAATACGAAGCCTCCTGTCATGTTGTAAAATTCAAACTCAAAGGATCTACTTTAATTTAATAATATAGATCCCTCCTACAACGTATGAATTTTGGCTGCTAATTTTTCATGTGCAACTCCACAGCATGAAGTAATGAGATAATGGTGGATCTGTATCACTGTATGTTAAACATGTCTAATGAGCATGTTTAACCCCTTAAGGACCAAACTTCTGGAATAAAAGGGAATAATGACATGTCACACATGTCATGTGTCATTAAGGGGTTAATGTCAATGCTAGATTACAAATATGTATTCCTAATGTTATAGTGCCCTAGTCACCATTTATGAGATAAGGCATTTTAGTTACATTTTGTCACTCGCAGAGGCGGTCTTCTCGGTGAAGCACCACCTCTAAGATTGATGATCTATGCCAATCCAATACTTCTCATTGGAAAGAATTTGGGGGCTGTTGCGAATGTACTGCAAAAGTTCTCTCTATGCCCATCATGAGACCATCTGATAGAAATAGTGGAATTTTACTCCACTATTTTGAGGAAGCGCCTCTAGTGGCCATCAGTATGAGATGAAGATGAGATGAAATGGTCTGGGGTCTATAGTGTTCCTTGGAGAAGCTTTTATTACATGATCAAATTGCATCTTTTGTGTCCCCAGGTGACCCTTCACACAGGATTAGAAGTTCCAATGATCTTCAGGCCAACAAAGCCAACAAATTGAGTCTAGCCAATGAAGACTGGAGAATCTGTTAAAAGTCTACTCTCTTTTTGTAACATGGATGCCACCATTATCAACAGAAGGGGAAACAAAATGTTTGGAGCCTATGTCATGAAACACGGTCACTGTGTCCTCACAATATGTATCTTTTCATTGTAGGTTAATGCAGGTTTTGTTTTAAAATTGCAGTTGAACTTCTTTCCCATCTCTGATCTGAAAATCTGATCAGTAAAAGTTGTATATCAAACAACCCCTACTTTTTGCTCTTAAAATGTAAAGGCATACCACTAATAGAATATTGTATGGTTTACACTACAATTACATTTTAGTCTTTAAATCCCTCAGTGAAAAACAAAACTTCAAATAGGTTGAATTATTTTTGGAGTCAATGCAAAAAGTATGTTAGTCATACT
Source organism: Pelobates cultripes (assembly GCA_933207985.1). Classification (NCBI taxonomy): domain Eukaryota; kingdom Metazoa; phylum Chordata; class Amphibia; order Anura; family Pelobatidae; genus Pelobates; species Pelobates cultripes. The sequence goes on from OW240913.1 coordinate 238,093,689, forward strand.
TGTGATGATATACATTGGTAATTTTGTGTAGTAGTCTGTGATACAAATAATGACTATAGAGGCTGTGAGGGTCCCTTTAAAACACAGCCTTTGGTGCTAAGCTATTAATAATACCATGTATAACAGAGACTATGACTGAAGAGTCATTGTGTTTATAGGTAGAAGTATTGCTTATCAAATAAAGGAAGTGTACTATCTTACATAAAAATGGAATACAGGGTGCCCTTTCTACACAAGTCTACATATGGCCAATCAAACATTTTAAATAAAGATATTAGGCAGAGGTTTATCGTGGCACATTCACTCTCTTCAACTTTACACCAAGTGCTAATATTCTAGGGACTGTACATACATACACCATTTTAATATTGTGTTTGATTATATTGGTGAATTGCTTCAAATGTGTTGGGGTGGAAGTGTAGATTTTTTTTGTTAACAGTTTATTGTATATATGTGTGTAAATCTAGGTGCTCTTTATAGAAGACACCCACGTTACAGTATTTTTCTTTGTATCTTCTAGGATTGAAAAAGTAGCTTTCCAACTGTTTGTTTAAACAGTGTCACTAATAATGTAAGTCCTGGCCATATATCTTTTTCATTATGATGGAAAATAGTGGAAGATTGCCACCTCCATATTACATAAAGTGTGTTTATTAAAATATCTTCTCTACATCTGAAACACTGTGTACCATATAGAAAGTACAATTTATTATGTTACTTATTTGTTTGATACCTGCTTTTTTTATTTCTTTTTTATGCATTGTTAAAATTATTCTTAATAAAATGTATTTGATAAAGATTGTGACTCAAGGGGTTAAAACATATTCCTTGCAAAATTTGTTTCCAATAGATTATTCTACTCCTGCTAATCTCTATGACTGCAGGGCTAATGCAATTGCTCACCTATTTTCAGAACCTAGGACTACATGTTGTATATTAATATGAATTTTAAAAAAACATGGATAACTGTCATTTTCCAAATGTTCAGTTTCATTAGTGTCTATGGAACACATATCTTTTAATAAAGTGCTATTTCATGTTTTAATGATCATGTGACTTCCAGTTATTCATACAAAAAAGGTACAATTTAACAGCCTTCGTCAAATATGTTCACAAATAGAATACATAAGCCTGGAGCACCAACTCTTACTGTGAGGCAGCCCCTCCCTGAGCTGGCAAGAAGATGAAAAGATTTGCCTGCTCAGCTCTGTGCTCTATAACTACATCACTACATGTTATATAACTTTATTGAGTGCAGATCACTTTAAGAGCTCCCTCGTGGTGCCAGCACTTATCAATGACCAGACCCAGGGCTCTGAATCATTGACTGAGTGACAGTGGGGAAGATCTAAGGTGGGAGGATCTGCCATCTTGGGCAATCTTTGTTTTTGCGCTCAGCATTAAAACTACTTCATTTTAATACATCTTAATAAAGTTAATAAAGGGCAGGATCCAGGCCATTGTGCCCTCCCCTGAACCACAAAGAAACCACCAAGGGTTGGTGCTGGCTATCTTTTCCCCTCCTACCAAAAGGTAGGGAGCACAGGTTAAATGAAAAGAAAGAAAAAAAATTAGAATGTGGACAGAGTCTTCCCCACACATCCTAATTATTTTTAGTCGTCCCCAACACTCACAATGATCAGCCACACATGACACAGCTTCAACCACACAACACAATACTCAGCTATACACACAGTACTCGGTCTACTCCATATACAAAATTCAGCCACCACACACAGCCAGATTAAACCACCACACACTGCATATTCAGTCCAACCGAAGCAAGTATGCACTCAGCACTCACAAAACAGGGGCCAGACCTCAAGGAGACTTTCTTACACACACAACACTTTACCATCCCATTCACAGAACAGAGTCCAAGAATCTAAGGTAGGAGGACTTGCCATATTGGGCAATCTTTGTTTCTGCACTCAGCATTAAAACTACTTCATCTTAATACACCTTAATAAAGTTGATAAAGGGCACAGACCCTGTCCCTTTTGTGCAAACATTGCCATTTCAGAAAAACAACAATGTTTATATTTGTAAGAAAACAATCCTCTAGTGTCATACCACTGAGCCACTTACTTATTAAGACCTTCAAAAATTGGCATCACGGTGCCAAATGGTGTTAATCAGTCTTTCTATATGAGAATCATTCAAATGGTGAACTGTAGTGAATGCCACACATGTGATATAGATCTGTAATCCAGCTCTATATGAGAATCATCCAATTGTCGAATTGCAGTGAATGCCACAAATGTGCTATAGATCCCCAGTGATTCTCTCTAAAAAGCATTGCATTTGACCAGAAAATATCAGAAGGAAGTTTCCTTCTGATATTCACCACCCCTACATTGAGCTTGGCCAAATGCAATGCTTTTTAGAGAGAAGCACTGGGGATCTATAGCACATTTGTGGCATTCACTGCGATTCGACAATTGGATGATTCTCATATAGAGCTCGATACAGATGTTTAAAGGCATTTAAAAAAAAAAAAAAAAAGAGTGTTCAAGTAGGGAGCTGTTGCAGAGATAATGTCATCCCTCTCCATCGTAATCATTTTCTGGTAGGTTTTAAATGTGGAAATATGAGATGTAAAAAAGTTTGACTTGTCACCTTTATCGGACTGCTTCTTACTCTTGTTATGGGCCATTACTGGGCTAGCAATCTGTCCATCTGTATACTGGTTATTTCTTTTAAAACTGCTATATTGGGCCAGCTTCATGTGGAGCTCGGTCAGAACGCGACCATCAGCAGCATTTGCTAAGCCACACCCCCGGAAGATTAAATTTAGCAGGTTCACCCTTGGTCATTAAACCTAGTAGCTTTTATAAGATTATATAGATTATATAGCATCATCAAGTGAATTGGAGAAATTCTTAAGATATATTGTTAAGACACCCCTGGTATCTTTAAACGAAACTGCCGTTTAGTCAACCTTCCCCTTCTGCAATACCAATAATCTCCATTCGCATGAACTGCAGTGTACGAACCAAACTCAGGGGAAGCGGCAATCTCCCGACCGGGATCCGTGAACGGCTCCAAACTCCCGAATGGAAATCCAAGAACTGCTGCTAGCCGCCGAACAACAACATCCACCAAGCGGCTTTCGGTTCCATCCAGCAGTCTCTAAACGCAAAGAAGAAATCCAATAGACAGAAGCTCCACATTGAGGGTCAAACAGGATCTGGCTTTACTGTGGGCTACCTGCCCGTATTTATGCAGGTCTCCCACTTGGTGGACACTCCCCTAGGGGACCAAATGGGAGACTGTAATGACAGACAGACATGGGGACATTTCAGACATACAGTCACAGCTTTTACCCACAATGCACTATGGTTTCCTCCCCTCTGCCCAGGAGATAATTAAGAAGTAATTCAATTATCTCCAGGACAAAGCCAGTCGCCATTTTAAATATAAAACTAGAAAATACATAAAAATTCATAACTTTACAAAAACCGAACATTTCCCATTCGCATCACATATCCCCAGATAGCCTGGATCTGAGTGCATATTATTAGCGAATAGCGCTCAGATCCCACACACATAGTTCAATTGCCATGGAGTCAAAGGTTAACAGTCTTTCGGTATATGAATGACTCCATGGGAAGGCTATCTGGGTTAAGTCCTTTCGTATGCTTCAAAACTCCCGAACGGCCGGTATTCGTATGCTTTCGTGGAGGCAGCCAGGCGTTCCGTTGTTTCAGCGGTGTTCGGCAGAAAAAGTGTCAGTTTTTAGTTCCATGAAAATAGAGCCGAACACCGCTGGGCTTTCGTGCGTTTTAAAATGGCCGCTGCCTCGTGGTCGTCATACGAACGACGACCACCCTGAATTCAGTTTAATTGAGAAGTGTCTGCGGTTAACCACAACGTTCTAATTGGGATCAATAGGTTAACCAGCAGTACACTTCTCTCCTGGGTGGCCATCCGTTCGGTAGTTTTGTTCTGGAAAAACGGTCATTCGTATGGCTGGGCTATAGGAAACAGCCATTTACATGAACGGGGCAAAATAGACGAATCCACCAACAATAAACAGACAGATGGTTCTGTCACACGGCTCCCTCCTTGTGGGACACTCCTGCAGACCCGGCTTGACCCTTTGGCAGGTCAACTTGGGGATGACTGGACTAGGAGGTGGTGGAGACGTCAGTTTGTCGGGATAACCCATCTGCATTCCCGTTCAGCTTACCGGGTCTGTAGCTGATAGTAAAATTGTAGGGCTGCAATGCCAAGCTCCATCTCAGTAGTCTCCCATTGTCTCCTGAGACCCGGTTAAGCCAAACGAGTGGGTTATGATCCGTCACCAGGGAAAACTCTTGCCCATACAAATAGGGACTTAACTTTTTCAGTGCCCAGACCAAGGCCAAGCACTCCTTCTCCACTGCCGCATAACTCACTTCTCTGGGTAACAACTTTCTGCTGAGATATGCGACAGGGTGCTCTATTCCATCTTCCCTGACTTGGCTCAGCACAGCCCCCAGTCCATACATGGAAGCATCTGTATGGACGAGAAAATGTTTGTTAGGGACTGGGGCAGCCAAGACAGGGGCATTCACAAGAGCCTGTTTCAGTGCCTGGAACGCAGCTTCACAAGCCGGAGACCACAGGACCTGCTTAGGCAAGTTCTTCTTAGTCAGGTCTGTCAGGGGCTTAGCAATAGTGCTGTAGTCAGGGACAAAACGTCGGTAATACCCTGCCATCCCCAAAAAGGCCAATACCTGGGTCTTAGTGGTAGGTGTGGGCCAGTTAGCCACTGCCTCTATCTTGTCTGGCTCTGGTCTCTGGCTCCCACACCCCACTCTGTGACCCAGGTACTGTACTTCAGCCATACCTAGATGGCACTTCTCTGGCTTCAATGTCAGGCCAGCGGCCCGAATTTTATCCAGCACTACCCCTACATGTACCAGGTGTTCCTCCCAGGACCCACTGTAGATCGCAATGTCGTCCAAGTATGCACAGGCAAATTATTGGAAGCCATCCAGGAGTCTATCCACCATCCGTTGGAAGGTAGCCGGTGCATTTTTCATCCAAAAAGGCATGACCTTAAATTGGTACAGGTGACAAATTAGGGGATAGCATCCTCGGCCAGGGGAATCTGCCAGTAGCCCTTACACAGGTCTATGGTGGTCAGATAGCGCCCCCTGGCAATACGATCCAGTAATTCGTCTACCCGGGGCATTGGGTAGGCGTCAGTGGTGGTCCGCTCGTTGAGTCGCCTGTAGTCCACAAAGAACCGGGTGGTCCCATCTTTCTTGGGCACCAGGACTACAGGCGAAGCCCAAGGGCTGTCGGAGTGCTCGATGACCCCAAGTTGGGTCATCTCCTGTATCTCCTTCCGCATTCCTTCACGGACTGCTTCAGGGATACGATAGGGGGGCTGTCGTAAGGGGGTCTGTCCAGGGGTCTCTACCTTATGTACAGCTAGGGTGGTATAACCTGGCTCCTGGGAGAACGTCGCCTGCTTCTCCCATAACAACCGCTGTGCCTGTATCCTTTCTGTGGGGTTCAGCCTGTCCCCTAGCTGTACAAGTAGTAGTAAGGTCAGTCTGGGAATCCCTTTCTAACAAATCAGGAAGGGGTAGATTCTCAGAATCATCTGCAGCTGGGGCACATACTGCTGCAATGTTCTCAGGTCTTTCCTGGTACTCTTTCAGCATGTTCACATGAAAGGATCGCTGGACCCTCTCATCTGCACAGCTGGCTATAAAGTAAGTAGTATCGCAGATCTGCGCTACCACTCGGTACGGGCCCTGCCAAGATGCTTGCATCTTGTTGGCCTTCACTGGTTTGAGCACCAATACCTTTTGCCCAACCTGGAAGACCCGCTGTCGGGCACCCTGATCGTACCATCTTTTCTGTCTCCCCTGGGCCACCTCTCCCTCCCCTGGGCCACCTCTCCCTTACCACTTCTCCCTTACCATCAGGGACAGTTTCTCCATGCGGTTCCGGAGTTCCTCCTGCTCCGTCTCCTCCTCCCAGTGGCCTCGGATGAGATCTAGGTGTCCGCGGACCCTTCTCCCATACAGCAACTCAAAGGGGGAGAACCCAGTAGCTTCCTGGGGCACCTCTCTGTAAGAAAATAACAGATGAGGCAGGAACCTCTCCCAGTCTCTGCAAGTATCTGTAAAGGTCCTCAGCATCTGTTTGAGGGTACCATTAAAGCGCTCGCAGAGACCGTTAGTCTGTGGGTGGTAGGGTGAGCTAAGTAACGGCTTAATGCCACACACCTTCCACAGCTGCTGGGTGAGCACAGCGGTGAATTGGGTTCCCTGGTCAGAGAGGATCTCCTTAGGGAACCCAACCCTAGTAAAAATTCTAACCAGGGCATCAGCAACCGTCTCTGCCTCTATATTAGACAGCGCTACTGCCTCTGGATAGCGAGTGGCATAGTCCACCACGGTAAGAACGTATTTCTTACCTGATGGACTAGCCCTGGCCAGTGGACCCACAATGTCAACAGCTATGCGGGCAAAGGGCTCCCCTATAATAGGCACCTTAGGGTGGTCCCCCCGCTTTCCTACCCGTTGACATGTGTCACACGTACTGCAATACATCCGCACAGCCTGGTTAAAGTTTGGCCAAAAGAAGTTCTGAGAGATCCTATAGGCTGTGCGGCGGGACCCTAGATGTCCAGCTAATGGAACATCATGCCCTATCCGCAGAATCTCCTGCCGGTACTTTGCAGGTACTACTAACTGTCGATTCGGCGGAGGGGCAACACTCTTCTGGGAAGGTTTATGGATCCTATATAACCTGTCCCCCACCCACTCATACCGCTCCCCATCTACTCCTTCCTCTCCATCTGCTCTATCTCTGTATTTCTGGAGAGTTGGGTCTGCCCGGGTTTCCCTCCCAAACTCCTCTGGGGAATCCCAGCTTAAGGGGACCTGATCTAGGGTACCAGTCGGGGAAGAGGGTCTTACCTGGGTCTCATCAGCAGGTGGGCCGGTTTCAGCAGCATGGGTCTGAGCACGAGTGGTCACTGGGTTAACGTCCGCAGGGCCCATTGGGGCACAGGCTGAAACCAACGGGGCCAAATCATTCCCAAGGAGAACATCAGCGGGCAAGTCTTTCATAACCCCCACATCCACGTGTCTAGCGCCCACTCCACAATCCAAATGTACTCTGCCATTCAGCTTCACGGTTTGCCGGTGTTGCTGGCGATTATCCTGATGAGCTGCTTGCACTGGGTCGGCCTCGTGTAGAATGCCCCAGAACTCCTCCTGCTCAATACAGTGAGCAGCAGGCTGAGGTGGCCGCTGATTCCCGCTGGCTGGTCTCCTCCATGACTGGGCTTGATTTGCGCTGTTCAGGGGACATTCCGGTCACTTGTGACCCAACTGTTTGCACCCAAAGCACCGAATTGGTTGCGAATAATCCCTGGCATTGAACCGAGAGGGTTGCACATAGTTATTAGCTGGTGGTACGGCTGGGGTGCGGTGCACTGGGGGTTGGTATGCTGAAGTAGCTGGAGGCACTGCTGGTCGATACTCCAGTCTGGTAGGGACTTTGGTAGCTGTACTATCCAACTTGCGAGCGTCCGTATATTCGTCTGCCAGACGGGCAGCCTCGGGTAGGGTAGAGGGTTTCCTATCCCTGACCCACTCCCGGAGCCCGGTAGGTAATCTATCAAAGCAGTGTTCCAGCAAGAACACCTGTAGCACCTCCTCCCCAGTTACCGCTTGGCATCCTGCCATCCAGTGGGCTGCGGTACGATGAACTCTGCAGGCCCACTCTACATAAGAGTCACCAACCTGCTTGTTGGTTTCCCTAAATCGCCATCTGTAAGCTTCTGGGGTCACCGCATACCTGACTAGGAGCGCATCCTTCACAGCCCGGTTAAATTGTATTTCCTCAGGTGTTAAATCCAAAATACTGGGCACATTAGCTCTCTCCCTTCCCTTCAAGAAGGGGTTATAGGGTGGGGAGGGGGACAGTGTGGGGAGGGGGGCAGGGAGAGAAGGGGTTACAGGGTGGGGAGGGATCAGTGAGAGAAGGGTTTACAGTGAAGGGGAGTGGAGGGGTTACAGTGTGGGAAAGGGGCAGGGAGAGAAGGGGTTACAGTGTGGGGAGAGGCAGGGAGTGAAGAGGTTAAAGCGTGGGGGCAGGAGTGAAGGACTTACTGTGGTAGGGGAGGGGGCAGGGAGAAGGGATTTACAGTGTGGGGAGGGAGCAGGGAGAAGGGGGATTTAGTGTGGGGAGGGGCAGGGAGGAAAGGGGATTTTAGTGTGGGAGGGGGCAGGAAAAAGGGGGTTATAGTGTGGGGGAGGGGGGCAGGGGAGAGAAGGGGGTAACAGTGTTGGGAGGGGGCTTGGAAATGTGGTGTTAAGCGTGGTGGGGCAGGGGAGTGAAGGGGTTACACAGCGTGGGGGCAGGGAGGTGAAGGGGTTAAGTGTGTGGGGGCAGGGGAGTGAAGGAGCTTGGCGTGGGGAGGGGGTAGGGTGAGAAATGGTTACAGTGTGGGGAGGGGAATAGAGTGAGAAGGTTTTACAGTGTGGGGAGGGAGGTAGGGTGAGAAATGGTTACATTGTGGGGGGGGAAGGGAGAGAAGGGGGTTACAGTGTGGGGTGGTAGGCAGGGAGAGAAGGGGTTACAGTGTGGGGAGGGAGGCAGGGTGAGAGAGAAAGGGGGTTACAGTGAAGGGGGTGGAGGGGTTACAGTGTACTTGGGGAAGGGGCAGGGAGAAGCAGGGGGTTAAAAGGGTGTAAGGGGGAGAGGCAGGGGTAAAGGGTTAAGCAGCGTGGGGGGGGCAGGGGTAGAAGGGGGTTACAGTGTGGGGAGGGCAGGGGTAGAAGGGGTTTACAGTGTGGGGGGGCAGGGAGTGAAGGGATTACAGTGTGGGTAGGGGGCAGGGAGAGAACAGCTTACAGTGTGGGAGGGGCAGGGAGTGAAGCGGTTACAGTGTGGGTGGAAGGGAGAGAAGGGGTTACAGTGTGGGAGAGGCAGGGAGATAAGGGGTTACAGTGTGGGGGAGGCAGGGAGATAAGGGGTTACAGTGGGGGGGGGGGCAGGGAGAGAAGGGGTTACAGTGTGGGGAGGAGGCAGGGAAAGAAGGGGTTACAGTGAAGGGGAGTGTGGCAAACCTAGCCACTTGGACAACCCTTTAAGGGTTGCCTGTATGTCTGTGGAGATATGTGTTTAACTAAGTGTAATGTATGCTGGCTGTAATAAGTGTATTTACTGTATTGGCTATCTGCCGAATGCAGATAGCTGTATTTCCTTTCGTTTCACGAACGGCACTTTTGCGGGCCGTTCGTGAACCGAAATATGGTTATTTCGGTTCACGAACGGCCCGCAGAAGTGCCGTTCGTGAAACGAAAGGAAATACAGCTATCTGCATTCGGCAGATAGCCAATATAGTAAATACACTGTAGTAGCCCACACACTTAGAGACGTGTGGCGCTTGTTAACCGATTGCAACAATGTTGCAATCGGTAATTAGAGGCTCTCCTAGGTGGCCGCCGTTCGACTACCGACCATGCGGCGGTCGGCCATCTTGGATCCTTTGTTCCCTCAGCGGTGTTTAGTCGTCGAGCGCATGGTACTAAAAACGGCTACTCAACGGCGCGAACACCGCTGAGCTTCCAGGCCATTCGGGAGTTCTGGGCCGTTCGGTATTATGTTCCCTAGACTTCAATCGGTCTTTTGAATATACGTTTTAATGAATGTGTTTTTCGTGCGGCGTTCGGTTGTTTAAGCTGAGATCTGAGCGGTAATCTCACGAATGATGCGCTCAGACCCCAGCTATCTACCGAACGTCCATTCGTGCAAATAGACTGCATATTCGAAAAGGTATGTGTTTTAATATAAATTGTCGGTTCTGCTGCACGAAGGGATAATCCACTTAACGGTACATTCCTGTGGGAGGATCCCTTTCATGCAGCAGTGCCTGATGGGAGAAAGGCTCTGTAATGGAAGTTCCCCATGTAGTCCACTCTGGGAATGCCCCTGGGATGGGACTCAGGAAACCCCTTGCATGGGGAATTGTATAAATTGTGGAGCTGAAAATAAAGACCTCAGTTGACTCTCAGAACTGTGTTTCGTCCGGTTACTGGGAGATTTGGGATATTGCCTTGCTTTTCAGCGCTTGACTGTGGATTACTTCCTGAACCAGAGGAATTTGTGGATTTAATACTGCCGTTCCGCTACAATTGGTGGCAAGTGACGGGATCCAACTCTACAGCCGAAACAGCGCATTCGAATGAAAAGAAACAACCGAACGGAAAAAGGGAATGGCAATTCATATGCAGCAAACAGACGAAAGAGATCAGTGAATGGAGACTGATTACACTACTTTGAAAAGGCAGACGCTAAAGGAAACTGCTGGAGGCTAGAGGGAAAAGCGCTAGCAATAAATCCAAAGCAGTACTAATTGCTGAACTAATGGAGGGCGACCGAGCACACAGCAGCACACCCCCACCAGCCAGGGAGGAAACCCCATATCAGAGGGAACTGAGAACCCGGCTGGAATTTGTACCCCAGCCAGTACTCCTGGACATCTTGACAGCCCTGATGGCGGACGTACAGGAGTACATTATGGCACAACAGCACGAGGGGGCACCATCCAGGGCAGAATCCATCGATACTTCCTTCTGCGGTCCGGTAAAACAAAAGATACCGTACCATGCATTTAAAGCATTCTGCGAGGAGAAGGATGAAATTGACGGGTATCTGCAGGATTTCGAACTGCTATCGGCGCAAATTTCGGGAATTGCGAAAGCCCGAAAAAGATTTGCACGCTGAGTGGGCACATAAGTTAGACCAAGCTTCCCAAGGGTGAATTCAGGCAAGCCAAGCCACCACCATGGAGGAACTGCGCCAACTAATCCTACTGGAGCAGTTCTTTAACGGACTCTTACCAGAAGCACAAGTTCGGGTAAGGGACCGAAAACCCCTCACCCTAACCGAAGCAGCCCGGTTGGCAGATCAACACTTTGATGCCAGGAGACATCATGGGTGTTAAGACACCTCTAGTGTCTTTAAGCAAAACCGCTGTTTAGTAGACCTTCCCCGGCTGCAGTACAGTCTCCGTTCGCTTACTCTGTGACACACGAACCAAATGCAGGGGAAGCGGCAATCTCCCGATCAAGATCCGTGAACGGCTCCAAACTCCCGAACGGCAATACACGAACTGCTGGTAACCGTCGAACAGCAATATTCCCCAAGCGGCTTCCGTTCCCTCCAGCAGTCTCTAAACGTGAAGAAGAAATCCCCCCAATAACGAGACAGAAGCTCCGCATTGAGGGTCAAACAGGATCTTGCTTTACTGTGGGCTACCTGCCCATATTTATGCAGGTCTCCCACCTGGTGGACACTTCCCTAGGGGACCAAATGGGAGACTTAAATTACAGACAGATATGGGGACATTCCAGACACACAGTCACAGATTTTACCCACAGTGCATTATGATTCCCTCCCCTCTGGAGTTAATTACCAAGTAACTCAATTAACTCCAGGACAAAGCCAGTCGCCATCTTAGACATAAAATAATAAAAGACATAAAAATATATAACTACACAAAAACCGAACATTTCCCATTTGTATTACATGTCCCCAGATAGCCTGGATCTGAGTGCATATTATTGGCGAATAGCGCTCAGATCCCACACACCTAGTTCAATCGCCATGGAGTCAAAGTTCTTACAGTCTTTCGGTATACGAATGACTCCATGGGGAGGCTATCTGGGTTAAGTCTGGGTATGCTCCAAATCTCCCGAACGGCCGGTGTTCGCATGCTTTCGTGGAGGCAGCCAGGCGTTCCGTTGTTTCAGCGGTGTTCGGCAGAAAAAGTGTCCGTTTTCAGTTCCATAGAAATAGAGCCAAACACCGCTTGGCGTTCGCTTGATTTAAAATGGCCGCTGCCTCGTGGTCGACATACGAACGACGACCACCCTGAATTCGGTTTAATTGAGAAGTGTCTGCGGTTAACCACAACGTTCTAATTGGGATCACTTCGTTAACCAGCAGCACACTCCCCTCTTGGGTGGCCGTTCGTTCGGCAGGTTTGTTCGAGAAAAAGAGTCATTCGAATGGCTGGGCTATAGAAACCAGCCATTCATACGAACGGGAGACAAACAGACGAATGCAGTAAAAATCCAAGCGGACAGATGGTTCTGTCACACGTCTCCCTCCTTGTGGGACACTCCGGCAGACCCGGCTTGACCCTGTGGTGGGTCAACTTGGGGATGACCGGACTACGAGGTGAGGGAAACGTCTGTTTGTCGTGACAACCCATCTGCATTCCCGTTCAGCTTAACGGGTCTGTAGCTGATAGTAAAATTGTAGGGCTGTAGTGCCAAGCTCCATCTCAGCAGTCTCCCATTGTCTCCTGAGACCCGGTTAAGCCAAACGAGTGGGTTGTGATCAGTCACAAGGGAAAACTCTTGCCCATACAAGTAGGGACTTAACTTTTTCAATGCCCAGACCAAAGCCAAACACTCCTTCTCCACTGCCGCATAACTCACTTCTCTGGGTAACAACTTTCTGCTGAGATATGCGACAGGGTGCTCTCCTCCATCTTCCCCGACTTGGCTCAGCACAGCCCCAGTCCATACATGGAAGCATCTGTATGGACGAGAAAGCGTTTGTTAGGGACTGGGGCAGCCAAGACAGGGGCATTCACAAGAGCCTGCTTCAGTGCCTGGAACACAGCTTCACAAGCCGGAGACCACAGGACCTGCTTAGGCAAGTTTTTCTTGGTCAGGTCTGTCAGGGGCTTAGCAATGGCGCTGTAGTCAGGGACAAAACGTCTATAGTACCCTGCCGTCCCCAAGAAGGCCAATACCTGGGTCTTAGTAGTAGGTGTGGGCCAGTTAGCCACTGCCTCTACCTTGGCTGGCTCCGGTCTCTGGCTCCCACACCCCACTCTGTGACCCAGGTACTGTACTTCAGCCATACCTAGATGACACTTTTCTGGCTTCAACGTCAGGCCAGCGGCCCTAATCTTATCCAGCACTACCCCTACATGTACCAGGTGTTCCTCCCAGGACCCACTGTAGATCGCAATGTCGTCCAAGTATGCACAGGCAAATTCTTGGAAGCCATCCAGGAGTCTATCCACCATCCGTTGGAAGGTAGCCGGTGCATTTTTCATCCCAAAAGGCATGACCTTAAATTGGTACAGGCCAAATGGGGTGACAAATGCCGACTTGGGATAGCATCCTCGGCCAGGGGGATCTGCCAGTAGCCCTTACACAGGTCTATGGTGGTCAGATATCGCCCCCTGGCAATACGATCTAGTAATTCGTCTACCCGGGGCATTGGGTAGGCGTCAGTGGTGGTCCGCTCGTTGAGTCGCCTGTAGTCCACACAGAACCGGGTGGTCCCATCTTTCTTTGGCACCAGGACTACAGGCGAGGCCCAAGGGCTGTCGGAATGCTCGATAACCCCAAGTTGGGTCATCTCCTGTATCTCCTTCCGCATTCCTTCACGGACTGCTTCAGGGATACGGTAGGGGGGCTGTCGTAACGGGGTCTGTCCAGGGGTCTCTACCTTATGCACAGCTAGGGTGGTATAACCTGGTTCCTGGGAGAACGTCGCCTGCTTCTCCCATAACAACTGCTGCGCCTGTACCCTTTCTGTGGGGTTCAACCGGTCCCTTAGCTGTACAATGGTAGTAAGGTCAGTCTGGGAATCCCTTTCTAATAGATCTGGAAGGGGTAAGTTCTCAGAATCATCTGCAGCTGGGGCACATACTGCTGCAATATTCTCAGGTCTCTCCTGGTACTCTTTCAGCATGTTCACATGAAAGGACCGCTGGATCCTCTCATCTGCACAGCTGGCTATCAAGTAAGTAGTGTCGCAGATCTGCGCCACTACCTTGTACGGGCCCTGCCAAGATGCCTGCATCTTGTTGGCCTTCACAGGTTTAAGCACCAATACCTTTTGCCCAACCTGGAAGACCCGCTGTCGGGCACCCTGATCGTACCATCTCTTCTGTCTCCCCTGGGCCGCCTGGAGATTCTCCCTTACCATCAGGGACAGTTTCTCCATGCGGTCCCGGAGTTCCAAAACATATGGTACTATGGGGATCCCTTCCTGCTCCGTCTCCCCCTCCCAGTGGCCTCTAATGAGATCTAGGGGTCCGCGGACCCTTCTCCCATACAGCAGCTCAAAGGGGGAGAACCCAGTAGATTCCTGGGGCACCTCTCTATAAGAAAATAATAGATGAGGCAGGAATCTCTCCCAGTCTCTGCAAGTGTCTGTAAAGGTCCTCAGCATCTGTTTGAGGGTACCGTTAAAGCGCTCGCAGAGACCGTTAGTCTGTGGGTGGTAGGGTGAGCTAAGTAACGGCTTAATGCCGCACACCTTCCACAGTTGCTGGGTGAGCACAGCGGTGAATTGGGTTCCCTGGTCGGAGAGGATCTCCTTAGGGAACCCGACCCTAGTAAAAATTCTAACCAGGGCATCAGCAACCGTCTCTGCCTCTATGTTAGACAGCGCTACTGCCTCTGGATAGCGGGTGGCATAGTCCACCACGGTAAGAACATACTTCTTACCGGATGGACTAGCCCTGGCCAGTGGACCCACAATGTCAACGGCTATGCGGGCAAAGGGCTCCCCTATAATAGGCATCGATAATAGCCTAGCCTTAGGGTGGTCCCCCCGCTTTCCTACCCGTTGACATGTGTCACACGTGCTGCAGTACATCCGCACAGCCTGGTTAAAGTTTGGCCAAAAGAAGTTCTGTGAAATCCTATAGGCTGTGCGGCGGGACCCTAGATGTCCAGCTAATGGAACATCATGCCCTATCCGCAGAATCTCCCGTTTCTTTAAATTGCTTGCTGACCTTCCTCGGCGTTCCAATATGTCCTTAAGTGTAGCACGCCTTAATTCCTCGCACTGCATGTCTTGTAGCTGACCTCCAATGCTGTAGGATTCATCCCGTCGCTTGCCACCAATTGTTAAGACACCTCCCGTGCCTTTAAGCCAAACCGCCGTTTAGTAAATCTTCCCCGGCTGCAGTACAGTCTCTGTTCGCTTACTCTGTAACCCACGAACCAAATGCAGGGGAAGCGACAATCTCCCGATCGAAATCCACGAACGGCTCCAAACTCCCGAACGGCAATATACGAACTGCTAGGAACCGTCGAACAATAATATCCCCAAAGCGGCTTTCGTTCCATCCAGCAGTCTCTAACCGTGAAGAAGAAATCCCCCCAATAACGAGACAGAAGCTCCGCATTGAGGGTCAAATAAGATCTGGTTTTACTGTGGGCTACCTGCCCGTATTTATGCAGGTCTCCCACCTGGTGGACACTCCCCTAGGGGACCAAATGGAAGACTTAAATTACAGACAGATAGAAGGACATTTCTGACACACAGTCACCTCTCTTACCCACAGTGCATTCTGATTCCCTCCCCTCTGTCCTGGAGTTAATTACCAAGTAACTCAATTAACTCCAGGACAAGGACAGTCGCCATTTTAAACATAAAATAATAAAAGACATAAAAATGCATAACTACATGAAAACTGAACATTTCCCATTCGTATTACATGTCCCCAGATAGCCTGGATCTGAGTGCATATTATTAGCGAATAGCGCTCAGATCCCACACACATAGTTCAATCGCCATGGAGTCAAAGTTCTTACAGTCTTTCGGTATACGAATGACTCCATGGGAGGGCTATCTGGGTTAAGTCTTTTGTATGCTCTCAATCTCCCGAACGGCCGGTGTTCGCATGCTTTCGTGGAGGCAGCCAGGCGTTCCCTTGTTTCAGCGGTGTTCGGCAGAAAAAGTGTCCGTTTTCAGTTCCATAGAAATAGAGCCAAACACCGCTGAGCGTTCGCATGATTTAAAATGGCCGCTGCCTCGTGGTCGACATACGAACGACGACCACCCTGAGTTCGGTTTAATTGAGAAGTGTCTGCGGTTAACCACAACGTTATAATGGTGATCACTTCGTTAACCTGCAGCACACTCCTCACTTGGGTGGCCGTTCGTTCGGCAGATTTGTTCGGGAAAAAGAGTCATTCGAATGGCTGGGCTATAGAAACCAGCCATTCATACGAACGGGGACAAACAGACGAACGGGCAAAAATCCAGCAGACAGATGGTTCTGTCACAATATGTGTGCCTGAAAACATGGTGGATATGGTCACACTACCTATATTCAAGGGTTCAACTCAAGACTCTGCAAACTATACATAGATCATGTCACATATATACTTGCTATAGTAATTCACAAATGGACGATACCACACTCACACTTGGGAATCCAGGTGCTTATCAGGACCAAGGTTGGCAAAACCCAGTTTAGTAGATAAAATAAATTAGGTCCAGACACTTAGGATTGCTGCAGAAAAGCAGGTTTATTGGAACAAAAAGTGCAATGTTTCGGCCTACACAGAGGCCTTCATCAAGCTATCACCACACTGTCACCCTATTTAAAGGGTGTCAACCATAACCACAATTGAAAAATTATGTGCAAAATTAATCAATTCAATAAAAACAGTCAATCATACATCAAATTCATAAATATACATATTCCAGTGCAAAAACTGTGCATTTATAATTATTACATTCCTAAAAAATTAAATGTTCATCCATGAGAAAGAAACAAGAAAAGAAAAAGTAAAAGAGAAGGGAAGGGAAAAATAATCAATATAGCTAAATAAGGATAAGTGCAGCAATAGCCCCATAGTTACATACAAACTAACAGGGCGCCACAATCACTAAATAGGTATATATATAAAGGGAAGAATCAAATACTTATCCAATAGCTGAATAAAATAGTGATTTATTAATACAAAATGAATAAAATCATAGCACAACAAAGTGCTCAAATATATAATAAACAGGAACCCATAGGTATAGCAGCTCACTGGTATATAATGCTAGATAGGCAATAAAGTGCAAATGCTAAAGTGCACAAAATGGAAAAAGTGCAAATATTGGTGCTGAAAAGGCATCCAATTCATATCACATGAGCATAGTCATAGCCTTAAACATGTCCAGAATGCAAAAATAGACAGCACATAAAAGCAGTATAGCCACTAATACCACAATTCAGGGTCCCAAAGTACTGGTTGCTCAACGCGTTTCGTCGCTAGACTTCCTCAGGAGCTTCTGTCGTCTTCCTCCATCTTCCTCTTTTTAAATCTGCCGGTTCGTCCGTCGGCCGTCGTGATCGCGCATGCGCGCCTACGTCACCGCGCACGACGTCATACGTCATGACGCATACGGGGCTAGTACGCGCATGCGCAACCACAGTGGAACGCAATAAAACTTTATTGTTCATCTACACGGTCACACTTAGAGCGATTAATAGAAAAAAAACGCTCTATTTTTCTGTAGACCGGATTCACATACCCTGCCTACCCCCTACTAACCCCTAAACAGAGGAGTACTACATAAACAGAAAGGGGAAATATAAATTAGACAGGTAATCAAAAGAGGGTTAATACGAAGGAAGTATAAAAATATACTACACAAAACTCTGATATTATGTAAAATAATAAGCTATATGAATAATGTCCTCTGTTCAGATTTATACGTGTTCATCTTTTATTAGTACTGCTATTTGCCTCATATATATAGACATATCTCTTATATTTATATTTGTGTCTATTTGGTTATTAGTTTATGATGTTGTCCACACTCTGATATCATGCAATATAATTTATACTATATTACTTATGTACATTTATATTGATATCAATATTTAGGTAATTTATCATTGTAAGACCTTTTGTGTTTTATGTCATGACGGTTATTTTGGAAATATAAATGGACTCATTCTCTCTTTTTTACAATGGAGATTTTTTTCCACTATATATATTTTCCTTAATGTATATTTTTTTAATATAATATATTATTACAATATTATATTTTGTGTAGTATATTTTTATACTTCCTTCGTATTAACCCTCTTTTGATTACCTGTCTAATTTATATTTCCCCTTTCTGTTTATGTAGTACTCCTCTGTTTAGGGGTTAGTAGGGGGTAGGCAGGGTATGTGAATCCGGTCTACAGAAAAATAGAGCGTTTTTTTCTATTAATCGCTCTAAGTGTGACCGTGTAGATGAACAATAAAGTTTTATTGCGTTCCACTGTGGTTGCGCATGCGCGTACTAGCCGCGTATGCGTCATGACGTATGACGTCGTGCGCGGTGACGTAGGCGCGCACGCTCGATCACGACGGCCGACGGACGAACCGGCAGATTTAAAAAGAGGAAGATGGAGGAAGACGACAGAAGCTCCTGAGGAAGTCTAGCGACGAAACGCGTTGAGCAACCAGTACTTTGGGACCCTGAATTGTGGTATTAGTGGCTATACTGCTTTTATGTGCTAACTGTCTATTTTTGCATTCTGGACATGTTTAAGGCTATGACTATGCTCATGTGATATGAATTGGATGCCTTTTCAGCACCAATATTTGCACTTTTTCCATTTTGTGCACTTTAGCATTTGCACTTTATTGCCTATCTAGCATTATATACCAGTGAGCTGCTATACCTATGGGTTCCTGTTTATTATATATTTGAGCACTTTGTTGTGCTATGATTTTATTCATTTTGTATTAATAAATCACTATTTTATTCAGCTATTGGATAAGTATTTGATTCTTCCCTTTATATATATACCTATTTAGTGATTGTGGCGCCCTGTTAGTTTGTATATATTTGCTGTTTCTTATTGGATTTGGAGTATCCAATTTACAGAGGCTAGCCTGCACTTGGTTTACCAGTAGTCTATATTGTTTATTCACCCACCTTTTATCTTTTTTTTGTCTCCATAGTTACATACACCTGAAAGGATTCCACATCAGGATGTCCAAATATGGTTATGGAAACTACCTGGCAATTTGCCAACCAGGCAACCATGTCTGTTGCCAAATGTAGGGGGAGGGATCTTTGGTGGCCTGAACTAGAACAATAAGTTAAATGCACTAACAAAAAAGGCAGGTTGCAACTGAAGCCAACACGATCCAAAAAGGTAAGTAAAGCAAACAATTATCTAACACTCTCATAGTATAGAATAGTATAGACACTGAGGTGATAGCTTGATAAAGGCCTCAGTGTAGGCTAGGCATGTGCATGGGGAAAATTTTCGGTTCGGCATTCTGAAATTCGAGATTTTTGCAATTCGGGACTTCAGCAATTCGGCACTTCAGCACTTCGGAACTTTGGCACTTTGGCACTTTGGCACTTCGGAATTTCGAAACTTCTGCATTTTGGAATTTCGGGACTTCGGCACTTCGAGACTTCTATTGCAGCCGCTTGCTAGATAACTCCCTAATTCCCACGATATTATCTACCAAAAGGCTGAAAGACCTAAACTGGTCTTTCAGCCAAATTTACTAATACCCACGTCGCAGGTGGGGGCTCGGGTGGTGGGACCTTTTTTTTTTTAACACTGTTTAATAGACATGCCCCTACTCGCGGTATAGCGAGTAGGGGCATAATTTACTAATACTAAGTAATCTTTACTTAGTATTAGTAAATTTGGCTGAAAGACCAATTTAGGTCTTTCAGCCTTTTAGTAGATAGCTCCCTAATATCGTGGGAATTAGGGAGTTATCTACTTATTCATGTCATTACATTGACAGGCTAAGTAACTTACATTTTATATGAATGTATGTTACTTGATCGTTGTAAGTGTTGCAAATGCTTACAGCTGAATCCTGGCTATGTTTGTATACTTTTTATTTAAAATTGTATACAATGTAACATTCTTCTTCTTTCACTGGTTAAGTATATTAGTCCTTAGGCAATACTGTGTTTCGGAACTTCGGCACTTTGACACTTCGGAAATTCGGTAACTTCGGGACCTCGGCAATTCGGCACTTCGGCAATTCAGACATTCGGAAGTACCTGATTGTCCGAATTGCCCGAAATTCGTCTGAATTCATATTCGGACCGAAACAAATTGCACATGTCTAGTGTAGGCCAAAACGTTGCACTTTGTTCCGATAAACCTGCCTTTCTGCAGCAATCCTAAGTGTCTGAACCTGATTTAGTTTATATACACACTTGGTATGTCTTATCAAGAGTACAGACCTATTAATAGTGCTGTATTAGTATAGATGTATTGGTGGGTTGTGCTGGCTGGCACCCAGGTGGTCCCGAATGAACACCAGTGGCCAGTGGTCAGCTGAGAGGTAATGTAGGAGGATCATCCCACCCAACAGGTAATATGTTGATGCAATATCCCGGGTACTTCAAGTTCAGCCACTCCTTCAACATTGGTATAGTGGGGCTCTTCCAATTTCCTGGATTCAATGAGATTGCATCATTGACTAAGCATAGTATTGAGGCCCTATAGTTACTGAGAAATTGTGTTGTTTGCACCTCTGATGTGAAGAGGGATGGCTCCTCAACCATCACTAAGATGGTCTTGAGGACTGGTGATATTCCATAGGGTATTGCCACCAAATATGCATGTAGGTGCCTAGATGTTCCTCGCACCTTGAGCACACACCCTGGTACATAGGTACTGAAGCCAATGTGGAAGAGCTGTCGTCAGGTCAGCCTCCGACCAGAACTTGATTTGGATATGGTCAGATATAATAGTGATTACATATGAGTACAGCCACCTATATGAAGGGTTCTGTCACATAAGGCTATGGTGAGGGGCCTGAGCAAACTCATTGCATGAAGAGTAAACCAGGATACATCCTGGAACAGTGCTATTGTAGCTTGCTGAAACTTAATACAGTAAGAGACCCTTGCTTGTTTCATAATGTCCTATTTCAGTTCATGCCTTACACAACAAATTACATCTTTTGCTGGTCTGTTGGGTCGACTACAGGGGAGCACGGCCCTGTGCAACCTCTCTAATTCAATAGCCATGTTAATTTCCCTGCCCAGTAGTTAGTTTACTAGATTGGTTATAGAGCACTGGAGGTCCTCAGCCCGACTTTCAGATTCCTGTAAGCCCCTCCTCCTAATGTTGTATTGGAGCACCCTATTTTCCCCACCTTCAATATGTCTGGCCATATGTGTGTACATTTCTTTTTATTACATTTTTATAGACATATTGATAGACAGAACAACATTTGGGGAAGGAGCCGTACAGAAAAAAAATAGGGACTCCTATCCCCACTAGACATACAAAGGTATATTAATTTATTTCAAATTACATCAGAGATATGCTGTCTAGTACACAATAATATACTAAAATTGATATCCCAGAAAGGGAATATCATGGTCCAAAAACGGCCTTAAATCCTATGCAGATAAAACAGACAATAACAAGGACAAACTGGTCAAATATATTGCAGAAGATATAGAAGATCAGAGAGAGAAAAAAAAGTTCCAGTATTACATTAGCTAATATCAGATGTGTGGTCAAGGAACCCCATAACAGTGCCCGCTACGATATCATCGGTTAGGCATAAGATGATCATAGAGAGTAGCCCCACCGCCTCAAACTCATTAAAGCCCTTTAATTTTTTCAACAAGACTGAAATAAAACATCAAAATATTAAAATTGGGATATTCTCTCATATAAATTAACCCCTTTTCCATCTTGACTTGGAATAAGAGTTGGGCTTTAACTTGATCTCTAGTAGGAATGTCAGTATTTTTCCAAAATCTAGCAATTAATATTTTGGTAGCCATTAAACAATGTATAATCACAATATCAATATTATCCTTTATTACAAAGCCCATAAGATGGAGTAGGGCAATTTCTGGTTTATGTTCCAGATGTATACCTTCAATTCTATATATAAAATCAAATGTAATATTCCAGAGAGACTTAATTCCATGGCAGGTCCACCATATATGATACATAGAACCATCTGGGTATAGACACCGCCAACAATTAGATGGGTTAGTAATAGAAATTTTAGCGAGTCTAGTCGGTACCAAATACCATCTATACAATATTTTTGTAAAAGTCTCTAGAATATTCAGACAATGAATGGTTTTTTAGTCCTCATAATGGATTTACACCAACTATTAAATGGAATGGATATTGCTAGGTCAGTTCCCCATTTGGTTAAGGCTGTGGGGATAAATGGAGTCCCCTTAGTTTTTATTAGTTCAACTGCAATAGAGAATATCTTTTTAACCTTACACCCTGAAAAATGTTTCCTAAACAATTTTCCAAAACGGCCGTCTAATACCAATATGTTATCTTTCAAATAGCTCTTAATACGGAGAAAATTAAATAATTCTCTAGAGGGTAAATCTAACCAGTTTTTCAAAACTTCAAAGCTTTTCAAATGATGATCATTATAAGGATCTTTTATCTTATGATTAGGATCTTTAACCCCTTAAGGACACAGCTTCAGAAGCTTGTCTTACGCTTAATGACACAAGCAATTTTTGCATTTTCT
Organism: Pelobates cultripes; assembly: GCA_933207985.1. Classification (NCBI taxonomy): domain Eukaryota; kingdom Metazoa; phylum Chordata; class Amphibia; order Anura; family Pelobatidae; genus Pelobates; species Pelobates cultripes. The sequence continues at coordinate 238,115,981 of OW240913.1, forward strand.
TGCTGTATGCGTTCAACTGCAATTTGCATCTCTCTCGTTTATTGCACCGACACATATTATATACTGTTTTTTAAAGGACATAAAGGGCTTTAATTTGATGTAACATATATATATATAAATGCTTATTTATTATTTAAAAAATACAGAAAAATGCAAAAAAAAGAAAAATTTTGTGTTTTTTGTACAGTTTTTGCAATAATAATGTGTGCCTAATTAGTGCAGGTTAAAGAAAGTAATTAAAAATAAATTTATTTAGTTGTTCTGATTTACAAAATATATAATGTGTCTGGGATTTAAAGTTTTTTTTGGTAGTTACAGGTCATAAAGCACAAGGAGTAAAATAAACTTTTTTAATGTAGAGCGATTTTAGAATTTTGTATGTTTGTCTTGTAAGCTTAATAGCCATAAAAGAAAACAAAATTGCCACACAAAAGTATATATTTATATAAAGTAGACATCACAGGCTATTGTCCTAAGGTTTTTTTGACACTTTCTAAGTAGCCATTTCACCGCCAATCTCTGCTAAATATTGGAGTAAAATTTAGTTTTTTTGAGTTTTTGGCACACAAACTTATAACAAAGAACTTCCCATGTATATTTTGTAAAGTTGGTGTGTGCTATTCCTGTACAAAGTTTTATTTTGTGTTCAGTTACTTCTGCTGAGTACAACGATACCCCCATTGTATGTCTTTGGCACTATTTCGTGAAGCTACAGTGCCATATAGGAGACCTGTCCGTTTCAACATTTACAGTAGAATTTTGAGAGGCGGATTTAATGGGCCTATGCTTCAATTTGGGGTATTATAGCAGTTTGACTGTTCAAAAAAAACCCACAAAGGCCTACCATTTATAAAAGTAGACACTCCAGGGTATCTCATATGGTGCATATTGTGCCTTAACATGCCCCCATTTTTTCACCAATATATGCCAAAGTATGTGGTAAAAAATAATTTTGGGCATTTTTTACATACGGATTACATTTTTGCTGGGCATTTTGTACATTTCATATGTGCCACTAAGTTCAAACCCCCAAATTATGCTCAGCTAAGTCTTCTGAGTAAAACAATATGCCCAATGTATGACCTAGACACTATTTTGTGAAGTTACACTGCTATAAAAGAGACGTAACAAGTTAAGGTTTTTAAGTGTGAATTTTCATGGAGGGTTTTGATGCGTCCGTGCCCACTTTGGAGCACTTGAGCAGGCTACATATTACAACTACACCATAAAGGCATACCATTTCTTAAAGAACACATCCCAGGGTATTTCAAAAGGCATATTTTGAACCTTAGCGTGGGATAATTTTTCCGCTAGCTTGTACCAAGTGTAATGGTAATAAGCGTTTTTTTGCCTTTTTGACACACAAAGTAAATTTGCGCAGTACATTTTGCAAATCTTATGTGTGCTACGACTGTATAATACTTCATATGTTGCTCAGCTATGTCGGCTGAGTACATCAATACCCCCGTATGTACCTTTGCCAGGTATATGTGGACATCGGAGGGGCACATTTGGGACACAGCCATTCCAGTTCATTTCAAACTTTAAATTTTTACACTGTTCCCATGTCCCATTTTAGAGTATTTTACCAGGCTATATAATTCAAATACCCCATAAAGCCATACCATTTCTTAAAGAAGACATCCCGGGGTAATTCAAAAGGCATATTTTGAACCTTAGCGTGGGATAATTTTTCCGCTAGCTTGTACCAAGTGTAGTGGTAATAAGCATTTTTTCTGCCTTTTTGACACACAAAGTGAGTTTGCGCAGTATATTTTGCAAACCTTATGTGTACTACGACTGTATACTACTTCATATGTTGCTCAGCTATGTCGGCTGAGTACATCAATACCCCCGTATGTACCTTTGCCAGGTTTATGTGGACATTGAAGGGGCACATTTGAGACACAGCCATTCCATTTTTTTTAAACTTTGAATTTTTATGCTGTGTCCATGTCCCATTTTAGAGTATTTTAATAGGCTATATAATCCAATTACACCATAAAGGCATACCATTTCTTAAAGAAGACATCCCGGGGTAATTCAAAAGGCCTTTTTTGAACCTTAGCGTGGGATAATTTTTCCGCTAGCTTGTACCAAGTGTAGTGGTAATAAGCATTTTTTCTGCCTTTTTGACACACAAAGTGAGTTTGCGCAGTATATTTTGCAAACCTTATGTGTACTACAACTGTATACTACTTCATATGTTGTTCAGCTATGTCGCTGAGTACAGCAATACCCCCGTATGTACCTTTGCCAGGTATATGTGGACATTGAAGGGGCACATTTGAGACACAGCCATTCCAGTTTTTTCCAAACTTTGAATTTTTACGCTGTGTCCATGTCCCATTTTAGAGTATTTTACAAGGCTATATCATCCAATTACACCATAAAGGCATATCATTTCTTAAAGAAGACATCCCAGGGTAATTCAAAAGGCATATTTTGAACCTTAGCGTGGGATAATATTTCCGCTAGCTTGTACCAAGTGTAGTGGTAATGAGCATTTTTAAATGTATTTTTTTACTTTGTAAAACTTTTTTTACTTTGTAAAACCCATTTTTAAACTTTTTTTTTTTACTTATTAAATGTTTTACACTATCTTAACTTTTTTTACACTTTTAATTTTTTTTCTAAACTTTTCTTTTACCGTTAACCCCTAACTAGCAGTAAGCAGCACTAACCGTAAATTCCCCATTTTCCCATAACTCCCACCCACCCCAGCTAGCAAAATATTTAATTATAAAATATTTAAATTAATTAATTAAATAAATGGAACCCCTGAGGGTTAAAAAAAATAAATAAAAGTTAATCCTCAGGGGTTAAAAAAATTAGATCACAGTATAATATTGTGATCTGTATTTTGATCACTGTAGGCAGTGATCAGCTGGCAGGGAAGGGGTTAATTTTTATTTAGACTGGGTAAAGGGGGTGGTATTTTTTTTTTTTTTACTTAAACGTTACTAAAACATTTAAAAAAATTTTTTTTTTTACCTTTTTAAAGCTTATTTTAAAACTTTTTTTAACGTTAACCCCTAGTTAGCCTAACACCAAATTCCCCAATTCCCCACTAACTTCCACCCATCCCAGCTAGCTAAATATATAATTTTTTAATATTTAAATTAATTAATAAAATAAATTTAACCCCTGAGGGTTAAAAAAAAAATAATTAACCCTCAGGGGTTAAAAAAAAAAAAAATCAGATGACATTAAAATGTATACCCTGCCAATTGATCACTGTAGTCAGTGATCAATTGGCAGGGAAGGGGTTAATTTTATTAAAACAGGGGCAGGGGGGGTGGGATTTAACTTTAATTTTTTTTTTTTTACACAGGGAAGCAGATCAGCACTGATCCGTCTCCCTGCACTTCACACAGAACCCGGAAGTGCAGGGAGGCAGAAGGTGAGTATGTGGAGCACATGTGCTCGCTCTGACATGCTGTCAGAGCGAGCACCGGTGCTGGGGCAGCCCGATCGGGTGCTCCCGGTCTGCCTCTAATGCAGAGGCAGACCGGAGCACCGTTAACCCCGCGATTGCGCGGCGATCTGGGGTTAACTTAAGAAAATGACGGAAATTTTCCGTCAACGGTCCTTAACTGAAGGACAAGGTTGACGGAAAATTTCCGTCCACGGTCGGGAAGGGGTTAAACCAATTCGTCAGATTTATCTCTAGCATAAAACGTTCTAACGACCTTAGACTGAGGTTCTCATATAGTTTTTTGTTAATATTCAACTTCTTCTTTATATTAGTCCATTCTTTTAATGTCTGTGATAGAGACAAAGGAAAATGAGAACCAATCTCACACAACTGCTTATTCTGACTTACCTCTCTCCATAAAAGGAATTCAAGATTATCTAAACCAAGTCTGGCTGCCTCAATTTTATACCAAGCTTTGTCAATAGAATTACTTAGTTGTAAATTACTGGCGTGAACAAGCATATTAGTCTGGTAGATTTGATTAACTAGGGGGTAACCCAACCCGCCCTGGTGGGCCTTCCTTGATAGAGTATATGTGCTAATTCTTGGTCTCTTCCCTCTCCAAACATAAGCTGTAATGCTGTTTTGCAGCATATTCAACCAATTGCTTGAAATCGAGAGAGGGAGCATGCTGAATAAGTATGCCCATTTAGGAATTATATAGGCTTTGATAGTATTTATCCTTCCCCACCATGAAATTTCATGCACTCTCCATTCTTTTAATAACATATTAGTCTCTTTTAATAATTTCAAGAAATTATTTTCCATAGTCCGTCTTATATCTGCAGTTATAATCACCCCTAAATATAAAAACTCTTTTTTTGTCCATTTAAAGTCAAAATTTTTATTTAGGGAAATTAAATTATCTTTATGTATATTAATGCGCATAGTTATTGTTTTATTCGTGTTCAGATTATAATTTGAAACACTACTATAGTTGTTAAATTCTTGCATTAAATGAGGAAGAGAGACCGGTGGATCCGTAATAGAAATTAAGATATCGTCAGCATATAAACATAGGTCCTCAGCCCCACTTTCAGATTCCTGTAAGCCCCTCCTCCTAATGTTGTATTGGAGCACCCTATTCTCCCCACCTTCAATATGTCTGGCCATATGTTGAATCAAAGCGGTGTGGTTGGCTTCTTGCATGGCGGTTGCAGAGTTCTCTTCCACTGCCATTTGGTTTGTATGCTCCAACACTCCAATCTGTCTGGTATGACCTTGAAGTTTCTTACCTTTTGGCCTATATGTCCCCTAATATTGTGTTGATGGCTAATGCCAAGTCTTCCTTTGTCAGGAGAGACTTGAGTAGTGAGGCCCAGGTCACCTGTGGCTCATGAGAGCTGATGTTGGAACTCAGGGAGGAAGGTGGGGAGGTAAGCATGTTCACCATCGTATCCAGCTCCAATGTTGTGGCTGATTCTGTGGCTAGGAGAATGTACTGTTGAATATTCTAAAATGAGGGTGGCTGATGGTGCACCTCAGTCATAATAGTCTGTGGGTGCTTTTTAGGTTTCCCCATGTGTGATGATAGGGATGGTGTTTGAGCTGATAGTGAATCTTTTTGTTCCTGTCCTAGAACCGAATTTTAGCAAATGTTGACATATCTATTTTTATTTTTGGTTTACCCTTCACAAAGCTTTAGGATACAGTCCTCTGTAACTGTGACCCCTAATGATTAACTTTCAGTGACCTTATGGATGGCAAATGTGTGTGTGAGCCCCCTCCTGCTTTTTCTGAGTGCCCTCTCCTGCCTTTTGGACACGTTCTACCATATTATGATATCCATAAATATATAAAAACAGTGACTTTCACAACTTCCAAGTACAGTGTCCAGTGATAAAGAGAAAATTAATAAAACAGTAACTTTCCTTTAAGCAAAAAATATACCACAAAGATCTTCAACCTATAAAAACACAATACAGGAGAGTAATCCTGCTAGGGAAGATAGAAACGGCACAACATTCAATGAATGAGTGTCACGGGTGGCGGTCCGAAGCCTGGGACCCCTGAGTGCCTGATGATGGGAGTCTCAGCATGGAAAGCACTATCAGGGCCTGGTGGAGGGTAACCACACGCCCCCTGGTGTTGAGCACCAGCATTTGTGAGGCCACATACCAGGGCCCAGATGCAGCCCATGTGGATCCAGGAGCATATGAACATATGCAGACCTCCCAGGATATGGATTGGGAGGCTCTACAGCAGATATGTATCCAGTACAGAAACAAGGCAAGACTAGAACAGGCACCTAACAAGAAGACAAGACTTGAAGAACCCAGAACCAGAGCAGGACAGAAAGCAGAACCCAGAACATGTACACAAGACATGAGGGAAACATGAACTGGGAAGACAAAATAAAACAAGATAAGAGATGCAAGGCAAAACAAGAGGAGACATAACTAAGTACTATCTGTACAATATTAGAGATTTAGACATACATAAATTGCCAAGATGTATGAAGCCCACCACTGCGCCAAAGTACTCCAATTATGGTGGGTCCTAACTGCCTAGATATGCATGACTAAATAAACAATAAAACACACACAGTACTTACCTACAAAGAAAGGAGCAGAGGTAATGAGACCACTGCTTGCAGGACCAGACTGAAACAAAAAGGATTAAAGGCAAAGGAATGGGTGTGGCAACATAAAAAAAACATTTAAAGGTATCCAGGAGACTGGGAATTCCAGGAACGGAATAAAGGAATGAACCCAGAAAACCCAGCATAAAGAAAACCAGACATAGAATAGAAAATCAGAAAAACCAAGAAAAACTAAACCTGAATTGTAAAAAAAAGTACTGGATACCAGAAGCCAAGGCTAGACATCTCCGCAGAACAGAACAGGATGTGACAATGATATATTGAAGGGCTTCCCTGGACCTGTGAAAATCAATGCTATCTTGGATCTCTTGTCCCTCTGCAATGACACGAGGCAGAGGAGAAGTAGCTTTGGTATACCAATTGAATAACAGTTGCTTCATATATGTATGTGCCTGCCCATTATCGGATTCTCTCATGGAGAAAGAGGGGACACTCTACTCCTACGAGGAATGGTATCTTGACATTAATGTCAAGGTTAACCTAACCCTAACACTCAAATCTAGATAGACAGGATAGACATTACTTAGAGTGGCCAAGCTAGCTTTAAGGATAGGCAAACAGACTATGAGGAGTTGTGAAAAAAGCAATGTCAAGGTGCACAGACACAATATCCAGAGACAAGCAAAAGGAGTACAGAGGACATGTGTAACCCAGCAAACCGGAGTCAGCAACCAAATAATTATTAAAGGGACACTATAGTGCCAGGAAAACATGCCGTTTCCTGGCACTATAGGTTCCTACAGTGCCCACCTCCCTCAGCCACCCTTCTATGTCACTTACCTGAATCCAGCACTGGGGCAGGCTCTGCCCATGCTCCTCCCCCACCAATGTCAGCTGGCAGGGGAGACCTAATGTTGATGCGCAGCTATGGCCATACTATTCTACCAATTCTACTTCCCTAATACTTCCCTTACCTTTTTGGTCACTTTACCCCACTCCCTCTAGCATGTAAGCTCATTGAGCAGGGCCTTCAACCACTCTGTTTCTCTGTGTCAAACTTGTCTCCTTACAATAATATGTTTATATTATAATATATGTTATATGTTTTTATTGTGTTGTGAATGGATAGTCCCACTAAAGTCTACAAATACTTTTGAAGGGGTCCCTTAAAAAAAATACAAAAACAATAGAAATAGAAATATGGACTTCAGAGTTTAAGCACACTGGATTTAAAGCAGGGACCCCTTCAACAGTATTCGTAGACTTTAGTGGGACTATCCCTTAACAACACAATAAAAACATAGGATATATAAACTTCATGTGTATGTTCTATGTATGTGTAAATCTTTGCATTCTCTTGAATTATTTTGTATCTTTGGGGTTGCAAATTATAAATCAGTATAAGTTACACTGAGAAAATATTTGTTACAATGTTTTAAAAAAATCAAAGATAGGCGCAATCACCTTATCGAGACAATCCCATATATAAAGAACTACTTCAGTTCGGTGTTCAATTACACTCCCTGAGGAAGTGAGCACAAGGCTCACGGAATGCGTAGGAGCGATCGAACACTGCCGTTTCTGTGGTATTTTCGATTGAGAACCCGTATTACAGCTCTCCAGCATCACGGTGAGTACAAACCGGAGAGATACCGAAGACATAAACAGGAAATACTAAGTACGGATCGATTTACAACATTGATTACTCTGTACTTCTATATTGGAAAATACTACATTCTAATGTGCCCCCTAGCCAAGATGTGGCAGATAGGAGCTCTGAAATCTAACTGGGTGACACTAAACAGTCTCTCCCAGCTCCCAGCCATAGATAGGTTGGGGCTAAGCCTATAATATTTCACTATCCCCCCAAGACTTCATCTATTGTTTATGGGTTGGGCTATGTAAAAATTAAGAAGGCATTCTATTACCCATTAACCCATTATCCTCCACCCATAAGCTTCATGTGTGTTTGTTAATTAAACAAAAGGGTGGTGGACATGCTGCTATTTACCCTCATAGTTTTTGGGTAAGGTGGTATTAATGACAATAAGGGGGTGGACTTGCCATTGTCCATCCTCCCAAAACTTAGAACCATTTGTTGCCCCCCCCACCCCCACCTGTGGGCTTCAGGTGGAGAGATTAAAACAAATGGCTAGACATGGTGGATTGGAATTTGCTCAACAATCCATTAATGTTATGGAGAATGGTGGTATAAATAACCAGTGGGTGGTAGATCTGTTGGCAGAAACATCTTGTTAATTAGAATTAGAGAGAGATCATAAAAAAAGGCCTAGTTGGTTAGCTGGCAGTGACTGAAATAAGCACACTTTTCAACAGTTATATGCCGAAAAGCATCTCTGAATGCATAACATGTCAAAACTTGAAGTGGTTGAACTACAGGAGTAGAATATATATAATTAATTAATCACTATTGCTGCCTCTGGTTCATCTTTGTTTCTGCTGCAACATGAAGATAGTTGTATCGGAATCTCGTATAAACAACAAACATCTGTGGATTCATCATAACATGTCAGAACCAGTTAGTAGTTGTGGAGGTGAAATTGCATGTAGGAAATTTTCTTGGCACACATTAGGCACATTAATTGCAACTGAGCAATTTTGAAATACAATGAACAGCATGAGTATTGTTGCTGACCAAACTTCACTTTCTATTTCTAGAAGAATATTGCATATATAGGACTTGTTTTAAAAAAAAGTCTACAAAATATTTGTGAACATTTTCAGTTTTACTGAAGAAAGCTCTCTCAGAACAAATCATTGTGTAAAGGTGATACCATATTTTGTGTTATTGTTGAATAGCAACAAACTCACTTCTGCAGATAATCTTCATTTGTCAAGTTTTTCTAACAGTGTTGAAGCATTATTTAATGTAGGCCTAAGTGTTATTATATGTTTCACAATGTCACACATGTTTAAGCATTGCTATATAACCATTTCATCTCATTTGATTGTTCAGTGCCTGTAGTGCCTTGAAGTACTTCCTCCATTTAGTATTAAACTATTTTCAGTCAGTTTAAAACTAATTGTCCATAACTCTTGCCTGCCCACAACTCTTTGTATAGCTAATACAGAAATCACACTTGTTCGCCATATTCATTCCAGCAATAGGTGGCTGTCAACACTTTCAGCCAATCCCCGTTCCCATTGCAACTTGGGCTTATGAATCCACAAGTTTAACATTTGATAGAACATTGGTCCTAGAGTACTCCAGGAACTTCATGACCACTTCACTGAGATAGTGTGCCTAGGGCTGCATAAACATAGTTATCTATAGAGTGGCATAGAATTGAACAGTGAGACTGCAGGGGCATCATCTATACACCACAACTGCTTCATTAAGCTAAACTTGTTTTAGTGACTTAAGTGTTGCTTTAATAGTGCAATTGTTATATGTCAATAATAGAAAAAAATCACCTGTACAGATATTACTTTATATATGCTTTCCACTTAATCAGAATACAATCTACATACCTTTCTCTCCTCCAGTATTATTATTCTCGGTGTGAGTCTCTCTTTCCTTTAACAAATTAAACATATTTCTGCAGGGTACATTCAAATGACACTTGTCATAAACATATAACGGGAGTATGCATTTGTTTGTCATTCTGTGTAACAATATTATGAAAAGCAATATGAATTTAACAGTATTTATATAACTGTATGAGGGGCTAATAATTGTTTCATTTGCAAAATGCATCAAAAAGTGATTATCAAGTGACGAGAGCACGGGATTCTCCCAGGATAGATATCAATCTATGTGACACTGTAACATAGCCATTATGAGTGAGGGGCAGCCATGCAGTTACCACATTATCATGATTGGAAATAAGAACTGTCAAGATTAATTAATAAGAGTAACTCAGGTTTACATTATGTTATTGTTTCCTTAACATTGGATAAGAACATAATTAGCATGCATTTTTCACAACTCATTACAAAACCAATGCAGATAAGAGATGATGTTTCATTTTTATTTTAAATTAATTAATGTATGACTGTATAACCATTTAATTGAATGTTAATATCACTAACATGTGCCAAAATGTATCTTTGTACAGGAAAAGTAATTAATGGCAATTAAGGATGATGTACGGTAATGGGTTATATATAACTAGATATAAAAACTATTTAGGAAGTTATATAAACACTATATAAGTACAAATCACATCCTAAAGAGAATGATTTTCTACTTTGCAGAATAATTATCCTCATGCACTATTTATTTATTTATTTATTTCGGTACACTTGTGTGTTTGCTTAGTTCATGATGCCG
>OW240913.1:238148011-238184342 GCA_933207985.1 Pelobates cultripes
CAGTTGAGGGTTTCAGGAATTTCCTGATAGTCTTATTTTTGACCCACCGTGCACATGGTCCCATGCCCAAAACAGTTCCAGAGAATTAGGGCTAACGGTCGGTCTCTCTGTCTGGAGTACAAAAGTACATACTTCACATGAACAAAGCCTTTAAAAGTGTATTGGGCAAGGTATATTGCAGGGCCCATAGTCCTGAGGCAAGAGGCTGGCAAGCAGGCCCCTCCAAAAACCTGTGACGAGGTTCAATTCGTCACAGGGCCATAATCACAGGGTAGGAGGCTGGCAAACAGGCCCCTCCAAAAGCCAGTGACAAGGTTACTTTCATCACATGATTTTTTTTTTGTCTAATACATTTTTATGTTTTAACCAGTTACAGACCAAATTTGGTTTGGATGCCTGTGTTCCCCCGGATGCACAGACAGATGGTAGAAAAAATGTTATCATTTTAAAGTGTCTAATCGGAATTTGGATGCTTGTATACTTGATATGTATCCATTATAAAAAAACGTATCATCCAAATCCTGGCCAGAGATGAACCATCTTGATTTGCTATGCATATTTTGCCAGGAAACTTGGTCCAAAATTGGACTTCATGACAAAATGGGAGAGTGAACTGTAACGGACCGTTTTGCACAAAAGGGGTAAAAACCGCTTAGACGATAATCCCGTTTCAGAGACAGGCACAGCTACTGTAGAATCACCCAAAACTCACGAATTGAATACAAGTGAATGCACCAAACTCCCGAACTGCATACAAGGGAATAAGGTAGCACTCCAAACTCCCGAACTGGAACCTCACGAATAGCTGCTAACAGACGAACAGGAAAAACTTCCAAGCGGCTTACACTCCTGGCAATCAGTCCTTAGCAGCATACAGTAAATCCCCCCAAAGACGAGACAGAGCTCCGTGTTGAGGGTCAAGCAGTGGTCTGTTTAATGAGGGCTACCTGCCCAGTATTTATGCAGGTCTCCCACCTGGTGGACCAGATGGAAGACTGTAACAAAAGACAGACATGTACCAATTACAGACATACAGAAGTAAAACATCCCCACAATGCATCCTGGCTTCCTCCCCTCTGCCCTGGAGAAGTAATTCAATTATCTCCCAGGACAAAGGAAAAACTCCATTACACACGTGGGGACACAAAACCAGTATTATACTTTAAAATACATAAAGTAACATTTATTACATAAAACACAGACATGTAACATATCCCCAGATAGCTCAGGTCTGAGCGCACATTATTAAGCGAATGGCGCTCAGACCACACGAATACAGTTTAATCGCCATGGAGCCAAAGTCTTTACAGTCAGTTTCATACGAATGGGCTCCATGGGATTCCTATCTGGGGTATAACACATTCGAACAAAACTACCGAACACCGGGCCGTTCGTGCACTTCCACCGAACACTAAGTACAGGGGGGGTAACCCCTAGTGGAAATAAGCAGTAAACTTGAGAGTAGTGTACCTAAAAACTGGGAGAAAATAGTGTATGCCTGTACTACATAATAACCAGAAGGAATATGAAGATGAGGCACGAGTAAAAAGACCAAAAGGTCAAAAAACAAGAAAGAATCTTTCCCAAGCAGCACAGACGTGTGCTGTCGCTTATTACTCCTATACCATTCAAGACATTAGAGTCTATTCAAGTTAATTAACATTGTATCTTTTTTGTTTTTAGTGAATTTTTTTGATTTAGCACTTTTGGGTTATTGTTATTATTCTTTCGACACTATTTAATACACAATAAATTCTTTCTTGTTTTTTGACCTTTTGGTCTTTTTACTCGTGCCTCTTATCTTCATATTCCTTCTGGTTATTATGTAGTACAGGCATACGCTATTTTCTCCCAGTTTTTAGGTACACTACTCTCAAGTTTACTGCTTGTTTGATATACTGCATTATTGGCCTGTGGTAATGCTGACTGTACATTTTATTACTATTTGTTTCCTGTGTGTAGTAAAGATTCTCTCTTTCTATTGCTTGTATGTACGTAGTGGGGAATTGCGATGCAGCCTAGAACAAAACTAACCCCATTCAACCCCCCAATAATGACAGACCACTTAGTATGGATGAACAGGCCACAGCATTTATTATCACAAACTAAATTACTGCATAACACATCCATAACTTTATTTATTAAATCTCTTCTTTTTCTGTAACCAAAACAATTTCAATAAGTTAAGGGAAGCTTTACAATATATTGACTGGCATAAACTCTTTAGTGAAAAGAACACTGAGGATAAATGGATCATCTTCCAACAAATATTACAAAGGTACATTTCTCAGTATGTACCATTGGGAAATAAATATAAAAGAAACAAATTAAAACCAATGTGGCTTAGTAGAGAAGTAAAACAAGAGATTACAACTAAGAGAAGGGCATTTAAAGCATTTAAATCGGACAAATCAGATGTATCTTATAAAAGATATAAGGATGCAAATAATGCGTGCAAAAAGGCAATTAGACTTGCTAAACTTCAAAATGAAACAATGATAGCTGAAGAGAGCAAAACCAACCCCAAAGCATTTTTTAAGTACATAAATTCTAAAAAAAAACAAAATGAAAGTGTAGGTACACTAAAAACTGAAACGGGGTGTTAATTAATGAAGACCAGGAAAAGGCAGGAATTTTAAATAACTATTTCTCCTCCGTATATATTAAGGAAGAACCCATGGCAATAGATGTGCAAATGATAGCTACTAAAAACTTGCAGAATAATTGTAATTGGTTAACTCAAGACAAAGTGCTGCAGCAACTAAAGAAAGTTAATATAAACAAAGCTCCAGGGCCTGACGGTATCCATCCACGTGTACTTAAGGAACTAAGTGCAGAAATAAGTGAACCTCTGTTTTTAATCTTTCAAGATTCTTTTCTTTCAGGAAGTGTTCCGGAGGATTGGAGGAAGGCAGATGTGGTTCCTATATTCAAAAAGGGTTCAAAATCCTTGCCTGGAAATTATAGACCTGTGAGCTTAACTTCTGTGGCTGGTAAAATATTTGAAAGGTTATTAAGGGATAATATTCAAGAATTCCTTGAGAAGAACATGGTTATCAGCAAAAATCAGCATGGTTTTATGAAGCACAGGTCATGTCAAACTAACTTGATTGCGTTCTACGAAGAAGTAAGTAGAAGTATAGATCAGGGTGTTGCCGTGGATGTGATCTATTTGGATTTTGCCAAGGCATTTGATACAGTTCCACACAATAGATTAGTGTTCAAACTCAAGGAAATCGGTCTAGATGAAAATGCTTGTTCTTGGGTAGAACATTGGCTTAAAAACAGAGTACAAAGAGTTGTCATTAATGGTAAATTTTCAAGCTGGACAGAGGTGGCAAGTGGTGTCCCTCAGGGGTCTGTTCTGGGACCCCTTCTATTTAACATGTTTATAAATGATCTTGAAGACCGCATTGAAAGTCATGTTTCAGTGTTTGCAGATGACACCAAACTTTGTAAAACAATACAATGTGAGCAAGATATTACTTTGCTGCAGAGGGATTTAGATAGACTGGGGGACTGGGCACTCAAATGGTAGATGAAATTTAATGTTGAAAAATGCAAAGTTATGCACTTCGGCGTAAAGAATACACAAGCAACGTATACCCTTAATGGAAGCGAATTAGGGATAACAACACATGAAAAGGACTTGGGAATTGTTATAGACAACAAACTATGCAACAATGTGCAATGTCAATCAGCAGTGGCCAAGGCCAGTAAGGTATTGTCATGCATGAAAAAGGGCATTCATTCTCGGGACAAGAATATAATTTTGCCTCTTTATAAATCACTGGTAAGACCCATATTGAATATGCTGTGCAATTTTGGGCACCTGTTCTAAAGAAGGATATTATGGCACTAGAAAAAGTGCAGAGGCGGGCTACAAAATTAATAAAAGGAATGGAACATATCGGCTATGAAGAAAGGTTAACAAATTTAAACCTATTTAGTTTAGAAAAACGTCGCCTGAGAGGGGATATGATAACATTATACAAATATATTCGGGGCCAATACAAACCATTGTGTGGAAATCTATTCACAAACCGGACTTTACATAGGACACGAGGCCATGCGTTTAGACTGGAAGAAAGAAGATTTCGTCTAAGGCAAAGGAAAGGTTTTTTACTGTAAGAACAATCAGGATGTGGAATTCTCTGCCTGAAGAAGTGGTTTTATCAGAGTCCATACAGATGTTCAAACGGCTACTAGATGCATACTTGCAAGAACAGAATATTCAAGGATATAATCTTTCAATGTAGGGTAATAACTGCTTGATCCAAGGATAAATCTGACTGCCATTCTGGGGTCAAGAAGGAATTTTTTTCCTAGCTTGTTGCAAAATTGTGCTTCAAACTGGGTTTTTTTTGCCTTCTTTTGGATCAACAGCAAAAAACAAATGTGAGGTAGGCTGAACTTGATGGACGCAAGTCTCTTTTCAGCTATGTAACTATGTAACATCCATACATAGGAAAGGGCAATTCACAGTTGTAACATGCAAAAGCCAAAAAGGAGAGAAAAAAACTCTGCCTGGGATGCAGAAAATCGATACAGGAGTAGCAGCGGTTAGTAAAGGCCTGCAGACCCACTCACCTAAAATCAGGCACACAGCTTGTTTCGCTTTTAAAATCATCGTTGGTGGAATCCCTCTCTACATCCCGCCCGGTTTCCCATGTTCGCTCCTATGCAAGTGCAGCCGCGGCCCGCTCGCATCACTCTAAAGATGGCGGAACCGCGGCTGCTGTAGCCGCAAGTCCACAGGGCCCCTGGGAACAGTCTCCTGCGAGTGGTGCGTGCAGTAGAAGCCACTCGGGGAGAGGCCTCTGCCTTCACCTCTCAAAAATGTAAAGAGACAGAAGGGACTACAAACAGCTCTGAAGAAAACATAACGTATACAGAAGATGATAAAGCTACACTGTCTGCACTATTTACTACAGATCCAAAACCACAGAGGATCAACCCTGTTGCCACAACCAAGTTGGCAATGTCTCCACAACTTGATTTAGTCTCTGCCACACACAAGATGGCTACTGCTACCTCTTGGATAACTAGTACAAAAGACATTGCCACAACCAAGATGGCTGCTACAGGAGAGGAATCATTTAAATTTAAAGATGTACTTCCTTCCCAAGCTATGGAAACCATAAACAACTTTGCCAATATCATCAAACCCAGTATGGGAAATCCTACTGTTATGGGCAAATGCAAATATTACAAGTTTTAGAATTAAATGTTGTATTTCTTAAACTGTGTACTTTGTCTTTAAGAGATATTACAAACTGACAAGGTGTTAGAAATGTTTTTTCATAGATGTTTCTTTAAGCAATAACCTCAGTGCATAATATCTTTGCGCCATTATGTCCCAGACGAATTACAATAACAATAATGCATAAACAAGCTTCAAGGCTATACTATGACTCTTTCAGTACACAATATACTGTGGTAACCCCAAGTTAATTCCCCAAATCCGGGAAACTCCCACGACTGTACACTTACGTCTTAGTATAAACAACAGATAAGCTATTCAGACTTTAAGATGCCATCTTGAACTAAGTCAGGAAAATTTCCATGACGTATGCACCCTTTAGTTATGGCCTTGTATGTTTGCCAAGTTAAGGGAGGTCCTAAAATGAATAAAGTAAAAGAAGTGTTACTTTTTCATATTTGAACTACAGTAACCCTAAAATGGAGACACCTAAGGTATAAATAGGTGTACTTTTAAATGTTAAGAGGAGAGACTTTGAGACAGATGCTGCTCCATCTTAAAATGACAGAGAGGCTGACATGATGACATGTTCAGAAGGGTATGTTAACCTATTAATGATATTTGCAAGCATTTAGTTTAATCTTATAAACTCTGCTATAATGGATTTTATATAACATGTTCGCCATCCGCGGCCGAAGAGATAGGGCGACTAACACTTCAGTTATCTTATAAGGAGAAATCTTAGTAGCCTCCATCTCCAATCACAGCAGGCGACAACGCACCAAATTAAATTTAAGAGCATTAGCTGCATTAGTTGCTAAATAATATTGACTAAAATTCGGCAAACCCATACATCCACTAACCCTAAGTATTTGTAGAATAGCCAATTGAATTTTGCAGGGTTTTTTATTCCAGACAAATGCCAGAAAGGCAGAGTGAACCTTCTTTAACCCCTTAAGGACTGGACTGTTTTTGCGATGTTGTACATTTGCGACCAGGCATATTTTTACACTTTTGTGGTGTTTGTGTTTGGCTGGAATTTTCCGCTCTCTCATTTACTGTTCCCATACAAATTATATATTGTTTTTTTCAGGACAAAAGGGGCTTTCTTTACATACCATTATTTATATAATCTCATGTATTTTAATTTAAAAAAAATAAAAAAATATGATGAAAAATTGAAAAAAATACATGTTTTTTGACTTTTACTTGAAAAATCTTTTACTCATCTACAAAAGCGAATTAAAAAAACTGCTAAATAGATTCAAAATTTTGTCCTGAGTTTAAAAATACCCCGTGTTTACATGCTTTTTTTTGCATGTTATAGGGCTATAGGTACAAGTAGAATATTGCGGTTTCAAAACATAAATTTTTTAAATTTATCAATAGTGACATTGTAACACTATTATCTGTCATAAATCTCTGAATAACACCCACATGTACATATTTTTTTTAAAGTAGACAACCCAGGGTATTCAATATGGGGTATGTCCAGTCTTTTTTAGTAGCCACTTAGTCGAAAACACTGGCCAAAGTAAGCATTCATATTTGTTTGTGTGTGAAAAAGTAAAAAAACTAAATTGAACGCTAATTTTGGCCAGTGTTTGTGACCAAGTGGTTACTAAAAAAGACTGGACATACCCCATTTGCAATACCTTGGGTTGTCTTCTTTTGCAAATGGTATGCCATCATGGGGGTAATTCTCATTCCTGGGCTACCATACGCTCTCAAAGGCAACGTAACCAACCTGGCCATTTTCAATGTAAAAATATTTGACCCATATATTTGACCTTGTAACTTTCAAAAATACTATAAAACCTGTACATGGGGGGTACTGTTTTACTCGGGAGACTTTGCTGAACACAAATATTAGTGTTTAAAAACTGGAAAACGTATCACAACAATTATATCATCAGTAAAAGTGCTGTTTGTGTGTGAAAAATGCAAAAAAAGTCACTTTCACTGACAATATCATCGCTGTGATATGTTTTACTGTTTTGAATCACTAATATTTGTGTTCAGCGAAGTCTCCCGAGTAAAACAGTACCCCCCATGTACAGGTTTTAGGGTGTCGTAGAACGTTACAGGGTAAAATACAGTGCTAGCAAATTCAATTCTCTGGAATTTCGGCCTGGGTTGGCAGGCAGGTCCCTTAAATTGCAATCAATAAAATTACTGAATTATGTAAAACTATTACATAAATACGCACGTAGAATTTAAATATATATGCATATTTATATATTTGAAGTCTACGTGTATATTTATATAATTATTTATGTAATTTTGTATATGGACATATGTATATTTCTTATTATTTTTATTTATTTTTATATACATAGATATATATACAAATTCATTCTAAGTGTATTTTGATATAAATATATATATATTAATTTTAAAATACAGTTAGAATAAAATTTCATATAGATATATAATTTTTTTTATTTTTTTATTATTATTTTAAAAATGTTTTATTTAATTTAAATTACTTATTATTTATATTTTATAATAATATATATATATACAATATATATAGTTATTATATATATTATATATATACGTGTGTAATTTAATTATAAGTGTATTTTTATATTAATATAAGTACATATTAATATAAAAATACACTTAGTTTGGCATTATATAGATGATATATAGACATATATTATATAGATATATATATAGATATATATATAGATATATTATATGTCTATATATCATATATACACATATATAATTATTATTATTTTTTTTATTACCATCAGCACAGACAGTCCCCCTGCAGGCAGCACTATGGACACCTATTGTGACCATGTGATCGCTGTGTTAAGTGATCACATGGTCACAGGGGTCCTAAATCAGTGTGGGGAGACTGTCTGGGCTGCAGGCAGTCTCCCCACAACCGGAGCCACGCTGATCGCCGCCGGGGGAACGACGGCGATCAGGTAAGTACCCCCAGACCGTTAGGACGGTTCAGGACCGTCATCGGTCCTCAAGGCAAAAATGCCGATGACGGTCCTGAACCGTCCTCGGTCGCTAAGGGGTTAAAAAGAAGGTATGGTGAGAGGGATGGCTCTAAGAAAGTATAACATTTTAGGAAGGAGAGTCATTTTAACCAAATTTATTCTTGTTGTTAGTAGTATCAGCTCTATATTCCAACGTTGCAACACTCTGTTTCATTTTTGCAAATTCTGATCTAACCTCATTCCTAAATTCTCTTAAATCCTTCCTTATATTCTTGTAGTGTAACCGCAGGTGGTTCCCTTATTTACCACTATAATGTCTTAAAGCATAGAACTTAGTAGGGCTAACCATACAGATATCTTAGCCATAATTTTATATAGTTAGTAAGAGATCCTCTATTTAACATATATAAATAATTGAGAATACAATATAAAATAAGGATTGTCTTGGAAGCAATAGTTTTGTCTTTTAGATATTTATTATATAAAAATATAAATATAGATATATAAAATCCATTATAGCAGAGTTTATAAGATTAAACTAAATGCTTGCAAATAGTTAAAGGACCACTATAGTGCCAGAAAAACAAACTCGTTTTCCTGGCTCTATAGAGTCTTTGGGTCCCCCCCACCCTCAGGATCCCCATCCCACTGGGCTGAAGGGGGAGCAAGGGATTAAATTCTTACTCTCCTCCCTCTTCTGACGTCATCATCTGAATGCACATGCGCGGCAAGAGCCACGCGCACATTCAATCAGTCCATGTGAAAGCATTTCTCAATGCTTTCCTATGGACATTGGCATCTTCTCACTGTGACAATCACAGTGAGAAGTGCAGACGTGCCTCTAGAAGCTGTCAGTGACAGCCACTAGAGGCTGGATAAACCCTAATATAAACATAGCAGTGTCTCTGAAACTGCTATGTTTACAGCTGCAGGGTTAACCCTAGAGGGACCTGGCACCCAGACCACCTAATTGAGCTGAAGTGGTCTGGGTGCCTATAGTGGTCCTTTAAGGCTTGGGATGCTGTATTTAAAAAAATTAAACACTCTGCTTTTTGGTCCAGGGCCGCTCCTCTGTCAGTGTTGCGAACCTCATTACCCGATCTGGACGTGGAATATTGGCTTTCTCATTCTGTCAAACATATCAATGATTTATTTTTGTCTAATAAATTTTTATCTCTTGACCATTACTCAATGCTTTCCTATGGACATTGGCATCTTCTCACTGTGAAAATCACAGTGAGAAGTGCAGACGTGCCTCTAGAAGCTGTCAGTGACAGCCACTAGAGGCTGGATAAACCCTAATATAAACATAGCAGTGTCTCTGAAACTGCTATGTTTACAGCTGCAGGGTTAACCCTAGAGGGACCTGGCACCCAGACCACCTAATTGAGCTGAAGTGGTCTGGGTGCCTATAGTGGTCCTTTAAGGCTTGGGATGCTGTATTTAAAAAAATTAAACACTCTGCTTTTTGGTCCAGGGCCGCTCCTCTGTCAGTGTTGCGAACCTCATTACCCGATCTGGACGTGGAATATTGGCTTTCTCATTCTGTCAAACATGTCAATGATTTATTTTTGTCTAATAAATTTTTATCTCTTGACCAGTTACAGACCAAATTTGGTTTGGACGCCTCTGATGCCCTGATGCACAGATTGATGGTAGAAAAAAAAGATTGATGGTAGAAAAAAAATTAGTGATCATTTTAAAGTGTCTGATCAGGATTTGGATGCTTGTATACTTGATATGTCTCCATTAGAAAAAAACGTATCATCCAAATCCTGGCCAGAGATGAACCATCTCAATGTTGTAAGCATATTTTGCCGGGAAACTTGGTCCAAAATTGGACTACATGACAAAATTGGAGAGCAAACTGACAGGAACTTTCACAGTCGAGGAATGGCATGAGCTTTATGAGGAGTCACACAGTCCACTGCCCTGTTAGAATCACACTATAAACTCATATACAGGTGCTACTTAACACCCTCCACACTTTTCAATTTCAAACTATTAAATAAGAACAAATGCTGGAGAGAGTGTGGACAGGTGGGAACACTTTACCATATCTTTTGGTCATGTCCAAAACTCACACAATATTGGAAAAATCACAAAGTTGGAATTACCACTTTAATTCCATCTTTGTCACCCACAATGTGTCTTCTGAAGAAACTCCCAGATGGTTTGCCCAAAGCTACATCCTTACCACTTTAATTCCAACTTTGTCACCCACAATGTGTCTTCTGAAAAAAACCCCGGATGGTTTGCCCAAAGCTATAGAAACTATATTACGCCATATCCTCATATCAGCAACTTCAGTCATTCCTCGATACTGGAAAACGGATATTATTCCTTCTGTGACTGAGGTGATAACTTACTAGAGATCAAGAGGTGTGAATTGCAGGGCCAGATTAACAGCCGAGTGGGCCTGGTGCTGACAATTATGACGGGCCTAATTAAAGAATCATATCGACCAAAAACACTCCCAAGCGTCATGTATCTGATGGAGATGGTGCTGGAGAGAAAGAAAACAGCAACTATAAGAAAACACATACCCTAGGCTAATCTCTCTCTAATTTATGTTTTCATCTTTCAAGTAAATCCATAACCCCTAACAGCAGTGTCCAGTCAGGCAGGAAGTCAATGGGCATGGTAAAAGCGTGTGCCACTGACACAAATCACGTAACCTGCCAAAAGGGTCGAACATCTACCCAAAGAATTATAAGGCCAGCCTGGCATGAATGCATGTCAGACTGCCTGCCAATCATGCAGCTGGCCAACAAAGGGCAAACTATGCAGACAGCACCCTGAGCTTGGCATAAATGCATCTAATGATGCGCTTGCTCAACGCTTTCTAAGGACTGTCCCCTAGCACTCTCTGGTCCACTTGTCTCCTTACCTTCTTACTAGCAGGCAGACGCTCCTGGTATATAGTCTGGGACAGAGAAAAGCTGTATGTAGTGAGTGTAGAAGAAAGGGAACATGCCACAGTGTTAGAGAGACCAAGGTCAGCATTACCTTAAAGGATCACTATAAGGTCAGGAACACAAACATGAATTCCTGTCCCTATAGTGGGGCCCTCCCTGGGCCCCTCATGCCTCCATAAATATAGTAAAAATCTTCAAGCCTGAAGCTGTAACTCTGCATGCTGTTAGACTCAGAAAAACAAGCAGTCTGCTGACATCATTAGAAGTGGTGGCCTGATCCAATCACAGTTCTTCCCCATAGGATTGGCTGAGACTGACAAAACGGCAAATCAGGGACAGAGTCAGCATGATTCAAACACAGCCCTGGCCAATCAACATCTCCTTATAGAGATGAATTGAATTAATGAATCTCTATGAGGAAAGTTCAGTGTCTGCATGCAGAGGGAGGAGACACTGAATGTTTGGATGCATTTTAGGCAGCCATGACCCAGGAAGGATCTCTAACAGCCATGTAAGGAGTGGCCAGTGAAGTTATCACTAGGCTGTAATGTAAAGA
This sequence comes from Pelobates cultripes, assembly GCA_933207985.1. Taxonomy (NCBI): domain Eukaryota; kingdom Metazoa; phylum Chordata; class Amphibia; order Anura; family Pelobatidae; genus Pelobates; species Pelobates cultripes. The sequence continues at coordinate 238,159,652 of OW240913.1, forward strand.
CTGCATTTTCTCTGAAAATACAGTGTTTACAGCAAAAAGCCTGAAGGTAATGATTCTACTAACCAGAACAAAGTCAATAAGCTGTAGTTGTTCTTGTGACTATAGTGTCCCTTTAACTATATTCATTGTCAGCCAGTCCACACAAGTTTTGTTCCTATACATCCCTCTTAAGTTTCCATACTTAAGTAAGAGTATGTGAAAAGTAGTTAGGGTTGCCACCTTTCTTGGAAAAACATACTGGCCTTACTAATTTGCATAATTAAATATGTATGGGTGATATCACATGATGTAAATCACAAGGAGTGACAATGCTGTAAAATCACCAAAAAACTATTTAGTTTGATTATGCTGTATAGATGGATTCCTCCCAGTGCCCCCATGTGTTGATTACTCCAGGTCTCAGCATTCCTATGTATCAGTGTCTCAGTGCCCCATGTCTCCCAGTGTCCCCTAGTGTCGTGTCCCCAGGTCTCCCAGTCACCCTATGTATCACAGTGTCCCTATGTATCACAGTGTCTCAATGCCCCATGTCTCCCTGTGTCCTCCAGTATTCCCATGTGTCTATGTCCCCATGTATGTGTCACTAGGACACTAGGAAGACGGGGAGACCTGGGGACACGGGGAGACCTAGGGACACAGAGACACCAGTGACAGTGGGAAACTAGTGGTCACTGGCTCGGACACATGGGGCCACTGGGAAAATAGGGGACACTTGAAGACATGGGGACACAGACACTAGAGACACTGGCTGGGGGACATGGGGACATTGAGACATGGGGGCACTGGGAGACATGGGGACACTGAGACACCAGGGCCACAGACACTAGGGACACTAGCTTGGAGACATGGGGACATTGAGACACTTGAGGCACTGGGAGACATGGAGGCACTAGGATACATGGGGACAGTGAGACACTGGGAGACTAGGGGGCACTGAGACACCAGGGACACTGGCAGGGGACATGGGGACACTGGGAGACATGGGGACACTGTGTCCCCATATGTCTGTGTCATAATGTCTCCCAATGTCCCTTAGTGTCTCAGTGTCTGCCATAATGTCTCCCAGTGTATGTCTCCTTGCAGCCTTCCCCCCATCCCTTACTTCCCTGAGCTGTAGGCTGTCTCTGCAGGGTGGGAGTTGCTGTCTGGACTCTCTGTAGCTGTACCCCTGCAGATCAGTGAGTATAGATAGACAGGGAGGGATTTGCTGGAACTTCCTATCCCTGCCTGTCTCCACACACAGTGACTCCTACTGGCCAGTGCTGGTATTGCAGAGTAATCTCTTGTTTATACTGAGAAAAATACCAGCATTTGTCTTGCCAATATCACTGCAATATTGGCACCAGCAAGGCAGCCTCAAATACTGCCAATAAAATAAAAGCCAGGTGGAATCCCTAAGAGTAGTGTGTGAAAAAAAAAGTAAAAAAAAAAAAAAAATGTAAATGTTTTTTTTTTTTTTTAAATCAATGGGCCTATTCCATGGGCCTGGGCCTGGAGCTGCAGCTCCATCAGCCCCTATGTTAATCCGGCCCTGGTGAATTGGCCTTCAGAGCACCCTCATACACTCTAGAAACTCTAAGGTAGGAATGGGGACTCTGGGAGTGGGACATCAGAAAAAGATATTCACTTTAACATTTACTTCACTTAACTAGACACTAAAACAGATAATTATCAAATATTATAATTTTTTTTATATAATAAAGCAAAACAAAACTAGACAAAGTAGATATGAGATATTTTTGTATGTTGTTTGTTATACTGCATAATTGGCACAATGACTATAATACAAATAATATCATCTACATATGCAATGAATACTGGAACATGTATTCATTATTTCCCTAGTTTTGTTTTTTTTATTATTATTTATGTTTATATTTTTTGTTAAGTCAATCTGGAAATCATACAATGTTATTGTCATTATTGTTATTTGAAAAGGAACACAGACTTTTCTAAAATTAGAATATGTGTAAATGGGTCATAATAAGACTGGAGCAATTTAAATGGAGTCCAAGACAAATGGGATTATTTAAAAGTTGCACTGCTGAAGGCAACAGAAAATTGCATTAGACTTGTCAGTAAAAGCAAAAAAAGAAGAAACCACTCTGGTACTCCGCAGATGTGGCCAAAATAGTAAAAAACTAAAAGTTAGCATTTAGTAATTATAAAAAAAAAACACAGAGTGAGGAAGACAGAATGATCTATACGATTAGGCAGAAAGAGGCTAAGCAAGTTATAAGAGCTTCCAAATCACACACAGAAGAGAAAATAGCAGAGTCAGTTAAAAACGGGGCAAAACATTTTTTAGATACATAAATGAGAAAAGGGAAGTAAAACAAGGATTAAACTAAGTAAGGTATGTAGAAGAGGATAAAGGTCTAGCTAACTGCCTCACTGAATATTTTTTTTCAGTATTTGCAGATAAAAAAAAATGAAAGAAAGGGGCCTCAGTTAGGAAAAAGGACAAAAGAACAGATGAGTCATTTCTTACATGTGAGCTTACAGAGGAAGAGGTTCTATTTCAACTGTCAAAAGTAAAGACAAATAAGTTGATGGGGCCTGATGGAATACACCCAATGTTATTAAAAGAGCTTATTGGTGTACTAGCAAAACCATTAACAGATTTATTTAACCAATCATGGTTAACAGGAGTAGTCATAGAAGATTGAAAGCTAGCAAATGTTGTGCCCATTCACAAGAAAGGTAGTAGGGAGGAATCAGTCAACTATAGGCCAGTAAGCCTTACTTCAGTAGAGGGGAAAGTAATAGAAACCATGTTAAAGGATAGGATTGTTGAACATCTAAAAACCACATGGATTTCAAGATCAGGGACAACATGGGTTTACTTCAGGGAGATCATGCCAAACTAATCTTATTGATTTTTTGATTGGGTAACTAAAATAATAGATCAGAGTGGTGTAGTAGACATTGCTTACCTAGATTTCAGAAAGGCTTTTGACACTGTTGTACGTAGAAGGCTTATCAATAAACTGCAATCTTTAAGTTTGGATTCCAATATTGTTGAATGGGTAAGGCAGCGGCTGAGTGACAGACAACAGAGGGTTGTAGTCAATGGAGTATATTCGAAGCATGGTCTTGTCACCAGTGATGTGAGGATATTTATGGGGTGATAAATATTAAAAATAATATTTTTATAAAAATTATCAAAAAATGTAATAATTTTTATTATATAAAAAATTGACATTTTGGCACTGTTCTACTTGATTAATTTAAAGCTAAGAGCTACCCACTATTTTTATCACTTATAGACCCTGGAGTACGTTTTATTAGAGGATTTGTATTTCACACATTAATCACAAACTAATTATAAAATATAATTTATTATGACAATAATAATAATAAAATGTAACATGCATGACAATAATCAGTCAATATTTAGGTATAACATAATTATACAATATGGCAGTTTAACACAGTTCTGATCGCAGGCAATTATTATTTCTGTGGCAAGTACAGTAGAGGAGATAAAACCAAAAGTTTGTATGTGGCTTGTTGTTTTCTGGAACAAAGGAGGTGGTCACTTAGTATCCCTATTGCTCCACCCCTGGATGAGGCGTGGCAATTCACAGGGTATCTCTCCTGTGATCCTGAAGGGTGTTTGTGTACTTGCTTGGGGCCAAGATCTAATTTTGAGTGAGTCACCATCTTTCCTTGCCAGAGACCCCCTGGACAGAAGTTGTACTTTGAAAACCTAAGTGAGTAATTAGGACTTCATTATTTTATCCTTTTTGTTTTTATTTGTTGTTGGTGTAAATAATTTGTTTATCATATATTGTTATATGCACTGTGATTAATTTTTGCTCATAATAAACATTCATTTATTAAGTTCTGCCTTTGTCTGGTTAAGAATCACGTTACCTGAAGAGAATAGTTAGTATTTTTGTAATTCCTTAAATATTGTGCTAAGTAATATTTGGTGGGTTTTATTATTGATTTATCTTGGGAACCAAGGCACCCCATTTATAAATTGTCTTGGTGGTGGCAGCGTTTGAAATAGTAATAGTTATATTATTATGTTTAAGTGTGTGGGTGGTGTTAAAAGGGGTATTAAGTGTGTGGGTGGTGTTAAAAGGAGGATTTTTACATTATTTACGGTCTAGTGCAGACAAATAGTGTACTTTAACCCTTTCACCACCACAACTACGTCACGCACACTCTTGGAGTAGGGTGCGTTCGTGACATCCAGTATGAGGCAACTGCTCCAAATATGGGATCTAGTTAGAGACCAATTAACTCAAGTAACTCAGTTACCATTGGTGATGCCTATAAAAAAAACTGAGCTACCAGTTTCCACATTTAATTGTGGCACCTGGGTGAATTAAGGAGTACTAGGATATTTTTTTTATATCAAGTTTTTAAAGATGGAGCTCTAATGTCCTTCCCTGAAGTACAAACACAATTTAATCTACTGAAAAAGTTGCTCTTTTTACACTTGCAACTGAAATCTTATATAACAATCACTTACCACAAAACCTCACCAATTATTTGAACAAAATTTTAATTAATTTGCACACACCTTACACTTCCTAATAAATGGGGGTGGGACCAAATTCTTGATTGAATCAATGCATCTCTATGAGGAAAGTTCAGTGTACAGCCAAGCTGTAATACTGGACGTGGGGACTACAGTGCTGATGGTGTCAGGTGAAGTGCTTGGAGTCCTCAGTGAGCACTAGGAGCATCGATTGGCAGAGGCACCCAGTCTTGGTGCCAGGCAGTCCATCACACTTAGTAATTCTTTTAAGGAAGTTATGCGGTTGCTATTCGCATCACTTCCGTAAAAACTCCAGCTGCCATCTTCTTTATTGTCACGGTTCACGCCATGACATCCAGTCTGCCAAACGTGGTTGCTCCGGAAGCGCCCGATAGGGGATTTGAACTGCGGTTGTTCTACACCGTATCCTGCTATCTTCCCTCTGAGCCATTTCAGGACTTTGGATAATTCCTGTTTATTCTTGTATTGCCTGCAGCACTAGGGGGCTGGACTTCACCAAAGGCTCTGATCTGTCAGTAACTATCCAGCTGAATCTGATGCCTAATTAACAGGATATAAAAGCCTGCCTCACCCTGGGAGGGGTGTCAGTTCATTGACTCTGGTTCTCTTGTTTGGTTCCTGTTACTCTGTACCTGCGTTCCAGTGATTCTTGTCTATTCCGGCTTCTGACCTTGGCTTTCCTCCTGGACTACTCTGACCTCTGGCTTCCCTGATTTTGGCTTCCCTTGACCACGCTTCTGCTTATCCCTGCTGTACTGAGTCTTGGAGCACTTTTCCTGGAAAGCCCCCGTGCACAGACTCACAGGCCAGGTGGCGTCTTACCTGGTCACCCTGGTCTGTCTACTTTGCAAGGGTGAGCGTATAACTCTGCGAGCTGGACTCCCTATCAGGTAAGACTCCGTTACATTTATGGGCATAGTGTGGGCTTACCAATATGTATTCGAAAACATGTCACAACCTGGTTACTGAACCACTCATCCACAGTGTCCATAAAGTGCATTAACCCCTTATACAACCAAGAGATAGCAAGAGATGTCCACACATGCCACAAAGGTTAGACAGCAAGTATCCCTTCTAAATGTCCAGAAGTTGTATTCATGTCACAGACCACTGCAGTAGCATTACAGAAACTAATTGCACTATTTGGCCTGCAGAGCTTGATAATGGACCACATTTTATTTCTGGGCAATTTCAGGCTTTTCTCAAGGAAAACAGTATTTGGCATTATCAATGTATGTATTTGCTCTCGTGAAGTCTTGTCTTTATGGTAGACTTTAATAATGAGAGAGAGAGAGAGAGAGATTACACAAGATCCAGCGCACTCACCTATCCACTAAACAGCAACTTCAATGTTGAAAGATTTTATTTGTTTTTTTAAAAACACCTAATCTAGGCAAAAATAATGGGGGTTTAGTTACATTATATGATCATACATTGCATAAGCCTGCCACAACGTCAATGTACCCCATCTTTGGCAGGTCCTACACTAACAGCCTAATGTCTGCTCTTATGAGATTAACCTACTTGGGGAAAAAAATTCCATCTGGGGCTCTCTGCAGTACAAGGCTATGCAATGTATGATCATATAATGTAACTAAACCCCCATTATTTTTGCCTAGATTAGGTGTTTTTAAAAAAACAAATAAAATCTTTCAACATTGAAGTTGCTGTTTAGTGGATAGGTGAGTGCGCTGGATCTTGTGTATTGTATTATTTGGCCCCCAGCAGCACCCCCATTTATGCATGTTAAGGTGAGTGCAGCCAACCCCCTCTTGTTTTATATATATATATATATAATTTTAAAAAAAGTGCCTGTGTAAAGACAAAAATATATACTTCAAATGTGTGTGACATAAAATATATATGAAAAAATGTCACACTATAAAGTGCTTTATATATTAAAGTGCACTATATATTAAATAAAGTGCATAAAACAATTGTACAATTGGATTCATAGTTTTCATAAATCACTTTTGTCATATGGTAAATCCATTCAATAGATATGCAAAAAAGGGGTTAAAAACATATAATACTGTAATTCAAATAATAAATTTATATATAAATGAATCACCCTTAACAAAGATGGAGAAGGTTAAGACTGCTGAGGCTACAGTTGCTCCTCAATGTGTCACTAAAGTCTGTGCTTCCAATGCATACAGAAGGGCAGCAGGGGATGTAATAAACTCTTTATTAGAAAACTTTCACAAACAAAGCTCAAAAACTATTTAAAATCTTTAACAGTTCCTACGTTAGAGCAGATGACCTCCAAATCCAGTTGCTGTCTGTGCTAGAACTATGGATTGCAATCACAGCTCTGAGATTTTTGAGAGGCGGGGCAACAACGGCGGAAGTAACATGACGACATCAGGCATGATGACACATTTCACCAATCAAATAAGCTTCTTCAGATCTGCCCATCTACCTCTGCCAATTGTATTTAAGTTTATTATGTGGCGAGAACAACCCAAAAAGTCAGAAAATATAATTCCCTGATGGCATACTTTACAAATTATCATTTGTAACGTTAAAAAAAAAAACCTGGAATTGACACCAGACTATTTCTAATAGCTCTTATCAAAAGTGGAATCATAACTAAATATATACAAGAGAGAAAATCTTATTACAAATCTTATTATGACCAGTTTTTCAATATTAATTTACTTTTAAAAATGATACAGACTTTATCCATCATATCTAAAAGTTACAACTTATATCATTTAAGCTCACGATGCCTAGAGGGATATTGGCTATAACTCACTGATACCTTACAAGGATCATCTGGGGTTGCTGTATCTTTCGTGCAGAGGGAACTTGCTTGCATTTCAGATCTGGACTGTCTGTACGGGTGGGACCAGTCTAATATGCTTCAGATATGTTCCCTCTGTAATGGCACAAGTTGAGCTAAAACCAGCTTGAGTTCTGAGCGGGGACCCACCGAAGGGCAGGCTAATTGAGATGTTGTCCGTTCTCACCTCTCTTGTTACTTGTTTTTCTCTACTTAAGTTTAAAAGGCAATCCAGATGTGGCCCCCTTGCTCACGGTGCCTAGAGGGATATTGGCTATACCTCACTGATGACACCTTACAAGGTTGAAATGATTGTCTGGGGTTGCCATATCTCTCGTGCATTAGGAACTTGCTGACATTTCGGATCTGGACTGCCCACATGGGTGGGACCAGTCTGATATGCTTCAAATATGTTCACTCTGTAATGGCACAAGTTGAGCTAAAATCAGCTTGAGATCTGAGCGGGGACTCACCTCTCTTGCTACTTGTTTTTCTCTCCTTAAGTGCTGAGAAATATTTAGTATATTATTTGTTTAATATATAGTGCACTTTGGTATATTAAGTACTATATAGTGTGACATTTTTTGTATTGTGTTTGTCACAAACATTTGAAGTATGAAATATAAAGACAAAGAGCTCCTTTTTTCAATCTATGGTTTTTCTGTGTATATATTTGGGCTATTGCACTTTATAAGGTGATACTAATTACTATAATTTTAAATTGTGATATTTTTAGAAAGGAAAGAATCTTTTAATGTGCCATCCTTCACTTGTTTTTTTTTTTTTTTTCTGTCAGTTTTGGATAATGCTATGCTATCTTCTGGAGAGTGTTCTTCACCTGGCTGGATGTTGTGAAGGGTTTTTTCCTTTACCATGGAAAGGATCCTACAATCATCCAAAACTGTTGTTTTATGTGGACATCCAAGCCTTTTTGTGTCGCAGAGCTCACCATGATGTTGTAGGTTCACAGCAATAGCTTCGAAATGTGAATGCCACGCGTGGAATCAACTCCAGATCTTTTACCTGCTTAATTGATGAAGAAATACCATGAAACAGGTTTTGAGTTTTGGTACCTTGAAAAAGAGGGGGCTACATATTAAAGAGCTGTAATTCCTAAACCCTTCCTCTAATTTGGATGTCAATACCTTCACATTAAAGCTGAGAGACTGCACTTCCATAGTTATATAGCTGAAAAAAGACTTGCGTCCATCAAGTTCACCTTTTTCACACGTTTTTGCTGTTGATCCAAAAGAAGGCAAAAAACCCAGTCTGAAGCGCTTTCAATTTTGAAAAAAAACTAGGAGAAAATTCCTTTTTGACCCCAAAATGGCAGTCAGATATCTACTTGGATCAAAAAGCTATTACCACACTAATTATAATTTATATCCCTGTATATTATGTTTTTGCAATTGCTGTTTAAAATTCTGTAGGGATTCTGATAAAACCACCTCAGAAAATGTCACATCCTTATTGCTCTTACTGTAAAAAAACAACAACTTTTCTTTGACTTAGGCTAATTCTCTTTTCATCCAGCCTAAATGTGTGACCTTGTGTCCTATTTGTTTATGAATAGATTTTCAGACAATGGTTTGTACTGGCCCTAATTATATTTGTATAATGTTATCATATCCCCTCTGAGTCACCGTTTTTCTAAACTAAAGAGATTAAAATGTTTTAACCTTTCTTTATAACTAAAATGCTTCATTCATTTGATCAATTTTGTAGCCCGTCTCTGCACTTTTTCTAGTGCCATAATATCCTACTTTAGAACAGGTGCTCAAAATTGCACAGCTTGTAAAGGTGTGGAACAGCGATTTATAAAGAGGCAAAATTATATTTTTATCCCTATTTGTACATGACAATACCTTACTGGCCTTAGCAACTGCTGATTGACATTGCATATTCCTGCTTAGTTTGTTGTCTAGAACAATTTCCAAATCCTTCTCATGTGTTCTAATCACTAATTCATTGACATTTAGGGTGCAAGTCCTTGTGCATTCTTTACCCAGAAGTGCATAACTTCAGTGCATTTCAATACATTAAATTTAATCTGACATTTTGTGCCCAGTCCCCCAATCTATCTAAATCCCTCTGCAGCAAAGCAATATCCTACTCACATTGTATTACTTTACACTAAACATGGCTTTCAATTCCTATTTTAAGATCATTTATAAATATGTTAAATAGAAGCGGTCCCAGAACAGAACCCTAAGGGATACTACTTACTACTTTTGTCCAGCTTAAAATTTACCATTAATGACAACTCGCTGTACGTTATACTTAAGCCAATGTTCTACCCAGGAACAAGAATATTCATCTAGACTAGAGTTGAGCGGACACGTGGATGTTCGGGTCCGGCGGGTTCGGACGAACTTTGAAAAAAAGTCCGGGTTCGGGCTCGAACTTGACACCGAACCCCATTGAAGTCAATGGGGACCCAAACTTTTGGGCACTAAAATGCCTCTAAAAAAGTCCTGGAAAGGGCTAGAGGGCTGCAAAAGGAAGTAAAATGGGGTGAGAGTAGGACAAGTGCCCTGCAAACAAATGTGGATAGGGAAATCACTTAAAATAACATAAAAATTAAAAATACAGCTGAGCCATAAAATAGCACTAGATGGAATCTTTGATTTTAGCTTTGGAAGAACATAAATCAAAATCTAAAGCATGGCTGTCAGGAGGATAAACAGAATTATCCATTTGAGAGAGGGTTGGAGTGCAGGGTATTCTCTTTTATTGTTCAAACTGAGCTCAACTCCTGAAAAGGCCTTCACAAGCCTCTGCTATTGTGTACATAGTTTATCCTAAGTGACCCATAGGTTGAGGAGGCGGTGACCGTGGTGGTGTAGGTGGAAGCAGCGGTGGAGGAGAAGGAGGTAGCCAACACTGTTCATGTATTTATTTTTATTTTTATTGGGGTAGCCCCCCAAATATTGGGGACATATAAAAAAAGAAAACAAAGAACTTGAGTATAACAATGGCTGGCTGAGGCCGGTATAAATGTCTATTCTGCACAAGGTACAGAGTCTGGTGGGATCCATGCCTGGTTCATTTTAATAAACGTGAGCTTGTCCACGTTGGCTGTGGACAGGCGGCTGCGCTTGTCTGTGATAACGTCCCCTGCCGTGCTAAACACACATTCAGACAATACACTGGCTGCAAGGCAGGCCAGCACCTCCATGGCATAAAGGGCAAGCGCAGGCCATGTGCCCAATTTAGAGACCCAGAAGTTTAATGGGGCAGACCCATCAGTCAGTACATGTAGACGTGTGCACACGTACTGTTCCACCATGTTGCTGAAATGCTGCCTCCTGCTAATACGTTCCATATCAGATGGTGGTGCTGGTTGTTATAGCGTGCTGACAAAGCTTTTCCACATTTCGGCCATGCTAACCCTGCCTTCAGTGCCCCAGCTGCATTGGCGAACTCTTCCTCCTCCTCTGTCTTTGCCTTGTGCTTCATTCAGCCAGTGTCAGTTGGGAATGCCCTCAGCAGCGCGTCTACCAGCGTGCACTTGTAGTCACGCATCTTCTGATCACGCTCCAGTGAGGGAATTAAGTACGGCACGTTGTCCTTGTAACGGTGATCCAGCAGGGTGGCCACCCAGTAATCAGCACAAGTTAGAATATGGGCAACTCGACAGTCGTTGCTTTGCCGGCACTGCAGCATGTAGTCGCTCACGTGTGCCAGGCTGCCCAGAGGCAAGGACAAGCTGTCCTCTGTGGGAGGTGTATCGTCTGTGTCCTCCGTATCCCCCCAGCCATGCTCCAGTGATGCCCACGAGCTGCGTTGGGTGCCACACTGCTGTGAACACAGTTCCTCCTCCTCATCCTCTAGAAGCTGTACAATTGTGTACCTGGCCTATGCTGGTGCAGGAACCCACACTCCAAGCTACTTGTGAATAACTGGCCTGATAACCGTGGAAATGACCCCTCTTCCACCTGTGCCACATCCTCGCCCGAAGCGTTTTTTCAAGGAGACATAGAAGCAGGATAGTAAGGCTGAGAACGGCGTCATCGGCATTGGCCATGTTGGTAGAGTACTCGAAACAGTGCAAAATGGCACACAGGTCTCGCATGGAGGCCCACTCACTAGTGGTGAAGTGGTGCTGTTCTGCAGAGTGACTGACCCGTGCGTGCTGCATCTGAAACTCCACTATTGTCTGCTGCTCGCACAGTCTCTCCAGCATGTGCAAGGTGGAGATCCACCTTGTGGGCAGGTCGCATATGAGGCGGTGAGCGGGAAGGCCTAAGTTACGCTGCAGCACAGACAGGCGAGCAGCAGCAAGGTGAGAACGCCGTAAGCCCTTTGTGCAGCAGCTCTGATATATCTGGGTAGTTTTTCAGGAATTTCTGCACCACCAAATTCCGCACATGCGCCAGTCAAGGGATGTTTGGCAAACCAGCTAGGCCCAGAGCTGCTACGAGATTTTGCCCATTATTACACACCACCAGGCTGGGCTTGAGGCTCAGTGGCAACAGCCACTCATCGGTCTGTTGTTCCATTCTCGTCCACAGCTCCTGCGTGGTGTGGGGTTTTTCCCCCAAACATATCAGTCTTAAAACAGCCTGCTGTCGTTTCCCCCTGGCTGTGCTGAAGTTGGTGGTGAAGGTGTTACGCTGCCTGGATGAGGTGGTGGTAGAGGAGGAGGAAGCGAAGTAGGAGGAGGAGGCAACAGGAGGCAAAGAGAAAATGCCCTGCAATCCTCGGGGGCGGAAGGACATATGCCAAACTGCTATCCACCTCAGGCCCAGCCGCCACTACATTTGCCCAGTGTGCAGTTAGGGAGATATAGCGTCCCTGCCCATGCTTACTGGTCCACGTATATGTGGTTATGTGAACCTTGCCACAGATGGAGTTGCGCAGTGCACACCTGATTTTGTCCACCAATTGGTTGTGCAGGGAAGGGATGGCTCACCTGGAAAAGTAGTGGCAGCTGGGAACCACATACTGTGGGACAGCCACCGCCATCAGGTTTTTAAAACTGTCCGTCTCCACCAGACAGAATGACAGCATTTCAAAGGCCAGGAAACAAAAGCTCCCTGTACCCGCAGACTATACTGGGCTCGGCCACGCTACAACACTGGTAGGGGGGGAGGGGAGAAGAAAGACAAATTGGGGAGGGGGGGGAAGAGAGACAAATTGGGGGGGGGGGGAAGAGAGACAAATTGGGGGGGGGGGAAGAGAGACAAATTGGGAGGGGAAGGGGGGAAAGAGAGACAAATTGGGAGGGAAGAGAGACAAATTGGGGAGGGGAAGAGAGGACAAATTGGGGAGGGGGAAAGGGGAGGGGGGGAGAGACAAATTGGGGGAGGAGAGAGGAAATTGGGAGGAGAGATTGACATTCATCACACATACACACAATGCACCCCTTGCACACAGAAAAACACACAGACACACATACACAAGCAATGCAACCGTTACACACAATGCATCCCTTACACACACAGAAACACACAATGCATTCATTACACACACTCAATGCACCCCTTACACACATTCAATGCATCCCATACATACACAGAAACACACCTTGCAGCCCTTACACATACAAACACAATTTCACACAATGCATTCCTTACACACATATCAGGACATCCCCTACACACTCCACCCCCTGTGAACAAACTCATTGGTGGAACATGAAGGTGGACCCTGGGACCCAGACCTTGAGCTGTGTAAAAAATGGAACTGCTTCCCGTTCTCCCAGAACATTGATTTTTGTGACCACAGTTACAAACCGCCTCCAGAGAGCCTGTTCTACACCAGACCAGTGGAGACAGACTGCAGCTAGAGCCCATCATCCTCATCTGGTTGTAAGTAGGCAATCTAGTATATTATTCGTGGCACTAAGCTCTAATTTACCTCACATTAAAGAAACACTATAGTCCCCAGAACCACTGCAGCTTAATGTAGTGGTTCTGGTGTCTATAGCCAGGCCTTTTAATGTAAACACGGCAGCACTGGCGTTAGTTAACATGGCAGATCATATCAGTGGGGCATTGTGATGTCAAATGGGGGGGCGGCAAACTTTACTTTTGCCTAGGTCGGCAAAAATACTTGCACCGGCCCTGGCTGGAGGGGGCTGTGTGAGCTTTGGCCGCACAGTGCCCCATGGTAGTTAGGGTGCCGTGCGACCAGTACAGCTCACACAAGCAAACAGCTGATAAACTGTCCGCATGGAGAAAAAGTGGGGCGGAGCTAAGCAAAATTGGGGCGGAGCCAAACTGGTATTGGGGGCGGGGCTTAATATGGCCCTTGCCCACTGCTGTTAGGAGGTGCACCAAGATGGAATCTCTGCTTCTCCACAGGCTTCAGAGAAGGACTTCAGGGAATCCAGTGCTCCTCCATCCCACTGTCTGTAAGTAAGAGTGTGTGTGTGTGTGAGTGAGACTGTCTGTGTGTGACTGTCTGCCTGTAACTGAGTGTGTGACTGTAGGGTTTTTTTTTTTGGGGGGGGAGGGTGGGTGCCAAGCATAGGATCCGCCCCGGGTGCCAAATGCTTTAGGTACGCCCCTGCTGCCACATCCTCTGTTTGCGGGGTGGAGGAAGAGAGGTGGAGGAAGAGACCGAGACAGCAGCAGAAGAGGAAGCAGGAGGAGCCTAAGACCTTTCTTGGTTTTTGAGGTGCTTACTCCACTGCAGCTCATGCTTTGCATGTAAATGCCTGGTCATGCAGGTTGGGCTCAGGTTTAGCACGTTTATGCCTCGCTTCAGGCTCTGATTGCACAGCGTGCAAACCACTCGTGTCTTGTCGTCAGCACATTGTCTGAACTGCCACGCCAGGGAACTCTTTGGAACTGACTTTGGTGTGCTCGGTTCGTGGGTGCGGTGGGCAGTAGCAGGTGTACCGTCTAGGGGGCGGCTGCTCCGCTTTTGCACCCTGCTCCATCTTATGCTGTGCTGGTGCCTCTGTGTGACCACCGCCTCTTCCTCCAAACTGGACACGTCACTCGCATGACCTTCATTCCATGTGGGGTCTAGGACCTCATCATCCTCCACATCATCTTCCACCCACTCCTAAACCCTGCCCTCCTTGCCGGTCTGCACGCTGCCGAAAGCCACAGCAGTTGGCACCTGTGTTTTGTCATCATCAGAGACGTGCTGCAGTGGTCTTTGCATGTCCACATCCTGACACATACGTGGTTGTGCATCAGTGCACTCAATCTTTTCCACTTCTGGGACAGGGCTAGGTGGATGGCCCATGGAAACCTCGCCAGCAGAGTCATCAAAAAGCATAAGACTTCTGCATGACTTGTGGCTCAGGCTGCTTGGGTGATTTGCAAGGGGGTGAGGTGAAAGACAGATGGCCATGGGCTATAGGTGCCAACTCTGAGCTTTCAGAAGGGGATCGGGTGGGAGACAATGTGCAGGAACTGGAGGCACTGTCAACCATCCAATCTACTATCATCTGTACTTGTTCTGGCCTCACCATTCGTAGAGCGGCATTCGGGCCTACCAAATAACGCTGAAGGTTCTGTCATGTACTCGCATATGAGCAATGTGTTTCACTTGTGCGTGTAGCTGGCACAGATCAACCATGTTCTCTCCTTGCAACAGGAGCTCCACTAACACCAGCAGCACCACGACCAGGGCCACGTCCCTTATTTGACACTCTCCTCACTCTTTGCGTTCACCCACCAAACTAACAGATGTTTTAGGTTAGGCGACAATGTAACCGCCAATAGTCAACAATTTTTTTTATTTTTGTTTTGTTTATTGGACTGCACGAAATGCACTGCAGGCCGCAAATGTACTATTTAGCACCAAAACAATTAGAATTTTTGAAAGTGTGATGTAACCACAGTATTTGACGGTTCTATTTGACTATCAGATATGAAGTGCAGGGCCCAAATTTACTATTTAGCAGATTAGCACTCAGAAAGTAAGAATGTTTACAATTGCGCTGTAACCGCACTATTTGACACTTCTATTTGACTCTCAGATATGAAGAGCACGCTCCAAATTTACTATTTAGCACCAAAACAATTTTGTCCACCAGTTGGTTGTATCCACAGTATTCGACACTTCCATTTGACTCTCAGTTATTAAGTGCACCCCACTAATGTACTATTTAGCACCCAAAAAATTTACTTTTTAAAACTCCGATGTAACTGCAGTATTTGAAGCTTCTATTTGACTCTCAGATATGAAGTGCACCCTAATGTACTAATTTGCAGAATTCTTTCCTAATCTGTCCCTAACAGTTGCAGCATCCTCTCCCTACACTAATAAGAGCTCATGTGCGTGTGGCGCTACGCAACTCCAGCTTATATATAGAGGCTGGGTCACATGCTGCACTGGCCAATCACAGCCATCCCATTAGTAGTGTGATGGCTTCTAAGGGCACATGAGTCAAACGCCCTGCAGCCTTTCAAAACACGCGTTTTGATGTAGATTCTATAACATACATATGTTTATACAAACTGTTTTTCAAATGAGGATATTTCATCAATGTTTGTTACCGTTTACCAATTTCTTTGTTTTTTTTTTTTTTTAAATCAATAAAAATTATATATTGGAAAAAAAAAAATCGTCGAACACCTAACTCGAACACGAACATACACTGAAATGTCCGTGTTCGGGTCCGGGGTCCAAAAACCGTAATGTTCGGTACGAACCCGAACTTTGCAGTTCGGGTACGCTCAACTCTAATCTAGACCAATTTCTTTTAGTTTGAATACTAACCTATTGTGAAAAACCGTATCAAATGCCACAGCAAAATCCAAATAGTTATTGCCACTTGATGAAGCCTTTTCTGGTGAAATGCGTTTGGCTGTTTTTTAATGTATTTTATTATTTATTATTAAAGGGATATTGGTCCATAATATTGTGCTAGTGCGATATACCTTTATTTTTTATCCTTTTTTTATTGTTTTTATCTTTTTTACCTGGTTATTGCATACGTTGGAGTATTCACTCACTCAAGAATCCCAAGTGGGGATTATACCACCTACGCCTATATAGTGAGCAGTATATTCCTACCTTTCTAATATTCTTATACGTTATTGCTATATACAGAGAGCACTATTTGTTTTTATTTTCATACCGAGGACCTGTACCTACTGTCAGGATTACTGTTTGATCCAGCACGTAGAACTGTATTGCACGGATGACAAATAAGTAACATATTACCGGTCCTTAGAATGGCCGGATTTAACGTACATAGACTAGTCAAAAATACTAGCCGAGGTCAGGGAACACAGAAAGGGACGCAGTGATGAGGAAAGCCAGGAGTCAGGATACCAGAATATAGAGAAGTCAATAAACAAAAACCAAAGTAAAAAAACAGGTAGAAAACTAATAACAGGAACGCGCTCTTGGCCAACCACAAGGGAAACCACGACAGGGCACTGAGCAGGATGAGAACTGGGCCTAAATACCCCTCCTTTAGTTCTGATAGGCTGTAACCGGCCTTTGACCCCAAAGTCAGTTACCAGGTTTCATTTGCATAATTTCTGCTCAGAATTAACCCTTCTGTGGATTAGGTTGCTGCTCGGCACAACTTTTCCTGTGTGAACAGTAAATGTCATTAACCACATTTCTATTAGCGGATGAATATGTGACACCAGGTTTCATTTGCATAATTGCTGCTCAGCATTAACCCTTCTGTGGATTAGGTTGCTGCTCGGCACAACTTTTCCTGTGTGAACAGTAAATGTCATTAACCACATTTCTATTAGCGGATGAATACGTGACACCTACCAACACCTATTCCTACCAGTGGGGGATCAACGCCACTGAATGCTATACACTCCTGAGCTGGCTAAAGCTCTACATTAGGTGAGTGACAAGGATTGTTTTTATTGCCATCATCATCCTTCCAGTACAGTTTTACACTGTTGGAATTTATCTCTCTTATCTGCATGCTTCCACGTCATCTGGATACCTGACTTCTTCGGATCCTTCAAGTCCTATCGATTCCACTTATTTATCTCTTCAATCAAACTTGGACTACTGTTAATTTTACACTTTTTTCAGGACTTTTTTCCATTTTTACTCATTTTTATGTAAGTACGTATTGTTTTTACTAATATTGTTTTTACTATTATTGTATTACTATTTTGGCACAACCTATTTTCTGTTTTTTACTACTGTACTGTTTGTTGATGTATTGTGAGGGAACATCATACCCTTGGGTTGCGGCCCATACTTTATTAGAATTTAGCTGTTTATTGGTCTCAAAGCACTGATCCAATTGCCAATTGATTTTATTAATGTCTTTGGTAACTAATTCACCAAATAGTTCTATGGAAACACCCATCAGATGTTGTGAGAAGAAAGTAAAAGGTTTCTGTTCACAATGCTGAAAAGAGTTGCTAACTGAGTTAAGGTCATCCTAGTGAGTTGTTATCTTCCAGAGTTTTCTCTTCCACAAAATAGTTATTTAGACATAATTGCCTAATGCAGGGGTGGGCAATCTGTGGCCCTCCAGATGTTTTGGACTACATCTCCCATAATAGACATGTGCAATTTGTTTCGTTCCAAATGTCAATTCAGACAAATTTCGGGCAATTCGGATATTTCCGAATGTCCGAATAGCTGAATTGCCGAATTGCTGAAGTCCTGAAATTGCCGAAGTTCCAAAGTGCCGAAGTGGAAGTTCCGAAGCCTATTGTCCTCCCCCACCGCTAAGGGGCGGGGGGCCCGAAATCACTTGAAAGGGGGGACCTATTGTCCTCCCCCTAAATACCCACCCCTGAGCGGCAGGTGGGGGCCCTAAAGTTAAAAAAAGGGGGGACCCCACTCATAACTCTCTGATTGGTTACTTTCAATTAATCAGAGTGTTGTTATGAGTCAAATTACACAGCGTGGGGAAATTCCAAAGAACTTTCCCACGCTGTGTAAAATGACACAGAGCACTCTGATGACAGGTAAATGTAGAGACTTACAAAACTAAAACTCAAAGAGTTTGCAGGTGCTTAGGTGCGTCACAATTCTAAATAGGGTGTGTATACCAATAGGCGTTCCCAATCACCATAAGAATATTTAAAGACAATTCCAGTAGTAATAATGCTACCACACGTCTACACCACCCAATGTGATACTTAGAGTAATGATACTTCCCAACAGGTGTGTCTTCAAGTTAGGAACAGCTTCCTCTTATACAATCTAAGATAAATAAATAAAGCAATACATAGTGAAGTCTGTACAATAATAGTATGAATAAGAAAATATAGAGTATGCACTCACAAGCAAAGAGCCGTGCCAGGCTCTATATTATCAGCATAGGGGTGCCAATGTCTGGTTTCAAAGAAATTCCACAGCAGGTTCAAAATTATTTATTAATATAAGTGTATAAAAACACTATAATAAAAAGGACATATAAAGTCCAATAAAAACAAACAATATGCAAACGTGTTTCGACTTTAAGCAAGTCTTCCTCACTGCAAACTAAAAGTACACCAACTGTATATCCCTCTCTGGTTGAATTTTCGCGGCATCCTTGTGCGTCATTTCCGGGTCGCGGTCGGAGGTTTCTCCACTAAAAACAAACAATATGCAAAGCAAGTCTTCCTCAGTGCAAATTAAAAGTACACCAACTGTATATCCCTCTCTGGTTTGAAAGTTAACATCCGGGTATGTGCAAGCAATGTGTGGCTGGAACAATGTCCAATTGACCTCACAAGTAAAAAGCGTCCATATATAGTGTCGGCAAAAGCGCCTAATATACTCAACTGCTAAATATATGAAGATAAGAAACGATATTAAGTAAAACAAATCATAAAAACATACAATTAATTCTTCTCCATACAAATATCCTTTATATATAGTAGGTGTCATTAACCAGTATAATTAACTTTTGGAAGTGGAGAAACCTCTGATCGCAACCCGGAAATGAGGTGCAAGGATGCAGTGAAAATTCAACCAGAAAGTGATATAAAACGCCACACACAGTTGGTGAACTTTTAATTTGCACTGAGGAAGACTTGCATAAAGTCGAAACGTGTTTGCATATTGTTTGTTTTTATTGGACTTTATATTCTGTGGTAGTGCATGTATTTTCTGCACGCTGCATATATATATCCTTTTTATTATAGTGTTTTTATACATTTATATTAATAAATAATTTTGAACCTGCTGTGGATCCAGCTTGGAATTTCTTCGAAGCCAGACATTGGCACCCCTATGCTGATTATATAGAGCCTGGCACGGCTCTATGCTTGTGAGTGCATACTCTATATTTTCTTATTCATACTATTATTGTACAGACTGTAGAGATTTATCCATGGGTAAAGATGGATTATTTTTTTTGCGCTCGTGTTTTGTTTTTTTGTTTTAAGTGCGTCGGTTATTATGGATTTTTATTTGGCCTTTTGGGGGGCTGAAAAAAGATGTTAGAAAAAAGAAGACATCAAATGTGTTTTTTCACGTACCTAGTTAATGGTCCCCCCTCACTATTTTTAGGGTGAGGGGGTAGGTAGGGATTAAATATTTTTTGGGGGAGGGGCTTGACTATAGGTTTGAGTACCCCAAGTCACCTGGGGGGTTATATTTTTATTTAGGGCCCGCACCCACCACTCAGGGGTGAGGACTGGGGGGGGCAATAGGTCCCCCCTTTAGTTTAAAAGGCCCCATTCACGCAGCATGGGTGGGGGCTGGGGAGGGGGGCCCCGTTTTTTTTAAACGGTTTAAACTGTTATAGACATGCCCCTACTCGGGGTATGGAATGCGTGAAGTGGAATGATCCCCACTCAAGGATATGTAGAGTTCCTCTGATTTTCAGGTGTATACTTCAGCAAAGCAGTCCAGAGTATATTGAGCAGGCTCACTGCTCGATCTACAGCGTAAGGGTGGTACAATCCCCACCTAGGGATTCTTTGTGCTTCTTATAGATGATAAAACAATGATTTTAGGTCAGGATAAAAAAATTGTGTAAATAAAATAACGTAAAATATAGATAAAAATGAAAATAAATATAAAAATTGATAAAATAATAAAGTGAAAAAGGAATATGGCAACAATATTGAATATAGCAAAAATTCCTTTATTAACACAGAAATATAAAGAGTTTCTAGGTGCATTTCGCCTCAACCAATTTAGGTCTTTTAGCCTTTTGGTAGATAAATCCCTAATACCATGGGAATTAAGGACTTACCTATTAGGCGGCGGCAAGAGAAGTCCCAAAGTGCCGACGTCCCGAATTTCGGAATGCCGAACATCTGGAGGGCCGCAGATTGCCCACCCCTGGCCTAATGAATGTTTGTAATTCCACAAAACAGTTGAATTTCCTCAGACTATCTGTTAAGAACCATAAGTTTTATTTATATTTTTATTTGTGGTCAGAGACAAAAAGCCATACTTGACCCTAACTACATGACGCAAAGTCGGTTGAAGTGTGCCGGAATTGACGATCGGGTTAGGCCTGTAACTAAAGATAGCAAAAATGAATGCTAGATTTGCGATATAATATAAATACACATGTATATTAGTGATGTCGCGAACACGAAATTTTCGGTTCGTGAACCGCCATAGACTTCAATGGGCAGGCGAATTTTAAAACACACAGGGACTCTTTCTGGCCACAATAGGGATGGAAAAGTTGTTTCAAGGGGACTAACACCTGGACTGTGGCATGCCGGAGGGGGATCCATGGCAAAACTCCCATGGAAAATTACACAGTTGATGCAGAGTCTGGTTTTAATCCATAAAGGGCAGAAATCACCTAACATTCCTAAATCACAATGAATATGGATTGACACCTGACATATGACATATTGACACCTTGACATATGGATTGACACCTGTCCTCAGAGCCCCTGATGCACACGGACACAGAGCAGAATAGGGACTGGTCCCCCTACATAGGGTCACTTGGCAGATATGGATTGACACCTGTCCTAAGGATCCCTGATACACACTGACACAGAGCAGAATAGAGACTGTTCCTCCTACATAGGGTCACTTGGCAGATATGGATTGACACCTGTCCTCAGAGCCCCTGATACACACTGACACAGAGCAGAATAGGGACTGTTACCCCTACTTAGGGTCACTTGGCAGATATGCCGTGGTCGTGGGAGGAGGAGGATGACTTTCACCTCTTCTTCTGTTAGATTCCCGTTGTGCTGTGACATCACCCTTATACGCTGTGTAAAGCATACTTTTTAATTTATTTTGCAAATGCTGCATCCTTTCCGACTTGTAATTCGGTCACATTTCCGCCATTGTCTGCTTATAGCGGGGGTCTAGTAGCATGGACACCCAGCACAGGTCATTCTCCTTCAGCCTTTTTATACGAGGGTCCCTCAACAGGCACGACAGCATGAAAGACCCCATTTGCACAAGGTTGGATGCCGAGCTACTCATTTCCCATTCCTCCTCCTCACACAGAGCAGAATAGGGACTATTCCCCCCTACACTTGGCAGATATGGATTGACACCTGTCCTCAGAGACCATGATACACACTGACACAGAGCAGAATAGAGACTGTTCCCCCTACATCGGGTCACTTGGCAGATATGGATTGACACCTTGTTACAAACTGCTATTTGTAACGGGCCCTTTAAATGGCAAATTTCCCTGCTTCCCTGGGTTGTGGAGAAGCCTATTTGCCAGCCTCCTCCCGCATGACTATTTTATTTGGTGTGTATGGCCTTTAAGACTGTCAGCGGGCATATTGGGGCTTATGGACTCTTTATGTGACTGGTGCTGGCCCTTTAAACACCTTTTTTGGGACATCAGGAAGATTGGGACACTGCCCCTTTAAGACGGTGTCCCCTGTGTCCCCAGACCTGGTGCAAACCCTTTGTGCCTGCCTGGCTATTTCCCACGTGGTTCAGTAAATGGGGGCTTACTGAACCAAGTACCACACAGGCAGACCACCCAGAAGTGGAAGTGTGCAGGAAATTTACCTCCCAGAAGCTGCGGTTAACCGCAGCTTAATTGACAATGCTGGGAGGTCTTTGTTCGTTTGCCGAACACGTGGCGGCGGCCATCTTTGATCATTAAACCCAGTCAGTGGGTATGTGTAGCCAATTCATGGAACTAAAATGCGGCTACACATTTCCGGCGACACGCTGAGCTCTACCTTCTCCCCTACTGGTTTTACAGCTGCCTTAAGTCCCATTCGGCGATGGGACTTAGTCGTTTTTTCAACCTGAAATAGACCGACCTCACAGCCCAAATCTATGGAACTGTTTTGGGCAGGAAAATGTGCTTGCGGTCGGTCATAAAGGGACCTCCAGCTAACTTTTTAACCCCTGGATGGATTTAGCTGATTTTTGGTTATGTTTATGTTTTAAGTGTGCTGATTCCAAATATGTAATTATGAAGATGGGATGTGTAGTTTTAAAGTTACAGTGTATGGCTAAAAACTGTATTTTTACTGCCTATGTTTAATTATGTTAATCTCTTCCCAAACGTCATTTCGTTCAAAGTGGAGAGAATGTTAAAAAAATATATTTTTGTTCGGAGTGTGAGAAATGCTTTTCAGCGGCTTCTAATCTTAAGCATCATTTGAGGAGCCATACAGGAGAGAAACCTTATTTGTGGTGTGTTTAGTATTGTTCTGATCAGTTTAATACCTTCCGCGTCTCCTATCAGTGGACGTGTATATGGCAACCATTTTAGGAACCGTACACCTGGGACCCGAGCAAGGTCACCTCGTTCAACAGGCTTGCAGCGTATCCTCCAGGAAGAAGAGCCTGAACCCTTACCGGCTGCACGTGTCTTACCTGTACATGGAAAGCTGCTCTGGTTCCTTGATGAGCCAGCTGCCTGTGAGTTAACATAACCCGTGGAGAAGCACTCTGTCCTGTAAAGCCTCACCAAAAAAAAGGAGTGGTGTGTTTAGTATTGTTCTGATCAGTTTAATACCTTCCGCGTCTATCAGTGGACGTGTACACGGCATTGATTTTTGTAACAGGGAGATGGAAGAAGATGCTTGGTCGGTCCTCCTAACTGGAGACTGTGTTGCTGTACGGGTGGCAGGTGGAGCCATTTATAAAGTACACACTGCTTTGCAGACCAGGTAACAGTGGTCAGATGGAACCTTGCCCCAACACTGTGTGCCAGACATGCCATTACTTCCTTTTGCACAGTCGAGTACAGGTTGGGGATTGCCTTTTGCGCAAAGAAATTTTGGCCGGGTACCTTCCACTGCGGTGTCCCAATAGCTACAAATTTTTTGAACGCCTCAGACTCCACCAGATTGTATGGTAAAAGCTTGCGGGCTAATAGTTCAGACAAGCCAGGTGTCAGACGCCGGGCAAGGGGGTGACTTTCTGACGCTTGCAGACAACTAACTGCTATTCAATCTATAACAGTGAAAAAAGTTTTGAAGCCACAGTGCAGCACCAGAGGGCCTAAAATTAGGCATGTACACATGCCTGAAAAATTCGGTATTGTTGCAGCCGCTGCTGTAGCAGCAGCCAGAAAAAATGATGTTTGTTTCACAGGCAGAAAGTACCCTAAAACATGGCGGCTTGAACCCTAGTTGGTGGCGGATAAGTCACGCAAGTCAACCGGCATTCAGAGCTAAAATACAGCAGCGTGTGGACCATTTTTAGCCCAAGGCAGCTCATCTCATCAGGCCTTTTTTACATAGGGTCACTTGGCAGATATGGATTGACACATGTCCTAAGGTGTTACACACTGATACACACCTACTTGGATGGTATAGCCATTTTTAGCTGCTCCTGGCAGACCCTAATCCGGTCTAGTACTGACCCACATAGGAGCCGTACTAGACCGGATTAGGGAGTCCGGACTGACCCTAAAGCCCAGTAAGTGCCATATAGGAACGTGTAAAAACCTCCCCAAGATAGTAGTATGGGCCCCAGAGTGTGAACAGGCCTTCCAACAGCTCAAGACGGCGCTCATTAAATCACCTGTACTTTCTTCTCCTGATCCAACTAAACACTTTCTTGTCCATACAGACGCTTCTATGCTTGGATTGGGAGCAGTACTGAGCCAAGTCGGAGCAGATGGTGGCGAGCAACCCGGGGCTTATCTAAGCCGTAAACTTTTGCCCAGGGAAGTAGATACACTGCCATTGAAAAGTAGTGCATGGCGGTGGTGTGGGCCCTCAAAAAGCTGCAACCTTACTTGTATGGACAACCGTTTACCTTACTCACAGATCACAACAAATTTGGGGCACTGCGCGTGCAATCTAATGTGCCACCAGATAGGAGTGGTATGTTTAGTACTATTGTTATCAGTTTAATCACTGTTACGTCCCCTATCCATTGATGTGGAGCAAGACGCAGCAGCAGAAGAGGACTCAGCCGAGGAGGTTATGGAAGAGGATGGAGTAGGAGGAGTAGAGGATAATAAATAATAAATAGAGGAGGTGGCAGCAGGCCTGCCTGCAAGTCGTGGCGGTGTCACCAACTCCTCTGCAGAGCCACGCATTCCATGCTTGGCAGCCGTCAGCAGGTTTTCCCAATGC
>OW240913.1:238186102-238196224 GCA_933207985.1 Pelobates cultripes
TGGGCCGACCACCCGGCATCCCCGTAGGGCCGGTGGAGAGACCTCGGTCCAATCTCCACTTGCAATATGGGGTTCACCCAGGACCAGTTTATCAGGCCCCCTACCTCTGTAGCTGGTAGTGAAGTAGGGGGTACCTCAGCCGGGTCTTCCCCACCGCAGGGCTTTAAGTCTGGGACTGCCACCCAACTCTCTTGCAGGGTATACTGAATTGAGCGAAGCAGATGTCAGAAGTCTTGCTCCAGCTCCCACTCCAGTGTCGCTAGATATGCCAAGTCTGGTCTCACCTCGTTGGGGTCAGCCCAATCTTGCATACCCTCACTGAAGTCGTACATCTCATGGAATCGGGTCTTCGTAGTCCTCCCGAACTCTGGTTCTGTGAAAGCCTCCCACAACAGGCCAGGTCCATCGCCCTAATTATAAATCCAAACGTTACCGGTGTCTCCGAGCTGCTTCTCCTCGCACTTGGACGCCATCCCACCACTGCCACCACTGTAACGGATCACCTTGCACCCCGAATGGGTACCTCCATTGATGGATGCTCCTAGTGCTTCCACTCGACACCATAAGCACTGCAAACCCCATGAACTGCCGCAGCTACGACAAGGCTCCAGGCTCCAGTGGGTGAACCTCTCTTCCTTCAGAGAGCGAAGCAGGAACAAGCTCTTAAAAGAGCTTAGTGATTATAGCCAGGGGAGTATACAGCGTATAGCAATCCCCAGTGTAGATGCAGCCTTTTCCCCCACACCTGAGATGAGGCTTTATGTTGAGGGTAAACCAGGAACTCAGCAGTCTGAGGGTTTATTGTTTCTTATATACAGGTTTTTCCCACAAGATTACCACCCACGTGGACCTTGTGGAACACAGGACACAAAGTTACAAAACCAATCAGGACAGACTTGTACATTTATACACTCCCAGATAATGCACACAAACCCTCCAATATGCTTGGAAGATAATTGAGTATTTTAGGCTGTGCGGCCGGTCTAGTTCACATAGTTCAAATGCACGAACAGGGCCGTTCGTGTAAATATCCAGTGTTAAAGTGGCTTTCAAATTGTCGAACGCCGTTTGACTCCTGCCGAAGCGTTGAAGTCCCCAGAGAAGGTAAGGTTCAGCGGTGTTCGTGCCGTTGCGTGTCCGATTTTAGTTCCATGAGCTTAACGGCAAAACACCGCTGACCGCGTTCGACTAAACAAGATGGTCGCAGCCATGTGTTCGACTATACAAACGCCGACCACCCAGCCATTCATCAATTAGCTTGCGGTTAATCACCAGCCTGGGAGGTAAATTGGCTGCACACTCCACTTGTGTGTGGTCCGGCTGTTCGGTAGTTTGTTCGGTAAATTCCATTTACCAAACCACATAGTAAAAAGGCATGAACAAGCCTTTTTACAGGAAGAAAACAAAGTTTTAGCATATGGGCCATAATCCTAAAGCAAAAAGCTGGCAAACAGGCCCCTCCAAAACCCAGTGGCTAGGTTATTTTCGCCACAGACGTTCTTCCAGGGACGGATCCTATTTGGTCAGAATGCATGATTGCCGCTAGCACTTTCTTTAACCTAGACGCTAAGTTGGAAGCAAAAAGTTTGCCATCAGCATTTATAAGCGATATGGGTCTATAATTCTGGACATCCATAGAGGGCTTATTTTGTTTTAGAATGGGTAAGATGTTTGCCCTGGTCATCTCCTCTAGGGAAGGACCCTATTTGGACGACGTAGTTAAAAACATGTGTTAAATGAAGACTTATTCGATATTTGAAAAGCTTATAGAATAAGTTGTTGAAACCATCTGGTCCTGGTGTCTTAAATTTTTCCAAAATAGATATAGCCTGATTCGTCTGAGGTCATTTCTTGATTTAAGAAAGATCTATTCGACTCGGTAATTTAAGGTAAAGTAGAGTTATTAAAATATTGTTTAATATAGACTGTGGTTGTAAATGATAGTATGCTATATAATTTGCTATAAAAACCATTAAAATGTTGACCTATTTCTGTAGATGTTTCAGGTGTAGGAGATTCTATCTTCATGAATAAATTTTAGTACTTGCCCCTTTTTGTTGTCTGAGTTTTTGAGATAGTATTTTGTCCACTTGATTGCATTTTAACCCCTTAGTGACCTCGGACGTATCAGGTATGTCCGACAAAAAACGGTCCTTAAGGACCACAGACGTACCTTATATGTCCTGTAATTAGAGCTCTGGAAGCGATTATGATCGCTTCTAGCAGTTCTAATGGTATTACAGCAATGCCTCAATGTTGAGGCATCGCTGTAATAGCCCCCTCACTGACAGGGGCCACCGGAGACTACCGGGTGATTGCTCCCCCCCCCCCCACGGAGTGATCACCTCCGGGTTGCTCCACGTGGAGCCCGGTAGTTAGACAGAGCATCGGAAGCCTTCAGGCAGGCTTCCAATGCTCTGTCTCTACTGAGTGCCTCGAGGGGTCAAGGCATTCAGTATATATACAAAAAATAATAATTACATTTTCTCCCATGCACATACTACTTTGGACTGCGCCGAGAGAGTCTCCCCTCTGCAAAAAAAAAAAGAAAAAAAAAAAGTATTCACCCCCTTGGCATTTTTCGTGTTTTGTTGCCTCACAACCTGGAATTAACATGGATTGTTTGAGGATTTGCATCATTTAACCCCTTAAGCACACAACTTCTGGAATAAAAGGGAATCATGACAGAATATTTCCATCATGTGTCCTTAAGGGGTTAATTTACAGAACATGCCCACAACTTGGAAGATTTTTTTTTTATTGTGAAGCAAACAACAAATAGGACAAAATAACAGAAAAAGTATAACTATTCACCCCCCTAAAGTCAATACTTTGTAGAGCCACCTTTTGCGGGAATCACAGCTCCAAGTCGCTTTGGATAAGTCTCTATGAGCTTGCCACATCTTACCACTGGGATTTTTGCCCATTCCTCCTTGCAAAACTGCTCCAGCAATTTCAAGTTGGATGGTTTGTGCTTGTGAACAGCAATCTTTAAGTCTGACCACAGATTTTCTATTGGATTGAGGTCTGGGCTTTGATTAGGCCATTCCAACACATTTACATGTTTCCCCTTAAACCACTCAAGTGTTGCTTTAGCAGTGTGTTTGGGGTCATTGTCCTGCTGGAAGGTGAACCTCTATCCTAGCCTCAAATCACGCGCAGTGTGGTACAGGTTTTGCTCAAGAATATCCCTGTATTTAGCACCATCCATCTTTCCCTCAACTCTGACCAGTTTACCAGTCCCGGCTGCTGAAAAACATCCCCACAGCATGATGCTGCTACCACTATGTTCTTTGGGTGATGTGATGTGTTGGGTTTGCGCTAGACATAGCATTTTCTTTGATTGTAGAAAAGTTCAATTTTAGTCTCATCAGAACAAAACACCTTCCTCCATACATTTTGGGAGTCTCCCACATGCCTTTTTGCAAACTCAAAACGTGCCATTTTGTTTTTTGCTGAAAGTAATGGCTTTCTTATGGCCACTCTGCCATAAAGCCCAACTCTATGGGGCTTACGGCTTATTGTCGTCCTATGTACAGATACTCCAGTCTATTCTGTACAACTCTGCAGCACCTCCAGGGTTACATTAGGTCTCTGTGCTGCCTCTCTGATAAATGCCCTCCTTACCCGGTCCCTGAGTTTTGGTGGGCAGCCGTCTCTTGGCAGGTTTGCTGTTGTGCCATGTTCTTTCCATTTGATTATGATAGATTTGATGCTGCATATAGATAGATTTGCATATTTTTTTATAACCTAACCCTGACTTGTACTACTCAACAACATTGTCCCTTACTTGTTTGGAGAGTTCTTTGGTCTTCATGGCAGTGTTTGGTTAGTGGTGCCTCTTGCTTAGGTGTTGTAGCCTCTGGGGCCTTTCAAAAAAGATGTGTATATGTAATGACAGATCATGTGACACTTACATTGCACACAGGTGGACATCATTTCACTAATTATGTGACTTCTGAAGGTAATTGGTTGCACCCGAGCTTTTTATGGGCTTCATAACAAAGGGAGTGAATACATACACACATGCCAATTTTCTGTTTTCTATTTCTAAAAAATTGTTTTATGTATATATTTTTCTCATTTCACTTCACCAACTTAGACTATTGTGTTCTAATCCATCACATAAAATGCAGATTAATAAAACATTGAACTTAAGGCTGTAATGTAACAAAATAGGTAAAAAGTCAAGGGGGTGAATACTTTTACAAGGCACTGTATTTGTCAGCAATTATTAGATTAACCCTTTCACCCCCATCCCACTGTATAGAACCGTACTAGCTTTAACGTACTATATGTATCACTAATTTCACAATGACAAGATGGAATTCAGGAAAGTATTGCTCTGAATTCTGAAATACATAACGACCATGTGAGCATATTGTTTAAGTAAGGCACTGTTTCCTTGCTTGCTACACCAGAATTCTCACAGAAAAAGATCAAAATACCTAGTTAGATTGGGTGAGATAGATTGGGTGTGACAAGTGAGGCCCTCTCTATGCCACTGTGCTAGACGGCTAACTATGTTTTGGCCCGGGGGGCATAATACCTCATGCGTGGAGGATGGGTGTTGGCCTCGCGGGACCACTAACTCCAAGGCAGAGATGCCAGAAACTTAACATCTATTGGTCACCTAGATCCCCATTAGCCAGTAAAACCTACTCATTAAAAAGGTCTATATTTCGGGGAAGTCATTGTGGCTAAAAACTTAACTGAATTCATATGAGTTTGTATAGTTCTGTATGGTATGGTTGTAACCTGCAACTGAAATCTTCAGTATCCCCTAAAGGAGGCAGAGAGTGGAAGAGAGGTCTGAAGAGCAAATGATGCTCCGAATTGATAACCTGTAAAAGAATGATTTGATAAGACATAAGGAAATAGATGCTAGCAAGACCTCGTGAGTACCACCGTACCCCCATGTACATGGTGTCCCAGAAAGCCACAGGACCAAATATCCACAGACAGGAACTGTGAACAATTGGTATATAAACCATGCAATCATATTTAGGAAAATCTCAAAACATGACACAAATATGTTTGTAAGCAAAACCATAGACTGTGCAAAAATGCATATGTAAATATAGAAAGTATGGCCCAAGGCGTATCGTCTATCGTAACTCAGATGAGTTACGATAGACGATACGCCTTGGGCCATACTTTCTATATTTACATATGCATTTTTGCACAGTCTATGGTTTTGCTTACAAACATATTTGTAATATGCCACATCGAAGATAATACCTGCTTGTGGCATTATAATAATCAGATTGAGGAAATATTTCCCGCTACATAACTGTAAAATAATGATATCCGTATACTAGGTTCTACTACTCAGAACCTGTGGCGAAACCAACCTCGCCACTGTGAACTGGAGAAACCTGGTTGCTCGCCTGCTCCCTTTGGACTATGGCCCTGCAGGTTAAACCGTTTATTTCCCCTGCAGAAAGGCTTATTTGTGTGATCTGAGTGCCATTCATCTAATAATGTGCACTCAGATCCCAGCTATCTGGGGATATGTGAAATGTCTGTGTGTTATGTGTAAAGGTGACTTTATGTATTTTAAAGTGTTTTGTGTCTTTTTGCAACCATGTGCTTAATGGAGTCTTGTGTCTGTCCTGGGAGATAATTGAATTACTCTCAGGATAGAAGACTCTGAAACTGGTTTGGGCCAGAAAGCCATGCTTCATTTAGTCACAAAGGACTTTCCCTTAACTTTTGAACCCCTGGTCTGATTCGTGCCATTTTTTAATATGTTGTTCCCCTGAATGGATTGATTATGAAAATGTATGTTTTATGTTTGTGACATGTATATTTTAGAAGTTATAAATATTGTGTAAAAACTGTATTCCTCTGCCGGTGATAATGAGATTACCCATTGTGTTCAGTAATCATATCACCTGCAGAGGGGAGGATTTTGTGTGGGAGTGTCTGGGTGTATTGTACGGATTGATTGGTTGTTTTGTAACGCCCTGTGGGCTGTACTATGTTTGTGGATTGGGAATAAAAGAGACTGTATGTGACAGTACAGGAGATTCTGCTTGACCCTCAAACCGATGTGTCGTCTCGTTTTTGGGGGGAATTGGATTGTATGCTGACTGCCAGGAGTGTAAGCGGATTGTATGCTTTTCCTGTTCGGCTGATTCCAGTGTTCGTGTGTTTCCAGTTCGGGAGTTGGTGAATTCGTACAGTTTGCAGTTCGGGAGTTTGGTGCTTGCAGTAGCTGCTGGTCTATGGGAAAGGGGATTATTGCCTAAACGGTTTTTATCCTCTTGTGAGAGAAACGGTCCATTACAGAACCTAAAACAAGACATTATATTCCTAATCCAAAATCTATAGACATTTTCAATGACATGCCAAACGAGGTGCCGAACTAGCCTGTGGCAGGTTGCCTATTGCAGGGCATATGAACACGCGTTGTAAATGCATAGTGATGGCAGGGTATTAGGCAATATGCGTATCACGAGTTTCAGGGTGGCTGTGCAAGCTGTGTTGGGATTAATGCGGGTAACGGTAGGATGTGAATCGGAGAATGGTTGTGGAGTTTGTGTATGTAGCTAAGACATGTTGGTGATGAGATGGTAGAGAACACGATAGTTACGAATAATCATCTAGTTTATGAAATGGTGAAAATAATAGAAACTGTATATAAACACTTATAAAACATCATATAATACATACACACTGAGCCCAATAAAGTGAGGTGTTGGAAGACAGAATCAAAACAGGAACAGAGGCCTCTAGAATGCCACAGTGGCTGAACAGGCTAGTGGCCGTGATGGCCGTACATAATACATAGGAAAAAACAGGAGATATAAGACATACATTAAAAGACCTATACCTGGCATAGAAGATTAGGGCTGAAAGCACCATGAAATGCTAGAATAATGCTAGAATATAAAACGTCATTGCTTAAACTGAATGATGTTCCTAATGCCTTACAAAGAAAGTCTGGGTGGTGTTAGAAAGTGATGGAATGCAAAGGCAGCAGACAAGAGAACTGCAGATTTAGCTAGAGGTTTTTAGATTATACCCCAATGAAAATGACATAATTAAATGCATACATGCTGTCATTTGGGGCATATCTACTAAACAGTGAATTACCAAACAAGCTTGGCCCAATGAGTACCTGAATACTCAGAGGGCAGACATACATATGATGCAGTTTTATGAATTTGAGGTCATTCAGTAAGAAGATATAAGGCATTTAGAAGATATTCCACTTTACAGAAAATAAGGAATTTTACATTTATGTGTACAGAGATTGTTTATATTTAATTTCCTTTACCACAAGTAGAGGCCCAAGTTTGGGCCTGACATAAATTTTGGCAGTCAGTTGCAACACCTAGCCACATAATTACTAAACAATGAAGGCTCAAAAAAGTGCATGAATACCCAGGACAGACAGAGAAAATTTTAAAATGTAGAGTGAAATATTAAATTGCAGGGTGACTAATTAAAATGCATTTGATAAAACTCGATATGGCCTAGTGTGTACAGTAAGCAGAATGAGGCATCGCTGCCAAATACAGTAAGCAGAATGAGGAATGCTATGTATGATTGAAATAGGCGGAATTTGCTTTACTAGTAAAATTTGCCATATCCGAATAACTGAACAAACAAACTTATGGTTTTGTTGAAAAAACAAGTTACAGAAGCCGTGGCTGGGCTGGATGCAGCAGTGCCCCATGAGCATCTAATAAGGCGGATGTTTAGTACAGTGAGGTAAAACAAATACTTGCATGGGCCACAGTAGGCCAACACCAGCTAATTTGGAGTTTAGGCAGTTTGTGTTGCTGACCTTTGAACTGGAAGTAGTTCTGTACTGAACCAGATAGTCTAATCAGCCTGCAGCTTGTCAGCTCAATCACAGCAGGGTAGAGAAGGGGAGAGTCCCTTTTAAAGGTCCAAAAGCCATTCCTCAACTTCAGGCTAAGCCTTCCAATATATAATATAAATTGGAAAAAAGAAACATTTATAAAAAACGAAATACTACAAAAGACTGGGAATACCCAATTTGGAATTCCCTGGGTTGTTTACATTTAACTATGGTATGCCATGATTTCACTAATCCAGGACCAATCAATTGGTGGCAAGTGATAGTCTGCTCTCAGCATATAACTAGTCAACCCAAAGGACTCCAGACACCATAACCACTTAATTGAGTTTGTTATGATATAGATTATTCCTTTAAAGAAACATTACCAAGAACATATCTATGTAGTTTTTCCCTACTTGTCCTGTCCATATGGTAGGAACCGCTTGAAAACGCCCTGCAATCCATCTAAAGCCCAAGACTCCAGTTGTGTACATGGTTGCCTGAAATCAAATTCTCTCAATATACCAGCAATTCCGAGATATGGAACATGCCAATTGTGTACTGAAGTCGATTGCTTCAGTAAACTTTAACAGCTGGAGTGCATATTTTGGGGATAGGAAACTGTATATCCCTTTGGTTTACTATGGCAATTACTGGAATAATTTGATTAGATTAAGTGTAACTAGAGTTCATAGCTGGGATACACTATATACCAATTGTTCACATTCCTGGGCTACCCTATGGTCTCAAAAGGCAACACAGACCCAGCAAACCAAATCTGGCAAACTGAGTTGGGCAAGCCCTATATTGACAAATCAACAAAGTATTCTGTGCTGTAAGGCGCTTAAGTAGAGATAAAAGTGCTCTTAAGTAAATAGAAACTCCCCAATCCTATTATAATATGATACAAAAAGAAAACAATATTATACAACCAAATGCCAATAGTGAAAGGTAATCACTTACTCCCAAAAGTTTAGGGACGTAGAAGTTATAAGAATTACTGTAGGTAAAAAAATTGAGAAATATATAGTGTATTACAGTAATATCCAAATGGGAATATAAAATCCTAATTAGAAGCACTCACGTGGATTAGAGCCTATTGAGGATTGGCTCTAATCACTTGCACTGTTGTGTACTCTAGGTGACACACACCCTATGGATCCATATTTAATATTAACCTCAGAGATATGGAGATAAACAAAAAAGAGAGAAACAGAGAAACTTGCCCTGATGTTGAAATCCTCAATACAGTGTGGTATAGTAGTAAGAATTTAGATTGCTTCTCACCTTACTGAGAGCCGGTAACCTGGTTCTGAGTATACACATGTATGAGTCTTTATTAAGGGTGACATTGCCCTTCTTTTGACAGGATAGATGATCCACCAAAAATTAAAATCTAATGATACATACAAAGTGCTGGTGTAGTCGTCCAAAACGTGTTTCACCGATTCCGTTCGCTTTCTCAATTGGTAATTCACATCCTGTTCTTTTACATTTATATTTCCTTGCTATTGCATGGATAGGTTGCAGGAGATTGTGATACACCCAATCACGTGTGCTCCTGTTTAGGGGAATGTACAATATTGTCTGGCAGTGATCTATCCCATAATGGCGACGTCATCACTTCCCATCACGCATGACATCACTTCCGGGAACTTGGAAGCCATGTATTCATATCACTGTTCGCATATGTTCGGTCCTTTTCAATCTTTCACAGTGAATTCAACTCTCCTAACGCCGCTTCAATCACCTGGAGTTCCCATCCGTTCACCATATTGTATTACTGTAGGGTGATATTCAGTAGTTGTTCCATTTCTTTTTACACTGAAGTTGAATTATCCATTGTGTTTATGGGCAGAGTATTGGCAACAGTATGTCCATGTTATTAGTAGTCCTTCACTTATTTAATCCCTAAAATAATATGCTCAACATAAGAGCATTAAAAGACAGAAAATGACAATATATAATAGTTAGTGCAAGTGCTGTTAATTAGAATGTCTTTTTATATTTAAAAATCAGACACATTAATATTAGCTTAAATTAATCCATTATTGAGAGATTAGTGGATGGTATCCATGATGATTTGATGAACCACTAATCCATAAAAATTAGGTAATATAATATATATTAATGATAATAAAAATAGATACGAAATAAAAAAAATGTGTATATATATATATATAAAAATGATAAATATATAAAAAAATTATAAAATGTATATATCTTTATAAAAAGTGGCACAGTTCAAAATCATCATTGAGTACATATGGTTGCATAGTGTTAAAGGACCACTCTAGGCACCCAGA
>OW240913.1:238203914-238231208 GCA_933207985.1 Pelobates cultripes
CGGTTCATGGAGTCTGCAGTACTTTTTGTGTCTACACAGTAGTTATGGTGTCTACGGTGCTGATGGTCCTTTGGTGAGCGCTGGGAGCATCCTTTCTACGGTCCAACTTCCAGCCAGCTTGGATGCAACCGTAACACGAGATATCAACACAACCTTGGTGGACTCACTGGACAGAGACAGACTACCAAATTCACCAGGTCCAGTATTTGGTTGTGGGTGGGCTGCCAGACTAACTCAGGTACCGACTGGCATGAGGTCAGGTACCTGGTTAGTCTTCCTTGGAAGGGGAGATGTGTGGCAAAAATAACCTCGCTACTGGGTTTTGTAAGGGCCTGTTAAAGTGGCGTACAAATTGTTGAACGCCGTTCAACTCCCGCCGAAGCGTTGAAGTCCCGGAGAAGGTAAGGTTCAGTGGTGTTCGTGCTGTCGCCTGTCCGATTTTAGTTCCATGAACTCGACGGCAAAACACAGCTGAACCTTACCTTCTCCGGGACTTTTTTTTAATATCTCATCTAATAATATATTTAACTCATGAAATGTAAAGAAACTAATTCAAATTTTATAGAAAAAAAAAAACTTTTTAGAAAGCCTTGTCTATAAGTAGATCACTTATGATGGAAATAAAAAAAACAAAACAAAAAAAAAGTGTATGTGGAAAAAGAACTAAATGTTAAAATGGATATTAAAGAATGGGGTTCCTCATTGATAAGTATTACCAAAAATACACACTCTTTAAATCTAATAGAATCTTATTTCAAAGTACTTAATAGGTGGCACTTAAGAGGTGGCACAGAGAGAATGAACAAAATTTTCCCAAATGAAGATTCTCTCTGTTGGAGATGTCGATCAACGACAGGCACATATCTACATGTATGGTGGGACAGTGAAGATTAAAGACAAAAAATAAAATAAAATAAAATAAAAAACTTATCAGTTCCTCTTTACAACTCTATATTATAAAATAAAGAAAGCTCCAGAAGTGGCATTACTTCACTTTAATTGGCCACCTATGTCCCTTGTGAACAAACTGATTATAATTTACCTATTTTTGGCCACTAAATTAGTGATTTTTTGGTTATTAGTCAAAAAACTATTTTTGTATTTCAGGTCAAGATGGAACAACTGTTTAGCAAACAAAGTGTAAAAACAATAGAAAAACATATCACTGGAATATCTGCTTGGAAAAGTTAAATAATGTTCTAACAACATTTAGCTATTAGAATAATAGTAAAATCTCAAAAGAACGGGAAAGGTAATATATAATACAAGGTTTAATACAAGGTTTGTATAATCTTATAGATATTATATATTAAGTCTAAACCCTGGACATGAGTAGTAATTTCTGGCTGTTCAAGATAAATCCCCTCTCGTTCTTGGCACTGCATAGGAAGTTGGTATGATATGGCTGCTGTTTGGTATACTGCGATGTGTTGTGTTTTTTTTTTTATTTGTGTGCAAATTTTTAATGGCTACATGTATCTATGTTTGTATATACATGATTAGAAGCACATCAAATTTGTTATAGATTGGCATCATCGGAATATACAAGTATGTATATAGTATATATGTTTTAAATGGAAAAAAATAATATAGATTATAAATAAAACATTTTTTAACCATTTAAAGCAAAGGGCTGATGTACTACATGCTAATGCAGTTGCATTATCTAGTGTGCATGACTTTTTGGCAAAAGCTGCTTCACACACCAGTGTTAAGCTGGGCAGGGGGAGGATATGTGGCAGGGTCATAGAGGCTTTCTGTGTGACTAACAGATTGGAGCACTCTCTATTCCCCAGAATGATAGGGGTAATTGGTGGAAGTCAGCCCTTTCAAGTGAAAGTATTTAACCTGCACTAGTGTTTTAAAAGGTCATCCCATGAAGGCATCAGAGAAAGGAGTCAGTTAAGTCTAAGACCCTGAGACTCTAAAGGAAAAGGTACTGTGGAAAAGCATGTAAGTTTAAAGTGCTGTGCAAGCTTTAAGCTGTTTAAAACTGGGAACTGGATTAGCTGTCCAGTTGGATAGTTAGGAATACTATTGCTTAGTAAGTCTCCAAGTTGAAGTAGGATTTATTTTCTTTTTGTTTTATTCATTTCTTTGAAACACAGCATTGTATACCCTGTGGACAAA
Organism: Pelobates cultripes; assembly: GCA_933207985.1. Taxonomy (NCBI): domain Eukaryota; kingdom Metazoa; phylum Chordata; class Amphibia; order Anura; family Pelobatidae; genus Pelobates; species Pelobates cultripes. The sequence goes on from OW240913.1 coordinate 238,206,045, forward strand.
AGTAATGCTTTATTATAACCAAGTAACCTTCTTATGTGCACAGACCACCAGCATGGGGTCTCCAGAAAAAAGTTTGTTTTGCTTAAACTAATTATCTCCCAGACACTAGAGGTACCGTGTATACAACACCCCCAAACACATACAATAATAATAGGAACTCCCACAAGCCTTATATCCCTGGATAGCTTGGGTCTGAGCAACAAGTTGTCCAAATAGTGCTCAGATCCCTATAGCGTAGCCGAATCACCACCGGGGTAAAGTTTTGACCGACCGCACACGTGCCTGCTGTCCAAAATAGTTCCATAAGAAAAGGGGTAGTGGCCGGTGAATCTTTGGGAGCTCCTACACGAATTCACACAAATGTTCCCCTCGTTCCTTTCCCCGAACAGTGCTCTTCTGGCTTGTCTGTGAGAGAAGCAGGCGATGGTACAAGGTTCCGGGGGTTCGCAAGTTCAGGTTTTCGTCTTACAGTTCCATGCTCTCCCCAAACAAATACCAATGTCTGCATTCCGGAGACAAAATGGCTGCCATTCACTGTAGAATATGCGTTTGGTTATATGAATGTCGGCCACCCAGAGAGAGCGCTTAAGTTTATTGTTTTCTTTGAAGATCAGGGTGCATGGGCAAAAGATTTGATTTGGTTCGAAAATTAAGGTAAGTAGAAAACTTTGTCTGCTTTGGCAATTAAGATGAATGGCATTTGGTTGGGTTCAGCACTTAGGAATGTCCGAAGTGCCAAAGTTCCAAAGCATCAGAATGTCTGAATGGCACGAAATTCATACGAATGTACATTCAGAATGAAACGAATCGCACGTCTACTGGTCACATGAATGCAAACCAACACCCTGACAGCCTAATTTATATACTATCCCACCTCAGTGACAAAGTGTCAGTGACAAAATCACCATTAATGGGCTGTCCTCTAACATCAGTCACAAAAATTTGCTAATTTCATTGAACAAGGAATAGTGAAACCGGATTGGGCAAGCATGCATTACATTGGTCAAGATTCCTGTCATCATTCACATAATTCCCCTCGCTTTTTTGCCACTAAATCCGAATAACTTAGGCGCTTCGGAACGTCCGAACTTCATTACTTCGGACATTCGTAAGCATCTGAATGGCATAAAATTAATACGAATGTACATTGGGAATGAAACAAATTGCACATGTCTATTGAAGATAATGAGCCAGGGAGTAATCAGTGTTCGGTAGATAAAAGTAACAAACCAAGGAGAACAACTTGGGCTCAGGGAAAATGTAAATAGTTTAAGGGGCAGTTTGTCACATATACATTAGTGATGTACCGAACGGTGCGCTGGCGAACATAGCATGTTCGCGTTCGCCACGGCGGGCGAACATATGCGCGGTTCGATCCGCCCCCTATTCGTCATCATTGAGTAAACTTTGACCCTGTACCTCAGAGTCAGCAGACACATTCCAGCCAATTAGCAGCACACCCTCCCTAGCAGACCCTCCCACCTCCTGGAAGGCATCCATTTCACATTCATTCTCAAGCTGCATGCTTAGTGAGAGGAGGGAAAGTGTAGCTGCTGTTGATTAGATAGGGAAATGCATAGCTAGGTTAGGGTTAGGGTATGCATTTTTTTTTTTCTATGTAATGTAATTGCAGTTAGTTGTCTGCCACTGCTGCCAGCTTCTGTGTCAGGCTCACAGTGGATACTGTGCCCATTTTCCCAGTCAGTGCCACCACTCATATCTGGTGTCACAATAGCTTGCATTTAAAAACAAAAAACTTTTTTCACTGTTATAGATTGAATAGCAGTCAGTGTCCTTAAAGCGGGTGTCAGGCCTACAGCCTGTGCTCTGCACAACTGTGCCAGTGCACATTGCCACTCATATCTGGTCTCACAGTAGCTTGCACGCATAGTACCACTAATCCCCAAAAAATGACAGGCAGAGGCAGGCCACCCCGCAGGGGCCATCGTGGTCGTGGTGCTGTGATTCCCTTTGGCCCTAGAATAATGCCCAGTTTTCAGAGGCCACGTACCCTGAACTTGAAAAGTTCTGAGGACATAGTTGACTGGCTAACACAGGACACCCAATCTTCTACAGCCTCCGCTCAGAACCTTGATGCACCATCCTCCTCCAGCTTAGCTTCAGGCACCTCTCAAGATACCACTCACCCGCCTGCCGCCACCACCAAAACTAGCACCACAGCCGCTTCAGTTGGTATGTCAGAGGAGTTATTCACACATCCGTTTGAAGAAATGAGTGATGCGCAACCATTATTGCCAGAGGATGTAGATAACAGGGATATGTCTCAGGCAGGCAGCATTACACACATGGACGTACGGTGTGATGATGATGATGTTGTACCCGCTGCTGCTTCCTTTGCTGAGTTGTCAGATACAAGTGAAGCGGTTGATGATGACGATGCGTCCATGGATGTCACGTGGGTGCCCGCTCGTCAAGAAGAAGAACAGGGCGAAAGTTCAGATGGGGAGACAGAGAGGAGGAGGAGGAGACGAGTTGGAAGCAGGTGGGGAGGTCGTCGCAAGGAGCTAGTGGCACAGTCAGACAGCATGCATCGACACCCGGGGTCAGCCCGACAGCACGCCAATCAACGCATGCTGTGTCCACCACCAGAATGCCGTCATTGCAGAGCTCAGCAGTGTGGAATTTTTTTTGTGTGTCTGCCTCTGACAACAGCGATGCCATTTGCAACCTGTGCCAAAAGAAACTGAGTCGTGGGAAGTCCAACACCCACCTAGGTACAACTGCTTTGTGTAGGCACATGATCTCACATCACAAACGCCTATGGGATCAACACATGAGTACAAGCAGCACGCCTACTCTAAGCCGCCATCCTCCTCCTGGTCCAGCATCTTCAGCCACGTCAACCACTGCTGTCCTCCTTGCCCCCTCTCAACCATCCGCCACTCCGTCTCCCGCCTTGAGCAGTTCCCGCTCATCTGCCCACAGTCATGTGTCTGTCAAGGACATGTTTGAGCGTAAGAAGCCAATGTCAGAAAGTCACCCCCTTGCCCAGCGTCTGACAGCTGGCTTGTCCGAACTATTAGCCCGTCAGCTTTTACCATACAAGCTGGTGGAGTCTGAGGCGTTCTAAAAATTTGTAGCTATTGGGACACCGCAGTGGAAGGTACCCGGCCGAAATTTCTTTTCACAAAAGGCAATCCCCAACCTGTACTCGACTGTGCAAAAGGAAGTAATGGCATGTCTGGCACACAGTGTTGGGGCAAGGGTCCGTCTGACCACTGATACCTGGTCTGCAAAGCAGTGGGTACTTTATAAATGGCTCCACCTGCCACCCGTACAGCAACACAGTCTCCAGTTAGGAGGACCGACCAAGCATCTTCTTCCATCTCCCTGTTCCAAAAATCGCTGCCATATACACGTCCACTGATAGGAGACGCAACAGGTATTAAACTGATAAGAATAGTACTAAACACACCACTCCTATCTGGTGGCACATTAGATTGCACGCGCAGTGCCCCGTCTCTATTCCGCTCTTTGTCAGTGTGTATCAGGGGCTTTGAGGACGGGGAACAGTCTCTATTCTGCTCTTGCATTTCTATTTCTTCTTAGATAACAAAAAAATTCTGAGACGACGTTGGCAGGGCTCTTCACTTGTGTGACCTGTCATGAATTGTCATTTGAATGTTAATTTGAACTGTGTTGTCTGCAAACGTCAGAAAGTCACCCCCTTGCCCGGATGTTTTGTTCCTCAGATATATACTATACATTGTCGATGCTAACGATGTGGCTCCTGAGCCGCTAAGGTGCGTTCTGTGTGTGTCCCATGTGTGCAGCATCAGTTTAGTGGTCTCTAGCATGTGTGGTGTTGTCGGCCTCAGGTGTTTTGGCACCCAAAATAAGTGGTGCATGCCCAGTGGGATTCAATATCAACCCATTGCGGTGGGTTTTCTGCCCTGTGTGCCGTGGCCAGCGTGGCTAAAATGGCAGCCTTGTAGTACAGTTTAACGTCTGGGAAGCTCATGCCCCCCCTCCCTGTTAGTCTTTTGATTGTGGAGTGTGCCACCCTGGGTGTTTTATTCGCCCATGTGAATCTCGTGATGGTTTTTTGTAGTTTGACCATATTGCCTGGGGATGGGGAACTGCAGCGTGCGGAATAAATATTGTAGTTTTGGCAACAGTGACATTTTAAATGCCGCTATGCGCCCATGCCACGAGTGGAAGTCACTGTTCCATTGGTCTAACGTCTGAGTAATTTCCTGCAAGAGTTTCTCGTAATTGTATTTAAACATTTGGAAATTCGTCTTGGCTAGCTTGATCCCCAGAAATGTGATATAATCTTCCCTCCAGTCAAAGTTAAAGGATTCCGTCAGTGTTTGTAGGGTACGCCCTGGTAGGTGAATTCCCATCGCCTGTGTTTTTGTGAGATTAAGTTTGTAGTAGGATACTTTGTTATAGTCTTGTATGCACTGTAGTAGGTTCGGTAGGGATATTAGAGGTTGCGTCAGGGTCAAGAGTATGTCGTCCGCGAAGAGGTTGAGAGTGTACTCCCTGTCCCCCACTTGGACCCCGTGGATATCAGGGTGAGCTCTGATCACTGCAGCCAGAGGCTCCAGTGCCAGTACGTATAGCAGGGGGGACAGGGGGCACCCCTGTCTCGTTCCGTTGGTGATGACTATCTTTTTTGAGACAAAACCTGAATTAAGGACCTGAGCTCTGGGTGCCGAATAGAGTGCTCTGACTACAGAAATGAAGCCCTCCGGTATCCCATACCTCTTTAGGGCTGCCTCCAGGAATCCCCATCCCAGCCAGTCGAAGGCTTTTTCTGCGTCCAATGAGAGCAGAACCCCCCCTTCCCGTGTCGCCTCTAGGCTTTGCATGAGGTCAAGGACTTTTCTGGTGTTGTCTGCCCCCTGGCGCCCCGTCACGAATCCAACCTGATCATCATGTATATCGGACCCAGTCGAATAGCGTACAGTTTAGCCAGTATTTTGGTGTCAGTGTTGAGGAGGGATATGGGTCTAAAGTTTTGAGGGTAGGTTGGAGGTTTGCCCGGCTTGGGCAGAGTGATAATGTGGGCTAGCTGCATCTCCCCCGGTAGGGTTTGTGATCTTTCTGTTGAGTTGTCAGGGTCGGAAGGTTGAGTTTGTTTAGGTAAGTCTCTATCTCGGTATCTGTCGGGGTGGTTATGGTTGCGTCATTACGGAGGTTGTACAGGTCTCCATAGTACTGTGCAAACTCGTCGCTAATAGAGAGCAGCGACATAACTTTCCCCCCTGCTTTTGTGTGTAGGAATGCTATCTTCTGTGACTGCTGTCGCTTTTTTAACCTCGATGCCAGCAGTTTACCCGCTCTATTCCCCTGGGAGTAATGTGCTGTTATTTATTTTACATTTTTTTGGTGAGGCTTTACAGGACAGAGTGCTTCTCCACGGGACATGTTAACTCACAGGCAGCTGGCTCATCAAGGAACCAGAGCAGCTTTCCATGTACAGGTAAGACACGTGCAGCCGGTAAGGGTTCAGGCTCTTCTTCCTGGAGGATACGCTGCAAGACACAAGCATTGTAAGTCTACTTAGAGTTGGTGGATAAAGCAAATACAAAGAACAGTATTCATTGATCAATGCAGACACCTTATATCTTTGTTTAAGCTGCTGATCCCAAAGAGCCAGTCATTTCCAACTTCCTACTGGATTATATTCAAAGACTAAATGAACGTTAAGCAAGCTTGCGGCCTACAAGAACTTGAACTGGGGTTAGGCGGCCACTTTCCCTGCGCTACAGATCATAGCGTCGACTTACGCTAGCCCCCATCGGACCAGTGGGGGTCATCCCTGACCCGGCTGGGCAATGGCACATTGATATTCTGAACCACAAATCACCCCTAAAGATTGTCGGTGGGCGAGGAGTGGCAGTGTCCTAGATGGTGGACGACCCTGCTCATGTTACTCAAGGCAGGATGAGGCACTAAGCTGACCTGAAGTACTTACACAGTCAAATAATGGCTAATCTGGAGGAAGCCTTTGACTGTTTTGGGGACAAATGTTGTAGCCTGTTGAACGAGGTGACCTTGCTCGGGTCCCAGGTGTACGGTTCCTAAAATGGCTGCCATATACACGTCCACTGATAGGAGACGCGGAAGGTATTAAACTGATCAGAACAATACTAAACACACCACTCCTATCTGGTGGCACATTAGATTGCCCACTTGTATGCTTTGTTCTGTGGACTCACGTCATCCTTAATGAGGCGTTCTCTCATTTGGTCAGTTTTAGACTTGGGATAGTAACATGTAGAGTAATCAGTCGCCAGCCATGAAAGTAGAATAATGCCTGGTGCATCATCTTCATCTATAAATTTGACGATTGCAAATGTATTTGCTACTGCCATATCCAACTTTCACAGAAAAGTAACTCACTCTTATGAAAAAAATAAGATAAAGTATACACAAAATAAATGATGAAAGTAATATTATATATCATGTACCCTTGCCTTCATAAAAAATGCAGTTAAGAGGGGGCGTGGCCTGGAGCTCGAGCAGCATGGACGCACGTCTGTGAAGCTCCCGCAGCACTGGGGACGGAGCACAACTAAACGGACTACAGAGCACAAAATAAAGGTACCCAAAGACCCACAATGTCCCAGAGGCAGAAACAAAAAGCTGCCAAAGAAGAACGAGCGTCCTTTTTTATGGCCAGATCCGCCGCAAAAAAAAACCGCGGGAAACCGGCGGCCTAGTACAAGATGGCGGCGGAGATTGCTCCCGCGAGGGATCCATGTCACCTACAACTTCTATCACCTCCCTGGCAGAGGAACAGCCCCTTACCACAACCTCAATGAGGCTCATGCTGGCCGAACTAGCTGACAACTTTCAGCTGCTATGAAGAAACAACTGCACAACCTGGCAACAGAGTTAAGGAAAGATGTTGCAGATATAGGCCAGCCGCCATGCTCCTGGAATAAGAAACCGGATGAATGTCACGTCCGCCCGGTACGAAAAGCAGACCACCAAATGTCCTAACCAAACAAAGTACGACCGTGAAATCCTATAAACAACAACCTGAATGGCAACCTGAAAACCATTTACCGCCTATGTTCAAGACCACCCACACCAAAGCCAGCCCGCCAAATCAATTCAAATCGCATAGCCTAATAGGTACCAAGACGCCACACCAAGAGAGGAATGTCATCCAGCCCACGCTACTTTTTTCCATGGTGCCAACGAACGCGAGCTGCAACCGCGTACGTCAATCTCAAAAGGACACCATTTGTCTCTAAACACACAACAGAAAAGTCAACCGCATCGCCCTATACACCATGCAGTGGGATACAATACCCAGCCAAACTACTGATCCACCGCGAGGGGAAAATGCACGTGATACTCAACACAGAAATGGGGCTCCTTAAACTCAAGGACTGGGGCATACAGGTCGCAGAGGAGGTGAAACAACACCGCCATAAAATCCCCAGAGTAACAAGAGACTGGTCAACCGCCTGAACACCGCAGTCACCTCTTGCCTCCAGAAGGCGACAAGCGGTCACCGACCCATGAGTATTTAAGATGACAAGCATGTGAGTTTAAAGTAACAAATGTATTCATTCTGTTCCCCCTTTGGTTTGGTTTGGTTTTTTGCACCCACATTGCCAAGTACAGGTGCCCAAAGTTACAGGTTCAGGGGTTAGTTCACAGGACCTCTGGGGCACAGGCGCAATACTCTAGGGCCAACTCATTGGAAGGCCCCTGGATCAAAATCCTAGAGGGCGCCTCTATACTCTTGTTGCAACGCTGTGATCCCACTACTGCAACCACGGTTGAGTCCCCGGATTACGACCGGGCTCATACACCCACCCCCCAACGACTGTGACCGGGATTCTACCGGCGCATCTTGGCTCCCCGAGATGGAGCCCTTTCAGGCGTACTGCCTATCTGTTTGTCCCACACCCCCTATGTGTTTCTTACCTTCTAATGTCCCCTACCCCAGGCCCCACAAAGCATCAAAAGACGCCAACCACCACCCCATAACCATGCCGACTCGAAGACAACCAAACTAAGTGCCATTACAGATATGCCCACGATTAGATTTAGAGACTACCTAGAACACCGTTATGAAATTAGTCACCTACAATGTAAAAGGGCTAAACACCCCGGGCAAAAGGAGGCTACTACTGGGAAGATGTGTGACGAAGTGCCCTTAGCCACTTGTGCCTGGAGAGGACTGCTTGCCCGCCTCTTGCCCTGTGACTATGGCCCCTGGGATGTATTGCTCTTTAAAGACATGATTTGGGCATAATGGATTTGTGTTGTGCTGCTGCTGGCCCTTTAAGAACCATCTGGGGACATACTGTGGAGTTACTGGGTGGCCACCATTTCCTGTATGAGAAGCACATGGTGAGAACAATGGATGGCGGCCATTTTAACTCACAGACACTGTGTGGACTTTTAAACACGGTGCCATCTCGCCAGTATTTGGTGCACAGAGACATCGTGCGGTGGTTTTGGACTATACAGCAGGGGACACATTATACAGTGATTGTTTTTCATTTAGCCTGTATATGTTCTGCAGAATCTACATTAAACTGTATTTTCCAAAGTACTGAGCGGATCTGGGTGAATTTTGGATATGTGGTTCAACCAGATCCCCCGGTTCCAAGGATATACTTTTTATGGGGTTATTGCATGTTTTGGGGTCCCTGTGTGTTTTATGAAACTGTATTATTTCTGGCCAGCAGATAATTGAGCTTTGTGTATTGTAGAAACTCAATTATCTAGCCTGGCCCAGAGGAGGGGTTTTGTGTTGCATAAATTATGAGTTCTGTGTGCCAGTAAATCAGTCTTGTTCCAGCATTAAGCCTTGGCTCATGTTTGGGGGATTGGAGAAATACACTCTGGGGATTGCTATAATCACTATACTCCCCAGGGTATGATCACTAAGTTCTGCTAAGAGCTTGTTCCTGTTCCTGTTCCTGTTCCTGCTCTCTGGGGAAAGAGAGGTTCACCCACTGGAAGCTGGATCCTGGCCTTGGGTCCAGGGTGGGTGGAGACAGCAGAGAACCCGGCGCAGTTGCATCGCTGGAAGTGGGGTCTGCAGTGCTGATGGTGTCGGTTGGAGTGCTTGGAGTCCTCAGCGAGCACTAGGAGCATCGATTGGTGGAGGTACTCAGTCGGAGTGCCAGCGTTCCGTCACACTCACGAAAAACCAGATCGACATAGCATGTATCCAGGAGACACACTTTAGGGACGACCACACCCCGGCAATATACACAAAGGTGTACCCCACTCAGTTCCACTCCCAGGCCGCCACTAAATCAAAGGGGGTAACAGTCCTTATTCACAAAGATGTAGCAATTACCATACACCATCTCGCCAGTATTTGGTGCACAGAGACATTGTGCGGTGGTTTTGGACTATACAGCAGGGGACACATTATACAGTGAAAAACCAGATCGACATAGCATGTATCCAGGAGACACACTTTAGGGACGACCACACCCGGCAATATACACAAAGGTGTACCCCACTCAGTTCCACTCCCAGGCCGCCACTAAATCAAAGGGGGTAACAGTCCTTATTCACAAAGATGTAGCAATTACCATACACCAAAAGAGTATAGACCCGAAGGGTAGATATATTATATTAGTGGGCCAGTTCAACAGCATCCAACTTACGCTGATAGCCACATACTTCCCCAACAAGCGACAGGGACAATACCTGCGAATGCTGCTTAACAAAATTGACGGGATTAAACAAGGCAATATAATCCTATGTGGGGATTTTAATAGTATCCAGTCGCCCACACTAGATACAACAGCCACTCTCACAGGTAACAGTAAAAAGAGAATAGCCGCTACAAGCAAACTAACCACTAAGTTGATAGAAGATTATGACTTATACGATGCATGGAGGGCACTAAACCCAGAGGAGAGGGACTACACCTTCCACTCAAGGGCTCATAACACATACACACGCATAGACGCAATCTTCCTGGATAGGACACTCCTGGCACAACTCAATAAATGTACAATAGGGGAAATAACATGGTCAGACCATGGACCGGTGTACCTAGATCTCCTTGACGCCTACCAATTCAAGGGGAGGGGGACGTGGCGACTGAACGACTCACTTTTACTGAACTCAACCTTTGTGCGGGAGAGTAGGGAAGCACTCCAAAACTATTTTACAACTAATGCAGGACAGGGGTCTCAGATACTACAGTATGGTCAGCACATAAGGCAGTTATGAGAGGGGTATTTATCAGAAGGGCATCCTTCCTGAAACGGCACCACCAAACCACACTCCTAGACTGTCACAAACAAATAGCACTGGTAACCAAACAAAACAAACAACAACCCTCCCCAGCACTGGCAGCACAACTAAAAAAGCTGCACTCGAGGCTAAATGAACTAAACGCAGAAAAAACAAAAACCTTACTCTATAGATTAAAAGCCAATGTCTACCACAACGGAGGCAAAGCCAGTAAATACTTAGCCAATAGACTGAGAGCCAGATATGCCAACACAAAAATTACTAGAATCACGGGGGCAGACGGCAAAATACACCACACGCCAGCGGACATCAGCAAAGAATTTGCTGAATTCTACTCCAAACTATATAATCTACAAACACTAGACACCACACACAGGGCAAGCCCCGAGGACATAGGCGAATACCTGAGACAAACCAATCTCCCCCAAATATCTCAAACACAAAAAACAAATCTGACAAAACCCATAGAAATTCAGGAAATCCTGAAGGTAATAGCAGGCCTCCCCAATGGAAAATCCCCAGGGGCAGACGGCCTCACTAATGCCTACTATAAACTCTTTGCCAAGGAACTCGCCCCACACCTACTACGAGTGTATCATGCAGCCTCGAACTCAGGAACACTACCACCGGAGATGCTACTGGCCACAATTGTCACACTCCCCAAACCAGGAAAGACACCAGATAAATGCCAAAACTATCGCCCGATCTCACTGCTCAATACTGATGCCAAAATATACGCTAAAATACTAGCCAACAGACTCAAAGACATGCTACCCGATCTCATAGGGGATGACCAGACCGGGTTCGTGACTGGTAGACAGGGATTAGATAACACTAGAAAACTGACTCTACTACTAGAGGGCCTACGGAGACATAGGAAAGGAGGACTGTTACTAGCCCTGGACGCGGAAAAAGCGTTTGATCGCCTTAACTGGACCTTCCTAGACAGAACCCTAAGAGCGTACGGACTCCCCCAAACAACGATAAATCAAATATTCGCTCTATACTCCACCCCGGCAGCACAAGTCCTCCAATCAGGATTCAAATCCAACCCCTTTGCCGTCTCTAATGGGACGAGACAAGGTTGCCCACTCTCCCCTCTCCTATATGTGTTGGCACTGGAACCCCTCCTTCGCACCATCAGGGCCCACCCCGAGATTAAGGGTATTACAGTAAAGAACATCGAATACAAAATCAGTGCCTTTGCAGATGACGTCTTACTCTATGTAACACAACCCCAGGATTCATTACCTCACATAATGCAGGCAATAAGAACATACGGTCTCCTATCGTACTACTCCCTAAACTCTTCGAAAACACAAGCCATGGGGATTAATCTTCCCTCCACTTTAACCGAATCGCTACGCATCAAATACGACTTCGAATGGAGGAAAGACTATATAACATACCTAGGGCTCCACATCACCAGATAGAACAAAGACTTGATAACGGGGAATTATAGAGTCTGGAAGGAGTGCAAGTCAACCCTCAAAAAATGGGAGCACTTGTTCCTTACGTGGACAGAAAGAGTGACAGCACTGAAAATGTCCATACTCCGCAGGCTACAATATATTTTCAGAACGTTGCCCATAAAGATCCCCCAAACATACTTTAAAACAGTCCAAAGAGATGCCAACGCATTCATATGGGAAGGCAAGAAAACACGAGTAGCGAGGAAACTGCTAGCAGCTCCGCAGAGGGCAGGCGGCCTGGCAGTCCCAGACATACGAGCCTATTATCATGCTTCCATATTAGCAGCGGCATTATCACACCTGATAGATCAACCACCCCCACAGTGGGTGACACTGGAAAGACACCTGATGGAACCATACGAACTATCACATGTAATATGGCTCCCCAAACCACTTAGACCACCAATGGTAGAACCCCCCGAGCAGATCAACTTACTCCTACAGGTATGGGACACACACAGGAACAAACTTAGCTCGAACTCCCAAGTTTCACAAGCCACACAAATACAGGCACTAACATACTGCATACCTACATTTCATGCAACACCATGGCACGATAGAGGCGTCACGACCTTAGCACAGGCCCACACAGGGAAAAGGCTCACAGACTTCAACACACTACAACAAACATATAACATACCGAATACCTCGCACTTTTCATACAGACAACTAGCATCATTCCTCCATAACCACAACCCAGATAGCACACAGCAGGACCCAGGCCCACACATACACACCCTTTGGGAAGACATATGCATCAAGCGTAGACTCCCAAAGATATACCGACCATTATCATCCTGTTACAAACAAATTCTACAATACACCCCACTAGCGGAAGCATCACCGGCGATACAATGAGGGAGGGAGCTGGGCACAGACCTAACCAACCAACAATGGGAAGATATAGTGACCTCCCCTAGAAAACTGATAAAATCAGCAACACTCATAGAGCAGCACATGAAGATGGTATATAGGTGGTACTTGGTCCCCGAAAAGCTACACAAACTCTACCCATCCAGCTCACCAGAATGCTGGAGATGCACCAAACATATTGGTACCACGGTACACGTCTGGTGGCACTGCCCACTGATACAGCCTTTCTGGAAAGCCGTCCAGAAGGTACTTAAGGAACTCTCACTCGACGAACCACAATACGAACCAAGCACGTACCTCTTGCTTGTGCTCCCCCCCAAGACACCTCCCTTTATAAAGAAACTCGTATACCATCTCCTACTCACTGCCCAATGCGCAATCGCAAGGGCATGGAAAACTCATGCTACTCCGCCCATAGAATTAGTACTAGCAGAAATAGACAACCAAAAAATTTATGAGAAACGATTCAATACAGTATGCCCCCCAAATGAAATTACACTGGCTACCTGGGAGAGGTGGGAGACGTGGAGACGGGAGCACCCAACATAAAGAATACCTACCACACCCCTCCTGAAACACAGAATAACTGGGAAAGAAAAGAGGGAAGGCTGGGTATATAGATAGATAGAGGATACTGGACTAGACTCAACGAGGTCACAAACATCAAAATCTAAAATCTACAATCATAAATCCAAAACCAAGAACATATGTACCGCATAGACTTACTCGTCCAGAATAAGGCATAGTAGGAAATATGTGTAACTATGTAACGGCTTGATGTAACTACTATATGGAAATGCTTGTGTGATGCTTACCCCTTCCCCCCCCCCACCCTCCTTTTCTTCTGTACCCCCTCCCCATCACCCGGCCCTCCTTGAACAATATGTGAAAATAATAAAAATTGTCAAATTAAAAAAAAAAAAAAAATGCAGTTAAGAAATGAATGAAATTACATAAACTGGATAGATTAATAAAACTTGCAGATTAGCCACTTCCATGCCATGTAATGGAAGGGGTTAATGCCCCCAGAGTGTCAGGCGTGTATTCTAAACACAGGACAACCCCTTGATTGAAATGCATCCTTCCATGTTTCCAGTCAGGCCCTGCCCCACCAGCCGTGTTGATTCTTAATGAGTTGAGGGATCTCTTCCCTTCACCTTAGCCAGACGGCTGGAGACCATACAGTACAGCCTTATTGCGGCCAAAGGCAGGCGAAATACTGCTTAAATAGCAGTACTGAGCTTTAGTTAACCTCACCTCTGGTACGGTTTAAGATCCTTTCGCCTGCCATTTGGGTGACCTTGCTCGGGTCCCAGGTGTGCGGTTCCTAAAATGGCTGCCATATACACGTCCACTGATAGGAGACACGAAAGGTATTAAACTGATCAGAACAATACTAAACACACCACTATCTGGTGGCACATTAGATTTCCCGCGCAGTGCCCCAAATTTGAAGTAAGAGGGCCGACCAAGCATCTTCTTCCATCTCCCTGTTACAGAAATCACTGCCATATCCATACAAATTGTACAGAATCTCCAGGCTAGGTTTCCAGGGACAAATGTTGTCGCCTGTTGAACGAGGTGACCTTGCTCAGGTCCCAGGTGTGTGGTTCCTAAAATGGCTGCCATATACACGTCCACTGATAGGAGATGCGAAAGGTATTAAACTGATAAGAATAGTACACCACTCCTATCAGTAGGTCCCCCCCATTGTGTATCAGGGTCCCTGAGGACAGGTGTCAATCCATATCTGCCAAGTAACCCTATGTAGGGGGACCAGTCCCTATTCTGCTCTGTGTCCGTGTGTATCAGGGGCTCTGAGGACAGATGTCAATCCATATCTGCCAAGTGACCCTATGTAGGAGGAACAGTCCCTATTCTGCTCTGTGTCAGTGTGTATCAGGGTCTCTGAGGACAGGTGTCAATCCATATCTGCCAAGTGACCCGATGTAGAGGGAACAGTCTCTACTCTGCTCTGTGTCAGTGTGTATCATGGTCTCTGAGGACAGGTGTCAATCCATATCTGCCAAGTGACCCTATGTAGGGGGAACAGTCTCTATTCTGCTCTGTGTCAGTATGTATCATGGTCTCTGAGGACAGATGTCAATCCATATCTGCCAAGTGACCCTATGTAGGGGGAACAGTCTCTATTCTGCTCTGTGTCAGTGTGTATCATGGTCTCTGAGACCGGTGTCAATCCATATCTGCCAAGTGACCCTATATAGGGGGAACAGTCTCTATTATGCTCTCTGTCAGTGTGTATCATGGTCTCTGAGGACAGGTGTCAATCCATATCTGCCAAGTGACCCTATGTAGGAGGAACAGTCCCTATTCTGCTCTGTGTCAGTGTGTATCAAGGATCCTTAGGACAGGTGTCAATCCATATCTGCCAAGTGACCCTATGTAGGGGGAACAGTCCCTATTCTGCTCTGTATGAGGAGGAGGAACGGGAAATGAGTAGCTCGGCATCCAACCTTGTGCAAATGGGGTCTTTCATGCTGTTGTGCCTGTTGAGGGACCCGCGTATAAAAAGGCTGAAGGAGAACGACCTGTGCTGGGTGTCCACGCTACTAGACCCCCGGTATAAGCAGACAGTGGCGGAAATGTGACC
This sequence comes from Pelobates cultripes, assembly GCA_933207985.1. Classification (NCBI taxonomy): domain Eukaryota; kingdom Metazoa; phylum Chordata; class Amphibia; order Anura; family Pelobatidae; genus Pelobates; species Pelobates cultripes. The sequence goes on from OW240913.1 coordinate 238,221,222, forward strand.
GAATTACAAGTCGGAAAGGATGCAGCATTTGCAAAATAAATTAAAAAGTATGTTTTACACAGCGTATAAGGGTGATGTCACAGCACAACGGGAATCTAACAGGGGAAGAGGTGAAAGTCATCCTCCTCCTCCTCCCACGACCACGCCATATCTGCCAAGTGACCCTATGTAAGGGGACCAGTCCCTATTCTGCTCTGTGTCCGTGTGCATCAGGGGCTCTGAGGACCGGTGTCAATCCATATATCAAGGTGTCAATATGTCATATGTCAGGTGTCAATCCATATTCATTGTGATTTAGGAATGTTAGGTGATTTCTGCCCTTTATGGATTAAAACCAGACTCTGCATCAACTGTGTATTTTTCCATGGGAGTTTTGCCATGGATCCCCCTCCGGCATGCCACAGTCCAGGTGTTAGTCCCCTTGAAACAACTTTTCCATCCCTATTGTGGCCAGAAAGAGTCCCTGTGTGTTTTAAAATTCGCCTGCCCATTGAAGTCTATGGTGGTTCGCCCGGTTCGCGAACATTTGCGGAAGTTCGCGTTCGCGAACCGAAAATTTCGTGTTCGCGACATCACTATTCAGTAGATATGATATTCTTGATTTCTTTCTATACTACTATCTTTAACTATCATACTCCTTTACTGTAACTAGTGCCCACGAAGGCACTATTCTTATTCCATGGATTTCCTTCTTTGGTAACTATATTAGCCTTACAATATACTCCTTATTAGTTGCTTGTGAAATCTGACAACTACAGAGTGTTAAAGCCATTTACTCAGTGTGCTAAATAACATATACGGGAGTGAAACAGACATATATCGGCAAATCAACTCTCGTTAAGAACCTATTGTATCAAACACATTTTTTTGATATGCAGCTTTTACAGGTATCACAAGCGCACTGAATAAACCGATAACATTGCTCTCGCTAAGGGGTATGTATGAATGCACTGTGTAGCAGATGGCACCAGGCGACCCTACAAGAAATACTGTATAAAGCTGCATACGTGTATCTGCTGTAATTTCTGTGCATTTAAAAAGACTTGTATTCCTCTGATTGTTCGGTAGTTTCATTCCCTTAGTTTATTCGAATGAAACTACCGAACAACCAGACCTCCCTGTGTGAAGTGTGTCCTCAATTACCCGTTGCAACATTGTTGCGAGCGGGTAATTGAACAGTAAGTAGCCGTCCTTTGTTCTCGGGGGTGGCCGCCATTCGACAAACGAACACGTGGCGGCGGCCATTTTAAAACTCCCGAACAGCGGTGTTTTGCCGTCGAGTGTCTGGAACTAAAATCGGACACTCGAGTAGGCGAACACCGCTGAGACCTCCACAGCCCTGGTCCGTTCGGTTCCAAACTACCGAACGGCCCCTCGTTCGGTAAATAGAAAATACCGAACGAGGGGATTCAGGCGAACCCTCCCTAGCCTCTATAGCTAGAGGCTTTCGTGTATTTTATTCCCTTATGCCAGGACCGACCGCAAGGCCCATTCACATGGAACCGAATTCGGCTATCTCAGTTCGTGCGGTCGGTCATTTTATTCCCTCCATACTTTTCCCGAACCCCTGGTCCGATCTGGGTGATTTTTGGATATGTTGTTCACCCAGATCAGGGCTATCAGGGGGTGTAGGATTTAAAGGGGTACCCCTACGTTTAGGGGTACATCCAGAAACGGGGGGAATTGGTGTGCTGGATAAGGGGATTATGATGCTGGCTGAGGGGAGGGGATGTGTGGGAGGTTACCAGGACAGGATTGGCTACTGTAATAATTACTGTAAATCCCTCCCTTGCATGGGAGCATGCTTTATAAGGAGACTGTGATTAAAGGCTTGTCAGTTATGCTCCTGAAACTGTGTGTCGTCCAGTTATTGGGATTGCTGTTGGGATATTGCTGTATTTTACCTGCTGGAAACCCTGCCTTTGGATTTATTATTTACTTGTTCCTGAGTCTCACTTGGATTATAAGCGGAGATAACCTGGGTAATATTGTATCTCCGCTACATTGGTTGGCAGCGCTGGGATCCAGACTCACAGAGGAACAAGCCTAAATGGAGTACGGATGGAGATTGATTTTGCCACACTAAAACGCTCCACGCTAAAAGACCTTCTGGAGGCAAGGGGTATCCAAGCCAGCAATAAGACAAAAGCGGCACTTATCACTGAACTGATGGCGGAGTACCGAATGGAAGGCGATTCGGTTCCCGAACAGGGGAATTCGGGAGAAACACCGGAACAAAGGGAGTTCCAGAGGCAGGTACAATTTCGGCTGTCTTTCTATGGGGAACACCCTCCAACAGAGATTATTTCCAAAACGATAACGGAGGTCCAGGAATTTATACTGAGGAGTCAAACAGCGGCCCCAGAACGCAGCTCTGCAGTAAATATGCCACAAGAAGGTAAGCCAAAAATACCATACCAGGCTTTTAAAACATATGTGGAGGCAGAGGAAGATATAGACGCTTTCCTGCAAGATTTCGAGAGACTGTGTGCACTACATAGAATCAGCGCAGAGGACTGGGTACCTATTTTGGCAGGGAGGTTAACTGGGAGGGCAGCTGAGGCATACCGGACTGTACCAAATGATGAAATACGGAATTACCACAAAGTGAAAGAAATTATATTGGCCAGGTATGCTATAACACCAGAAGCATACCGGCGGAGATTCAGGGATTTAAAGAAGGTGGAGAAAGACTCACATGCTGAGTGGGCATGCAGACTACAACGAGCAGTCTTGGGGTGGGTGCAAGCGAGCAAGGCACGGTCTATGGAGGATGTATTGCAAATGGTACTGCTGGAGCAATTTTATGAAGGAGCAACCAGCGAGGTACAGGAGTGGGTAAGAGACAGAAACCCTACCTCCCTTACCGAAGCAGCCAGGAAGGCAGACGAGTACCTGGATGCACGCAGGCAGCAAAAACCTGCAGCTCCAAAAGTACCTTTTAAAACCTTTGGGGGAAACAACTACACGCCAGCTCTACCAAGGTCACTACCACCACCACCACCACCCGCTGCACAGCCACGTTTCCGCCAGCCCACGTCGGGCCCTTGCCACCACTGCCAGAAGTGGGGACATTATAAAAGGGAATGCCCCCAGTTGCGGGACCGTTCCACCTGGATCCGACCCGGTCCACCACCACCACCACCGAGAGCCGCCGCAGCCCATCACTACCAGGACATCGTGGCCACACCGTATGGTTCAGCAGTTCCCATCACAACCGTAGAGCAGTGGGAGGTACTGCACGAGGCAGATCCTGTCCAGGCTAACGCAGACAACCGCCAGCACCAGAGGCAGACCGTGTATCTGGAGGGTAAAGCGGTTCAGGGGCTACGTGACTCAGGAGCCACCATCACCCTGGTAAAAAGTCACCTGGTCTCAGACCAAGCTAAACTTAGTAAGACTGTGGCCGTCAGGGTAGCCGGGGGAGCAGTATACCGGCTACCCACAGCAAGGGTACACTTGCATTGGGGAGCGGGGGCAGGGCATGTGGAGGTGGGGTTGATGCCGCAGTTACCGGCGGAGGTTTTATTGGGGAACGATCTGGGGAGGCTCACATCTGCTTTTGAGCCCCAGACACCCACCACAGGAGAAGCTCACCCTGTGGTCACTCGACAACAGGCCCGCACCCAGGACTACAACACACTCCCGGAGGTCCAGGTAAGAGATCCTTCCCCTTCCCTTGACTGTGTTCCCTGGGCCCCTCCTAACGAATTTGCAGCTGAGGTAGTGACTGACCCCACCTTGCAGGTGTATAGGGACAAGGTGACAGCAGACACGCCTGGGGGGGAGGGCGAGAGGTTTATTTGGGACAACCAGCTGTTATATCGGGAGACGGATAAGCAAGTATCCAGGTCAGACCCGATTGTGATGAGGCAGTTAGTGGTACCTCAGCGGTACCGGGTGGAGTTACTACGGATAGCTCATGACATTCCGCTATCTGGACATTTAGGGGTCAGCAGGACCCGATACAGGTTAACCCAAAGTTTCTTTTGGCCGGGAATTAGCCAGGAGGTGCGCAGGTATTGCAACACGTGCGATACCTGTCAAAGGGTGGGGAAAAGGGGGGACCGGCACAAGGCCAAGTTACATCCCCTCCCCATAATCGAGGAACCCTTTAGCAGGGTAGCAGTTGACCTAATAGGACCCCTCAACAAAGCAAGCCCGTCAGGTAAAAGATTTATCCTGACCGTAGTAGATTATGCCACTAGATATCCAGAGGCGGTGGCCCTGACGAATATACAGGCTGAGACAGTAGCTGAAGCCCTGATGAAGATATTCTCCCGGGTGGGACTCCCCAGGGAGATTGTCTCCGATCAGGGCACCCAGTTCACCGCCGAAGTCACGCAGCGCCTCTGGAAGTTTTGTGACATTAAGCCGGTCATTAGTTCCCCTTACCACCCCCAGACGAATGGGCTCTGCGAACGTTTCAACGGTACATTGAAACAAATGCTCCGAACCTTCGCAGAGACCCACAAGGACTGGGAGAAGTTCCTGCCGCACCTCCTCTTTGCTTACCGGGAGGTGCCGCAGGAATCCACTGGGTTCTCCCCATTTGAACTATTGTTTGGCCGCAGGGTACGAGGGCCTTTAGATTTGATCAGAGAGCATTGGGAGGGAGAACGGAGCACTGACGGTACCCCCATCATACCCTATGTGTTGGCATTCCGAGACCGCCTTGAGGCCTTAACTCAGACGGTACGCGAGAATTTGCAGGCGGCTCAGACACGCCAACGCACATGGTATGATCGGGGCGCCAGGGACCGTAGCTTTCAGGTCGGGCAGAAGGTGTTAATCTTAAAACCTGTCCGACACGATAAGCTACAGGCCGCCTGGCAGGGCCCTTATAAGGTGGTGGAACAACGGTGTGACACCACTTATATAATCGGCTCGTGCGTTGGTACTGGGGGGCGACGCATGCTCCATGTGAACATGATGAAGCCCTACCAGGAGCGCTCGGAGGAAGTGACCGCTATATGTGCGCCGAACTCCGAAGAGTTTGACAGTTTACCTCTCCCGGATCTGCTGGGAGAGGGTCAGTTATCCGGGGACTTAGGGGAGGTCACCCTGGGGGATCGGTTGAGCCCACAGGAGCGGAGCGAGGTACAACAGCTGTTGAGGGAGAAGCAGGATATCTTCTCTAATGTACCTGGTTACACTCCTCTGGCCACTCACAGAGTAGACACCCCAGGGCAACTTCCCATGCGTCAGACCCCGTACCGCATCCCAGAAGCGGTACGGGCGAACATGCGCAAGGAGATAGATGAGATGCTCCAGCTGGGGTGATTGAGCCCTCTGACAGCCCCTGGACATCTCCGGTAGTCCTAGTACCAAAGCGGGACGGCACGACCAGTTTTGTGTAGACTACCGGAGATTAAATGAGAAGACGGTATCGGACGCCTATCCTATGCCCAGGATAGACGAACTCCTGGATCGGATGGCGAGGGGGCACTATCTCACCACAATTGACTTGTGTAAAGGGTATTGGCAAATACCCTTGGCACAAGACGCCATCCCTAAGTCGGCCTTTGTCACCCCATTCGGCTTGTACCAATTTAAGGTCATGCCGCTTGGGATGAAAAACGCCCCGGCTACTTTTCAGCGGATGGTGGACCGCCTCCTAGATGGGTTCCAGGATTATACCTGCGCATACCTCGACGATATTGCCATCTTCAGCAATACCTGGCAGGAACACCTGACCCATATAGGAGCGGTCCTAGATAGGATTAGGGCCGCTGGTTTAACGCTGAAACCAGCCAAATGCAGCATAGGAATGGCTGAAGTACAGTACCTAGGTCATCGGGTAGGATGCGGCAAGCAAAAGCCGGAACCCGCCAAAGTAGAGGCTGTAGCTCAATGGCCCACCCCTAGGACTAAGACCCAGGTGTTAGCGTTCTTAGGAACGGCCGGATACTACCGGAAATTTGTCCCGAATTACAGTGCCCTGGCCAAACCTCTCACCGACTTGACCCGTAAAAACCTACCCCGCCAAGTAACCTGGACCCCGGAGTGTGAACAGGCATTTCAGTTGTTAAAAGATGCATTGACAAATGCCCCTGTCTTGGCAGCTCCCAATCCAACTAAACGTTTTCTTGTCCACACAGACGCTTCTATGTTTGGATTGGGAGCAGTATTAAGCCAAGTCGGGGCCGATGGCGGAGAACATCCCGTGGCTTACATCAGCCGGAAACTGTTACCTCGAGAAGTAAGCTACGCCGCCATCGAGAAAGAATGCCTGGCTGTGGTGTGGGCCCTGAAGAAATTACAGCCCTATTTGTACGGACAAGCTTTTTCCCTGCTCACGGATCACAACCCGCTAGTATGGCTAAACCGGGTGGCTGGGGACAATGCCCGGCTGCTGCGCTGGAGTCTGGCGCTGCAGCCCTTTGACTTTAATATCCAGTACCGCCCGGGTAAACAGAATGGGAATGCTGATGGGTTGTCTCGACAAACTGACCTAGAGAAATGATCCGTGGGCCTCCCCGGACATCCCCAAGCCGATCCGTGTTGGATCAGACTGTGTATGCCGGCTTGTGGGCAAGGGGGAGCAGTGTAGCCGATGGCACCAGGCGACCCTACAAGAAATACTGTATAAAGCTGCATACGTGTATCTGCTGTAATTTCTGTGCATTTAAAAAGACTTGTATTCCTCTGATTGTTCGGTAGTTTCATTCCCTTAGTTTATTCGAATGAAACTACCGAACAACCAGACCTCCCTGTGTGAAGTGTGTCCTCAATTACCCGTTGCAACATTGTTGCGAACGGGTAATTGAACAGTAAGTAGCCGTCCTTTGTTCTTCGGGGTGGCCGCCATTCGACAAACGAACACGTGGCGGCGGCCATTTTAAAACTCCCGAACAGCGGTGTTTTGCCGTCGAGTGCCTGGAACTAAAATCGGACACTCGAGTAGGCGAACACCGCTGAGACCTCCACAGCCCTGGTCCGTTCGGTTCCAAACTACCGAACGGCCCCTCGCTCGGTAAATAGAAAATACCGAACGAGGGGATTCAGGCGAACCCTCCCTAGCCTCTATAGCTAGAGGCTTTCGTGTATTTTATTCCCTTATGCCAGGACCGACCGCAAGGCCCATTCACATGGAACCGAATTCGGCTATCTCTGTTCGTGCGGTCGGTCATTTTATTCCCTCCATACTTTTCCCGAACCCCTGGTCCGATCTGGGTGATTTTTGGATATGTTGTTCACCCAGATCAGGGCTATCAGGGGGTGTAGGATTTAAAGGGGTACCCCTACGTTTAGGGGTACATCCAGAAACGGGGGGAATTGGTGTGCTGGATAAGGGGATTATGATGCTGGCTGAGGGGAGGGGATGTGTGGGAGGTTACCAGGACAGGATTGGCTACTGTAATAATTACTGTAAATCCCTCCCTTGCATGGGAGCATGCTTTATAAGGAGACTGTGATTAAAGGCTTGTCAGTTATGCTCCTGAAACTGTGTGTCGTCCAGTTATTGGGATTGCTGTTGGGATATTGCTGTATTTTACCTGCTGGAAACCCTGCCTTTGGATTTATTATTTACTTGTTCCTGAGTCTCACTTGGATTATAAGCGGAGATAACCTGGGTAATATTGTATCTCCGCTACACACTGTTTGATTCGATGTGCACTCTAGCCCCTCTTGATATAGCAGAAACAGAGCATGCAACGGTAGCAATTCGGCTATTGCACCCTGTCAGTATTAGCAGACACTGTTTATACTGTTAGACAGGAAAAAGGCTACATTTCGTTCACTTGATTTGCCAACCATTCTGATAATAGACTGTATCTATTTTCGTTCACACAGTCATCAGATACTTCTTTGCGAATATATAAAGTGAACAGCCTTGAAGTAATCCATAGGTACAGTGACCCCTAGTGGTCAATTATTAATATGACATTTCTGGCAGAACAATCTTTGTAATATGCCAAAATTCTCACTTTTGTGCTATTACAACTAGCCATTCATTAGATAATAATATCTATACTGAGGCAATTAGCTCGTTTGCTTTTAGTGGGGCTTTGGAGATAATCTCTCTCCTTTCTACTCCAAACACTACCACTACTAGTGTTATGGGCAAATGCAAATATTACAAGTTTTAGAATGAAATGTTGTATTTCTTAAACTGTGTACTTTGTCTTTAAGAGATATTGCAAACTGACAAGGTGTTAGAAATGGAACATATTGTTTTTCATAGATGTTTCTTTAAGCAATAACCTCAGTGCATAATATGTTTGCGCCATTTTGTCCCAGACAAATTACAATAACAATAATGCATAAACAAGCTTCAAGGCTATACTACGACACTTGCAGTACACAATATACCGTGGTAACCCCAAGTTAATGGAACTTCCCCAAATCCAGGAATCTCCCACGACTGTACACTTACGACTTAGTATAAACAACAGATAACCTATTCAGACTTTAAGATGCCATCTTGAACTAAGTCAGGAAAATTTCCATGACGTATACACCCTTTAGTTATGGCCTTGTATGTTTGCCAAGTTAAGGGAGGTCCTAAATTAAATAAAGTAAAAGAACTACAGTAACCTAAAATGGAGACATCTAAGGTATAAATAGGTGTACTTTTGAATGTTAAGACACAGAGGAGAGACTTGGAGACAGACGCTGCTCCATCTTAAAATGACAGAGAGGCTGACATGATGACATGTTCAGAAGGGTATGTTAACCTATTAATGATATTTGCAAGCATGTAATTTAATTTTATAAACTCTGCTATAATGGATTTTATATTTTTATATAATAAATATCCAAAAAGACAATCTTGCTTCCAAGACAATCCTTATTTTATATTGTATTCTCAATTATTTATATATGTTAAATAGAGGATCTCTTACACTATATAAAATTATGGCTAAGATATCTGTATGGCCCTACTAAGTTCTATGCTTTAAGACATTATAGTGGTAAATAAGGGAACTACTACTAGAGTGTACGCAGACTCTGGAACCTGTACACAATATATTTCTATATTCTCACTCACTAGTATAACCAATTTTTGTTTAATGTTTCCCCACAATCCCTCTTTCTCCCTCTATATACGCCCTCAGCACCTATAGGTGGTCCTTTGTGCTTGTCTAATTTTGGACACATTATCACATTAGATTAAGAGAGGCAGTCTATTCAGGAATGTCTTTTGTATTAGACCAATAAAGTATCTTCTAAATCATCTGTACTTTCTGCTCCTGATCCAACTAAACGCTTTCTCGTCCATACAGACGCTTCTATGCTTGGATTGGGAGCAGTACTGAGCCAAGTCGGAGCAGATGCGGCGAGCAACTTATCTAAGCCGGAAACTTTTGCCCAGGGAAGTAGATACACTGCCATTGAAAAGGAGTGCCTGGCGGTGGTGTGGGCCCTCAAAAAGCTGCAACCTTACTGGTATGGACAACCGTTTACCAGATCACAACAAATTTGGGGCACTGCGCGTGCAATCTAATGTGCCACCAGATAGGAGTGGTGTGTTAAGTAGTACTATTCTTATCAGTTTAATCCCTGTTACGTCCCCTATCGGTTGATGTGTGTGTGTATATAGATATAATATGTGTGTGTGTATATAGATATAATATGTGTGTGTGTGTATATATATATATATATATATATATATGTGAGTGTGTGTGTGTGTGTGTGTGTGTGTGTGTGTGTGTGTGTATATATATATATATATATATATATATATATATAATGTGTGTGTATAAATAAATATATATATATATAATATATGTGTGTATATATATATATATATATACACACACATTATATATATATACACACACATTATATATATATATATATATATATACACACACATATTATATATATATATATATATATATATATATATATATATATATATACACACACACACACATTATACATATATATATATATATATATATACAAACACACATATTATACATATATATATACAAACACACACACATATATTATATTTACACACACATATTATATATA
>OW240913.1:238231308-238268659 GCA_933207985.1 Pelobates cultripes
GTATAACAATTAAGATAAATTATTCTTCAGTAACAAATACAGAAACCAAATAAAGGGACACTGTCTTGCATATTGTATAGTATTAGAGTCTAATATACAAATCATTTAATGTATGTATAGTAAAACGTATAGAAATACATGCATAGTGAAAATTAAAACCAGACTTGCTTTAGGGGTTGGAGTCATACTCTCATCGAGGATAGTCGCATCTCACTAAAGCTCTGCTCAGACCATGATCTTCCATCAGCTATATTGAGCATTGAACCCTGTAAAGATACCTGGTCCATATCCTCCCTTCTCCCTCACCTCATTGGGGAATACCAGTCATGAGTGGAGGTTGTATATCAAGACACACTGCAGTAATGCCCATATTCTGCTCCAGGTCTAACAAGGCCCTGACGCCATCACGTGACTCACCGTAACCTGACTCTGATTCTGAAGCCTGTAGCACACCTCGAGTCTGGAATCCCAAGTCCCTGCTTACCTGCCAATAAAGGCAAGGCTTTTTGTGAGAACTCAAAGACAATGTGGCAAAGGAGTTTCAGAAGCACCTCAAGCCTCTCAAAGAAGACCTGGCTGACCAAACTGCAAGTGCTCATGAGTTAGAGAGCAAAACCAATGAAGTCATAGGTGTGGTCAATATTTACGACTCAGTCCTTCAGGATTTGAAGGAGCAAGTCCACTTTCTTAACAATGCCCAGGAGGAACTCAGAAACCGATCCCTCCGAAATAACATTCAGCCTCCCAGAGATGGTATCCCTCGAACTACCACAGGACTTGGTAACTGAGGCCCTTGGAGGCCTACTACCAGACACCTCTAATACAGATCTCCTAATGGACTGAGCACACCTGGCTCTACAACCACGTAGCACAACATCTACTTTAACAAGAGATGTCATTGTGCGAATGCATTTATTTTACATTAAAAAAGTCTGATGGTTGCCAGAGACACCCAATTACAAAATGAAAAACTGAGACAGCTTACACAACTGCTATCACACCACCACCTACGATGTGCTTGGGGACATCCCTTCAAATTGACGGTCTGCAACGATTACAAATTCCACGTCCTTACACAGCTATCGGATGCACCCGAATTTGGGTCTATCTACTATTGCTCTACCTCTCCAACAATGAGATAGACAAACTGACCCATTAGCAATAATCTGAAAGAAAACTCCTGCCAAGGCTTCAGGAAATATAAAACACCAAACTCAGTACAAGGACAATTCCACACCTACGAAGGACACTAGAATAAGGCACTTACCATCTGCTGCAGAGCAGATGTAACTTCTCATTACAAATTGCCAAAGCCTGGTTTGTCATACTCACATGTTCTACTTGTTATTATGCATACTGGATGGTATATGGTTTACACTTCCTAAATTCCAGGAGTCTGTGGTGAGCTGTGTACACCCACCACATTATGGAACAGAATATTTCAAGCTACCCTATAACCTTATTGTATATACAGCCGCTTGCCTGGGTAGATTTATTTTATCTACACTCTCGAACCTCTGATAAGTGCATCTTAAGTGTCTTAAAAGAGTTCCCCCGACAAGGTAATCTCATTTGCCATCTTCATCCCTCCCCCAACCCCAAAAGCTTACATATTGCGCCAACAACTCACCCCTCGCAAATCACTTTAGCTTATATAGCTGCTTGGGAATGCGATCTAGGTTCTTCAGAAGAGTGGAGCATCTGGTCAGAAATCTGGGAGGCCATAGGGAAATTAACAATTTGTGACACACAGGGTAGATTTTATCTATGCAGGAGAGGACACTAGGAACAGTGAAGAACTAAGTTTCCATAGTGCCGTGGTCCCACCCTCACTTGTCACATGATGGTTAATGGCACCAAGCAAATTAATAGTTGAATGTCCCTTGTCTAATCTCTGGGCCCTAGGCAGCCACCTAAAGTCAGTTTATGGTTAATCTGGTGTGACTAGGACCATCCTCGAAGCGTTTCAGGTGCATTCCGGGCGTTGTCTGCCTGGGTTGGTGGGAGCACAGTTAGTGTGCACAACAATTTTAGGGGTGGTCTCACACACTTTATGGGAAGACTTGTCCCTTTCACCTGTAGATCAGTCTATTTTACATGCTGGTCCGCCCATCTAGCCAGCCTGCTCCTTTGCCTGCCCACCTCCATGCCATTAAATTATAGCATGTTTTGCCTCTTGTTGGTTAAAATATCTTTAAACATTCTATCAAGCCAAGCTTGTAGCCCTTTGTATCTCTAAGCAATATGTGATAATACATTATTCCAAGGCTGCACGCACTTCTGGCAATCAAAAGGTTTGCATTAGCACTTTTATACATCTTCTATGGTATTGTTTTGCATCTTGCTTTGGCAATCAGTGAGTAAATACTGATACTTATAGATGACTGAGCGATTTCTTTTCAAGCTGTTTTTATTTCTACTAATTTTTCACCATAACTTCATGTTCTTTTGCAGTCTAAACAGCCATACTCTTGCAAACCTGAGGCAAGCCTCTGCATTTTAATCAGGTTCTTTCTCTCCTGTTCACACAGCCCTACCATCTGATTAAAACCATATTTTTTTTTTTCATCACTTTTAAATGTAAAAAGAAGACCGATGACAGTTTATTGTCAGAGTCGACTTTTCGACACAAATGTGCTACAATTGGCCATTTTTTAATATCGTCTTATCAGGCTTGTGTACTTTATTACTGATGACTTCATTGAGCTTGATTTCAATGCTTTGGTTTCATTGGGGTAAACTAATAGATTATGTATGCGATATTTGCACAGCGTTGATTGAATTCATCTGTTGGGTTTGAATGCAATTCATATATTCACATATTTTGTCAGAAGCCAAGTTGAAATTCAGAACTGTTGCTCTCATTGTGCACCTCTCACATTACCTGGCACTGGGAAACTTATAAATAATACCTGACTGCAATTCTATAGTACAAAATCAACACAGAAAAACTAAACAAAAAAAACTTTATGGACTCTGTGTCAACCCCTTCAGTGCCGACGACCTTGGCAGGCTGCTTTCATGACCTTCGGAATTCAGAATTCATTTAACATTTTGATTCTTAGACATGATTCCCTAGTGGAATTTCCTGTAAGTGCATAAAAAAATGCTACTATTTTCACTTCGTTTTTCTTGATTTTGATTTTCGTGTCATATGACATATGCTAGAATGAATATTGAAATGTAAAGTGATATAGATTGTAGTTTAAAAAAAATCTCTTTATAAATAGAATTTGGTACTTAATATTATGGGCAAATGTTTGGTTGAGGATGGCTAATTCTATTCAAACAATTCATAAGAATTAAACAGTGCTATCCTTATAGCATTAATTCATTATAGAAAAATCTAGCTGTACTATTATTGTTTATCGATATTAATAACATATGTGGACTTTGCGTTTAATTTAAATCACTGCTGGCCTTTAAAAGATGCAGTCAGTCATTGTTCTACTATAAATGTAAATGACGTTAGATTAAATCTGTTACTCCGGATGAGGTTTTGAAACATATTAGTGTGGAATCCAGAAACAGACACATTGTATATTCTTTATGCTTATAAAGAATATTCAGATTAACTTCCACTGAAGAGATGAAGCTCCATTCCCCCCCCCCCCCCCCCCCTCTACCCATTGAGAGGAGTGATCCATGACTTGTTTCTCAAATGCAAGATAGAACACATAGATTTCAAGCTCTCCTGATACCATGAGTTGATTGGACGCGCATTTGGAACGAGCATATTATTATTATCATCATCATTTATATAGTGCGAACATATTCCACAGGTGAAGAAGCTTACAGTCTATGAGGAAGGGGTAAAGACACACAACAAAATAATAGCATGTTATTGGGGAGGATAAGGTACCTATGTTGAAATAAGCTTGTAAAAGTGGCGTGTGGGAGGAGAGAGAGTGACCTGGGCTATGGAGGCCAGGGAAGTGATGAGGGCAATTAAATGAGAGAAATGCCATCCAGGAAGAAGGTATGCTTTCCTGAAGAGGTGTGTTTTTAGTGACAACCTAAAGGGCTGGAGGCTAGGGAGAGTCTCTTAGAATGGTGTAGTGAGTTTCAAAGGAACAGGGCAGCCTTTGCAAATCTGGCAGGTGAGAGTTGGCAGTGCAGGGATGAGCAGATGTCAGGAGAAGGTAAATTGCCAGATTGAAGAGGGTCAAGGAGAGAGTTAGTTTTGAGAAAGTGAGTTAGATGGGTAAATACAACCTGCTAAAGAAGCTTAGAAGTGAAGGTGAGCAGTGACATGGGATGATAGTTAGGAGAGAGAGTGTCAAGAGATGGCTTTTTTAAAGATGAGATTTTTGGAAAACGTGAAAGGATGCATGTTTAGGGACCAAACTACCAGTAGACAAGAAGAGGCTGAACGTATGCATTAGGGATGGGACCAGACAAGTGGAAAGAGATTGGACAATGTGGAAGAAGGTACAGAATGGAAGCCGAGTATTGGAGGAAGCAAGAAAGAAAGAAGACTGTCAATCTTGTCTGTAAAGTGACATGCACAATCACAAACTGTATGTTTACTTAATGTTGAGATTACAATGGGGTGAAGAAGGGAGTTAAAGTTATGAAACAGGCATTTGAGACCATGAGAGTAGGTGTAATGTAGCTTTCTCCAGCTACGTTCTGCAGTGCAGGAGCATCATTGGAGATAGCGGGTGAGCTTGCTGTGCTTGGTTGAGGGTGTGGCTGACATCTCGAGTGAGCTTTGATTGGTGCAGTCATATCTAGAGCAGTAGACAGTACAGAATTATAGAATGAGGTAGATTGAGAGGGGCAGAAGAGAGCTGAGAAGAGAGAAAGTGGAGACTGGAGAGAGGAAGAGAATTGGTGTAGATCAAGCGAGCTTAAGTTTCTGAAGACCCGAGATAAGCTAGGTTTAATATTCTGAGTGAGGGGCACATTGACAGTGCAGGTTAGAAGATGGCGGTCAGACAGATGGGAAAGGCACGTTAAAGAATTAAGAGACAAAGTAAAGGTTGGAGAAAACAAGGTCTATGGTAATGGTGTAGGAGAGCGTGTCTGAAGATGTACTTAAGTTAAACAGTGGCTTGAGGAATTGCACAGTTTTATATAATTAGAATGATCACAAGCTTGAAATACAATTAAGTCATTAGAATAAGGTGAAAAGGTCAACATTTAGCAGTTCTAGGTTCTTTATGCAGGTTATGCTAACATAGGTGTAGTGTGGTGGTATGATTTGCCGAGTGACAATAGCTGGCCTGTGTGCGATGTGTATACAGGTTGCGCTGCTCGTGTGTAGGCTATTGTGTAGTAAAAATGTTAGTTCTTAAAGCATCAACCTTTCTAGAGAGTCATAGTATAAACAGACAGTGCACATTTTAGTTTATAATAATAGGAGGGCTAAACAGTGAAAAGATAGGGTATGTTAGTAGGGACAAGTTCATCTTACGGTCTAGGATGTAAGCAGGGCCGGCGCGTCCATAAGGCGGCACAGGCGGCCGCCTTAGGGCGCACCGGCACTGGGTGCTCAAAATTCCAGTGACCGGCAGGAGGGAAGTGCTCCCTCCTGCCAGGTCACCTTCTGGATCCCCGCCGCGGCGTGCGGCTGAATTGGATTCCGAGGTGGCGAGGGAGCTCTGATCTCTCTGATCTGCTCCCTCGCAGGCTGTTTACTGATGACGTCATATTCCGGCTCCCGCGGCATCAGTAAACAGCCTGCGAGGGAGCACATCAGAGAGATCAGAGCTCCCTCGCCACCTTGGAATCCAATTCAGTCGCACGCCTCACAGCAGCCCCACTGGACCACCAATGAGAGACCCACGCCAGCTCTCCAGGTAGGGAGGCTGGGTGGGAAATTTTAATTTAATTTAGATTATTAATTACTGTGAGTGTGTGTGTGTGTGCATGTGTGTCTGTGAGTTTGTGTGGTTCTGTCAGTGTATGTGTGTCTGTCAGTGTGTGTGTGAGTATGTGTGTCTGTCAGTGTGTGTGTGTGTCTGTCAGTACGTGTCTGTCAGTGTCTGTGAGTTTGTGTGTCAGTGTGTGTTTGTCAATGAGTCTGTCAGTGTTTGTGTGTCTGTCAGTGTGCGTGTGAGTGTCTGTCAATGAATGAGTGTGTCAGATAAGTGAGTCTGGCTGTCAGAGATGTCTGTGTGTTTGTCACTGAGTGTGTGTGACTGTCAGTGTTTATACACCCCTGACTGTAGCGTGGCCAAGCGGAGTGTACCGTGGTACAGGAACTTCTGTTTCCTGTACCTGGCAGGACTGACAGGAAAAGCTCACTGTACCGGGATTTGCTCCGCTCAGCCACGCTACAAGAAAGGTAGGAGGCACACCAGGAAGGGGAGAGGACCACTATGGGGGTGGGTGGCGCACCAAGGGACAGGGAGAGGAGGGGAGAGATACCCTAAGGTACAGGAAAAGGAGGGAGGGGGGAGAGGAACACTAAGCGACAGGGAAAGGAGGGGGGAAGGGAAAGGAACACTGAGGAACAGGAAAAGGAGGAGAGAGGGGAGAGGAACAGTAAGGGTCAGAGAAGGGAGGGGACCATTAAGGGACAGGGAGAGGGGCTGGATGTGAAAGAAACACACACCGGGGATTGAGAAGGAAAGAGACACAAAGGAGCTGGGAAGAATAAAAGACACAAAGGGGCTGGGAGAAAAGGAGTCACACAAAGGGGCTGGGAGGAGTAAGACACAAAATGTGGGAGGATGTAAGAGTCATACAAAGAGGAGAGATAGGAGACACACAAAGGCAAAGGGAGTCAGATATTTAAAAGATGGGATAAGAAACACAAAAGGGAGGTTAAGAGGCACATGGGTGAAGATGTTTTTTGGGGGGGCGGAAAAATGCATCTTCGCCTATGTACCCAAAATTCTTTGCACCGGCCCTGGATGTAAGTCAGTGTCCACTGTTCCTGATGCACGCTGTGAAGTAGAAGAAAAACTAACTGGGAGGAATAAAGAACATAAACATATAGGGCATATATGCCACTGGGTTCCCGCAAGTCTGTGTGTTACCAAGGTAGGTTCTGTACCGTTGATACCCGAAGGCTAGTGACACCGTAGGGCGGGTTATCAGTGGTGGTCGCCTGGGTCTCAGCCTAGTGTAGCTGGGGACCAGTCCTGCAGTGGAAGACTGGCGTCATCTGATGCCGGTGCTCGGGTGCCCGTTGAGGCTGTTGGGTGCCGGTGGAGATCCACCGGTCTGATATCAACTGGGTATTAAACTTTGCCTATAAACATTGGTTAATGGGATAGAGTTCCCATCCAGTTTTCGGTGTGGGTTCACTTCTTTTGCTCCGGTGTAGTCACGGGTCACCCGGGTGCTCTGGTATGGCAATAGATTTTATGGTATTACAGACTAAGCATGCTCTATAGGACACAGACAGAGTATTTATTAGTTTTTCTGTTGTTCTAGTGGAGATGAGGGTAGAGTGGAAAGCAGGAGGGCCAGGATTAGTAGATACATTCCCGCCTGCTAAAAGCAAAAGGATGGCCAGAGAAAGAAGGTGGGAATGGGAATTGAATGTATGTGTTGGAATTTGGGTTTTAGAAGAGGGAGGAGAGAACAAGCAGATGTCTGATAGATGGCATGGGATGAAAGTGGGTAAAAGAAATATAGAAGGAGCAATGCAGATAAGGTTTCTTGGAGGAGATGGGTGGAAGTAGAGATACACTTTAAAATAAAAAAAATAGAAAGGGAAAAGAGTAAAATTAGAAGACTAGAAAGGCAGCTTTATGAAGGCGAAGGAGTTGTTAATTAGTGTAGCAGTCTGACAGCATACTGGGAATGGTTGAGAATGAAAGATGGGGAGTAATCAATGTGGGAGATTGTAAGAGTGCTATCTGCAGACAGGAGCTAGCAAACGATGAGCATAATTGAGTAGTTAGGGTACATCTGATTCATTGTCTTTGACTTGACTGTTGACTTCTGCAATGCACCCTGTCCACCCAGCTGTTCTTTAAGTCTGTATGACTGACCAAGGTTTCAAAGTCCTTAAGTCAATCCCAACTGTATTCAAAATGTATATAAATCTAAATTGGATTAATGTTTCATTTAAATAGTGGTGTAAGTAGGGCTTTGGCCAAGGGATCTACTGAGTAATATTAGATGAGTTCCAGGCTGCCTATGTCACATGTGCCGAGGGTGCAACTAACCCCGACATAAAAGTGCAAACATTCATTTCTGTGCTAATACTCATGTAATGAACATAACTTGGATATCTCAGAATTATACTGTGTCACTAGATCCTTACAACAATAGTAGAGTCTTAGATCTTATCTTTTAAATAAACTTCAGTTTGTTGATTTTGTCTACTAATGTAGCAGTAAGGGAAACGTCACTGGGAACCAAACTGGAATTGTCGATTTTTTATTTCCTTCCCAAATACAGTATACTATGATAAAACAATAGAGCTGGATTCCCTTAGCAGAGTAAAGGTTTACTCTGCTTACTGAATAGCGATTCCTCCATTGAAGTCTACAAGAAACTTTCTAAGAAAATCCAGTCCATGGTTTGCAGAATTTTGCGTATTTTAAACTAAATGTAGACAGAATTAGACAGGGCAGGAGGAGGCACAAAAAAATATATAATAAATTCTACTCCTCCTACTAATGTCTTAATTCCTCCAAGCTGCTCATACCAACTTCCAAACCAACTACTTAGGTTATACCCATTCCAGACCTGAGTAGGTACATGCACAAATTTAACCATGTGGTTTGTAAGTTCAGCCACTGCCTGCCCTTCATCATCTATGTGCAGACAACAGTTACTTAGATTAAACTTTCCGCATACACCTCCTTCTACTGCTAGTAAGTAATCAAGGGCTAGCCTATTCTGGTATATGGCTGATCACATCTTGATATTTTGCTTAGCTAGAAGATTAAGCACTTGAGCTGTGTCATTAGTAATAATCTCAACTACCGCCCGTAGTCTAATAATGCGGTTGAGCATATATAATCGGAGTTCTATATCCATAAGTGCCATCTTCTGCCCAAGTAGCAGGTCCATAATAATTAATAATACATTGAGGGGGCCACTCATTATCTTCCCAGCTACCTATATTCAAGGATGCTCTCTCCCTTTTATGATTTACATCGTAAACCTTAACTCCCAAGGTCTCTCCTGTTTCAATTGGCAACAAGAAGAAGGATGGCTTTGGCATACCTAATACACATGCCCCTTCCCAATCTTGTGGTAACTCCAAATAAGTTTTCTTACCACAGATCCAGTATAAATTTGCTGGGGCTTTCCAACTAGATGTAGCCGATAAGTCAAACCATACCTCCTTTAAATGAGTGTAATTGGCAAACGGATTAGTAGGTTCCGAGACATTTGAAGCTGACCACCAAGTAGTATTTTAGTATTAACATTATAGGCTTTTTGTCCCAAGCACGTTAGCTCACCTACAGACGTGTTATACATTGTCCCTTTCCTGGCTATACAAACATGACCTATAATGGAGGGTTTTAACCACCATTCCAATTTACTTCTAGTACTTACTTGATGATCAGACTGGAAAGGTATCTGTTGTTCATATGTCTCAGAGCCAGGGTACCATATTTCCTTTGCCTCCCATGGCCACTGGTCTCCCATATTAGTACCTCCACACACATAGCAATTAGTTACATTAAGACTACCTGCAATACTCTCAGCCAAATCAATAAATAGGTTGTTAACATTATGGGGAATTTTATCCTCAATACTCATCTCCTCATAGAAGGAATGAGAAACCTGATGAGTTTGAGTTGCCACTGTCTCAGTTTCAAGACCTACATATATTATTGTTCCTGAATCTACTCCTGTGCCATATATTTGAAACCCAAACAGACCTCCAAACCTGTCAATAAAGTACTGCAGATTGGAAATGGTCATGTGAACGGGGTTACACACATAGTTTTACAGTATGGTGTGGTAGGCAACCTTTGGATAATCATATCTTGATCCACTGTTTTTCCCAGGTTGCCCAACCTACACATGACAAATAGGGGCAGAAGTTAGTCTCTATTTGGGCAATCAGGATCAGTAGATCTTATACTGGGACATAAGTATTTATCATTAAACCCATAAGTTCGTTCCCATTTAAGATTACCACATACATTCCAAAGTCTTCCACTACCCGAAATCGCCTTACATGCATCAAATAGTAGAATACCCGTGGAATGTATGGTGCTTATCACAGTCCTATTTATTAATGTCCCCTGGGAGTTACTATTCCGAATTACCAACCAAATTGTACGGGGTTGGAAATGGGGATCAAAACATTTAGACTCTCCTGATATTGGCTTGCACACACTATAATCAATATCCAAATATCTACATTTAGATACAGATCCCTTACATTCATACTGTGAGTGCCAGATGAGAGTTTGGGATATTTGGTTACCTGTTTTAGTAGTCTTAATGCAACTATCGCAATTCGGTATGTCTGTACTCCTACCTTCCTGAAAAATCATAAAAATACTAAGACACAATAAAACACATTATTCCTGAAATCCTCATTTTTCTTCGACCGTGCGATGGCCTCTCAGCTTCCCGATTGTGAGGGCTGCAAGGATGTTGTTCTTCTGATCCTCACTTTCCTTCACAGAGATCCCTTCAAGATACTCTGGCTATGACACGTAGGCAGGTGGTCAGGCTTTATTATGGCCGTCAAAACACCTACTTGATGATCTTTGTAGACTTTTAACTAGAATGTCTCGATATCCCCTCGTCACTCCGACTGAGTTGCACGCTTCAACCGGGTCCTGCAAGGATTCTCAGGATCTGGAGTAGTTTGCCAAGAGTCTGCTGCTGGTTTAACCTTAGAATGATGAATCCAAGGAGTCACTTCCGCCACCTTTACAGCTGTTGGGGTAGATAAAAGAACAACATACAAAGGCTAACAGGATACACCCCGAGCTTTAACTCAATATGTATTGGTGGGATATTACGAGCAAGTCCTGGAGGATTATTTTCTTCCCATACTCCTGGAATGTCAAGTAAGGATTCATCACTCTTAGGGTTAACACTTGTCACTATGGAATAGAAGCGTCATTCTTCTTCCCTTGGCACCGATATCGCCATTATGCCTGGTAATCCCTTAAACTTCAGAGATGTTAATCCATTAGGTAAAAGGTTATCTGAGCTTAAAGCTTCGATAATAGATCTCGTCCTAAAAGTTGAATCGGACACTCTGGCATATATAGGAACTAATGCTTCACCACATGGCCTCCCAGAATACAAGTGCGACTCTTAAGAACCGGTCTAGCTGCACTTCTCCCAGTAGCTCCTATCACAGTTATAGTCTTCCCCGAAGGCGGAGCCACCATCTTAGTCACCACAGAATGTTCAGCACCTGTGTCGATCATGAAAGAACTTCTCTTTCCCCCTATTGCTACATCGACCATAGGCTCCGCTCGACCAAGTGGGATGGAGCCCAGTCGGTATCAATAGTCTTCCATGATAGTGTCAGCCAGACCCACAAAATCTCTATCCTCTCTTTCTCTAGGTCTCTGCGTGGGTGGATAGTATCTGTCTCCTTGAACACTTCCTCTACTATTCCCATCATTCCCTCTAAAACTTCCTCTTACTCTATAACTACCACTATAACCTCCTCATACCCTTCTCTCTCCTGTCTATCACCTTCATACTGCTCTCTCTGTGGACACTCACTCTTCCAATGTCCCTCCTTTCTACAATACGCACATTAATTCCTACTTAAAGTCCCTTGCTCAGCCTATTCTCGTCTCCTCTATTCACTTCCCTGTCTTTCTACACTTAAGATAGCTACCGCTAGCATATCTGCCTTTTTCCTCATTTTACGTTCTTGCTCCCACTTTACCTCTGTCTCCCTATTACTATCACCTTGGGCCTGGCTGACAAATGCTGAGTCTATAATTCGGAAGTTTTCAGGATTGAAAGGAGTGTACAATCTATTTGACTCAAGCAGTGTCTAATATGGGACTTCGGCAAGGCTGCCCAATAATAGGTTCCAGTCTAGGAGTAGTAAGATAATTTTATTAGTCAGCATTTGGTGGATGAAAAAACGTTTTTGTTTTTTTTAAAGTGTTAAACCAAAAACCTACCAGTAGGTGTCACCAGAGGGTAATTGTATCAAAATAATCTTTATGGGTCTAATAAGAAAACTCAACTTTTAATATATTTATACATAAAATAAAACCTTATAGCAATAAATATATTAAAATAGGGTAAGCAATCCTACATCTATCTGTTATAAACAATGTATTATCAATGTAACTCCCGAAGATGGCCAGTAGGTGGCCTAGAGTGCCTCCCTAAAGTCAAATGAAACAAATAGACTTTAATTAATTATGTCCTATTTTATTATTACTTATTTTAATCAATGTCCACCCTGATATCTAGGCTTGATTAAATCTTTAGTTCTAAAGTAAATTAAACATCTCAGTTTGTAGTTTAGTAAAAGGGGACATTTTGGACAAAGCTGGGAGGGGCCCATCCAGTAACTAAAAAAAACCAATATACCATCTGATACCATTGATCATTGATTAGGGGGAGGGGTAGTACAGAAATACAAGAGTTTGAAACACAGGAACAGATAGGTATGTGGGTAGGCGGGGACAGTAGAGCAGGGGGAGTGCAAATACTGACTATCCAGTGTTGGGAGGAAGAATGGGGGCGTGGCTACTCTAGCTCTGGAGGATGTTTGGGGGGTTGGTAATCAGATGCCAGGGGGGGAGGGGATGTCCAAAGCAGTTGTAATTAAGTCCTTAGTTCTGACCACCATATGGCTACATTGTTTCCCATATGACACAGTTTAATTCACCAAGGCAATTTTTCAACAAATCAGTTTCCAACAGTCAATTTATAGAAACTGATCATAGAATTCCAGCCTACTAGTTACAGCCACATGTACACCCTGCACTAAATTTAAGTGAAGACTGCTACATGGAGGCCATGCGGCCACCAGGACAAGCTACTCCCTACTTTTTTTTTTTTTTTAATTTTTTTAAACATACAAGACAAAGCCTTGTGAATCAGAAGATTATTTCAACAGAGCATCTGATTCAAAAAGCTGTACAAATAGACACACAGTTTCAACAGTCACACCAATCTCCTTATCACCAGCAACACATTGCGCAGTCACTAGGCCCAAACACACACACAGGATCCTCACATGCTCAACAATATCACGACGTCGCACACACGAAATTAAATCAAAAACCCACCAAAGACTATACACTCATCAATGTAACTATTATTCAAACCATACAACTATCCACGCTATTAATCCATATAAACTAACCGATCACATAACATTTCAACAGATTTCATCTCTACAATTATCTGTACTATAAATCAACTCTTGACTAACCAACTATATCACATTCTAGTAACCTCATCTTTACAGTCAGTGGTTATGGTACAGTTAGTAAGTGGTTATAATACAGTTTTAAAGTCACAGATCAGTTAGTAACAGTTATGGTATTATACAAATAACATAAAACAGCAATTGTTAGTAATTTTTACACAATGTCAGTGGTTATGGTACATGTCAGTAGTTATGGTACCGTGCGCTATTTTACAGTTATACACACAATTTACACTCCCACTAGACAGCAGAGCTCTAACTTTCTAGTAGGACATACAAGTTAACCAATTCACCAACTACAATATATTTAACAACATTTACAATAATCCCAACTATTCTAACTGGCCAGCACCTCGAGAGCTTTCGATCTATTTATACACCAGAGATTCGATAAGTTCTTCGCTGCCCAGACACCACGTATAGCGAACTAGAGGGCAGAATTTACACAGTACCCAGCTAGTCTATTAAACTATCAATAAGCTAGTGGCTGGATTTACAACAGAGCACACTTAGTTAAGATAGGGTGAAATCTAGCAAACTATAATATACAACAGAGTATGCTAGTCTCCCGGTCCCCCCGACCTAGCGAACAAAATTTACACCCTAGATACGCTAGTCAAGACAGGACACCGGTGTCCGACATGAGCTATTTACACCAGAACTCAGTCTGACCCAAACCACCTATATTAGACGGGCTGACTACAGAGCGTCTAATTTCCAGATAAGTGTTGCGCTTTCACTTCTTCCATCCATAAGGACAGGGCAGATTCCAATAACCGGTTCCAAATATAAAACCCCTTGTGGGTCTACCGCTCTAACGGTATCAATCTCACCTGTTAATTACTGGACCTGGGTTCACTCATAGACGGAACAATCCGGGACTCACTGCGCAGAAGCCGATGATCTCCTGGACAAAAGGCCAGTGGCGCCGAGACGAAAGGAGGTCCACGCAGTAGAAGTCCAGGATTGTAGCGTAGAAGGTTTGGTAAAAGTTTACCGTCTCAAATCTCTGTGCCAGCTTCCGTGCGATGAGGTTCCCGGCCCAATTGCACCAGAAATGTTGCAGTGTAAGCATGCAGAAGCCAAACACAGAAATATTGGACACAGGTCTTCAGGAAGTAACAGGCCTTTATTCACATTACCGATCGGGTCTCAGATGAACTCCTGTTCCAAAGGATCTGAGAGACCAACACATAGTGTACATTCCTTATATAACACTATAACTCCTCCCATTAATAGCTACACCCACATATACCTTTAACCAATCAATGAGCAGAATATAGACTTGTACATCTAGTCAAACCACATGGCTCATCCAAGACAAAGGAAATAAGTGCAATTTCAGTTCCTGCATTCCTGCACATGCTCAGTACACTGATGACAGTATCCTAGCTACATGTAGCTAACCAACTGACACAACATACACATATGCCACATGGAGATTTTGGCCTACTAAATTTTAACCATGCTGGAATCCCATCACACTAGAGGAACAAATGTTACAGGCCAGGACATATTCTCGAATGTCCTTCTTGTAAGAAGGCCACCAGAATTGCTTTTCGAGTAGTGCTTCTGTTTTATGGATACCGGGATGACCAGCAATCTTAGAGTCGTGTACCAAGGATAGGATTCGTCTTCTATAATTGAAGGGTACGTATAATTTCCCCTGAGGGATAGTCAGGAGTTGTGGTTTTGACATTTAGACAATACTTCTATTAAGCTAGAAGAGATTTTAGTATGTACTGTAGCCACTATTTGTGAAGTAGGGATTATAGAAGATAAATGGGTTACTGGTGGGGATATGTGCTCATGTTGCCGAGATAAGGCATCTGCTTTTGTATTCTTAGAACCGGGTCTGTATGTCACTAAGTAATTAAAACGTGTTAGGAACAAAGACCAACGAATCTGCCTGTCAGTCATTCTTTTAGCTTCTCCAAAATAGGAGAGGTTCTTGTGATCAGTGAAGATGATGATCGGTTCAGATGTCCCCTCTAATAGATGCCGCCATTCTTTGAGTGCTGAAATGATAGCCAACAATTCCCTATCACCTATATCGTATCTTCGTTCTGTTTCCGTCAGTTTTTTAGAAAAATAGCCACAGGGATGCAGGGGCTGGTCATTCGAGGATCTCTGAGAGAGTACAGCTCCTATCCCTGTCTCAGAAGCATCCACTTCTAGCAAAAAAGGACGCAAAGGATTAGGGTGACTTAACACCGGGGCTGAAGAAAAGGCTAGCTTCAATTTTTCAAAGGCTTCCTTAGCTTCAGTACTCCACACCGTATGACTTCTATTCTTTTTTGTCATAGCGGTAATAGGAGCGGTAATAGAGGAAAATCCTCTGATAAACTTTCTATAGTAATTAGCAAACCCCAGGAAACGTTGGATGGCTTTTAGTCCAACGGGTAGGGGCCAATTTAAAATGGCTTCTAGTTTTTTGGGTTCCATTTGAAAGCCGGAACCGGAAATTATGTAACCCAAGAAATTAACCTTCTCCACGTCAAATAAACATTTTTCTAATTTACAGTAGAGTCCGTTCTTTAATAATTTGGATAATACCATTCTAACATGCCTATGGTGCTCCTTGATATTCTTAGAGTAGATGAGTATGTCATCTAAATAAACAACAACAAACCTTTGTAGATAGTCCCTTAATACATCGTTTATAAAATCTTGAAAGACTGCCGGAGCGTTGCATAAACCGAAGGGCATAACCCTATATTGATAATGGCCATAGCGAGTATTGAAGGCCGTTTTCCACTCATGTCCCTTCTTAATACGAACTAGATTATAAGCTCCCCATAGGTCTAGTTTAGTGAATATGGTAGCACCCTTTAACCTATCAAAAATCTCAGTAATGAGCGGAATAGGATACGCATTTCGTATTGTTATTTTATTTAATCCCCGATAATCGATGCAGGGTCTTAGGTCACCTTCCTTTTTGGAAACAAAAAAAAACCCTGCACCAGCCGGGGAGGATGATTTGGTAATAAAACCCTTCTTCAAATTTTCTGTGATGTACTCTTCCAGTACTTTGTTTTCTGTTACAGAGAGGGGATACACGGTACCCCTAGGGGGCATAGTACCAGGCAACAAATCAATAGCGCAGTCATAAGAACGATGGGGTGGTAATTTGTTTGCTTCCCTTTGTTCAAAGACTGCCTTGAGATCCCGATATGGTTCGGGTACTTGAGTGGTTAATGGTTCCATGGTAGGAACGTTGAGGAGTCCTATAGGTTTAACTCGACTGATACACTCCTTAAAACAAGAATCACCCCATTTTACTAACTCTTTCCTCTCCCAGTTAATTAGAGGATTATGCTTGGTAAGCCAAGGAAACCCAAGTATAATCGGAAAGGTAGGAGAAGGTATTTGCTGTAAGATTATGGTTTCTTTATGCAACGAACCTACAGTCAAGACTAAGGGTTTGGATTCTTGAGTAATAAAAGGAATGGATAATGGTCTACCATCTATGGCCTCAACGGCCAAGGGTGGTGTTCTTTCTCGAAATGGGAGGTTGTGGTGTTGGCCGAAAGTACGGTCAATAAAGTTCTCAGCTGCCCCAGAGTCTATTAGCGCAGAAGTATTTATTAACTTTTTCTCCCATTCTATAGTTATCGGTAGAAGAAGCCTGAGTTATTTTCTATCTTGGAAGGAGGACATACACGTTACACCCAAGGCCTGTCCTCCTTGAGGGCTTAGGCGTTGGAGTTTTCCGGCCGGCTTGGGCAGTGTAAGCGGGTATGTCCTCTTTTCCCACAATACATACAAAGTCCCTCCCTTCGTCTATATTGTCTCTCAGGTTCAGACAACCGTGTGGCTCCCAGTTGCATGGGTTCTACTGGAGCGACAGAGGTTTCCTCAGATGAAGGAAACGTTAATGCCAGGCGTTCCGGCATACGCCTAGGTCTATCCCTGGTGTTTTGTCTATGTCTGAGACGTTCGTCTATATGTGCCAGATATGTAATTAATTCTTCCAACACATTAGGGAGATCTCGGGTGGCTACCTCATCTAAAAGTTTGTAAGAAAGTCCGTTCATAAACACATCTACAAAGGCCTGCTCATTCCATCTGACCTCTGCAGCATGAGTGTGAAATTCTAGGGCACAGTCCACAAGGGAACGAGACCCTTGTCTCATTCATAATAGGGTTTTAGCAGCATTGGTACGTCTCCCAGGGGGATCAAATGTTCTTCTAAAGGCTGCGACAAACTCTGCGTAGTTGAAAACTATGGGATTGTCGTTTTCCCACAATGGATTAGCCCAAACTAGTGCTCTATCGACTAACAATGTTATAATATAACCAATCTTTGCTCTATCGGTAGGATATGCCCTAGGATGAAGTTCAAAGTTAATACTTATTTGATTGAGGAAACCCCGACAACCCTTGGGATCACCTCCATAACGGAGAGGGGATGTGGCATGGGCAGAAGCTCCCCCTGCCGCCATCTCCAAATGAGGTTCCTGAGGTCTAAGACCCGGAATATGGTCCTCTGGCTGTAGATGTGCAGTCCGAGCTAACAGGGTCTGAACGGCTACAGCAAACTGGTCCATACGATGGTCCAGCTCCTCAAACCGATTATCAGGAACCGGGCCATGAGGATTAGCACCTGCAGGGTCCATGGCCCTAGTGTAATGTCACGATAGTGACCCCTTCACACAGATGGTAACCCTGAAAGGGACGTATACCGGACCTTAGGGTGGCCGGACTTAACGTCAAAGAATAGTCAAGAAAAAGCCGAGGGTCAAGGGAGTACGGAAATCGGGATATACGAAAAAACCAAGCCAAAAGTCAGGGAGCCAGATAGGAGAATAGTCAGAACGAAAGCCAAGAGTCAAAATACCAGAAAATCAGCTAAACAGTAAAAGAGCACTAGGGGAACAATCAAGAACCACACTAGGGCACTGAGGTGTGGACAGGAATGCCCTTTTATACTAATGTGTGTGTCACTTTAAAGCCACGCCCCCAAAAGGTTCGGGAGCGTGGCCGCGTTTGAATTTTCGCGGCAAAATCATTATGACGTCGGCGCGCATGCGCCGCGTCATAAAACTGATTTTGCCGCGAGCGGGCAGCGTCCGAGAGGCTGTGCCGCCTCCCGGAAGTAGCCGGGGAAGCTGTCGTGCCGCGCGGGATCGGCGGACCCAGGTAAGGTATCGTTACATGGTGTCACAATAGCTTGCATTTAAAAACAAAAAACTTTTTTCACTGTTATAGATTGAATAGTGTCCTTAAAGCGGGTGTGTTAAGCTCACAGTGGATACGGTGCCCAGTGCCACCACTCACTCATATCTGGTGTCACAATAGCTTGCATTTAAAAACAAAAAACTTTTTTCACTGTTATAGATTGAATAGCAGTCAGTGTCCTTAAAGCGGGTGTGTTAAGCTCACAGTGGATACGGTGCCCAGTGCCACCATGCACTCATATCTGGTGTCACAATAGCTTGCATTTAAAAACAAAAAACTTTTTTCACTGTTATAGATTTAATAGCAGTCAGTGTCCTTAAAGCGGGTGTGTCAAGCTCACAGTGGATACGGTGCCCATTTGCCCAGTCAGTGCCACCACTCATATCTGGTGTCACAATAGCTTGCATTTAAAAACAAAAAACTTTTTTCACTGTTATAGATTGAATAGCAGTCAGTGTCTTTAAAGCGGGTGTGTTAAGCTCACAGTGGATACGGTGCCCAGTGCCACCACTCACTCATATCTGGTGTCACAATAGCTTGCATTTAAAAACAAAAAACTTTTTTCACTGTTATAGATTGAATAGCAGTCAGTGTCCTTAAAGAGGGTCTGTCAGGCCTACAGCCTGTGCCCTGCACAACTATGCCAGTGCACATTGCCACTCATATCTGGTCTCACAGTAGCTTGCACGCATAGTACCACTAATCCCCCAAAAAATGACAGGCAGAGGTAGGCCACCCCGCAGGGGCCAACGTGGTCGTGGTGCTGTGATTCCCTTTGGCCCTAGAATAATGCCCAGTTTTCAGAGGCCACGTACCCTGAACTTGAAAAGCAGGACACAGGACACCCAGTCTTCTACAGCCTCCGCTCAGAACCTTGACGCACCATCCTCCTCCAGCTTAGCTTCAGGCACCTCTCAAGATACCACTCACCTGCCTGCCGCCACCACCAAAACTAGCACCACAGCCGTTTCACTTGGTATGTCAGAGTAGTTATTCACACATCCGTTTGAAGAAATGAGTGATGCGCAACCATTATTGCCAGAGGATGTAGATAACAGGGATATGTCTCAGGCATTACACACATGGACGTACGGTGTGATGATAATGATGATGTTGTACCCGCTGCTGCTTCCTTTGCTGAGTTGTCAGATACAAGTGAAGCGGTTGATGATGACGATGCGTCCATGGATGTCACGTGGGTGCCCGCTCGGCAAGAAGAAGAACAGGGCGAAAGTTCAGATGCGGAGACAGAGGGAGGAGGAGGAGACGAGTTGGAAGCAGGGGGAGGTCGTCGCAAGGAGCTAGTGGCACAGTCAGACAGCATGCATCGGCACCCGGGGTCAGCCCGACAGCACGCCAATCAACGCATGCTGTGTCCACCACCAGAATGCCGTCATTGCAGAGCTCAGCAGTGTGGAATTTTTTTTGTGTGTCTGCCTCTGACAACAGCGATGCCAACCTGTGCCAAAAGAAACTGAGTCGTGGGAAGTCCAACACCCACCTAGGTACAACTGCTTTGCGTAGGCACATGATCTCACATTACAAACGCCTATAGGATCAACACATGAGTACAAGCAGCACGCCTACTCTAAGCCGCCATCCTCCTCCTTGTCCAGCATCTTCAGCCACGTCAACCACTGCTGTCCTCCTTGCCCCCTCTCAACCATCCGCCACTCCGTCTCCCGCCTTGAGCAGTTCCTGCTCATCTGCCCACAGTCATGTGTCTGTTAAGGACATGTTTGAGCGTAAGAAGCCAATGTCAGAAAGTCACCCACTTGCCCAGCGTCTGACAGCTGGCTTGTCCGAACTATTAGCCCGCCAGCTTTTACCATACAAGCTGGTGGAGTCTGAGGCGTTCAAAAAATTTGTAGCTATTGGGACACCGCAGTGGAAGGTACCCGGCCGAAATTACTTTTCGCAAAAGGCAATCCCAACCTGTACTCAATTGTGCAAAAGGAAGTAATAGCATCTCTGGCACACAGTGTTGGGGCAAGGGTCCATTTGACCACTGATACCTGGTCTGCAAAGCATGGTCAGGGCAGGTATATCACCTACACTGCGCATTGGGTAAACCTGCTGACTGCTGCCAAGCATGGAATGCATGGCTCTGCAGAGGAGTTGGTGACACCGCCACGACTTGCAGGCAGTCCTGCTGCCACCTTCTCTACTCCTCCTACTCCATCCTCTTCCATAACCTCCTCGGCTGAGTCCTCTTCTGCTGCTGCGTCTTGCTCCACATCAACGGCACACCCCCAGCTCCCCAGGTACTATTCCACATCCCGGATACGGCAGTGTCACGCCGTCTTGGGTTTGACTTGCTTGAAAGCAGAGAGTCACACCGGACAAGCACTCCTGTCCGCCCTGAACGCACAGGTGGAAAAGTGGCTGACTCCGCAGCGACTGGATATCGGCAAAGTGGTTTGTGACAACGGAACAAATTTGTTAGCGGCATTGAAGTTGGGCAAGTTGTCACATGTGCCGTGCATGGCACATGTGTGTAATCTGATCGTACAACGCTTTGTGCATAAGTACACAGGCTTACAGGACGTCCTGAAGCAGGCCAGGAAGGTGTGTGGCCATTTCAGGCGTTCCTACACGGCCATGGCTCACTTTGCCGATATCCAGCGGCGAAACAACATGCCAGTGAGGCGCTTGATTTGCGACAGCCCGACACGTTGGAATTCAACACTCCTAATGTTCGACCGCCTGCTCCAACAAGAAAAAGCCGTTAATGAATATTTGTATGACCGGGGTGCTAGGACAGCCTCTGGGGAGCTGGGAATTTTTTTGCCACGTTACTGGACGCTCATGCGCAATGCCTGTAGGCTCATGCGTCCTTTTGAGGAGGTGACAAATTTAGTCAGTCGCACCGAAGGCACCATCAGCGACATCATACCATTTGTTTTCTTCCTGGAGCGTGCCCTGCGAAGAGTGCTGGATCAGGCCGTAGATGAGCGTGAAGAGGAAGAGGAAGAGTTGTGGTCACCATCACCACCAGAAACAGCCTTATCAGAATCGCTTGCTGGACCTGCGGCAACGCTGGAAAAGGATTGTGAGGAAGAGGAGTCAGAGGAGGAATGTGGCTTTGAGGAGGAGGAGGAGGAAGACCAACCACAACAGGCATCCCAGGGTGCTCGTTGTCACCTATCTGGTACCCGTGGTGTTGTACGTGGCTGGGGGGAAGAACATACCTTCATTGAGATCACTGAGGAGGAGGAACAGGAAATGAGTAGCTCGGCATCCAACCTTGTGCAAATGGGGTCTTTCATGCTGTCGTGCCTGTTGAGGGACCCTCGTATAAAAAGGCTGAAGGAGAACGACCTGTACTGGGTGTCCACGCTACTAGACCCCCGGTATAAACAGAAAGTGGCGGAAATGTTACCGAATTACAACAAGTATGAAAGGATGCAGCATTTGCAAAATAAATTGAAAAGTATGCTTTACACAGCGTATAAGGGTGATGTCACAGCACAACGGGAATCTAACAGGGGGAGAGGTGGAAGTCATCCTCCTCCTCCCATGACCACGCCGACAAGGACAGGACGCTTTAGAGACGTGTTGTTGATGGAGGACATGCGGACCTTTTTAAGTCCTACGCATCGCCACAGCCCTTCGGGATCCACCCTCAGAGAGCGACTCGACCGACAGGTAGCAGACTACCTCGCCTTAACTGCAGATATCGACACTCTGAGGAGCGATGAACCCCTTGACTACTGGGTGTGCAGGCTTGACCTGTGGCCTGAGCTATCCCAATTTGCGATAGAACTTCTGGCCTGCCCCGCTTCAAGTGTCCTGTCAGAAAGGACCTTCAGTGCAGCAGGAGGTATTGTCACTGAGAAGAGAAGTCGCCTAGGTCAAAAAAGTCTAGATTACCTCACCTTTATTAAGATGAATGAGGGATGGATCCCGAAGGGACTGACACTGGGCGATACATTAGATTAAAAAAGGCCTGATGAGATGAGCTGCCTTGGGCTAAAAATGGTCCACACGCTGCTGTATTTTAGCTCTGAATGCCGGTTGACTTGCGTGACTTATCCGCCACCAACTAGGGTTCAAGCCGCCATGTTGTAGGGCACTTTCTGCCTGTGAAACAAACATCAATTTTTCTGGCCACTGCTACAGCAGCGGCTGCAACAATACCGAATTTTTCAGGCATGTGTACATGCCTAATTTTTAGGCCCTCTGGTGCTGCACTGTGGCTTCAAAACTTTTTTCACTGTTATAGATTGAATAGCAGTTAGTTGTCTGCAAGCGTCAGAAAGTCACCCCCTTGCCCGGCGTCTGACACCTGGCTTTTCTGAACTATTAGCCCACCAGCTTTTACCATACAATCTGGTGGAGTCTGAGGCGTTCAAAAAATTTGTAGCTATTGGGACACCGCAGTGGAAGGTACCCGGCCAAAATTTATTTGCGCAAAAGGCAATCCCCAACCTGTTCTCGACTGTGCAAAAGGAAGTAATGGCATGTCTGGCACACAGTGTTGGGGCAAGGGTCCATCTGACCACTGATACCTGGTCTGCAAAGCAGTGGGTACTTTATAAATGGCTCCACCTGCCACCCGTACAGCAACACAGTCTCCAGTTAGGAGGACCGACCAAGCATCTTCTTCCATCTCCCTGTTACAGAAATCACTGCCATATACACGTCCACTGATAGGAGACGCGGAAGGTATTAAACTGATCAGAACAGTAATAAACACACCACTCCTGCTAGGATGTATTTAACTTGCTAGGATGTATTTAAACTAGGAGGGGGGGGCAAAAGGGTGATAAAACATCAATCCAATTGTCCCCCAATACAAGGACAGAAGGTGCCTGTAGCAAGTGTGTTAAAAAATGATAAGCTTAGAGTCATGTCTACAAATGCTCGCAGTTTAGGGAATAAGATCCATGAACTTGTGGCAATAATGGCAGCTGATAGTGTAGATTTAGTCGCTGTTACTGAGACATGGTACAATGAGAAAAATGACTGGGACATAGCAATACCAGGGTACTCTTTATATAGGAAAGATAGGGAAGGCAAGAAAGGGGGAGGGGTGGCCTTGTATGTGAAGGATAGCATAAAATCTAGCCTAATAAAAGTTAGTGAGGCAAACATAGAGTCCGTTTGGGCTACGCTAGAATTTGGTAATCACACAGTAACTCGTGTAGGTGTGATTTATAGGCCCCCAGGACAAATTGAAGAGTTAGATAATCTACTAGTTGAGGAAATAGCTAAAATGACAATGAAGGGGGAAGTTATCATCATGGGTGACTTTAATCTTCCTGATGTAAATTGGAAAACAAATGTAGCTACTTGTGCCAGGAACACACATATTCTAAACTCCTTACTGGGATTGTCTCTAAAACAAGTTGTTGAGGAGCCAACTCGTAAAGAGGCCATACTAGATTTAGTGTTAACAAATGGAGATTTGATATCAGATGTTACTGTAGGTGAAAGTTTAGGATCCAGTGATCATCAGTCAGTGTGGTTTAATATAAGAACAGTGACTGAGTCACACCACACAAAAACAAAAGTTTTAGACTTTAGAAAAACAGACTTTTCTAAAATTAGAATATGTGTAGAGGAGTCATTATCAGACTGGAGCAATTTAAATGGAGTCCAAGAGAAATGGGATTATTTAAAAGTTGCACTATTGAAGGCAACAGAAAATTGCATTAGGCTTGTCAGTAAAAGCAAAAAATTCAAGAAACCACTGTGGTACTCCGCAGATGTGGCCAAAATAGTTAAAACAAAAAGTTAGCATTTAGGAATTATAAAAAAACCCAGAGTGAGGAAGACAAAATGATCTATAAGATTAGGCAGAAAGAGGCTAAGCAAGTTATAAGAGCTTCCAAATCACACACAGAAGAGAAAATAGCACAGTCAGTAAAAAAGGGGGATAAACATTTTTTAGATACATAAATGAGAAAAGAAAAGTAAAACAAGGATTAGTTAGATTAAAAACAAAAGAAGGAAGGTATGTAGAAGAGGATAAAGGTCAGGCTGACTGCCTCAATGAATATTTTTGTTCTGTATTTACAGAAGAAAATGAAGGAAAGGGACCTCAGTTGAGAAAAAGGATAAATGAGTCATTTATTACATGTGAGTTTAAAGAGGAAGAGGTTCTATTTCAACTGTCAAAAGTAATGACAAATAAGTCAATGGGACCTGATGGAATACACCCAAAGCTATTCAAAGAGCTTAGTGGTGTACTAGCAAAACCATTAACAGATTTATTTAACCAATCATTGTTAACAGGAGTAGTCCCAGAAGATTGGAAGTTAGCGAATGTTGTGCCCATTTACAAGAAAGGTAATAGGGAGGAGTCGGGCAACTATAGGCCAGTAAGCCTTACTTCAGTAGTGGGGAAAGTGATGGAAACCATGTTAAAGGATAGGATTGTTGAACATCTAAAAACACATGGATTTCAAGATCAGAGACAACATGGGTTTACTTCAGGGAGATCATGCCAAACTAATCTTATTGATTTTTTTGATTGGGTAACTAAAATAATAGATCAGGGTGGTGCAGTAGACATTGCTTACCTAAATTTCAGTAAGGCTTTTGACACTGTTGCACATAGAAGGCTTATCAATAAACTGCAATCTTTAAGTTTGGATTCCAACATTGTTGAATGGGTAAGGCAGTGGCTGAGTGACAGGCAACAGAGGGTTGTAGTTAATGGAATATATTCGAAGCTTGGACTTGTCA
Source organism: Pelobates cultripes (assembly GCA_933207985.1). Classification (NCBI taxonomy): domain Eukaryota; kingdom Metazoa; phylum Chordata; class Amphibia; order Anura; family Pelobatidae; genus Pelobates; species Pelobates cultripes. Next base: position 238,256,486 of record OW240913.1, read on the forward strand.
CCAGTGGGGTACCTCAGGGATCTGTACTTGGACCCATTCTCTTTAATATTTTTATTAGTGATATTGCAGAAGGTCTTGATGGTAAGGTATGTCTTTTTGCTGATGATACTAAGATATGTAACAGGGTTGATGTTCCAGGAGGGATAAGCCAAATGACAAATGATTTAGGTAAACTAGAAAAATGGTCAGAATTGTGGCAACTGACATTTAATGTGGATAAGTGCAAAATAATGCATCTTGGACGTAAAAACCCAAGGGCAGAGTACAGAATATTTGATAGAGTCCTAACCTCAACATATGAGGAAAGGGATTTAGGGGTGATTATTTCTGATGACTTAAAAGGTAGGCAGACAATGTAATAGAGCAGCAGGAAATGCTAGCAGAATGCTTGGTTGTATAGGGAGAGGTATTAGCAGTAGAAAGAGGGAAGTGCTCATGCCATTGTACAGAACACTGGTGAGACCTCACTTGGAGTATTGTACACAGTACTGGAGACAGTATCTTCAGAAGGATATTGATACCTTAGAGAGGGTTCAGAGAAGGGCTACTAAACTGGTTCATGGATTGCGGGATAAAACTTACCAGGAAAGGTTAAAGGATCTTAACATGTATAGCTTGGAGGAAAGACGAGACAGGGGGGATATGATAGAAACATTTAAATATATAAAGGGAATCAACACAGTAAAGGAGGAGACTATATTTAAAAGAAGAAAAACTACCACAACAAGAGGACATAGTCTTAAATTAGAGGGACAAAGGTTTAAAAATAATATCAGGAAGTATTACTTTACTGAGAGGGTAGTGGATGCATGGAATAGCCTTCCAGCTGAAGTGGTAGAGGTTAACACAGTAAAGGAGTTTAAGCATGCGTGGGATAGGCATAAGGCTATCCTAACTATAAGATAAGACTAGGGACTAATGAAAGTATTTAGAAAATTGGTCAGACTAGATGGGCCGAATGGTTCTTATCTGCCGTCACATTCTATGTTTCTCCTATCTGGTGGCGGAAATATTACCAAATTACAACAAGTCGGAAAGGATGCAGCATTTGCAAAATAAATTAAAAAGTATGCTTTACACAGCGTATAGGGGTGATGTCACAGCACAACGGGAATCTAACAGGGGGAGAGGTGGAAGTCATCCTCCTCCTCCCACGACCACGCCGGCAAGGACAGGACGCTTTAAAGACGCTTTTAAATTTGAAGTAAGAGGACCGACCAAGCATCTTCTTCCATCTCCCTGTTACAGAAATCACTGCCATATACACGTCCACTGATAGGAGACGCGGAAGGTATTAAACTGATAAAAATAGTACTAAACACACCACTCCTATCTGGTGTCACATTAGCTTGACCACGCAGTGCCCCAAATTTGCAGTAAGAGGACCGACCAAGCATCTTCTTCCATCTCCCTGTTACAGAAATCACTGCCATATCCATACAAATTGTACATAATGTCCAGGATAGATTTCCAGGGACAAATGTTGTCGCCTGTTGAACGAGGTGACCTTGCTCGGGTCCCAGGTGTGCGGTTCCTAAAATGGCTGCCATATACACGTCCACTGATAGGAGACGCGAAAGGTATTAAACTGATCAGAACAATACTAAACACACCACTCCTTTTTTTTGGTGAGGCTTTACAGGACAGAGTGCTTCTCCACGGACATGTTAACTCACGGGCAGCTGGCTCATCAAGGAACCAGAGCAGCTTTCCATGTACAGGTAAGACACGTGCAGCCGGTAAGGGTTCAGGCTCTTCTTCCTGGAGGATACGCTGCAAGCCTGTTGAACGAGGTGACCTTGCTCGAGTCCCAGGTGTACGGTTCCTAAAATGGCTGCCATATACACGTCCACTGATAGGAGACGCGGAAGGTATTAAACTGATCAGAACAATACTAAACACACCACAAATAAGGTTTCTCTCCTGTATGGCTCCTCAAATGATGCTTAAGATTAGAAGCGGCTGAAAAGCATTTCTCACACTCCGAACAAAAATATATTTTTTAACATTCTCTCCACTTTGAACGAAATGACGTTTGGGAAGAGATTAACATAATTAAACACAGGCAGTAAAAATACAGTTTTTATCCATACACTGTAACTTTAAAACTACACATCCCATCTTCATAACAATTACATATTTGGAATCAGCACACTTAAAATATAAACATAACCAAAAATCAGCCAAATCCATCCAGGGGTTAAAAAGTTAGCTGGAGGTCCCTTTATGACCGACCGCAAGCACATTTTCCTGCCCAAAACAGTTCCATAGATTTGGGCTGTGCGGTCGGTCTATTTCAGGCTGAAAAAACGCCGAATGGGACTTAGTCTCTGCAGCTGAAATAAGGCTGAAAAAAACGGCTGAAAAAACGACTAAGTCCCATTGCCGAACGGGACTTAGTCTCTGCAGCTGTAAAACCAGTAGGGGAGAAGGTAGACCTCAGCGGTGTTCGCTGAAATGTGTAGCCGATTTTAGTTCCATGAATTTGGCTACACATACCGCTGACCTCGTCGAATGATCAAAGATGGCCGCCACCATGTGTTTGGCAAACGAACAAAGACCTCCCAGCATTGTCAATTAAGCTGCGGTTAACCGCAGCTTCTGGGAGGTAAATTGCCTGCACACTTCCACTTCTGGGTGGTCTGCCTGTGTGGTACTTGGTTCAGTAAGCCCCATTTACTGAACCAAGTGTGAAATAGCCAGGCAGGCACAAAGGGTTTGCACCAGGTCTGGGGACACAGGGGACACCGTCTTAAAGGGGCAGTGTCCCCAACAAGTCTGGGGACACGGCCTTAAAGGGGCAGTGTCCCAATCTTCCTGATGTCCCAAAAAAGGTGTTTAAAGGGCCAGCACCAGTCACATAAAGAGTCCATAAGCCCCAATATGCCCACTGACAGTCTTAAAGGGCCATACACACCAAATAAAAGTGCATACATTTTCACAATCTCCCAGGGGCCATAGTCATGCGGGAGGAGGCTGGCAAATAGGCTTCTCCACAACCCAGGGAAGCAGGGCAATTTGCCATTTAAAGGGCCAGTTACAAATAGCAGTTTGTAACAAGGTGTCAATCCATATCTGCCAAGTGACCCGATGTAGGGGAACAGTCCCTATTCTGCTCTGTGTCAGTGTGTATCATGGTCTCTGAGGACAGGTGTCAATCCATATCTGCCAAGTGACCCTATGTAGGGGAACAGTCTCTATTCTGCTCTGTGTCAGTGTGTATCATGGTTTCTGAGGACAGGTGTCAATCCATATCTGCCAAGTGACCCTATGTAGGGGGAACAGTCCCTATTCTGCTCTGTGTCAGTGTGTATCGGGGACCCTAGGACAGGTGTCAATCCATATCTGCCAAGTGACCCAATGTAGGGGGAACAGTCCCTATTCTGCTCTGTGTCAGTGTGTATCAGGGATCCTTAGGACAGGTGTCAATCCATATCTGCCAAGTGACCCTATGTAGGGGGAACAGTCTCTATTCTGCTCTGTGTCAGTGTGTATCATGGTCTCTGAGGACAGGTGTCAATCCATATCTGCCAAGTGACCCTATGTAGGAGGAACAGTCTCTATTCTGCTCTGTGTCAGTGTGTATCATGGTCTCTGAGGACAGGTGTCAATCCATATCTGCCAAGTGACCCTATGTAGGAGGAACAGTCTCTCTATTCTGCTCTGTGTCAGTGTGTATCAGGGATCTCTGAGGACAGGTGTCAATCCATATCTGCCAAGTGACCCTATGTAGGGGGAACAGTCTCTATTCTGCTCTGTGTCAGTGTGTATCATGGTCTCTGAGGACAGGTGTCAATCCATATCTGCCAAGTGACCCTATGTAGGAGGAACAGTCCCTATTCTGCTCTGTGTCAGTGTGTATCAGGGATCCTTAGGACAGGTGTCAATCCATATCTGCCAAGTGACCCTATGTAGGGGGACCAGTCCCTATTCTGCTCTGTGTCCGTGTGCATCAGGGGCTCTGAGGACCGGTGTCAATCCATAGGTCAAGGTGTCAATATGTCATATGTCAGGTGTCAATCCATATTCATTGTGATTTAGGAATGTTAGGTGATTTCTGCCCTTTATGGATTAAAACCAGACTCTGCATCAACTGTGTAATTTTCCATGGGAGGTTTGCCATGGATCCCCCTCCGGCATGCCACAGTCCAGGTGTTAGTCCCCTTGAAACAACTTTTCCATCACTATTGTGGCCAGAAAGAGTCCCTGTGTGTTTTAAAATTCGCCTGCCCATTGAAGTCAATGGCGGTTTGCCCGGTTCGCCGGTTCGCGAACATTTGCGGAAGTTCGCGTTCGCCGTTCGCGAACCGAAAATTTTGTGTTCGCGACATCACTATCCATAAGTTCATCGTCGAACACCGCTGCTCATTCGTGTGTTTAAAATGGCCGCCGCCTCGTGGTTGACATACGAACGACGACCACCCAGCATACAGTTCCAATTAAGAGGTGTCTGCGGTTAACCACAACGTTCAAATTGAGGCCAATAGTTTAACCAGCAGCACACCTCTCTTCTGGGTGGCCGGACTTTCGGTTGTTTTATTCGGTATAAACTGAAATAAACGAACAGGGACGTACAGGCAAGTAATTCCACGACTGTATAACAAAATAGACGAACCAGCAGATAGTACTTAGACAGATGGATCTGTCACACAGCTCCCTCCTTGTGGGACACTCCGGCAGACCCGGCTTGACCCTTTGGCGGGTCAACTTGGGGATGACCAGACTAGGAGGTGGTAGGGAGGTCAGTTTGCTTGGACAATCCATCAGCATTCCCGTTCTGCTTACCAGGTCGGTAGCTGATAGTGAAGTTATAAGGTTGGAGGGCTAAACTCCACCGCAGCAATCTACCATTGTCTCCTGAGACCCGGTTAAGTCAGACCAGGGGGTTGTGGTCCGTTATAAGGGAGAATTCCTGCCCGTATAAATAAGGGCTCAGCTTCTTCAGTGCCCAGACCAGGGATAAACACTCCTTCTCCACTGCCGCATGGCTCTCTTCCCGAGGTAGTAACGCGACATCACTAATCACAGTCAGATTTCAATGTTTAGAAATTTTAGTTAACTAAAGAATATATACATTCCATTCTGCAGGTGGAATTAAGAATAATTATATATTAATGTGATATTATCACGTGTTAGCATACCGCTGTTTTTATCCAGGTGTATTGATTTGCTCTAAAATAAGATAAGATATCTTTTTAGGCAAATTAAAATTCGGCTTATAGAATCTGGTAGATTATTCTTATTGGATGGTTCCAGGAAATTACTAATGAGCTGGTCTGAATGTTATTTTAATTGAAAATCACAGGAGAATAGGATACTATATGCCTAGTAGGGTCTAGCCAGCATTGAAAGGGTTACTCAGTTGTTTTAACTGTTAGCCAAGGTTTTATGGCTCTTCGCTGTGAAAAGCTTTACTTTTTGTCTGTAAGGATACCCTCATAAATCTTAAGTGACAGATGGTGCTGTTTCACTTATTTGATAACGATCTCTAAGATCTAAGAGAATTGAAATAGTGGGCAATTCTCGACTGCTTAATATTATCATCCCATAAATATCCCCACATATTGGAGGCACACTGCTGAGATCATTAAGTTGAAATTTTATTCCATACAATAATTCTGAGGCGTTGCTATTTTGTAATTCATGATATAGGAAAGAGTTTTGTATTGAGATTAAATCAGTGTATAGAAAAATGGCTGAATCCAGCGCTTCATCCCAATCAGAGAATGCGAAGAAGTTAGCAGAAGTACAAGTTTTTCCCTTAAGCATTTTACATAAGCATCTAAAGATTAAAATGGATTATAAAGAGTGGGTACTCCAAATTAGAGAACAAGTTTATAATTCAATTCATGATAAATCGAGTAATTCACCTATGGTTAAATATTTTAGCAACATAGAAGAAGAATTTACAATGCAATCTGTTACCAAATCATGCCCGTTTTTCATATTGGGTTATTCACTTATGTTAAAAAAGCATAATGAGATAGAACTTAAATTGGACAAGTGTCAGAAAGACCTGGTGCTCGAACAAAGAAGGTTTCTTTCAAATAAACTGGAAGGAATGAGCAAAATGGTGGATGATTATGATCGACAGATAAAACAGATACAGATACAATTAGATGAATATCAAAAGGAAAGTGAAAAATGACAATTCTTCTCAATTCCCTGATATTCACACACCAGACCAGGTTTTCATAGAACAGTCTCAAAGAAAAGATGAGTAATTCTAAAAAATCACCCGTGGAACAAGATTCCCCATCTCATGACATTGCCAAGCAGAACAGTTTGAAAAGACTGTCTTGGCCAAACTTGACGGAGGGAATCAGGTTCAAGGTGATAGGAATGAAAACAGACATGGTTCTGTACACTGGCAGAACTCTGATGCAGATCAGAATTGTGACAGTGAACGAGAAGCTCAGAGTAATGGGAGTGAAAGTGATTGCACTGTCCACTCTGAAGGCCATGTGAATGATATGCCATCTGCACTGTTGTACGGATCTAATTCCTCTTCAGCAGCCAGATCGCATAGACGTTTACCAAAAAGAAGGGTGGATAGAAACAGAGTTAATAAATCAAATATGCCTGTTTATGAAACACCAAAGGTTATTAAATTCCTTAAAGAGACAGTCCCACAATTTTCTAGAGGTTCAGGAAACATATCTGAACATCTGGAAAATTATGAAAGAGCCATGAATTCATTGGGCATGTATGATGAAATCCAAAAGAAATGGTTCATTACATGGACCTTTGATTCAATGTACCGTGTTTATTTAGAAAGTCTTCAAGCTATTCAGCTAATGTCCTGGTCCAAGATGAAATATGAAATAATCATGGAATACGGTAAGTATAAAACCGTTGCCTCTGCTAAGAAAGCGCTTTATAAGTTAAAGTGCCGTCCAGATCAAAGCCCCAGAGAATTTTTAATAATTCTTAAAAATGCATATTCCGTGGCCCAAAGGAAACCCAGGTATAAAAATACAGACTTCAAAGATCTGTATTTTAATGCCATGCCGGTAATCATACAAATGAATCTCGCAAGAGATTATGATTGTAAGTTACCATTAGAATGTCTAGTCAGTCAGTGCATGAAATTGTATACTATACACCATGCACATGAAGAAAATCATGTCAGAGACTAAAATTCAGTTAGGTTTAGAAACCCAACAGAAAAAGAGGACCTATTCTGAGGTTTTGAAATCTACAAAACCTCAGAAACAGGAAACCGCCGGAAGCAATCCTGTAAACTCCTCTGATAGTAACTCTGAAAAGTCCAATGCCAGTGGGTTAATAAGAACCAAGGCAATTCCCAATGGAGAAGGAATCTTTAGGGAAATAGGAGATATGAAAATAACCAATCTGCTTCCAGTAACTCCGAACTGTCTCAGCCATCCCAGCCAAATTCTAATGGGCAAAGACAAAATGGCAATGGGAGAAATAATTTGCGTCGTCAGGTTGGTCAATTGACAGACCAGTTGGGCAAATTAATGGAGGAAATGACAAAGATTAACCAAGTCTTTGCCAGAAATCCTTTTTTTAGGTATAGCTCCAATAGCAGAGCCACCTGTGCAACTGCAGCAGCAGCAACAGGTGCCACAGCAATAATAGCCACTGTGACTAAACAGGCCTGGTTGTCAGTAGATGTAATACCTAACCCTGTTTCCTTTCCAGGTACTAATAGTCAAACAAACAATAGTTGTGTTAGAAAACCTATTGCCTTCCCCATCACTTCACTTCACTTCCGGAACGTGTTCCTCTGTTTTTTCATTTCAGCCAAAGGCTAAAATAGCCCCAGCAGCCACTAGTTTCCAGGATCCAGACCCGAAAGGGTAAACTGATGAGATGCCGACCACTAGTTCCCGCTTGACAGCTCAAGATGTTCCTAAAAAGGATGGGCCTGTGGGTAAGACTGAGCATTCCTCAGTACAGGTAGAAACTACTGCTGTGACAGGTAACGTATGGAAAACGAGTGATATGTTGACACATTCTAACTTCTTATGTGAATTAGAAGAACATGAAGGAAGGTATGTCTGTAGAAATACAGGATTCGCTACCCCAGCCTTTCAAAGGGTTCACAATACACAAGCCACTATCTTATCCAATACCTACTTCCAGCAGGTAATGGACTAAGCCGAAGCTAAGAGATTTCCCCAATGCTCTGTTGAGTGTAGGAGGAAATGCCCTTCATGTTACTGGCAATACCTGGTTAAAGTTTAAAATAGATAACAAAACCTTTAGACATCCGGTGATAGTGGTAGATCTCCACTATGACCGACTGATTCTGGGTATAGACATACTCAGAAGACTTAACACAATTATTGACTGTATAAATGGAATTGTATGGTCACAAGCTAAGGTTCCTATAACCCCTGAGAAATCACATGTTCAAACGATCGTAACTGCCATGTGATAGAAGAAAGACCTGACTCGATCGAGGTACATTTTAGGAATAGTCAGTCACCTGACGTGACTATCCTGCAGGTGAATGATGCAATCGCACCTGTAGATGAGCATTCTGTAAGAGTTGCTCCAGAGAGGATCCAGAATGATGTTTTAACCATTTCTCTCCACAGGGACTATGTTGAATCTGTAGATCTGGCAGGTCATGCTCAATTACTTGCCAGAATTGAAAGGGTTAATAACAACTTATTCTTTCCTATGCAAATAAATGACTTAGGAAGAAGTAGGAATGCAAAGCTGGACTTAAAGAGTGAGAACAGCTATATTAGCAGGTCTGTTAAAACAGATCGCTAATCCTAAAATGATCAGGTACACTTCCCCGCATGACAGGTGGATCCAGAACCTGGATGGCGAATCAGAGAGTCACAATGTGATAGCAAAATGTTTACTATCTATTTCCATCGGAAATAAGACAGTTAAACATTTATTCCTAGTGATAAACGAACCTCGCTATCAGGTTTACATTGTCAACGATGTCATACATCGCTTTGCCATACACCTTGACCTGATTAATTCCAACTTGTGGACAAGGTTAAAAGGTAATCCTTGTGGATACCTACACGAGGAAAACGCCCTGAAATCAGGACAAATACTCCCATATGAGGTAAGTATCCAAGTACCTGATGACATAACCATTCCACAAGGGACAAGTAACTTTCTTTTACCCCTACAGGTCAAGAAGGGTCAGAGATTGGAAAACTCTGATGCCCTAATCTGTTTATCCAACAGGATACAACAATTAGGGATGGTGGTAACACATCCACCAATGGTAAGATATTGGTAAGAATCCCACCTATATAATCGTTAACAATGTTACACCCAATAGTGTTACTTTACCAAAAGGAACATTATTAGGTCTAGTATTGGATGCTGAGTACTATACATTTGGTTTCCAAAACCAAATTATAGGCCTCATCCCTGAAGAATACTTAACTGAGGATGAAATTGTCGATCAAATATTTCATTCCTCCCCCCAGAAGGATTATTCACAAACTATCTGTGTATCCCTTCAACGTTGAAGAAGGCTCGTGTAAAATCGAAGAAGCATCAATCACCTTCGATCATCCGCTCAATGAGCAGGAATAACAAGAGTATCACGATGACAAAAAGGTAAGTCAACACCGAACTGACCTAACTTCTATGCTTGAAGAAGCTTATGAGATAGGCCAGCCTGAAATTTCCAGGATTTCAGGAAAGGCTAGAAGAGCAAATATCTTTGGCTGACGGTTGCTCCAACGATGCTGAGCGGCAACAGCTAAAGGAAATCCTAATGGAATTCCAAGATATTTTTGCCAAAGATTCCTACGACTGTGGGTTAACTAACCTCCACGTAGCCAGAATACAAACTTATCCAAATTTACCACCTGTATTTATCAAACAATTTAGACTCCCATTAGCGTCATATGATGGTCTACAAGACATCATTCAGAATTTAAAGGAAAGGGGCATTATACGTCCGGTGCACAGTTCGTATAATAATCCGATCTGAAACCTATGGACAATGGCGTTTATGCGCTGACTTACGACAGCTAAATAAACGCGTCTATATGTCTGGTTGGCCAATGCCATACATAGACAAACGCAGGGATCCAAAATATTCACTGACATTGACTGTGCACAGGGATATTGGACTATACGAGTCCATGATGAAGACCAATACAAATTGGCCTTCATATTTGGAAAGCAGCAGTATACCTGGACCCATATGCCCTTCGGTTACATAAACTCTGGTCATGAATTTGCTGTGTTCATGCATAAAGCTATGCCTGATGCACTCGAGAGAGGAACGTTATCATATGTCGATGATGTCTTGCTGAAAAGCACTTCCTTTGACAAGCATATCATAGAGATCAGACATGTTCTCACTCAGTTAAGAGAGGCAGGGATAAAACTGTCTTTACAAAAGGCGCAATTGTGTCGCACCCATGTCAACTTCCTCGGACATGAGGTAACTTCTGGATGATTAAATCCCCAGAGGAAGAAGGTTGACGCTGTAATTAAGGCTAAAACACCTTCAAACATCAGGGAATTAAGATCGTTCCTTGGTATGCTCCCGTACGTTTATAGATAACTGTGCAGAAATAACAAAACCACTCTTACACCTGCTTAAAAAGGAAACTACCTGGGGGGGAGCCTCAGGACCAAGCGGTAAGTGAAATGAGGAGTAAGCTCACTCAGGCACCCTGTTTAGCATACCCAGAGGGGGGGTAAACCCTTCTATCTGGAGACAGGATATACCGATTTAAGCATAAGTGCTGTTCTGTATCAGAAGCAGGACAGTCTAAACAAAGTTATTGCATATGCTAGCAAGACTTTGTCACCTGTTGAAGTTGAATTTAACATGTGTGAGAAGGCGTTATTGTCGACTGTCTGGGTACTACAAAATTTTCGTAGCTATATCCAAGGTGAGAAAATAATTGTAGAAACAGCTCACCAACCTCTACAGTATCTGCAGAGTGAAAGAATCAGAGACGGTAATCTCTCTAACAGTCGGATTACTGCATGGACTCTTTACAGGGATGGCCGTTAGAAGTCCGTTATAAACATAATAAGAGAAGCCCAGTTGCCCAAGGTTTAGCAGAATTACATGACTGTACTGCTCCATCTCTGGATGATAATAACACCGGAGATGACTTTCCAGAAGAGCAATTGCCATCCCCTTATAAAGTTTATGACGAGGAATACTGTCGACCACTACCGTGAGTATACATTGATGGTTGTTCATATCACCACGCCGCTGGTGCTGAACGGAAGTTAGTTGCAGGTATCGGAATCGCCTGGACAGGTGATTATCCCAATGTATCTATAGGATACAATATTGGTTCCAAAAGCAGTCAGATAGCCGAAATCTGTGCAGTATATAAGACCATTCAAATGGCAATAGAATATGGTATCAAAGAATTTGTTATTATAACTGATTCCAACTATGTTCGCAACAGTTTCCTCGAATATCTGCCTTGCTGGAAACGTAACCAAATGCTGAAAAGCGATAACAAACCTGTCAAACATGGGAAATTGTTTTGTAAAATCTATGAACTGGTTAAGGAAAATGGTTTATCCATATATTGGAAGAAAACCAAAGGCCATTCTAAAATAGAAGGTATTGACAAGGATGGTAATGACTTAGCCAATTCACTGGCAAAACAAGCTGCCATCAATGGTGAAACCCTAAACAATGATGATCTTATGGGTTTAATTCATGTTGAAGCCATAACTAGACGACAGGCTAGAGATAATGCCAACTTAAACGTTGTGCAATGGAGTCAAGAAGCTCCTAGTGAGGACCTGATTACCAGTCAAAATAACGATCCCGTCATAGGCATATGCTATAGACATATAGAAGACCCTATTGCCAATCCCATCACAGATGTGGATTGCAAAGATAATGAAGATTTACGAATCTTGATGAGATATAAAGTCCAATTTAGTATCATGTATTATCATGTATGGGTTGCTGGTCAGAACTTCTAAACATGGTATACAACAATGGGTAGTCCCAACTGTATACAGAGGGTTAATGCTCCAACATGCACATGATGCACCTACATCTGGGCATCGTGGTGATAAGATCACATATGAGATATTGCGTGGTTATGCATATTGGCCACACATGTTAAGAGCTGTTAAGACATACTCTCAGGGATGCTTGATTTGTCCGCAATATCAACCCCATTGTCCAACCCACCGTGCACCACTTCAGAAGAGGGGGGTGTCATT
>OW240913.1:238269000-238310140 GCA_933207985.1 Pelobates cultripes
CGCCACTTTGTTGATTAACCATGTCTTTTCCAGGTTCGGTCTGCCTCAAAGAATTGAGTCAGATAGAGGTAGTCATTTTACCAGTGAAGTAATGGCTAAGATGTGGAAAATTATAGGTGTTAAACAAAAGCTACATATTGCATACCGCGCTGCATCTAGCAGGGGGTAGAGCGATATAACCAGTCTATCGTCAATATTCTGAAGAAGTATGTTAAGGAGTCTGGTAAAGACTGGGACATTAAATAGCCCCTAGTTTTAATGGCGATTAGAGCTACCCCTAGCACTGCTACCAAATTGTCACCTTTTGAATTGATGACAGGAAGAAAGATGGTTTTACCACAGCATTTATTATATCTGTTACGGTACCTCCAGTAATAAATGTACAAACCGCCGTTTAGTGAATGCTCCCCATTCGCAATAATGTGGTCTGTTAGCGTGTACAGTATAACCATGCGAACCGCCAGCTAGGGAACACTCCAAACTCCCGAACGGTACCTGTATGGCTCTTTCCTTTCACGAACTCCAAATCCACGAGCTGGCAATATTAGCCGAACGCCAATATCTCCCAAGCGGCAAATAATTCCAATAAACAGTCTCTAGGCGCCGGTAATAAAATCCCCCAATAACGAGACCAAGCTCCGCTTTGAGGGTAAAACACGAACTGATTTACTGTGGGCTACCTGCCCGGTATTTATGCAGGTCTCCCACTTGGTGGACATTCCCCTAGGGGACCAAATGGGAGACTGAAATGACAGAAGGACATGGGGACATTTCAGACATACATCCCCACAATATTCCCAGCATGCATCACAGTTCCCTCCCCTCTGCTCGGGAGATAATTGGGAAGTAACTCAATTATCTCCCTGAACAGAGGCAAATCGCCATTTTAACTCAAAGTTATAAAACACATTAAAATATACAACTTTCTAATTGCTGAACATATTGCATTCGTGTAACACATCCCCAGATAGCCTGGATCTGAGTGCATATTATTGGTGAATAGCGCTCAGATCCCATTCGCATAGTTCAATCGACATGGAGTCAAAGTTTATTACAGTTCTTCGGTATGTGATTGACTCCATGGGACGGCTATCTGGGTTAAGTCCATTCGTGTTGTTGAATCTCCCGAACGGCCGGCATTCGTATACTTTTGTCGATTGAGAAGGGGAGGTCGATGGCTTCAGCGGTGTTCGGTTGAAAAAGTGTCCGTTTTCAGTTCCATGAAATAACCGTCGAACGCCGCTGGTCTTTCGCATGGTTTAAAATGGCTGCCGCCTCGTGGTCGACATACGAACGACGACCACCCGGTATTCGGTTTTAATTGAGAAGTGTCTGTGGTTAACCGCAACGTTCTAATTGGGATCAATAGGTTAACCAGCAGCACACTTCTCTTCTGGGTGGCCGTCCGTTCGGTAGTTTTGTTCGACAAAAAAAAGACATTCCCTTAAACAAAGCATACGAATGGGGAATTCATGCAAATGGCAAAACAGACGAACACAGTACTTTTAGTCCATACAGATGGGTCTGTCGCACCCGGGTTCTTGGGAGAACGTCGCCTGCTTCTCCCACAGCAGCTGTCTTGCCTGTACCTTCTCTGCCGGGTTTAGCCGGTCCCCCAGCTGTACAAGACTAGTAAGGTCTGTCTGGGGATCCCTCTCTAACAAGTCAGGTAAAGGTAAGTTCTCGGGGTCGTCAGTAGCTGGGGCACATACTGCCGCAACATCCTCTGGTCGTTCCTGATACTCCTTCAGCATGTTCACATGGAAGGATCACTGAATCCTTTCATCTGAACAGCTGGCTATAAGGTAGGTAGTATCACATACCTGAGCTAACACTTTATACGGGCCCTGCCAAGATGCTTGCATCTTGTTCGTCTTCACAGGCTTGAGTACCAGAACCTTCTGCCCAACCTGGAAGATCCGCGAAGTACCACCGCTTCTGTCTCCCCTGGGCCGCCTGGAGATTCTCCCTTACCATCAGGGATAATTTCTCCATGCGGTCCCCGAGTTCCAGGACATATGGTACTATGGGGGTCCCTTCTTGCTCTGTCTCCCCCTCCCAGTGTCCTCTAATGAGATCTAGGGGTCCACGGACCCTTCTCCCATAGAGTAACTCAAAGGGGGAGAACCCAGTAGATTCCTGGGGCACCTCTCTGTATGCAAATAGCAGATGAGGCAGGAATCGCTCCCAGTCTCTGCAAGTGTCAGTAAAGGTCCTCAACATCTGTTTGAGGGTGCCATTAAATCGCTCGCAGAGACCGTTAGTCTGTGGGTGATACGGTGAGCTAAGCAGAGGTTTAATACCGCACACCTTCCACAGCTGCTGGGTAAGCACAGCGGTGAACTGAGTTCCCTGATCGGAGAGAATCTCCTGGGGGAACCCGACCCTAGTGAAAATTTTAACCAGGGCATCAGCAACCGTCTCTGCCTCTATATTAGACAGTGCTACTGCCTCTGGATAACGTGTGGCATAGTCCACCACGGTGAGAATATACTTCTTACCTGATGGGCTAGCCCTGGCCAGTGGACCCACAATGTCAACGGCTATGCGGGAAAAGGGTTCTCCAATGATAGGAATCGACTGAAGCCTAGCTTTTGGGTGATCCCCCCGCTTACCTACAGGTGTCACACGTGCTACAATAAACCCGCACATCTCGGTTAAAATTCGGCCAGAAGAAGTTTTGTGTGATCCTATGAGCTGTGCGGTGGGAACCTAGATGGCCTGCTAATGGCACATCATGCCCAATCCGTAGAATCTCCTGCCGGTATTTTGCAGGTACCACTAGCTGTCGATTCTGCGGAGGGGTACTTGGTTTCTGGGACGGTTTCCGGATCCTGTACAATCTATCCCCCACCCACTTGTAGTGCTCCCCATCTACTCCTTCTCCCCCAGAATCGGCCCTGGCCCTGTACTTTGCTAGCATCGGGTCTTCCCTGGTTTCCTTCCCGTACATCTCTGGGGTATCCCAGCCTAAAGGGGCCTGGTCTAAGGTACAAGTCGGGGTAGAGAGTCTTACGTGGGTCTCAGCAGCAGGTGGGCCGGTCTCGGCGGCACAGGTCTGGGCACGGGTCGTGACAGCATCCAATTCAGCAGGACCCATGGGAGCGAAGGCTGAAACAAGGGGCGCCAAGTCATTGCCAAGGAGGACATCCGCTGGTAAATCCTTCATGACCCCAACATTCACATGTCTAGCGCCCACTCCCCAATCCAAATGTACCCGGGCAACGGGTAGACGAAACACGGCACCCCCGGCTACTCGCACTGCGACCGTGTCCCCGGTATGTTGGGCTTCGGATACCAGGTGCTTCTGGAGCAAAGTCATGGTTGCCCCGGTATCCCGTAGACCACTGACCTCCTTCCCGTTTACTTTTACACACTGCCGGTGGTGCTGTCTGTTATCCCGGTGGGCAGTCTGAACGGGGTTTGCCTCATGCAGGATGCCCCAGCAGTCCTCTTCCTCTACACAGTGAGTGGCTGGGAGGGGAGGTCATGGATTGCCACCGGCTGGTCTCCTCCAGGACTGGTTCTGGTTGGCGCTGTTCATCGGGCACTCTGGTCGCTTGTGCCCTAGCTGCTTGCATAGGTAGCACCGAATGGGTTGTGCGTACTCCCGTGAATTAAACCTGGGTGGCTGTTGATACTGGGCAGATGGAGGGGGTGCTGATGGACGATTCATTGGAGGCTGATATATGTTAGCTGCTGTTGGTGCTGCTGGCTTGTACTCCACTCTGGCGGGAGACTTGCTGATGAGACTGTCCAGTTTGCGGGCATCGGTATACTCATCCGCCAGGCGAGCTGCTTCGTGCAGAGTGGAGGGTTTACGGTCCCTTACCCACTCTCTGACCCCTGCTGGCAATTTATCAAAACAATGTTCCAAAAGAAACATCTGCAGCACCTCTTCTCCGGACACAGCCTGGCACCCCGCCATCCAGTGGGCGGCTGTGCGATGCACCTTACATGCCCATTCCACGTATGAGTCCCCAGAGGTCTTGACAGTGTCTCGGAACCTCCTCCGGTACGCCTCAGGTGTAACGGCATACCGGGAGAGTAAAGCTTCCCTGACGGCCACATAATCCCCAATCTCCTCATCAGGAATGGCCCGAAAAGCCTCGCTGGCCCGGCCTGATAACTTGCCGGACAATATAGTAACCCAGTCTTCCAGGGGTACCTTGTGCAGGGCACATTGCCGCTCAAAATCAGCAAGGTACCCATCAATCTCTCCTTCTGTCTCACTGAAGGCTTTAAACGCAGTAAATGGTACTTTCTTTCTATCTCCCGGGTTTGCTGTGACTGGGGCTGGTGCAGCACCGCTTTGGCGAAGCAGGTTGGCCTCCACAGCTGCCATGACCTGGTCAATGGTCTCTGTAGTCGGGTTGGGACCATAATGGGCCAGCCTGATTCTTACCGCCCGGTCAAAGCTTGCCTCCTCGGGGGTTCTGTCAGCTGTGCTGGGTCCATTGGTTCCCGCTGCCGCTGGTATTCCATCCATTTCCAGCAATAACGCAATAATATCTCTTTTTCTGAGGTTACTGGCTTGTCCCCCTCTTTGCTCTAATAAATCCTTTAGGGTAGCTCTCCTCAGGTTTTGGTATTGCAATTCCATTTTAATTCCGGTTGCAGTGGTCTCTTTGTGCGTTGAGGATCATCCCGTCGCTTGCCACCAGTTGCTACGGTACCTCCAGTAATAAATGTACAAACCGCCGTTTAGTGAATGCTCCCCGTTCACAATAATGTGGTCTGGTAGCGTGTACAGTATAACCATGCTAGGTTATAGCCAGCTAGGGAACACTCCAAACTCCCGAACGGTACCTGTACGGCTCTTTCCCTTCACGAACTCCAAATCCACGAACTGCCAATATTAGCTGAACGCCAATATCTTCCAAGCGGCAAATAATTCCAATAAGCAGTCTCTAGGTGCCTGTAATAAAATCCCCCCAATAACGAGACCAAGCTCCGCTTTGAGGGTAAAACACGAACTGATTTACTGTGGGCTACCTGCCTGGTATTTATGCAGGTCTCCCACTTGGTGGACACTCCCCTAGGGGACCAAATGGGAGACTGGAATAACAGAAGGACATGGGGACATTTCAGACATACATCCCCACAATATTCCCAGCATGCTTCACAGTTCCCTCCCCTCTGCTCGGGAGATAATTGGAAAGTAATTCAATTATCTCCCCGAGCAGAGGCAAATCGCCATTTTAACTCAAAGTTATAAAACACATTAAAATATATAACTTTCTAATTGCCGAACATATTGTATTCGTGTAGCACATCCCCAGATAGCCTGGATCTGAGTGCATATTATTGGCGAATAGTGCTCAGATCCCATTCGCATAGTTCAATCGTCATGGAGTCAAAGTCTATTACAGTTCTTCGGTATGCGATTGACTTCATGGGAAGGCTATCTGGGTTAAGTCCATTCGTGTTGTTGAATCTCCCGAACGGCCGGCATTCGTATGCTTTTGTCGATTGAGAAGGGGAGGTCGACGGCTTCAGCGGTGTTCGGTTGAAAAAGTGTCCGTTTTCAGTTCCATGAAATAACCGTCGAACACCGCTGGTCTTTCGCATGGTTTAAAATGGCCGCCGCCTCGTGGTCGACATACGAACGACGACCACCCGGTATTCGGTTTTAATTGAGAAGTGTGGTTAACCGGAACGTTCTAATTGGGATCAATAGGTTAACCAGCAGCACACTTCTCTTCTGGGTGGCCGTCCATTCGGTAGTTCCATTTGACAAAAAAAAGACATTCCCTTAAACAAAGCATACGAATGGGGAATTCATGCACATGGCAAAACAGACGAACACAGTACTTTTAGTCCATACAGATGGGTCTGTCACAATATCGTACTTTGGATCATAACTTGATCAGTGCTGCCACTACGCATCAGTATATCGAAGATTTGCGCAAGCATTTCCAGCATGCGTTTGCTTTTGCCCAAAAGAATCTAGAAAAAGCAGAGACCGGGGTTAAGACCTATTACGATTTAAAAACCACAAAAAAGGAATATGAGATCACAGATCAAGTCTATCTGTATAACTTTGCGCAAAATCAAGTCAAGGAAAAGAAATTTTTACCTTCTTGGAAAGGGCCATATGTCATCATTGACAAAATTTCCCCTGTAGCGTATAAGATAAAAATTCCTAAGGATGGTGATTTTATTGAAAAGTGGGTTCACATTAACCAGTTGCGTGCTTGTCATCCTAAATCTCAATTAAGGATTATAGGTGTGGATTCGGACGCAGAAGAGTGAACGACTAACCTGGATGAATGCTTGATTCACGTGGTATAGTATGATGTAAAATGTTGTGATGTGCCATGATCTCATGTACGTTCAAGTCATTAACCATTTCCTTGCCATCCAATAACTACATTTTCTAAGCAGGTTACTAGCTTGTTTAGCTGCTATAGGCGAAATTACTGAAGAGTCAGTAATAAATGTAGTGAGGGATGAAGTTATAAAAATAGAATTAGAGAGAATACATATGTTGATGAATCGTAATAATGTGTTGTCCTAGGCCAAGTGATGTCATACTGTCATAAGTTTGTATGCTTAACAAACCTTGAATCATTAGTAGATAAGTCTGAAACGAGTTCCTAATCCGTGACTGTCGAAAGATGTCCAAGAAAGATGTGGCGTGTTTCTGGATTGTACTGCTCCTGTGCCAAGAGCTACTGACCGACCCGATCGCAGAGATGGGACCCTCCTCCGGCATCCAGATTCAAGAGACACCAGGGTTCATCTTGACAGAGAAGAGGATCCTGACCCAACATGTGTTCGTCAGCATGGATTTCATCGATGCAGCTTCCTGAGTTACATACTTGGCTCAAAACAAAGCAGAGAATCATGTTCCGTGATTGAAACTGAACATAAAAGTAAAAGGAAATGTATTTGTGACTAAAAATAGACAACACACACAGGCTCATATAACAGCTCACTTTCTTCAAATCAGATATGACATTGCTTAAAATTAAGCAGAGCATCATGTTCCTTGATTGAAACTGAACATACGAGTAAAAGGAAATTAATTTTGGACAAGAAAGAGAGAACTCACACAGGCTCATACACCATCTCACTTTAGTCAAAGAGGAAATTACATTGCTTAAAATTAAGCAGAGAATTAGTTCCTTGACTGAAAATGAACATACAATGAACATACAAGTAGAAATAAATTTATTTTTGACTGTAAATAGAGAACTCACACAGGCTCAAATAACTGCTCACTTTTCTCAAAGCATATATAACATTACTCAATATTAAGCAGAGAATTATGTTACTTGCTTGAAACTATACATACAAGTAAAAGGATTTGTGACTGTAAATAGAGAACACACACACATTCTCATATAATAGCTAATTTTCTTCAAAGCAGGTATGACATTGCTTAAAATTAAGCAGTGAATCATATTCCTTGATTGAAACTGAACATACAACTAAAAGGAAATTAATTTTGGACAAGAAAGAGAGAAATCACACAGGCTCATACACCAGCTCACTTTTGTCAAAGAGGAAATTACATTGCTTAAAATTAAGCAGAGAATCATGTTCCTTGACTGAAACGGAACATAAAAGTAAAAGGAAATTTATTTTGGATAAGAAATAAAGAATTTATATGTGTTCATATAACAGCTCATTTTTCTCAAAGGAGATATGACATTGCTTAAAATTAAGCAGAAAATCATATTGCTTGATTGAAAGTGAACATCCAAGTTAAAAGAAATATGTTTTTGACTGTAAACAGAGAACACACACAGGCTCATATAATAGCGCACTTTCCTCAAAGCAGAACTAACATTGCTCAAAACTAAGCAGAGAATTGTGTTCCTTGATTGAAACTGAACATAGAAGTAAAAGGAAATGTATATTTGACTGTAAATACACACAGGCTCATATAACAGCTCACTTTCTTCAAAGCAGGTATGACATTGCTTAAAATTAAGGAGAGAATCATGTTCCGTGATTGAAACTGAACATACAAGTAAAAGGAAATGTATTTGTGACTGTAAATAGAGAACACACACAGGCTTATATACAAGCTCACTTTCTTCAAAGCAGATATGACATTGCTTAAAATAAAGCAGAGAATCATGTTCATTGATTGAAATTGAACATACAAGTAAAAGGAAATTCATTTTGGACAAGAAAGAGAAAACTCACACAGGCTCATACACCAGCTCACTTTTGTCAAAAAGGAAATGACATTGCTTAAAATTAAGCAGAGAATCATGTTCCTTGACTGAAACTGAACATACAAGTAGAAGTAAATTTGTTTTTGACTGTAAAGCTCAATTGCCTCAGCTATCTTTTCAGCTGAGATATCACACTCTGAACTTTTTCAAATTGTCTGGAGACAACTGAGGCAATTTCACTCTACAAATTTGTCAGTTGTTACCTAAGAGGGTTGGGGAAGTTATGAATTTAGTCCTAGCTTATAAAGTTTCCTGTAATATTCTGCAATTAGATCAAATATGCTATTTTTTCACTGGGCATTCACACACCAGAGTTTAGATGCCAGAAGATTTGAGGCCCTATTTCCTTTTAGATAAAATGTTTTCTTCAGGTGCCTCACCATGAGGGATGTACAATCTAAATTAATTTTAATTTTTGAGGACCAAATTTATAAAAAAATGTATGGACCAAATTTATTTGCCTGATTCCAATTATACAGTTCTTTCTCCAATGTTCTTAGATTGTTAGTATTGATCCTCTTCAAGTGAGAATCCCTAGAAATAAAATGACTTCGTAACACAGCCTTAAGTGCATTCCAAGCCACCTTGCCAGGAACCTCAGATGATACATTATCCAAGAAATAATCACTCAAAACCCTCCCTGTCAATTACCTATTTTTGGCATCATTTATCAAATAATCACCTAGTCTCCAAGTTCTATTTGGGGCTGAATATTTAGTTTTGTCTATATGCATTATGATAGGATCATGGTCGGACCAATTAATATCCCAGATATCAGATTTCAAGATGCGCGGGATTGAAGCACTCTGAACCATAAACCTGTCCAACCTAGAATACATGTTTTTTGAAACAGAATAATACGTAAAATCTCTTTCACCTTCATGCATAAGTCTACTAGGATTATACAATTCACATTTAACTTTGTATTTAGAACATTTATCTGCCAGTCTATCACTATCTCTGCTATGGGAAGACCCTGAGGTCTTTCCTAGCATTATCCAGTTCTCCATCCATGACAAAATTTGTATCACCACACATTACCAAAATACCTCCTAAATTTTCAGTCACCAGATCCATCATTTTCTAAAATAAAATGAACTGACCGGTGTTGGGAAAATACATATTCATAATTGTGTACTCAACATTATTGATTTTACCTATACCTAATAAATTCCTCCCGTCATTGTCCGTTAATACCTTGTCCGTAAAACATGCCACATTCATGTTGAAAAAAGATTGATGAACCTCTAGCTTTAGATTTGTAAACAGTATGCAATTGGGTTGTAAAAAATTTTGACATAAGCTTGTAGTGTGTTTCCTGAACACATATGACATCAGACTTGCAAGACTTAGCTTCTTAGTAAAGTAATTGTATGCGCGGTGTTCAGGCCTCTCACATTAAATGACAAAAATTTTAAAACCATGTTTTATATTATGAATCTTAAATATTAAAGATAAAAAACACACAGCAATGTGAGGGTCACAACCACCAAGCTCCAAAAAATTTATAAGCAAGTCCTGCAATACTGCTAAAAAATAATTATGCTTCTTACATACTTGTTCAGAAAGATTGTGTGTCCAAGCTTGTCCTAATGGCAAAGAACAAACTAAACCGGTTTTGTCAAATATTATACAAATTATTACATAAAATTTTGATGCATGAGATTTTTTGAATGTCCCATAAAAATAAAAAATGTGAATAAAAAACTTGGATATACACCCCTATCAAGGGAGAAAAAAACACAAACACTTACAAAAAAAAAAAGGGCCATGAGGGAGAATAAAAAAGATTTCTCCATCTCAGGGTGTTAGGCCCAGGTTGGGGGGAGAAAAGCTAGGGAACTGTTGTCACCAAAGAACAATCATAAACCAATATATAAATAAAATAATACATTTTAAGCAAAAAGACTTGCATAGTCAAATAAAGTTCTGGGTTAAACAGTCACGGTCCACTTCCAATAGACATAGTCATCAGGACCCAGAAATTAATCAAACTTGAGGAAATCCTTCAAGCGGCACAGGAACAGGCACACTGAAGAATGAAACACCATCATCTAGAAAAATGTTAAATTAAGATTTCGAAGGCTGCGGTGGATCAGGCTTGCTTCTCTTGTTGGGATGCTCAAGAGTCGAAGGTGAAAGTGTGTGAGCTGATAACAACTGGCATCTGCTATAGGAGTTGAGAACTTCAATACCCTCCTCTGGTGATGTGAAAACAAAGTTCTGACTATCCATGCGAAAGAGAACCTTTACAGGGAACCCCCATCTGTATCTAATTCCTCTGCGGCACAGTTCTGATGTAAAGGGTTGAAATTCCCTGTGTTCTTCTTATTTTTGTAGTCATCAGGTAATCCAGATGTGCGAACTGCGCCCAAGAATTTCTCCTTTATGTGATAGCAATGGAAACGTACTATCACATCTTCAGGTTCAGCTGCGGGGGTGCTGTTAGGTTTTGGCAAACTGTGTATGTGGTCCAGAATTAAGTCCGAGCTGGTAACAGATGCCCTTACCATGTCGATGTTGTCAGGGATCCCCCAATCCGAAAGTTATTATATCTGCTCCTGTATTTCTAGTCAGCTGATTTTTCTGCTTGATGGTTCACCTCTCTTTGAAGATCATTTACCTACTCCAATAATTCCAGATGAGATTGCTCTTGGGAGGTCATTCAGTTTTCCACATCTTCTGTGCGTAAATTTATGTCTGTCATGAAATCATAAATTGTTTCAAAATCCTTTTTAAAATCCTTCCTATGTTCCACCCTTAGTTTCTTAATAAGATTTATCAGCATGTCGACTGATGCAGGCAAACCTGTAGCCATTTCAGATGGCATATCGGGATTATAAGCAGCTGTCATTGTAAAAGGATTAGTGTCGATAACAGGGGTAGGTAACCTTTTAGCAGTACTGTGCCGAAATAAGATTGTGAGGTCCCGTAGTGTGCAAATCCTATTTTTTTTTAAATTGAGGTGTGTTTGTTGCCGTATTCTGCTTGTGTTATTTATTCTGCAGTTATTTTGTATCGTATTGTATATGTTCACAAGTAGTTTGTGGTGTTCAGTATAATACCTATGAATGTGGGCTGTGTATGAGGGCTGCTTGTGGAATTGTGTGCGTAGATGGATATGTCACATTGTGTGTTTGGTAGTGTGTGTGTATGGCAATGTGTGTATTTGAGGGGCTTTGGGGGTATTGCATGTGATAGGCTGCATGTGGGTTTGTGTGCATGTATGTGGATTGTAAGTGGTGTTGAGTTTGTGGGAATTGTGTGTATGTTTGTATTATTTGTATGAGCGGATGGTTATTTTGCATTTCTGTGTATATCTAGCAGTGTGGGTGGCTCCCTGGGTTCCAGTGGGGACCAGGCTGGCCAGGTACAGGTCAAGGGCAGGAGTTTCAACAGCTGCTGTTGGCTGCTTTATTACAGTGTGGATTCCCATTCACAAGTGCTGGGAGGAAGTGATCTGAGATCACTTTCTCTACATGTTGTAATGCATGAATTGAGGATTGCCCTTCACCACCTTTTCATATTCTCAAATATCTGAAGTTACATTGGGACTCCTGATAGGCCAGAGCCTGTTTTGCTCTAGCAGCCTTGAGTGCTGTGCAAAGACACCTCGAGTGCCGTGCATGGCATATGTGCCATAGGTTGGTGGCATCTTGGAGGTGGCAGCAGCCATATCGGTTGGGGTCAGTAGCATCTTGTGTAAAAGTGGTGGCCATCTTGGTTGTGGCAAGAGCTGATTCATTAGTGTCTGCCATCTTGGTGTTGGCAATCTGTCTAATTCTCTGTTGTAATGGACTGTACAATAATATATTGGGAGCATCCTCCATTTCAAGTTCTTCTGGGCTCTCTGCAGCCCTTTCCATGTCTGAAATGTTAAGGGATTGAGTGACAGAGGTGCCCCCCACTATGTACGACCGCCGTGAGGCTGAGGACTACGACGGGGAACGGGATCTCCCACCTTCTGCCCCCTCATCTTCTGCCCGGTTTCCATTATATATTAGGGACAGGTTGTTTTAGTGATAAGCTGCGAACTGCTTGTTTTCCACCGTGAGCCGCTCGCCGAAGCTGTATCTACTCGCTCCAAGCACTTAGTGCCACCCTCAGACTCATGGCAATTGCGGACGCGATCCCGCCACTTACAGGAAGCTGCGAGTGTGTCGCGGTCGCATTTGTATATGAGCAAGTGTGTAAGAAGGTATGGAAAGGAGAGACTTCCCCACTGCCGCCAATGATGATTTTTGGGGCGAAATAAGCCATGATGTGAGAGGGGGAGTGAGCCTACAGGCCCTTACTCACCCCCACAGCAGGCTTGTCAATTTTTTTTCTTAGGTGCAGGAGCAGATTTCTCTGCGTTATTTTGCCTCTGCATTATGAGCAAGTCTTCTTAAAGAAATTTCAGTATATCATTTTAATGAATTCAAATTATAAATAGTATTTTTGAAACTTAATTGTCCCAGTATCCCAGGAGCTCCTGTAGATGGTGGCCATTCAGGATGGTGGCCAAAACACACCCCCTTTTCAATGTCGAACGCCTTCTCCGCATCCAGCAAGAGGAGCAGAGAAGGCGTTCGAACATTGTTGAAGTGGTGGATGACATTTATGAACCTTCTAGTGTTATCAGATGCTTGTCTACCTATGATAAAACCTACCTGTTTTCATTGATTAATCCAAGTGCTATTTCACTTAATCTGTTAGCCCAAACTTTGGCATATATTTTAGTGTCATTATTAAGTAACGATATAGGTCTAAAGTTCTGGCACACATCAGGGTCTTTACCTGCTTTGGGGATAGTTATTATACATGCTTGTATGGCTTCTGGAGACATTACACCATTAGTTTTGTAAAAGTTGAATAATTTGTTCAAATAGGGAAGTAAAATATTTTGAAACTTTTTGTAATAAAGCATAGTGAACCCATCTGGGCCTGGGGCTTTCCCTGACGGGGCTTCTTTTATAATTTGAGTTATTTTCAGTAGGTCTTTGTCTTTATTAAGAACTGACATTTGGGCCGCATTGATTTTGTTTAGGAACATTAAGCACTTCAGCTGGTCCTTGTTAAGTCCCTTTATAGTCTGGCCTCACCCTTCCTTCCATGCCAGATCACTGTTTCTTTATTCCTGTTGCAGTATAGTCTCTGCATCCTGTGACTCTGGTCTTGCATCCCGTGACTCTGGTCTTGTATCCTGTGATTCTGGCCTTGCATCCTTTTTGGCTCTAACTGTACACCCTCTGGCTCTAGACCTGTCTATCTCCTATGATACTTACCTGGTCCTGCCCAGCATACTCTGCTTAACCTAAAAAATACTGTACCCTAATACTCTGCCTGCACCTCCTGTGCTAGACTTAGGTCTACTGTATAATTTATATTGGCATTGTAGTAATACTGTATTTTGTTTGGTTATCTTGTATCCTATTTGTTTATTTCGTAATATACATTTTTTGCACTCATTCCTTGTGTTTGTCATTTTCTCTGCACATTGAGTTCCTGCTCTTATTGCTGTATTAGGGCAGCACCCCTTCCTACCCTGATAATGATCTGGCCTCAAAATTAGGAACCCGCAGAGAAAATGTCTGTGAGCACAATGAATAGCATTGCTGGTAGTGACTTTGATTCACAGCAAGAGTGTAATCTGATTGATGCTTATTGTAGTCAGTTAAGCCATCCCCAGCATCTGACTTTAAAAACATCTTCTTTGTGCGCTTCTTTAGATGCTTGTTGTCTAATACAGAAACCTATTTTATGTGCTCTAATATCTGAATTATAGTCCTATTACAAAGAGATATGTGACCTTTTTTCCTCACTAATACCTGCTTTTGGAAGGTGGCTAGGGAATTCTTAAATTATAAGTCAGATGTATGGAATCCTCAGTGTTTCCTTTAAAGAGATATCACATAAAAAGTCTTTAGCCTACCTGAAAAACAGTTGAGAGTAATGCATTCTAATTATCTTATTTTGCTACCAGAATTGTCTGATCTCATTGATCTATTGCAAGAAAGGAAGAGTTCAATTTTATTCTGGTGATAATGATGAAAGTCCTACCTTAGAATTGCTAAATACTGACTATCGTACTTCTGATCATGCAGTTTCTCCTTTGTTCCCTGAATTGCAGTCTCCACACTGTTGAAAGCACTTCATGTCCTCCTGACTCTGACTTGGATTCCTCCTTTTTCAGGGACTGGCTTGTAGATCCTCCTGACTGTAATACTGAACATGTGTTTCATGAAATGAAAGCTGAATGCCTTCCTGCCTGGGTTGAAGAAGAATCTGTTGAGGAGGTATACAGTGCCGGTTGTGAAGGATTTCCCAGTAACCGTTCGGTTATTTCCACTCCCTGCTACTTAATTCCCCTGGTTATTTGTTTTATTTTTCGTTGTACGGTAAATCAATCATTTTACCAAACACAGGCCACCTTGGGTACTAATCAGAACGTAGAACCATACGAAAACCGCAGACTAATTGAATGCTCCTAGGTGGCATACGAACACACTTGGTGAGAACAATGGACGGCGGCCATCTTGTTTCCTGAACGCGGCCAGCGGGACTTGGTCGTTGAGTGCCTGAAATGGTGTAGGGCATGGCACTCGCACGAACTCCGGTCTATATGGAAGTCCCCTACGTACTACTTCCCAGTACAGTAGACGAACGGCGTTCGGGAGTTTGAATCAGACGAACAACGGGAGCATTCTGCACGAATCAGCTTTACTCTATCTATGGCGGTTTTCATATGAATTCACGCGAACAGAGACCGGCTCTTGTTACTAATTCTATGGAACTCCTTTTCGGATTCAACCTCGTGGCAGACCGGTCAAACTTCTACACGGTGCCATTCGAAAACAACCAAACAGATTTGTCTGAATTTTTAATATGTTGCTCCCACAAACCTCAGCTACCCAGGGACATGGTTGTTGTGGTTTTTTTATGCATTTACACCCTGTTCCAAATTATTATGCAAATTCTATTTAAGTGTCACAAAGATTAAATATTTAGTTTTTCAGCATAACACATGGATGGCATTGTGTCTCAGGGCTCTTTTGATCACTGAAAACAATCTCGGACACCTGTGATAATTAGATTGCCAGGTGAGCCTTTATTAAGCAGAGCACCATTTTCATGCAATATGGGGAAGAAAAAGGATCTCTCTGCTGCCAAAAAGAGTGAACTAGTTCAATGCCTTGGATGAGGTATGAAAACATTAGATATTTCACGAAAACTTAAGCATGATCATCGCACTATTAAGAGATTTGTGGCTGATTCATTGAGCACATTGAGGAAGATTTCTGCCAGATCCATGCATCAGATCAAGAGGGCAGCTGCTAAAATACCATTACATAGCAGCAAACAGATATTTGAAGCTGCTGGTGCCTCTGGAGTCCGACGGACATCAAGGTGTAGAGTCCTCCAGAGTCTTGCAACTGTGCATAAACCTTCTATTCGGCCACCACTAACCAATGCTCACAAGCAGAAACTGCTGCATTGGGCAGAAAATTACATGAAGACTAATTTTCAAACAGTTCTGTTCACTGATGAGTGCCGTGCAACCCTGAATGGTCCAGATGGATGGAGTAGTGGATGAAACGGTGTCTCTGTGCATTCCTCAGAATCAGACAGCTCTTCCTCCAAAGCTGCTAAATACGGAGAACCAAAAACACAGTCCATTTGGTAATCACCAGTGTGATGGTCTGAAACAGTGTTACCGTCTGTCATTCTCTTAGTCCAATAAAATAATATCGCCAGTAATCCACAGGGTAAAATATCGCTGGTGTCACATAATAATCCACGCTTAATGCTGGAACAAGACTGGTTTAACGGCAAGAAAAGGCATTCAATTTATACAGCATCAAACTCCTAATCTGAGCCAGCGAGATAATTGAGTTTTGGAAACATACTAAACTCAATTATCTGCTGTCTGATTCTGAGGAATGCACAGAGACACCGTTTCAAAATACTGCCTCATTACCAGAGACCAATCATGTTCATGAACCACCGTCTTTTTGTAGCAAAGTCTATTCACCTAGGGTTGATATTCTGGCTCCCAAGGAGATTGCTCCTGAGTCCACATGCCAGGCAAGAGAGTATCTACAGCCTTGCCCTCACAGGAGCGAAGAGGAGACAAATTCGCCTGAGAATCCGACTCCACTGTCTTCCGCAGTAGAAGCCCATCTGCTGCAACCTGCTTCAGTGGACTCCATTTGTCTTTTTGTATCAGAAGAAGACCTCATGAAAACCCCTTGGTGTGCATCCGAGACTGTGCATAATCAAGACACAGAACCCCTATCTGTGCCCCATGGCTTGGTCCATTTAGTTCTTGATACTCCCCCTCTGGCAGAGTTTCTCCCAGTCCTAGAAAGACCTGCTCATGACTCCACTCCTGGGATGGCAGTAATGACCGAAACAACTGTTTTCCCCTCTGAGAAGCCGGATTGTCAAGAACCCTCGTTACTGCAGAAATGTGACATTACTTCTGATCCAGTATTAAGTAATACAGCTACTAACCCTTCCTGTTCCTATGTGTATGAAGAAGTTAACACACCTGCTGTTGTGGCATTCCAGCATCAGCTGGGGCATGAAGACACCTTACCCAAACCAAAGACCAAGGTTGTGCCCCCAGTGGGTATCCATAATACCGTACTTCTAGTCCGACCTTTGATGCCCCCTAGTATCCTGGAGAGGCTTGCTCTCATGAGACATCTAATCTTGGACTTCCTGGATACCCATCTGTAAGTGTCCTCCAAAAACAAGGGGATCCTCCTCTCTTGGCTCCAGTTGAACTAACCAAAAAGAACTTTGAATCTGTTCGTCCCTCTGAATCTATCAACCCTATTATAGAAGAATTTGCATCTCAGTCTTTGTTCCTAGGAGCACTCAAGCCAGAATCCCAGTCAGATCCAGGACTACTGCATATAGCACCTCTATACAACAAAATCCCTGTGCCTCATAGGATTACATTCTTGTTAATTACTGGTAATTACAACACTCCCTACCAAGTTTGCCTTTAGCTACCGTTTCTGGAGTTCTGCATTGTCCACTATCCTATGGTCTTCTCTGTCACTATCCTGCCCCTCTGGTTTCTACCTTGGGACTCCCCATCTTTCATTGCTCTTGACCCTCCTCCTTGTTCTTTCTTCTACTGGTTTGATGATCCTGGTATTCTGCTGTCACCTGTGGGAGGTCTTGGGGGCTTTGAGTGCCTGAAGTCACTCCTGAAGGGGAGGGGGGATTGTAGTAATACTGTATTTTGTTTGGTTATCTTGTATCATATTTGTTTATTTCATGATATACATATGAGACGGCCACCCTGAGTATAAAGGGGTGTATACCGTTAGGAACGTCCTTTTCCCTTGGAAGGAGATGTGCTGCAGTATTCTCCACATGTCATCTCAGCCGACCCAGTATCTGAATAGATAGTAGAGCTCTTACAAGAGCTAGTGATTGGCTGTGAAGCAAATTCCCTACAAGCACGAGACACGGCTACATGTTGAGGGTTAAGCAGAACTGATTTTTAATGGGGCCACACTGGCCTTTTATGCAGGTTTTCTAACAAGGGTGACACCCAGGTGGACCTTCTTAGGCACAGGGACACACCGTGAATAACCAATAAACATACAGTGAGACAATCCCATACATTACACACAATCCCTCCCCTCTGCTTGGGAGATAATTGGGTTAATTACTGTACCAACTCAATTATCTCCAAAAGGAAAAAAGGCCAATTTTATACATTTCTAGAAACTCCCCAAAATAACACCAGAACCCCATAAAACATATGTAACGGCACCCCCAGGCATAAAAGGGGTTAAAAGCCGTTTAGGAGATATTCCCTTCCAGATATACAGGCAGCTACTGTAGACACCAATGCACCGAACCGGAGAAGCATATGAATGCTCGCAAACATACGAATGCTGTAAACAGCCGAATAAGAAAAAACATTCAAATAGGTTTACACTCCTAGCAGTCGAACTGGAACAGCATACAATAAATCCCCCCAAGAACGAGACAAGGCTCCGTTTTGGGGGTCAAGCAGGAACAGACAGAGCTGTGGGTTTATTGTTCTTATATACACATTCTTACACATTAGTACCACCCACAGGGTTTTGGAAAACAACCAATAAACACGTACAATAAACTCAGACACTCCCACACAAAATCCTCCCCTCTGGTTGTGATACAATTACCTTACACAATGGGTAATGTAATTATCACAGGCAGAGAAATACAGTTTTTCCACATTATTCATAATTTTAAAAGTATGCATCACATTCACATAAAATAAATTTTAGAATGAGCATACTCCAAATACAAACATACGTCAAAAATCATACAAATTGGTCCAGTGGTTCAAAAGATAGATCGTAGTCCTTTGTGACCAAATGAAGCAAGGCTTTTCTGCCCAAAACCAGTTCCACAGAGTCTTCTATCCTGGAGATAATTGGGAAGTAATCCAATTATCTCCAAGGACAGAGGCAAAACTCCATTGAACACATGGCAGCAAAAGACAACAAAATACATAAAAATATATAACTGAGCAACCGTTGCATAAAACATATCCCCAGATAGCGCAGATCTGAGCGCACATTATTACTGAATGGCGCTCAGATCCACACTCATATAGTTCAATTGCTATCCAATTATGATATAGGATAGCTTCAAATGCAAAATGCTGGAAAAGTAGAACAATTTATTGTCTGCTACATGCAGAATTAAAACAAAAACATATAATAGAGAGACAATATAAAAGCAGAGCCTCTTACTAGATGTGGTGGTGAGTTAGACTGGCTTCCGCAGTTACTCACTAAAACAGCTTATGTAAGTCAATGGGTGGGCTGCTGTCACTCCTCCGGCTCGGCTGGACTGTAATCACACTGCTGCAGACAGTGAAGATAGACAAACAGTCTAAAGTTGAAATTGGTCGCCTCGGATTCGGACTTGCGTAAGCTCCTCACCCTTGTGTGATGTTGACGTGTTTCGCCATATGACGGCTTCCCCAGGACGTGCTATCAGGCAGACACTCAACGACCAAGCCTCGCTGGACGTGTTCGACAGAACTAGATGGCCGCCGCCACGTGTTCGTGCATTCAAATCGACGACCACCCAGTGAACCACTTAGAACGTTTGGAGTTGCAGTTTGGAATAGTGTCAAATAAGTCAATTGATGGCACACGACTGTCTTGGGTGGTCGAAATGTTCGGTAAAATGTTCTGTATATGAACTAACTTGGTAAAATCTGTTTGTCTCACTTTGTATACCGTTTTAGGTGAATGGCATTGCAATGAAAAGTTCAGGATGGCAACAAAATTATAAATCCAGAGAGCAAGGCATCTGTTACAACATATATTTGCACTCATTCCTTGTGTTTGTCATTTTCTCTGCACATTGGGTTCCTGCTCTTAAAGGGATATTGCTGTCCCTGACAGTTGTAGCCTAATTTCTTCAATTTTTTTCCTTAACCCCTTAAGGACGCCAGGTGTTCTATGCCATCCTTGGGGACCCGGTCCTAAACGCCAGCAGGCGTAGAACGTCCCCGCCATCCCATGACGGCGATCGCGGTGGGGGGACTCACCTGACATCCCAGGGAGTTCCCCTGCTTCTGATCCGGCCCTCTTGGGCCATGTGATCGCGAGGTCCTTGCGAGGACCTCACTGTTGTGGACAAAAATATTATTTATACTAGTAAAATGTCTATTTATTCAATATAACTGAAATCAGCATTATTCAAATTACTATGTGATTTACCTAAAATGGCCGCTAGGAAGTTTCCAGATAGCTCAGATCTGAGCACACATTATTACTGAATGGCGCTCAGAGCACACACATACAGTTCAATTGCCATGGAGCCAAAGTCTTTCCCATAGTCTTTCATTATACGAATGGGCTCCATGGCATAGCTATCTGGGGTATCACCGCTCAAACAGGGCCAGCACCGAATGACCCAGCTTTCGTGTCTCTGCAGGGGGATATCAAGCGTTTCAACATGGGGCCATAGTCTAAAGGCAGCAGGCGGGCAACCAGGCTCCTCCAATGCACAGTGGCGAGATTGGTCTCGTCACATATACTTAACATTGTTAACCTTACCAATCCTTACTATGTGCCTCCCGTCATCATCCGTCATTATCTTTTCTGTAGAATTGGCCACATTCCTGCTAAAAAAAATGGAAGTACCTCTAAACTTAGTTTTGTAAGTGCAATGAAATTGGGAAGGGAATAAACGTGTTCTTTTCCTTCCTTAAGGTGAGTCTCTTGAATACAGACTGTAACGGACCGTTTTGCACACAAGGGGTAAAAACCGTTTAGGCGATCGGCCCCCTTTCCAGAGATACAGGCACAGCTACTGCAGAACACCAAACTCCCAAACTGGATACAAAATAGCACTCCAACTCCCGAACTGGAACCTCCCAAATAGCTGCTAGCAGACGAACAGGAAAAGCAGCTTACACTCCTGGCAATCAGTCTCTAACAGCATACAGTGAATCCCCCCAAGAACGAGACAAGGCTCCGTGTTGAGGGTCAAGCAGTGGTCTGAGGTGCTGGCACACCCAGCCTGGTTTTTATTACAGTGTTTCAAATACAGGACCACCCACAGGGAGGGATAAAACAACCAATCATATCACAGTTACATCCCACATATTCCCTCCCCTTATCCTGAGAGGAAACTCAATTATACAAACAGTTAAAACATACTTTCTACCCAACTTTCATAACTCCAAAACCATACATCACATTCACATAAAATTACATATTCTCAATCAATCCATTCAGGGGAACAACATATTCAAAAATGGCACAAATCAGACAAGGGGTTCAAAAGTTAGTAAAAAGTCCTTTGTGACTAAATGAAGCATGGCTTTCTGGCCCAAACCAGTTTCAGAGTCTTCTATCCTGGAGATAAGTAATTCAATTATCTCCCAGGACAGACACAAGACTCCATTAAGCACATGGTTGCAAAGAGACACAAAACACTTTAAAATACATAAAGTCACATTTATTACATAAAACACAGACATGTAACATATCCCCAGATAGCTCAGGTCTGAGCGCACATTATTAAGTGAATGGCGCTCAGACCACACAAATACAGTTTAATCACCATGGAGCCAAAGTCTTTACAGTCAGTTTCATATGAATGGGCTCCATGGGATTCCTATCTGGGGTATAACACATTCAACCAAAACTACCAAACCCCAGGCAGAAAAGCACGAATTAAACTTTTCTGCAGGTAAAAAAAGATGTCTTTTAACAGGGGGCCATAGTCCAAAGGCAGCAGGCGAGTAACCAGGCTTCTCCAATGCAATGTGGCGAGATTGGTCTCGTCACATCTCTCCCCTTTTCCAAACAGACTAACAGGGTATCTGACCTCCTGCCGGTCAGTGCCCTTGTTAGTCCAGCAGCCCACCCACAAAACATAATCAACAGCACAGCCCACCCACAATAAATGGTTACTACACCTGGGTAAAGGAGAAGCTTGTCCATGTCCAGGTGCCTCACCACGGCTGTGCTGGGTACGGGTACGCTGACTGGGTGGGTTGCTGCGTGGGCAGAGACCAGCGGCACTCTGCCCTGTTGCCAGCGCTACTGGGAGGGTAGCCTGGTTGAAGCCTGGTTGTTGGAGGGGGAGACCGACTGTCTCCCCTTTAACTACACCACTCTGCTGCTGGAGACCGGCTGTCTCCCCTTTAGACACACAGCTCTGCTGCTGGAGACCGACTGTCTCCCCTTTAGATACACCGCTCTGCTGCTGGAGACCGACTGTCTCCCCTTTTGTTGCACAGCTCTGCTGCCGGAGGGGGAGACCGACTGTCTCCCCTTTGGATACTCTAAGATGTTGCTGGGGAGAGGGGGTAACAGGCTCCTCTCCCGATAGAACACTCTGCCGCTGGGGAAAGGAGACTGAGCTCTCTATTCCCTGCCCATTAATGATCCGCCGCTGGGGAGAGGTGGTAGCAAGCTCCTCTCCCATACATACTTTCATCCTCTGTGGAGGGAGACCGACTGTCTCTGCTCCCAATACAGTGTCCTGCTGCTGGGGGAAGGAGACTGGGCTCTCTATTCCCGGTAGGACACTCTGCCGCTGGGGAATGGAGACTGGGCTCCCAATTCCCTGCTGTATCTCCCGCTGGGGAATGGAGACTGGGCTCCCAATTCCCAAAAAATCATGCTGCTGCTGGGGGGCAGGAACAACTACCTCTGCCCCCTGTAGCTCAGCCTGCCGCTGGGGAGGGAGGACGCTGCTCTCCTCTCCCTGCACTTTACACTGCCTTCCCGGCATATCACTCTGCTGCTGGGGGGCAGGAACAACTACCTCTGCCCCCTGTAACTCAGCCTGCCGCTGGGGAGGGAGGACGCTGCTCTCCTCTCCCTGCACTTCACACTGCCTTTCCCGGCATATCACTCTGCTGCTGGGGGGCAGGAACAACTACCTCTGCCCCCTGTAACTCAGCCTGCCGCTGGGGAATGGAGCTTGGGCTCCCAATTCCCTGCAATATCTCCCGCTGGGAAATGGAGCTCGGGCTCCCAATTCCCTGCAATACCGGTGGAGAGACCTCGGTCCCCTCTCCACCTGCCGCCTGGGGTTCCTCCCAGTAAATTTCAACAATATCTTCCCAGCTGAATGGGTCTGGGACTGGATCTGTCACTCTGCTGTCCTGCGGAGCCTTCCCAATGGAGTGGAAGAGATCTCGGTAGTCCTGCTCCAGTTCCCACTCCAGGGTTGCTAGGTGAGCCAGGTCTTGCTCTACCTCATGGGGGTCATCCCAGTCATGCCTAGCCTCCCTCTCGTAGAAAATTTCCTGA
Organism: Pelobates cultripes; assembly: GCA_933207985.1. Lineage (NCBI taxonomy): Eukaryota > Metazoa > Chordata > Amphibia > Anura > Pelobatidae > Pelobates > Pelobates cultripes. Next base: position 238,291,979 of record OW240913.1, read on the forward strand.
AGTCTGTTCTGCGCAGGGCTCCCGAAGTCAGGCTCTGCAAAGGACTCCCATAACAAGCCAGGACCATCAAACTCCTCTCCCTCTGGCTTGTCATGCTCAGCTGTCCAGGGTATATACTGTGCCATATACCACCAGAGCGCCTGGTAGGCATCCTCCAGCCATAGCTCCTGCCATACCCGATGCTCTAGTTCCTTCACCCATTCCTCCAGGGGCTGCTCTCCCAGGAAGGGCATCCGCAGGGCCACTTGTTTCTGCAACCGCTGCTCTTCACTGGGGAGACTCTCACCCCGCTGGTATTGTACATTATCCAGGGCCTGGTACCAGATGCCTTTCCTTAATGCATCCCGGCCATCCAGGTCCTCCTCCTTGTATAACACTGCTGGTTCCATTCTGTTGCTTTTAGGGTCGCTGTACTGGGACATGCGTTGCCCCCACTTGTAAATCCAAAGAAACGGTGTCTCCTGTAGCTGTCCTTCTGGCTGTAGGAACGATCCCGCCGCTGCCACCAATTGTAACGGACCGTTTTGCACACAAGGGGTAAAAACCGTTTAGGCGATCGGCCCCCTTTCCAGAGATACAGGCACAGCTACTGCAGAACACCAAACTCCCAAACTGGATACAAAATAGCACTCCAACTCCCGAACTGGAACCTCCCAAATAGCTGCTAGCAGATGAACAGGAAAAAGCAGCTTACACTCCTGGCAATCAGTCTCTAACAGCATACAGTGAATCCCCCCAAGAACGAGACAAGGCTCCGTGTTGAGGGTCAAGCAGTGGTCTGAGGTGCTGGCACACCCAGCCTGGTTTTTATTACAGTGTTTCAAATACAGGACCACCCACAGGGAGGGATAAAACAACCAATCATATCACAGTTACATCCCACATATTCCCTCCCCTTATCCTGAGAGGAAACTCAATTATACAAACAGTTAAAACATACTTTCTACCCAACTTTCATAACTCCAAAACCATACATCACATTCACATAAAATTACATATTCTCAATCAATCCATTCAGGGGAACAACATATTCAAAAATGGCACAAATCAGACAAGGGGTTCAAAAGTTAGTAAAAAGTCCTTTGTGACTAAATGAAGCATGGCTTTCTGGCCCAAACCAGTTTCAGAGTCTTCTATCCTGGAGATAAGTAATTCAATTATCTCCCAGGACAGACACAAGACTCCATTAAGCACATGGTTGCAAAAAGACACAAAACACTTTAAAATACATAAAGTCACATTTATTACATAAAACACAGACATGTAACATATCCCCAGATAGCTCAGGTCTGAGCGCACATTATTAAGTGAATGGCGCTCAGACCACACAAATACAGTTTAATCACCATGGAGCCAAAGTCTTTACAGTCAGTTTCATATGAATGGGCTCCATGGGATTCCTATCTGGGGTATAACACATTCAACCAAAACTACCAAACCCCAGGCAGAAAAGCACGAATTAAACTTTTCTGCAGGTAAAAAAAAGATGTCTTTTAACAGGGGGCCATAGTCCAAAGGCAGCAGGCGAGTAACCAGGCTTCTCCAATGCAATGTGGCGAGATTGGTCTCGTCACACAGACAATATTTGATTTGTTGGATTTGACTTCTTTGAACAATAGTCGCCTCTTGTGAGCGGTGTTCAGGCCCCTCACATTAAATGACATGAGTTTAATGACCATGACTCAAATCAGAGTACATCCATTAAAAAGAGATCGTATAGAAATGTGGGAGCCCGAAGGCCCGCGTCCCAAGAGGAGAGTTATGAAATCCAACAATCGTAATAACAAATACATTTGTTTAGACAAGAGTGAGCGTGCTAAAACATTTGAAGCATAACCTGTTAGCTTCTTGAATTGCTTACAGTGCATTAGTAAATGGATGGGATAAAAAGGAAAAATAAAAAGTGGGGTGTAACGGATCGCCTGGCACCCCGACTGGGTACCTCCGTTGAAAGATGCTCCTAGCGCTTCCTGAGGACTCCAAGCACTGCAGCCGACACCACAATCACCGAACCAGAGAAGCGTATACCTTCTCTCAAGCATATGAATGCTGTAGACAGTTGAATAGGAACCATACGAATAGGTTTACTCTCCTAGCAGTCAAACTGGAACAGCATACAATAAATCCTTCCCCCAATAATGAGACGACACTTCACTTTGAGGGTTAAAACAGGAACTCCTGTACTGTCACATACAGTCTCTTTTATTCCCAATCCACAAACATAGTACAGCCCACAGGGCGTTACAAAACAACCAATCACATATCAGTTACATCCCACATATTCCCTCCCCTTATCCTGAGAGGAAACTCAATTACACATACAGTAAAAACATACTTTCTACCCAACTTTCATAACTTTAAAACCATACATCACATTCACATAAAATTACATATTCACAATCAATCCATTCAGGGGAACAACATATTTAAAAATGGCATGAATCCGACCAGGGGTTCAAAAGTTAGTAAAAGTCCTTTGTGACGTAAATGAAGCATGGCTTTCTGGCCCAAAACCAGTTTCAGAGTCTTCTATCCTGGAGATAAGTAATTCAATTATCTCTCCCAGGACGGAGCCACAAAGTCCATTAAGCACATGGTTGCAAAAGACGCAAAACACTTTAAAATACATAAAAGTCACCTTTTACACGCGCTTACACAGACATTTCACATATCCCCGAATGGCTGGGATCTGGCTACCACAAAACTACGAATGGCGCTCAGATCCTAATCCCCTGATTCAATTGCCATGGAGCCAAAGTCTTTAACTACACGAGATGACTCCATGGCGTAATATCTGAGTTGGCACATTCACATAAAGTCACAGTGCATAGTCCAAAGGCAAGAGGCGGGCAAGCAGCCCCCTCCAAGGACACGTGGCGAGGTCGGTTTCGCCACATTTCTCCCCTTTACCATCCAGACTAACAGGGTATCTGACCTCCTGCCGGTCAGTGCCCTGGTTAGTCCAGCAACCCACCCACGAAGCACAAACAGCAATACAGCCCACACACAATAACTGGTTACTACACCTGGATAAAATAGCAAGTTGTCCGTGTCCAGGTGCCTCACCACGGCTGTACGGGGGGCTGGTAGAATGCCTTGGTGGGTTGCTGAGTGGGCAGAGACCAGCGGTACTCTGCCCAGGTGCCAGCGCTACCACTGAAGTAGCCTGGTTGGAGCCTGGTTGTGGGAGGGGGAGACCGACTGTCTCCCCTCTGGATACACTGCTCTGTGGCTGGGGACAGGACCGACTGTCCCTACCCCTGGTGCTGCAAGTGCAGAGACTACGGTCCCATCTGCATAGTTGTGGGGCTTAACATCTCCCCTTGGTGGGTTAGGCTGCCGCTGGAGAGAGGGTGTAACAAGCTCCTCTCTCTGAACTGTAGACAGCCGCTGGGGAGAGGGGGTAGCCTGCTCCTCTCCCTGACACTCTCTTTGCTGGTGGAGAGGGGGACCAACTGTCTCCCCTTTCAATATTTTGTCCTGCGGCTGGGGTGAAAGACAGACTGTCTCCGCTTCCTGCAGGACACACTGCCGTTGGGGAGGAAGGACTGCACCTTCCGTTCCCTGGGAAAAAGACTGCCGCTGGGGAGGAAGGACAGCACCTTTGGCTCCCTGGAACTCACACTGTTGCTGGGGAGGAAGGATAGCACCTTCGGCTCCCTGGAACTCACACTGCCGCTGGGGAGGAAGGACAGCACCTTCAGCTCCCTGTGATATATACTGCCGCTGGAGATCTGGGCCGACCGCCCAGCATCCCTGTAGGGCCGGTAGAGAGACCGCCATCCCATCTCCACCTGCCATTTGTGGGTCTTCCCAGGACCAGTCTATGAGGTCCCCTACTTCTGCAGCTGGTAGTGAAGCAGGGGGTTCCTCGGCTGCGTTTTCCCAGCTGTAGGTTGGCAGGTCTGGGTCCCCCAGCCAGTTTTCCTGTTCTGTGTCCATGCCCTGTGGCTGACATGAGTTTAGTAGTTCCACATAGTCCATCTCTAGCTGTCGTTCCATGGCAGCCAAATGGTGGAGGTCTTGTCCCAGTCCCATAGATCTTGGGCCCTGTACCATCTCACCTCGGTAATAAAAGATAGCCCAGTACCGTGACTCTGCTGGACTGCCAAAGTCGACGTCTTCTGCTAAGGCCTTCCACAACAGGCCAGGGCTAGTGTAGTTCTCCCCCTCCGGCTGGATGCCCTCTACCCTCCATGTCTCTGGCTGGACAGTGCACCACCACAGTGCCCGGTATGAGGCGTCAAGGCTCAGTTCCCTTTCCACGAGGTACTCAAGTTGTCTGACCTGCTGACCTCCGGGTTGGTCTCCCAGAAGCGGCATCCGCCAGGCCATTTGTTCCTCCAACCGGTATGCGACACCAGGAAGGCGCTGCTGCCGTTGATACTGGACTTCCTCCAGGGCATTGTACCATAGTTCTTGCCGGGCAATATCTCTCCATTCCAATTCACTCTCTTCCTCAGGTGTGCGTGTTGCCCAAGGATCCACGAACCCCATTTTCCCAAATCTTTATGTAGACAGGGACGCTGTATAAACACTAGTGTCGCCTTCAATTTGTAAATCCAAACGAACTGTGTCTCTGAGCTGCTTTACCTCGCACTAGGACGCCATCCCACCGCTTGCCACCAATGTAACGGATCGCCTGGCACCCCGACTGGGTACCTCTGTTGAAGGATGCTCCTAGCGCTTCCTGAGGACTCCAAGCACTCTGGCAGACACCACAATCACTGAACCGGAGAAACAAATTAATTCTCCCGAGCATATGAATGCTGTAGACAGTTGAATAGGAACCATACGAATAGGTTTACTCTCCTAGCAGTCAAACTGGAACAACATACAATAAATCCTTCCCCCAATAATGAGACGACACTTCACTTTGAGGGTTAAAACAGGAACTCCTGTACTGTCACATACAGTCTCTTTTATTCCCAATCCACAAACATAGTACAGCCCACAGGGCGTTACAAAACAACCAATCACATCACAGTTACATCCCACATATTCCCTCCCCTTATTCTGAGAGGAAACTCAATTATACATACAGTTAAAACATACTTTCTACCCAACTTTCATAACTCCAAAACCATACATCACATTCACATGAAATTACATATTCACAATCAATCCATTCAGGGGAACAACATATTCAAAAATGGCACAAATCAGACAAAGGGTTCAAAAGTTAGTAAAAAGTCCTTTGTGACTAAATGAAGCATGGCTTTCTGGCCCAAACCAGTTTCAGAGTCTTCTATCCTGGAGATAAGTAATTCAATTATCTCCCAGGACAGACACAAGACTCCATTAAGCACATAGTTGCAAAAAGACACAAAACACTTTAAAATACATAAAGTCACCTTTTACACATAACACACAGACATTTCACATATCCCCAGATAGCTGGGATCTGAGCGCACAAAACTACCGAATAGCGCTCAGATCCTATTCACACAGTTCAATTGCCATGGAGCCGAAGTCTTTAACTACACGAATGGGCTCCTTGGCATAGCTATCTGGGTTAACACATTCACATAAAGTCTGGTCCATAGTCCAAAGGCAAGAGGCGGGCAAGCAGCCCCCTCCAAGGACACGTGGCGAGGCCGGTTTCGCCACATGGGGAATGATAAACTTGGATAAATTCCCCTATACGAGGAGAGAAAAAAAACTATGTTTAGAAAAAGGGCCATGAGGGAGAATAAAAAATAATTCTCCATCTCAGGGTATTAGGCCCCAGTTGGGATAAGAGAAAACTGCCTGCGGCAAGGGGAAAACAATCAAAGCTTTAAAGAAAAATAAAAAATGAACAGTGGTATGCAGAGAAGATCAATAAAGAATGGAGTCCTTCTAGTTCTGTGAACACATCTCTAATGAAGTCCGATATTTGCTCAGTATGTCTCAGGCCTATATCAGAAATCAGTAATATACATTCAAAAATGTCACTATCCTATAGACATTTAACCAAGTGTTGATGCACAATAAAGAGCATAAAGAATGTGGAACCAAAAAACGAGAGAGCGGGAAAAAAAAAGGGAAAGAGAAAAAACAATTTGTAAGTAATAAATTGGATGTGGCCAAAGTTAGCGTTAGTATTTGTTTGTGTGTTAAAAATGCAAAAAACGCCAATTTTGGCCAGTGTTTGTGACTAAGTGGCTACTAAAAAAGACTGGACATACCCCGTTTGCAATACCTTGGGTTGTCTTATTTTGCAAATGGTATGCCATCATAGGGGTAATTTTCATTCTTGGGCTACCATAGGGTCTCAAAGGCAACCTAACCAATCTGGTGAATTTTAATGTGAAAAAAATGAAACACAACCCTTATATTTGACACTGTAACTTTTGAAAACACCATAAAACCTGTACATGAGGGGTACTGTTGTACTCGGGAGACTTCACTGAACACAAATATTTGTGTTTCAAAACAGTAAAAAGTATCGCAGCAATAATATCGTCCATGTAAGTGCTGTTTGTGCGTGAAAAATTCAAAAAACTTCACTTTTACTGGCGATATAATTTTTTAATGTATTTACATATTTAATTTTTTATATTATATATAAATATATATATAACAATAATTATATATATATATTAAATCAGTATCAGTCTACGTGTAATTTGATATTAATATATATATATATATATATATATATATAATTATATATATATTAATAGTAAAATACACCTAGACAGTGTGTGTGTGTGTGTGTGTGTATGTATATCTGTATATATATACTTAGATCATATATATATAATATATATATGATCTGGGGGCGTGGCTGGGCTGCCGATGGAGTAGGACGCAGGCAGTGAGAGCTCCCGGGCCCCAACCCTGCCATAGCCCGTGTTAAAAGCGTTACCACTCCCGTCCGAATGGGTAAACCGAGGAAGGGGACTGCCCCGGGCCCGCAACTTACCGCCATGTCGCAGCAATCGGGACCGATGGACGAGTACCTGTCCACCCCACAATGTATGGCCGGCACACGAGGCCCAGACAAAATGGCGCCCGGATCGCCGGGAACACTGAGCAGATCGAGCTCCACGCAGGACTCCCCGCGGAGAGACGCCCTCACTCAGATGTCAGCTGAACTCGCGGCAATCTCGGCAAACATGTTTTCCACCGGATTTCGGATTAGAGCGTGCCCACCGAGTGCTTCGACCACCAAGGAGAGATGGCCTCCCCAGGGACTTGGTGTGCTGTTTTCAATCCTTCCAACTGAAAGAAAGTATCATGAGAGCGGCCAGGGCACTGCGCACCATCACCTACATGGACTCGCATGTATTCCTATACCAGGACCTGTCTCCCCTCACCCTCGATGCCAGGCGAGCGCTGAAGCCCATCACAGGCATCCTACAGCAGAAGCGGATTCCTTACAAATGGGGATTCCCGTTCAGCCTGCAGGCAAGAATTGAGAATCGCTGGCTGGCAGTCCGCTGGCCTAATGATGTGCCTAGATTTCTACGAGCAGCGGGCCTCCCTGAGATTCCTGTCCCTAACTGGATCCTTGATCACCCGCCGACCAGGCCCACGGGCCCTACAGTTCCAGCTGAACACCTGACGGATGGTGCCCCGCGGAGCTCCTCGACGCACCGGAGCGGGCCCAGCACCGCGGAGGAGTAGGAAGTCTGTAAGCACCCGAGAGCGCGCCCCTGGAGGGGTTCTTGCGCGGACCGGGAACCCCGAGACCCCCACGTCCTTCCCCGCGGGTAAGGGGCACACCTGCCCGTAGGCACACATGGATTAACTGAGGACTTGAAACTGAGCATCCGGGGTATGTACCGTTCTTCTCCCCGGGCCTGGGACTCCCCTATGTGTACTATAAGACCCGTACCCCCGGGAACTCAGCACTTGGGTGGGGGACGGGAAATGTGGGGGTAGCAAAGTGGAAGCATAGAAGGGAATTGGCCACCACCACTTCACACAGCCTCAATAGGGGCAGAGCGGGTTCGGGAGGAGCACCCGATCTACTGGATCTATTAATAGCATGTCAAGACCTGGAGTGGGGGCGGGGCCTGTGGGGAGGTGGGGTGGGTCTCCTAAGGGGTTTCTCATTGGGGCCAGGGAGCCATGGCGGTGCCCGGGGGGGGGGCTGGAAGCGCACCCGTCACACCCCCCCGGGCCCGAGGGCCAAAAGGTCTACGTCCTGACCCCTGCAGGGCCGAGAGGGGTAGAGAGGGGGGACGACCGGGCACCGGGGGGAGCACGAAGGAACTCGTGCATAGACCGAAACAGGGCACAGGAACCAATCAGCATTACTTACAAGTGGCACCACTAAAGTCTAAGAAGGGCCAGAAGGCTCGAGTGTCCTCGGAGGGGGGGGAGACAGATAATTTGGCAGGGCAGGAGGGGGTAGGACGGAGAATCTGGATGATGGGGGGGTTGAGGGGGTAGGACGGTCCATATGCTCTCCCTGTGGTACAAGGGGTAGAACGCTGACGGTGGACAACTGAAACTAGACGGAGACCGCACACGCATCACGAGGGCTAGGTGCAGGGAGGAAAGGAAACACGGGCGCAACCCGTGAAGACCGACTCACCATACACGGATAGGCCACGAGACGGGAACAACTCGACACTTGGACTGGCGGGTTGGGAGCTCCGGGAGACGGACTCGGACCAGACACACACACTAGGTTGTTCTGCGCCGCAGGCGACCTTGCTCACACCCCACGCAACTGACCCGTGGTGTACAAACTAGTCTGAGTTCGGTAGGACTACAGTCGAGTAGCTGCCGAACAACTCTATCCGACCGAGGTTCACTGTTGCTATCAAAACCGTTTTTTTTTTTGTTTGTTTGTTTTTTTCCCCCTCTCTTCTCCCACCTTCCCATTCCTTTCTCTCTCTGCATCTCTCCCCTGCCCTCCCCTTTTCCCCCCCGCGCCCACATACAGTCAATTACACAATGCCTTCCCAGACAGAGTCGGCCGGGGGCTGTTCACCCTGAGGGGCCGGGGGGAGTCTCGCCCCCGCACAACTCAAAGTGTGGTCTAATAACGTGAGGGGCCTAAATACCCCGGAGAAGCGGTCCCAACTTTTGAGGCAGTTATGGGCGGAAAAGGTGTCCGTGGCGCTCTTGCAGGAGACGCACTTTAGGGGTCAGGACTCTTCGAAGATTGAGAATAGACGCTTTCCACAGGGGTACTACGCCAATCACCCAGAGTCTAAGAAAATGGGAGTGGCGATTCTGTTCTCCCGCATAGTCCCGTTCCACCACATAGACATCTTCTTGAAGGGCACCATCGCACACCACACCTACACTTTCGCAAGCATTTATAGCCCTAACCGCGGACAGCATAAATTCTTTACCAAAACACTGGCCAAACTAGAAAAATTCAGGGCCGGCCTGCTGATATTGGCAGGGGATCTTAACGCTCCCCTGGACCCCCGGGTGGACACCACCAGAGGGACCAGCACTGTCCCAGAGCACGGCTTACGCGCAATGCGACGAGCACTGACTGGCATGGGGTTGGTCGACTGTTGGCGGGTAGCCCACCCGGACGATAGAGATTTCTCCTATTACTCGTCAGTATATAGGCAATATAGTAGGATAGACTACATCTTCATGCCCCAGGAGAGCCTTGCGCTTCTCCGAGACGCTTCCATAGTGTAACGGACCGTTTTGCACACAAGGGGTAAAAACCGTTTAGGCGATCGGCCCCCTTTCCAGAGATAAAGGCACAGCTACTGCAGAACACCAAAACTCACGAACTGGATACAAAATAGCACTCCAACCCCCTAACTGGAACCTCCCAAATAGCCGCTAGCAGACGAACAGGAAAAGCTCCCAAGCGGTTTACACTCCTGGCAATCAGTCCTTAGCAGCATACAGTAAATCCCCCCAAAGACGAGACAAGGCTCCGTGTTGAGGGTCAAGCAGTGGTCTGAGGTGCTGGCACACCCAGCCTGGTTTTTATTACAGTGTTTCAAATACAGGACCACCCACAGGGAGGGATAAAACAACCAATCATATCACAGTTACATCCCACATATTCCCTCCCCTTATCCTGAGAGGAAACTCAATTATACAAACAGTTAAAACATACTTTCTACCCAACTTTCATAACTCCAAAACCATACATCACATTCACATAAAATTACATATTCACAATCAATCCATTCAGGGGAACAACATATTCAAAATGGCACAAATCAGACAAGGGGTTCAAAAGTTAGTAAAAAGTCCTTTGTGACTAAATGAAGCATGGCTTTCTGGCCCAAACCAGTTTCAGAGTTTTCTATCCTGGAGATAAGTAATTCAATTATCTCCCAGGACAGACACAAGACTCCATTAAGCACATGGTTGCAAAGAGACACAAAACACTTTAAAATACATAAAGTCACATTTATTACATAAAACACAGACATATAACATATCCCCAGATAGCTCAGGTCCGAGCGCACATTATTAAGTGAATGGCGCTCAGACCACACGAATACAGTTTAATCGCCATGGAGCTAAAGTCTTTACAGTCAGTTTCATACGAATGGGCTCCATGGGATTCCTATCTGGGGTATAACACAATCAAACAAATCTACTGAACCCCAGGCAGAAAAGCACGAATACAGCTTTTCTGCAGGCAAAAATAAAGTCTTTTAAAAGGGGGCCATAGTCCAAAGGCAGCAGGCGAGCAACTAGGCTTCTCCAATGCAATGTGGCGAGATTGGTCTCGTCACATCTCTCCCCTTTTCCAAACAGACTAACAGGGTATCTGACCTCCTGCCGGTCAGTGCCCTTGTTAGTCCAGCAGCCCACCCACAACAAATAATCCACAGCACAGCCCACCCGCAATAAATGGTTACTACACCTGGGTAGAGAAGAAGCTTGTCCATGTCCAGGTGCCTCACCACGGCTGTGCTGGGTACAGGTACGCTGACTTGGTGGGTTGCTGCGTGGGCAGAGACCAGCGGCACTCTGCCCTGTTGCCAGCGCTACTGGGAGGGTAGCCTGGTTGAAGCCTGGTTGTTGGAGGGGGAGACCGACTGTCTCCCCTTTAAATACACCGCTCTGCTGCGGGAGACCGACTGTCTCCCCTTTAAATACACCGCTCTGCTGCTGGAGACTGACTGTCTCCCCTTTAGATGCACAGTCCTGCTGCTGGAGACCGACCGTCTCCTCTTTGGTTACCCATCTCTGCTGCTGGAGGGGGAGACCGACTGTCTCCCCTTTGGCTAAACAGCCCTGTCGCTGGGGGGCAGGACCGACCGTCCCTACCCCCTGTGCTGGCAGTGTAGAGACTACGGTCCCATCTGCACAGTTGTGGGGCTTACTGTCTCCCCCTGATACATTAAGCTGCCGCTGGGGAGAGGGGGTAACATGCTCCTCTCTCATACATACTTCCAGCTGCGGGGAAGGGAGACCGACTGTCTCTGCTCCCAATACAGAGTCCTGCTGCTGGGGAAAGGAGACTGGGCTCTCTATTCCCGGTAGGACACTCTGCCGCTGGGGAATGGAGACGGGGCTCCCAATTCCCAATAATCTGTGCTGCCGCTGGGGAATGGAGACTGGGCCCCCAATTCCCAAAACATCATACTGCCGCTGGGGAATGGAGACTGGGCTCCCAATTCCCAAAAAATCACGCTGCCGCTGGGGAGGGAGGACACTGCTCTCCTCTCCCTGGACTTCACACTGCCTTCCCGGCATATCACTTGGCTGCTGGGGGGCAGGAACAACTACCTCTGCCCCCTGTAGCTCAGCCTGTCGCTGGGGAGGGAGGACACTGCTCTCCTCTCCCTGTACTTCACACTGCCTTCCCGGCATATCACTCTGCTGCTGGGGGGCAGGAACAACTACCTCTGCCCCCTGTAACTCAGCCTGCCGCTGGGGAGGGAGGACGCTGCTCTCCTCTCCCTGGACTTCACACTGCCTTCCCGGCATATCACTCTGCTGCTGGGGGGCAGGAACAACTACCTCTGCCCCCTGTAACTCAGCCTGCCGCTGGGGAGGGAGGATACTGCTCTCCTCTCCCTGCACTTTACACTGCCGCTGGGGAATGGAGACTGGGCTCCCAATTCCCTGCAGGACCGGTGGAGAGACCTCGGTCCCATCTCTACCGGCCACCTGGGGTTCTTCCCAGTAAAACTGTACCATCTCGTCCCCTCTGAATGGGTCTGGCTCTGGCTCTGTCACCTTGCTGTCCTGCTGAATCTTCTCAATGGGGTGGAAGAGATCTCGGTAGTCCTGCTCCAGTTCCCACTCCAGGGTTGCTAGGTGAGCCAGGTCTTGCTCAATGTCGTGAGTGTCGTCCCAGTCATACCTGCTCTCCCTCCACTCCAAGAGATCACTGAACCGGGCTTGTGTAGGGCTCCCAAATTCAGGCTCTGAAAAAGCCTCCCATAACAAGCCAGGACCATCAAACTCCTCTCCCTCTGGCTTGTCATGCTCGGCTGTCCAGGGCAGGTACTGTGCCCCATACCACCAGAGCGCCTGGTAGGCATCTTCCAGCCAAATCTCCTGCCATACCCGGTGCTCCAATTCCTTCACCCATTCATCTAGGGGCTGCTCTCCCAGGAAGGGCATCCGCAGGGCCACTTGCTTCTGCAACCGCTGCTCTTCACTGGGGAGACTCTCACCCCGCTGGTACTGTACATTATCCAGGGCCTGGTACCAGATGCCTTTCCTTAATGCATCCCGGCCATCCAGGTCCTCCTCCTCGTATGACACTGCTGGTTCCATGCTGTTGCTGTCAGGGTCGCTGTACTCAGACATGCGTTGCCCTCAAATTGTAAATCCACGGAATGGTGTCGCCTGTAGCTGTCCTGTAGTCTGTGGGAACGATCCCGCCGCTTGCCACCAATTGTAACGGACCGTTTTGCACACAAGGGGTAAAAACCGTTTAGGCGATCGGCCCCCTTTCCAGAGATCCAGGCACAGCTACTGCAGAACACCAAAACTCACGAACTGGATACAAAATAGCACTCCAACTCCCGAACTGGAACCTCCCAAATAGCTGCTAGCAGACGAACAGGAAAAGCAGACAAGCAGCTTACACTCCTGGCAATCAGTCTCTAACAGCATACAGTGAATCCCCCCAAGACGAGACAAGGCTCCGTGTTGAGGGTCAAGCAGTGGTCTGAGGTGCTGGCACACCCAGCCTGGTTTTTATTACAGTGTTTCAAATACAGGACCACCCACAGGGAGGGATAAAACAACCAATCATATCACAGTTACATCCCACATATTCCCTCCCCTTATCCTGAGAGGAAACTCAATTATACAAACAGTTAAAACATACTTTCTACCCAACTTTCATAACTCCAAAACCATACATCACATTCACATAAAATTACATATTCTCAATCAATCCATTCAGGGGAACAACATATTCAAAAATGGCACAAATCAGACAAGGGGTTCAAAAGTTAGTAAAAAGTCCTTTGTGACTAAATGAAGCATGGCTTTCTGGCCCAAACCAGTTTCAGAGTCTTCTATCCTGGAGATAAGTAATTCAATTATCTCCCAGGACAGACACAAGACTCCATTAAGCACATGGTTGCAAAGAGACACAAAACACTTTAAAATACATAAAGTCACATTTATTACATAAAACACAGACATGTAACATATCCCCAGATAGCTCAGGTCCGAGCGCACATTATTAAGTGAATGGCGCTCAGACCACACGAATACAGTTTAATCGCCATGGAGCTAAAGTCTTTACAGTCAGTTTCATACAAATGGGCTCCATGGGATTCCTATCTGGGGTATAACACATTCAAACAAATCTACTGAACCCCAGGCAGAAAAGCACGAATACAGCTTTTCTGCAGGCAAAAATAAAGTCTTTTAAAAGGGGGCCATAGTCCAAAGGCAGCAGGCGAGCAACCAGGCTTCTCCAATGCAATGTGGCGAGATTGGTCTCGTAACACATAGGGATTATCAACCAGTCCGACCATGCCCCAAACACGGTGGTAATGAGCTCACCTTTATTTAAACCGACCGAACGCCAATGGAAGCTTAATGAAACCATGTTAACAGAGCTCGAGATACGCACCAAGACACTACAGACGCTAACGCAATACTTTGACACTAATGACACACCCGACATGCCCCCTCTGATGCTGTGGGAAGCCCACAAATGCGTCATTAGGGGTCATTTTATATCTATCAGCACGCAACGCAAGAAAGACAGGGCTCGCCAAATATTGGACCTCACGACACGAATTGCAGACCTAGAGAATACATATAAGCATAGCCTAGATGACGACACATACCTACGACTTATAGAGACACGAAGGGCACTCAAAGCACACTTATCCCAGGGATTACTACATACGATGCGGAAATCAGCTAGGCACTTCTATGAGCACTCGAATAAGTGCGGTCGACTCCTGGCACAGGTGCTCCGAGAGAAGCGTAGAGCCCAACATATTCACCAGATACGCACCGGACACGGACAGCACACCAGACTACCAGAGGGCATTATGTCAGCATTTAGGGCCTACTATAGGGACCTATACAACCAAGCTAGGTCAGCTCAGGGGACAGAAGCCCAAAACCACCGTGGGAAGGTCACAGACTACCTAATGCGACATGTGACTCGCAAACTCACTCCGGAGCTCGCTGAGGAAATTGATGCGCCCCTAACCTTAGAGGAACTAGCCGCAGCCATGAAACGCTCCAAACCTCACAGGGCCCCGGGGCCGGACGGCCTCCCCCTCACATATTTAAGAACTTTCCGAGACGCCCTACTACCCCGACTTCTAGCAGGCCTGAACTCCTTACAGGACGGGGGGCGGTTCCCCACGGACTCCCTGGCGGCGATAGTAACGGTTATCCCCAAAGACGGGAAAGATCCATCAAACTGCTCGAGTTATAGACCAATCTCATTGCTAAATGCGGACCTGAAGCTATTTACCAAAGCTCTCTCCCTGAGGGTGTCATGGATCCTGCCGGATCTCATTCACCCAGATCAGGTTGGCTTTATTCCGGGCAGAGAGGCCAGGGACGACACGATACGAGCCCTGAACATCATACATTGCGCACGAACCTCGGGAAGGGACACAGTCCTCCTCTCTACGGACGCCGAAAAGGCGTTCGACAGGGTGGACTGGGTCTATTTGGACGAGACCCTAAGACACATGGGGTTTGGTCCAACTATACGAACCTGGGTATCGGCGTTATACTCCTCCCCAACGGCACGGATCCGCATTAACGGAGCCCTAACGCAGTCCTTCCCGATTAGTAATGGGACCCGGCAGGGTTGTCCCCTGTCCCCCCTCCTGTTTGCCCTCTCTCTTGAACCATTTCTGGAGGCGGTCAGACAGGACGGGGGCATAACGGGGGTGAGGGTGGGGTCTGAAGAGCACAGAGTGGCGGCCTATGCGGACGACATGCTCTTCTTCATGGAACAACCCAGGATATCCATGCCCAACCTCTTACAGGCGTTCCACACCTATCACCAGGTATCCAACCTAAAACTCAACGTGGAAAAGTCCGCAGCCATGCCGATAATGCAGGGAGAGGAGCGGGCCCGTCAGCTGGGCTCCCAGTTCGCCTTCTCCTGGTGCACAACCAAACTAAGGTACCTGGGTACTTGGCTGCCAGCGGACCTGACGCAGATATACAAGCTAAATTTTCTCCCTCTCCTCTCCGCAATCCAACAAGACCTTCAGCGGTGGACGCAGCGGTACGTATCCTGGTTTGGCCGTATTGGTGCGGTCAAAATGAACATTCTCCCCAGGCTGTTATATCTCTTTGCGGCACTACCCACCAGGATCCCCCAGACATTCTTCAACTCGGTGACAACAGCTATCCGTAGGTTTGTGTGGAACAACAGGCAGCCGCGCATCCGTAGGTCGATCCTAGAGAGACCGAAAGTGGCCGGGGGGATGGGGCTACCGTCAGTGATCTCATACTATAGGGCCACACACCTCCATAGGGTAGTAGACTGGCGTGCGCGGCCAAGTGCCAAACGGTGGGTACCCATGGAACTGCAACAGACTCGGGGCGCTGTCCCGTCGCAGCTCTGGCTGGGTGGGTATACCTACACAGACCTGCACACAAAAAACCCGGTGATAGACGCAACTCTCAAGGTGTGGTGCGGACTAAGATATGCCTACCAACTCACCACCTCCCCAAACCCGCTTACGCCTATTACACACAACCCGAGGGTTGCGGGTGGCCTTCACCCGGCTGCTTTACGCAATTTCCAAAGGACAGATTGGTTCTATGTGCGCCAGTGGAGTCCGGGGGGAACGCTGCAATCGCTGGGGGACTTATTGCCAGACGGGCAGCCTACTGTTCTCGACAAATTCCACTATCACCAGGTTAGGTCCTACTATGCCAAAATCCCGGGGAGAACCCAACTCCACCGTACACTTACGGAATTTGAACGCTTGTGCACAGACAGACGACATTTAACCCATGGGGTATCACACTTATATGCTCTGCTCCAGCAGTCAGGGGATAGCTGCCCACTAGGTTACACGAGCAGATGGGAGGAGGAGATGGGTACACAGCTGACGGACCAAGAATGGGACAAAATATTCCTCCTCACACATAAATGCTCAATTAGCTCGAAATTCCAGGAAACCAGCTACAAACTGTTAACACGATGGTACAGAACACCAGACACACTGAGACACATACAGGGGACGGACACAGGCGATTGTTGGAGATGCGGCTTAGAAAGGGGCACCAGTCTACACATCTGGTGGTCATGCCCCAGTATCAAACCATACTGGCAAATGATCAAGGCAAAGATCAAGGAGATCACAGGGGACGACATCCCCCTACAGCCGCTGCCAATGCTTCTACACCATACACCCACCCCAACGCAGGCATACAAAAAGTCACTGACAATACACCTATTAAACGCAGCAAAGGCCCTTATTCCCCTGCACTGGAAAGGTCCATCAGTCCCCACACTTAGACAATGGATAGACAAGGTGGAGACCATCTACGACATGGAGATCCTGACGGCCTCTCTGCGAGAGCGCGCAGATAAGTGCGCCCTGACGTGGTATCCTTGGAGGCAGTATACCTCGAGAGATGTGGCATGAGTTGCGGGGGTGCGGAACCGACCTGGGGTGGGGGGGGAGATGTGTGGGTTTTTTTTTTTTTTTCTCTCTCTCTCTCTCTCTCCTTCCTCTCTTCCCCTCCCTTTGCCTGTACTATCTCTTAACTTATACCCAGTACGGAGACCCTGCAGCAGACTGGCTTAGTCTGGAACATGCTCCGACGGACGCACTACCCCAAAGTTCATGGACGACATACAGGACACGGACAGGCCATACTGACACAGCCGAAAAGGGGGGTCAACCTCCTAGACATAACGGCTGGGGAGGAGGCAACAGGTACAAGGCTGACCTCACAATACCAGCGAGCAACTAGTTTTACTCCCCTTCCCTGAGGGGGAAGATTTAGACCGCAACATGCCGAAATGGCCCCGAGGGTTTAACATGACTGACCGCCTATAAGGGTTGACACTTAAGCATTCTACATGCACCTCGGGGCGCACATGGGGACGCAGGGTTATACAAAGCACAGCAATCACTTGTCGGGTTGACCGAAGGTTGACTGACCTTCCACAGACCCTAAGCCGCAGGCATGGGTTCGCATGTATACAACTTACAGATTTTGATAGTAGAAAATATGAGCATTGTTCTGTTACTTGTTTATATATGTCTTGTACCATTTACCGTTTTTACTTACCGTATGCTTACGGAATATTTGAAAAAATTACCTTCAATAAAAATGATTGACACAAAAAAATATATATATGATCTAAGTATATATATTTTTTTTACACTTTTTTACCTTTATTAATTTTATTTAATTTTATTTCTAGCCAGCAATTTCTGGCAATGCAGGAGGCAGCTATCCCGGCCATGTGATTGTGAGGTCCTCGCAAGGATCTCACTCTCACATGGCCGGGGGGGCTGCCAGGGGGTCGGACGTGCCGCGGGGGGTAAGTGAGGAAAGACCGGAGGGCGTACTATTACGCCCGGCGGCGTTTAAAGCCGCCTAAAATAGGGCGTAATAGTACGCTCTGCTAGGGAACAAAGATGGCTTCTCTGGTTAGGGACTAAAGGCTAGTTAAGCCTTTATACTTTAATTTTATAATTCATATAATTATTGGTAAGTTCTTTTCAAGGGGAAAGAAAAAATAAGCAAGCTAAGGGATCCCCCTGCAGATCGCGGTGGGGGGCATGCCTGCCACCCAGGCAC
>OW240913.1:238321243-238340265 GCA_933207985.1 Pelobates cultripes
AACTGCTTTCTATTAGGCCTCACCATAGTCTCCGTGCCTCTCTCCACAACACCACTAGCCTCAGTGCCTCTCTCCACAACACCACTAGCCTCAGTGCCTCTCTCCACAACACCACTAGCCTCAGTGCCTCTCTCCACAACACCGCTAGCCTCAGTGCCTCTCTCCACAACACCGCTAGCCTCAGTGCCTCTCTCCACAACACCACTAGCCTCAGTGCCTCTCTCCACAACACCACTAGCCTCAGTGCCTCTCTCCACAACACCATTACACTCTGAAAGTGCAGAAAATGAATTATGAAGAGCAACAGACTGTGCAAAATGCCTTTTATCCACAACTCTAAGTCTACCAGATCCTACAGTAATCCATCTGCCTTTCCTAGCATGTCTCTGCGGCAGTGGCTTTGCAGCAGTTCCAGTCTGAGTTAGTTCACCAGATAATTTACAAATCTCAGACTTCAAAAATACAATCTCCTGCCGCAAGATAGAGAACTGTCTACAGATTAGACAACAACCAAACCTCCAAAAAGTGGAACGTGAAACAAATGCATAGCAATTGTTACACTGAACTAAGTCTGCCATTCCAATTATGAGAATAATTTAAATCTAACAAATCTTAACTTTTTTCTTTATCCTCCTGAATACCTCAGAATACCTCAGAATACCTCCAGGTTATCTCCAGAATATCTCCAACTAGACACTTAGAAACAGCACTTGGAAGTAGCACCAAGCTATATTAGACAAGCTAATGAGACCAAGTCTTATATAACTCCTTAAATCACCGCCCACTAGGAATGTTTAACACCTGGGTAGGCCTCTGCTTATTTGCAAACAATAGCTAATTAACCAGCAATCAACAGCAAGTAACTAGCTTAATCAAATCAAATGCCTTGTAATTACCAACAGGAATTCAAACCTTGGGCAATCAGTAACCTTTTCCTACAGATGAATCTTACCTGTAACAGTAGAAAAGAAAGCTCTTAGCACAACTCTTAGACAGTTGAAGCTTATGAAAAACTCTCCAGAAAATCTCCAACTACACACTTAGAAACAGCACTTGGAAGTAGCACCAAGCTATATTAGACAAGCTAATGAGACCAAGCCTTATATAACTCCTTAAATCACCGCCAACTAGGAATGTTTAACACCTGGGTAGGCCTCTGCTTATTTGCAAACAATAGCTAATTAACCAGCAATCAACAGCAAGTAACTAGCTTAATCAAATGCCTTATAATTACCAACAGGAATTCAAACCTTGGGCAATCAGTAACCTTTTCCTACAGATAAATCTTACCTGTAACAGTAGAAAAGAAAGCTCTTAGCACAACTCTTAGACAGTTGAAGCTTCTGTAAAACTCTCCAGAATATCTCCAACTACACACTTAGAAACAGCACTTGGAAGTAGCACCAAGCCATATTAGACAAGCTATGTTTTTATGTTTCTATCTTGCCACATGTACCCACAAAATCAGGGCATCCTGGTGGGTCAAGATGGCTATCCTTCCCCTGATAAATACGAAACACCCATGTATATCCAGATTTGGATTCACACAATTTGTAAAATTTAACACCGTATTGGGACCGTTTAGAAGGGTTTAGAAGTTTTTTTAACTGCTTAAAAAGTTATCTATCTTTAAACTTCATTAAGGACTCATCTATACAAATATTTTCTTCAGGGACATCATTTTGGGAGAATTTGTCTGACAGGAGTTCAATTAAGGGACGAATTTTGTACAGCCTGTCAAACAATGGGTCGTTTCTTGGGGGGCACAGTGTGTTATTGTTGAAGTGGAGGAAATGCAGCAGCTGCTCATAGCGATCCCTCTTCATAACCCAAGGGAAAAGAGGGGTAGCCAGGATGGGGTGCTTGTACCAGTAGGACCTAATACTAGGCTTTTTGACAATGCCCATAACGTTAGAGCCCAAAATTTGCACATTTCTTCGCGATCCGTGGGGTGCCACATATTTTGCCGATTGTAATGCGACCCCAGAGTCACAGTCACATATTAGTTGGCAAATTAATTGGTTTGCTCAACCAACTACTGAAATACTTCCTCTGACATGAACACATCAAAATATTTTAGGGGCTCCCAAGCATCCACCATAACAGTGATGCCAGGGGTTGCTGTAAATGGGGGAATATCTGGGGCCATCAGGTTTGGGGGGCACCCAGTCTCCATCTGGCATTGGGATTACTGAGCATCCTCTTGTTGGTGGTGGTGGGGCACCATCACTAGAGGAGTCAGTCATAGCCTCAATGTCAGAGGCAGTGATAGTGTCACTGTCTTGCAGAGTGTCACTATCAATGCTTGCCAGAATGGCGTACGCCTCCTCGGCCGAGTAGCAACATGCCATTCTGTTACCGTGTAAGCATGCAGAAGCCAAACACAGAGATTTGGACACAAGTCTTCAGGAAGTAAGAGGCCTTTATTCACATTACCGATCGGGTCTCAGATGAACTCCTGTTCCAAATGATCTGAGAGAGCAACACATGGTGTACATTCCTTATATAGCACTATAACTCCTCCCATTAATAGCTACACCCACATATACCTTTAACCAATCAATGAGCAGAATATAGACTTGTACATCTAGTCAAACCACATGGCCCATCCAAGACAAAGGAAATAAGTGCAATTTCAGTTCCTGCATTCCTGCACATGCTCAGTATATTGATGACAGTATCCTAGCTACGTGTAGCTAACTAACTGACACAACATACACATATGCCACATGGAAATCTTGGCCTACTAAATTTACATTCACCGAAATTCCACCACATTCCCCCCTTTGATGCCTCTGATACAAAATTATTCCAGATGCATCACCAATCACAGTTTTACCTACATCTCTCAAGTAGCCATTGAACCAGAGTAGACCTTGTAAAGATCTTAAAAACTCCTTCAACATTCCTCATCCTGAATATATTCTCTTTGAGCTAGGGGATCATATCTATAGACAGCCATTACATGAGCCGCTGTCTTTCTATAGTACTCTCTATAATACTACTAATGGAATTAGACAAGGCAGAAAAAGACATAAGAATATGATAAACACTACCCCTCCTACTAATGTCTTAATTCCTCCAAGCTGCTCATACCAGCTTCCAAACCAACTATTAGGATTATACCCATTCCAGACCTGAGTCGGTACATGCACAAGTTTAACCATGTGACTAGTGAGTTCAGCCACTGCCTGACCTTTATCATCTATATGCAAACAACAGTTGCTAAGGTTAAACTTTCCGCATACACCTCCTTCCACTGCTAATAGATAATCTAAAGCTAATCTATTTTGATAGATGGCTGATCTCATCCTGGTATTTTGCTTAGCTAGAAGATTAAGCGCTTGAGCTGTCTCATTAGTAATAATCTCAACCACCGCCTGTAGTCTAATAATGCGGTTGAGCATATATATCGGAGTTCTATATCCATAAGTGCCATCTTCTGCCCAAGTAGCAGGTCCATAATAATTAATAATACGTTGAGGGGGCCACTCATCATCTTCCCAACTACCTATATTCAAGGATGCTCTCTTCCTTTTATGATTTACATCGTAAACCTTAACTCCCAAGGTCTCTCCTGTCTCAATTGGCAACAAGAAGAAGGATGGCTTGAGCATACCTAATACACATGCCCCTTCCCAATCTTGTGGTAACTCTGAATAAGCTTTCCTACCACAGATCCAGTATAAATTTGCTGGGGCTTTCCAACTAGATGTAGCAGATAAGTCAAACCATACCTCCTTTAAATGAGTGTAATTGGCAAACGGATTAGTAGGCTCCGAGACATTTGAAGCTGACCACCAAGTAGTATTTTTAGTATTAACATTATAGGCTTTTTGTCCCAAGCAAGTTAGCTCACCTACAGACGTGTTATACATTGTCCCTTTCCTGGCTATACAAACATGACCTATAATGGAGGTTTTTAACCGCCATTCCGATTTACTTCTAATATTTACTTGATGATCAGACTGAAAAGGTATCTGTTGTTCATATGTCTCAGAGCCAGGGTACCATATTTCCTTTGCCTCCCATGGCCACTGGTCTCCCATATTAGTACCTCCACACACATAGCAATTAGTTACATTAAGACTACCCGCAATACTCTCAGCCAAATCAATAAATAGGTTCTTAACATTATGGGGAATTTTATCCTCAACACTCATCTCCTCATAAAAGGAATGGAAAACCTGATGAGTTTGAGTTGCCACTGTCTCAGTTTCAAGACCTACATATATTATTGTTCCTGGATCAACTCCTGTGCCATATATTTGGAACCCAAAAATATTTCCAAATTTGTCAATAAAATGCTGGGGATTAGAGATGGTCATATGGACCGGATTACATTCCATAGATTTACAGTATGGCGTGGTAGGCAACCTTTGGATAATCATATCTTGATCTACTGTTTTTCCCCAGGTTGCCCACCCTACACAAGACCAATAGGGACAAAAATTATAATCTCTATTTGGGCAATCAGGATCAGTAGGTCTTTTACTGGGACGTAAGTATTTATCATTAAACCCATAAGTTCGTTCCCATTTAAGATTACCACATACATTCCAAGGTTTTCTACTACCAGAAATCGCCTTACATGCATCAAATAGCAGAACACCCCTGTAGAATGTATGGTATTGATCACAGTCCTATTTATCAAAGTTCCCTGGGAATTACTATTCCTAATTACCAACCAAATTGTACGGGGTTGGAATTGGGGATCAAAACATTTAGACTCTCCTGATATTGGCTTGCACACACTATAATCAATATCCAAATATCTACATTTAGATACAGATCCCTTACATTCATACTGTGAGTGCCAGATGAGAGTTTGGGATATTTGGTTACCTGTTTTAGTAGTCTTAATGCAACTATCGCAATTCGGTATGTCTGTACTCCTACCTTCCTGAAAAATCATAAAAATACTAAGACACATAAAACACATTATTCCTGAAATCCTCATTTTTCTTCAACCGTGCGATGGCCTCTCAGCTTCCCGATTGTGAGGGCTGCAAGGATGTTGTTCTTCTGATCCTCACTTTCCTTCACAGAGATCCCTTCGAGACACTCTGGCTATGACACGTAGGCAGGTGGTCAGGCTTTATTATGGCCGTCAAAACACCTACTTTGCTGATCTCTATAGTTACTCTAGATGTCCCAATATCTCCTTGTCACTCCGACTGAGTTGCACGCTTCAACCAGATCTTGCAAGGATTCTCAGGATCCGGGATAGCTTGCCAAGAGTCTGATGCTGGTTTAACCCTAGAATGATGAATCCACGGAGTCACTTCTGCTACCTTTACAGCTGTTGGGGTAGATAAAAGAACAACATAAGGACCTCTCCATTTCGGACCTAATGGAACAATATTCCATTCTTTTATCCACACTTGATCTCCTGGTTGATAGGAATGAACAGGTGGATATATGTTCACAGGTAACCTATCTTGCACCCATTTCTGCACCTCCTCCATAGTTTTACCCAACTCCACAACCTGCTGCCGAGTAATTCCTTCACCCAACTGATTTAAGTCCCCCCTCAGATTACTTAGCATGGGAGGTGGACGCCCATACATAATTTCAAAGGGAGACAAACTCATCCTTCTGGTAGGTGTACTATGTATTCGCAACAGAGCTATTGGCAAAAGGACATTCCACTTGAGCTGAGTTTCCTGACACATTTTAGCCAACTGGGTTTTTATTGTTCTGTTCATCCTTTCCACCTTTCCAGAACTCTGAGGCCTATAGGCTGTATGAAGTTTCCACTTGATACCAAGCACATGAGTTAGTTGTTGCAAACACTGATGAATAAAGGCTGGGCCATTATCTGATCCTATAGAACACGGAAGTCCATATCTGGGTTTAACTTCTAGCAACAGAAATCGTACAACTTCTCCTGCCTTTTCTGTACGAGTTGGACAAGCTTCTACCCAGCCTGAGTAGGTGCACACAGCTACCAACAAATAACGATATCCCCAGATTTAGGCATCACAGTGTAATCTATTTGCAAATCTGACATTGGGAGTCCTCGCATATACTGAACTCCAGGGGGTTTGACAGGGCCTTGTCTTGCATTATTTTGGGCACACAAAACACATCTCCGAACTATGGCTTGAGTCAGACTAGATAACCTTGGTATATAGAAATGTTTCCTAAGAGATTCTTCCATACTATCTCTTCCAGTATGTGTACCATTATGAAAGTTTTGAACAATCTCTATAGCCAGAGATGTCGGAATAACTATTCTTCCATCTTCTAACTGATACCAGTTATTCTCCAGATATTTCCCAGCTTCAGTCTTCAACCACTCCATCTCTTGGGTTGTATATCAGCCATTCTTCTTTGCTCATGTACGTACAGATAGAAAGGACGTGTATGATCTGGTAGACCTAGGGCTGGTGCACTCATTAGTGCTTTCTTAACATCTTCGAATGCCTTCTGTTGTTCAGAAGTCCACAAAAAGGGATCATGTTCTGTTCCTTTCACAGCTTCGTATAGAGGTTTCGCCAATATTGCATAATTAGGAATCCATATCCTGCAGAATCCTGCCGCTCCTAAGAATTCTCGCACTTGTCTTCTATTCTTAGGTATACCGTATATACTCTAGTATAAGCCGACCCGAATATAAGCCGAGGCCCCTAATTTTACCCCAAAAAACTGGGAAAACGTATTGACTCGAGTATAAGACTAGGGTGGGAAATGCAGCAGCTACTGGTAAATTTCTAAATAAAATTAGATCCTAAAAAAATTATATTAATTGAATATTTATTTACAGTGTGCGTATATGATGAATGCAGTTTGTGTGTATGAATGCAGTGTGTGTGTATGAGTGCAGTGTGTGTATGAGTGCAGTGTGTGTATGAGTGCAGTGTGTGTATGAGTGCAGTGTGTGTGTATGAGTGCAGTGTGTGTATGAATGCAGTGTGTGTGTATGAGTGCAGTGTGTGTGTATGAATGCAGTGTGTGTATGAGTGCAGTGTGTGTGTGTATGAATGCAGTGTGTGTGATGCAGAGCCTTGGTGGGGGGGTGGGCATTTTTATTAAAAAAAAAATTAATATTATTTTAATTTTTTTTTGTTATATTATTTTTTTTAATTTTTTTATTATTTATATATTATTAATTATTATTATTTTTATTATTTATATATTATTTATTATTTTGTTGTCCCCCCTCCCTGCTTGATACATGGCAGGGAGGGGGGCTCTCCTTCCCTGGTGGTCCAGTGGCATTGGCAGTTCAGTGGGGGGATGAGGGGGGCTGGCAGAGCTGTTACTTACCTCTCCTGCAGCTCCTGTCAGCTCTCTCCTCCTCCGCGCCGGTCCGTGCAGCTCTTCTCTCAGCTCACACTGTAAGTCTCGCGAGAGCCGCACTATGACCCCGCGGCTCTCGCGAGACTTACACTGGGAGCTGACCGAGGTGCTGCACGGACCGGCGCGGAGGAGGAGAGAGCTGACAGGAGCTGCAGGAGAGGTAAGTAACAGCTCTGCCAGCCCCCAGTCTGTATTATGGCAATGTAAGTTGCCATAATACAGACAGTGACTCGAGTATAAGCCGAGTTGGGGTTTTTCAGCACAAAAAATGTGCTGAAAAACTCGGCTTATACTCGAGTATATACGGTAGATATCCGACACACTGCTTCTTTTCTTTCAGGTCCCATCATTCTTTGACCTTCGGATATATGGAATCCTAAATATTTAACAGTTGACTGGCACAATTGTGCTTTCTTCCTCAATACCTTGTATCCTGCTTTCCATAGAATATGAAGCAAATCGTAAGTGGCTTGTTGGCATATCTCTTTAGTAACAGCTGCTATCAACAGATCATCCACATATTGAAGTAGTACACATTCTCCTGGAATGGACTTGAAATCTTGCAAATCCTGGCTTAATGCGGATCCAAATAGGGTAGGTGAATTCTTGAACCCTTGAGGTAGTCTGGACCAGGTCATCTGACGCTTTGAACCTGTAACAGCATCTTCCCATTGGAAAGCAAAGATATGTTGACTCTCAGCAGCAATTCGAAGGCAAAAGAAAGCATCCTTAAGATCTAATACTGTGAAGTAGGTTGCCCCACCTGGTATCAAAGCAAGCAGATTGTAGGGATTGGGTACAACTGGGTGTATACTAACTACTGCATCATTAACTGCTCTCAAATCCTGTACAGGACGATATTCGTCCGATCCTGGTTGTTGAACAGGTAATAATGGAGTGTTCCAGGGGGAAGTACAGAATTTTAGGATGCCATACCTTACGAACTTATCCAAGTAGGTTTGTATGTTTTCCTTAGCCTTTTGGGGTATGTGATATTGACGTAGGCTCACAGGATAGGCCCCAAGTTTTAGTTCAATATGTATGGGTGGGATATTACGAGCAAGTCCTGGTGGATTATTCTCTGCCCATACTCCTGGAATGTCAAATAAGGATTCATCACTCTTAGGGTTAACACTTGTCACTATGGAATAGAAGCGCCATTCTTCTACCCTTGGCACCGATATCGCCATTATGCCTGGTAACCCCTTAAACTTCAGAGATGTTGATCCATTAGGTAAAAAGGTTATCTGGGCTTGAAGCTTCGATAATATATCTCGTCCTAAAAGTTGAATTGAGCACTCTGGCATATATAGGAACTGATGCTTCACCACATGGCCTCCCAGAATACAAGTGCGACTCTTAAGAACCGGTCTAGCTGCACTTCTCCCAGTAGCTCCTATCACAGTTATAGTCTTTCCCGAAGGCGGAGCCACCATCTTAGTCACCACAGAATGTTCAGCACCTGTGTCGATCATGAAAGAACTTCTCTTTCCCCCTATTGCCACATCGACCATAGGCTCCGCTTGACCAAGGGGGATGGAGCCCGGTTGGTATCAATAGTCTTCCATGATAGTGTCAGCCATACCCACAAAATCTCTATCCTCTCTTTCTCTAGGTCTCTGCATGGGTGGATAGTATCTGTCTCCTTGAACACTTCCTCTACTATTCCCACCATTCCCTCTAAAACTTCCTCTTCCTCTATAACTACCACTATAACCTCCTCGTACCCTTCTCACTCCTTGTCTATCACCTTCATACTGCTCTCTCTGTGGACACTCACTCTTCCAATGTCCCTCCTTTCTACAATACGCACATTGATTCCTACTTAGAGGTCCCTTGCTCAGCCTATTCTCGTCTCCTCTATTTACTTCCCTTCCCTGTCTTTCTACACTTGAGACAGCTACCGCTAGCATATCTGCCTTTTTCCTCATCTTACGTTCTTCCTCCCGCTTTACCTCCGTCTCCCTATTAATATATGCTTTATTTGCAATCTCCATTAGCTGTATTATGGACATCCCTACAAATACTTCTAATTTTTGTAATTTCCTTTTAATATCACCTTGGGCCTGGCTGACAAATGCTGAATTAATTATCCTAGAATTCTCAGGAGCCTCTGGATTAAAAGGAGTATACAACCTATATGACTCCAATAATCTCTCATAAAAGGTACTAGGTGACTCATCAACCTTTTGCAACACCTCAGCCGTCTTTGACATATTAATTGCCTTCTTCCCTCCTGCCTTCATGCCAGCAATTATGGCTTCCCGATAAGCCCTTAGTTGGGGCATGTCAGCACCATTCACGTCCCAATTTGGATCTACATTTGGATAATGGGCTGCAGCCCACGCAACTGGATCGGCCTGATTTTGAGTACGGGCTGTTTCCTCAAGCGCTTTACTAGCCTCTTGATTAATCCGGGTCCTTTCCTCACAATTAAATAAAGTTAATAATAATTGCTGGCAATCAGCCCAGGTGGGATTATGTGTTTGGATAATAGAAGTAACCAAATCTGTCATAACTTGAGGTTTGTCAGTATATGAAGAGTTATGAGTCTTCCAGTTGAATAAATCAGTCGTAGTGAAGGGGACATATACAAACACTGGATCTGCCCGTTGTATTTGGCCATTCTCATCCACGTGTGTTGGGCCTGGTGTAAGTCTGAGGGGCATTTGGTAATGTCGGGGTTGGATGCTACCAGTCATCTGTCGGGTTAATATGGGACTACAATATGATGATTTCATAATGAGTTCCGGTCTAGGGGTAGTAAGGCAAGGGGAGTGAGGCGGATTAATTTTACTGGGCGGAAGTTCGGTTAACAGGATATTACGGGCCGGGCTGGGAGAAGCCTGACCAGGAACCAGAAGTGACGTCAGTTCCGGATATATGGAACTAGTGGAGGCCTGTACCGGAAGGGGGGGTTTCAGAGCTAGTGGGCTGGGCTCTGAACTAGATGCATGAGTGGGCAGGGACAATGGAAAAGGGGGAGTAGCAACACCAGTAGCACCACCTCTAACCTTAGAGGAAGTGTAAGGGGGTGGGGAGGGAAGGTCAGTTTCAGAGGGGGAATCTAAAATGGGCGGAGTTGCGGCCCTGATGGAGAGGCGAGTCCTGGCCACCATGAGGCGACATTGCTCCTCGAGGCATACCTTAACCCATTTAGGCAATTCTTCTACAATCTGTTTCCAACAATCAATATACGGAAACTGATCATAAAATTCAGGCCTACTAGATACAGCCGCATGCACACGTTGTACCAAAATGAAATCAAGGCTACCACATGGTGGCCATGTGGTCACCAGGATAGGCCACTCTCTACTACATAAGGTAGTCAAACGTTTTGGGGACAATTTTACCCCATAATCACAGGCTTTATATCCCTTTGTAAAGTTTTTCAACATGCATGACAAGGGATCAACAATCTTTGAATCAGACGCACCCATACTGGCAATGGAACGTCTATTACAAAGATACACAATACTTCAAACACTTCCAACAATCACACTCGTTTTCCTGGCAACAGTACCACGTGGCACGGTTGCTAAGCCAAACATACACACACGATAACACGCAGAGAATTCTCGTTCATACAATGATATCACAGCGTCCCACTCACAAAGATCTGCCAAACACTAGCTACTTACCTCTATAACTATAAATCGTCTCTACAATTATCCGTACTATAAATCAACTTTTAACTAACCAACTATATCACATTCTAGTAACCTCATCTTTACAGTCAGTGGTTATGGTACAGTTAGTAAGTGGTTATAATACAGTTTTAAAGTCACAGATCAGTTAGTAACAGTTATGGTATTATACATATAACATAAAACAGCAATTATTAGTAATTTTTACACAATGTCAGTGGTTATGGTACATGTCAGTAGTTATGGTACTGTGTGCTATTTTACAGTTATACACACAATTTACACTCCCACTAGACGGCAGAGCTCTAACTTTCTAGTCGGACATACAAGTTAACCAATTCACCAACTACAATATATTTAACAACATTTACAATAATCCCAACTATTCTAACTGGCCAGCACCTCGAGAGCTTTCGATCTATTTGTACACCAGAGATTCGATAAGTTCTTCGCTGCCCAGACACCACGTATAGCAAACTAGAGGGCAAAATTTACACACAGTACCCAGCTAGTCTATTAAACTATCAATAATCTAGTGGCTGGATTTACAACAGAGCACACTTAGTTAAGATAGGGTGAAATCTAGCAAACTATAATATACAACAGAGTATGCTAGTTCCAACAATCTCCCCTTGTCATAGCAACCAAAATTGACACCTAGCATGCTAGTCAAGGCAGGACATTGGTGTCCGACATGAGCTATTTACACCAGAACTCAGTCTGACAATACCACCTATATTAGACGGGCTGACTACAGAGCGTCTAATTTCCAGATAAGCGTTGCGCTTTCGCTTCTTCCTTCCAATGAAGGGGCCAATAGCAATAACCGGTTCCAAATATAAAACCCCTTGTGGGTCTACCGCTCTAACGGTATCAGTCTTACCTGTTAGTTTCTGGACCTGGGTTCACTCATAGACGAAACACCCCGGTACTCACTGCGCAGAAGCCGATGATCTCCTGAGCGAAGCAGCCCAGTGGTGCCGAGATGAAGGGATGTACACGCAGTAGAAGTCCAGGGGTGCAGTGTAGAGGATTTGGTAAAAGTTTACCGTCTCAAATCTCTGTGCCAGCTTCCGTGCGATGAGGTTCCCACTGCCAATGCACCAGAGATGTTACCGTGTAAGCATGCAGAAGCCAAACACAGAGATTTGGACACAAGTCTTCAGGAAGGCTCAAGCCTTTATTCACATTACCGATCGGGTCTCAGATGAACTCCTGTTCCAAATGATCTGAGAGAGCAACACATGGTGTACATTCCTTATATAGCACTATAACTCCTCCCATTAATAGCTACACCCACATATACCTTTAACCAATCAATGAGCAGAATATAGACTTGTACATCTAGTCAAACCACATGGCCCATCCAAGACAAAGGAAATAAGTGCAATTTCAGTTCCTGCATTCCTGCACATGCTCAGTACATTGATGACAGTATCCTAGCTACGTGTAGCTAACTAACTGACACAACATACACATATGCCACATGGAAAGCTTGGCCTACTAAATTTACATTCACCGAAATTCCACCACAATTCTAGGTGGGATTACTCAAAATGAATAAAAAAAATCTAAGGGGGAAATTACAAAATTTTTACCTGCCTACCCACCCTCAAAAACCCACAAAAAATAAAATAAATGTACTGATCGCAGTTTAGGCTGCTGCGACCAGTACTGAAAGGGTTAATTTTTATTTTATTTTTTGTTTTTTTAATAAAAAATAAACTCCCAAAAAAGTCAGCCTGATCAGAGAGGCCTCTGATCACAGTGATCACTGGTACAATATTGTACAGTAGCGATACTGTACAGTACAGTGATCACGGCACCGGGGAAAGGGTTAAGGGAGATTTGGGTTGCTGTGGCTGACAAAGGGTCAAAAAAATAAACAAATATTTTTTGACCGTAAAAAAAATAAAAATAATAATAGTACAAATGTACTAAAATCCCTAAACAGGTTAATCACAGTGTTAAATGCTGTGACCAGCACTGGAAGAGAAACAAGTTCCTTGATTGAAAATGCAAATACAACTTAAAGGAAAGTTTTTTTTGACTGGAAACAGAGAACTCACACATGCTCATGTAACAGCTTACTTTACACAACGCAGAAATAATATTACTTTAACCCCTTCAGGACGGGTGACGGACGAGGTCCGTCACACAGGGGAGACCCTTAACGACGGGTGACGGACCTCGTCCGCCACGCGGTAAAATTAACCCCGGATCGCCGCTAACGCGGCGATCGCGGGGTTAATGGTGCTCCCGGTATGCCTCTGCATTAGAGGCATACCGGGAGCACCCGGTCAGTCTGCCCAGCACATGTGCTCGCTCTGATCGCAAGTCAGAGCGAGCACATGTGCTCTCTATACTCACCTACCGGCTCCCTGCACTTCCGGGTTCTGTGTGAAGTGCAGGGAGCCGGATCAGTGCTGATCCTGCCCCCTGCTGTAAAAAAAAATAAAGTTTATTTAAAGTCCTTACCCATTTTAATAAAAAATTAACCCCTTCCCTGCCAATTGATCACTGACTACATGATCTGATTTCTTTTTTTTTAACCCCTGAGGGTTAATTCTTTTTTTTTTTAACCCTCAGGGGTTAAATTAATTAAATTAATTAATTAAATTATTTTTTAATTATATATTTAGCTAGCTGGGGTAGGTGGAAGTTGGTGGGGAATTGGGGGATTTGGCGTTAGGCTAACTAGGGGTTAACGTTAAAAAAAGTTTTAAAATAAACTTTAAAAAGTTAAAAATTAAGCTTAAAAAAATGTTTTAATAACATTTAAGTAAAAAAAACAAAAAAACACACTTTACCTAGTCCAAATAAAAATTAACCCCTTCCCTGCCAGTCGATCGCTGCCTACAGCGATCAAATAGAGATCACAGTATTATACTGTAATCTAATTTTTTTTAACCCCTGAGGATTAACTTTTATTTATTTTTTTAACCCTCAGGGGTTCAATTTATTTAATTAATTAATTTAAATATTTTATAACTATATATTTTGCTAGCTGTGGTGGGTGGGAGTTATGGGAAAATGGGGAATTTACTGTTACTGCTGCGTACTGCTAGTTAGGGGTTAACGGTAAAAAAAAAAGCTTAGAAAAATGTTAAATCTGTAAAAAAGTTTTAAGAAAGTTTAGGAAAGTTTAAAAAAAATTTATAAGCAAAACAAAAGTTTAAAAACTAGTTTTTAAAAGTAAAAAAGTTATAAAAAGTAAAAAAATACATTTTAAAAACGCTCATTACCACTACACCTGGAGCAAACTAGAGAAAAAATTATCCCACGCCAAGGTTCAAAATATGCCTTTTGAATTACCCCAGGGTGTATTCTTTAATAAATAGTATGTGTTTGTGGGGAAGTTTCAATAACCAACCGTCTAAACTACTCCAAATTGGAACATGGACACAGCGTAAAACTTCAAAGTTAGAAAAAAACTGAATGGCTGCGTCTCAAATGCGCCCCTTCAACATCCACATATACCTGGCAAAGGTACATACGGGGGTATTGCTGTACTCAGCCGACATAGCTGAGCAACATATGAAGTATTATACAGTCATAGCACACATAAGGTTTGCAAAATATGCTGCGCAAACTCACTTTGTATGTCAAAAAGGCAGAAAAATGCTTATTACCACTACACTTGGTACAAGCTAGCGGAAAAATGATCCCACGCTAAGGTTCAAAATATACCTTTTGAAATACCCTGGGATGTCTTCTTTAAGAAATGGTATGGCTTTATGGGGAATTTGGATTATATAGCCTGGTAAAATACTCTAAAATGGGACATAGGCACAGCATAAAAATTCAAAGTTTGAAAAAAACTGGAATGGCTGTGTCCCAAATGTGCCCCTCCGATGTCCACACATACCTGGCAAAGGTACATACGGGGGTATTGCTGTACTCAGCCGACATAGCTGAGCAACATATGAAGTATTATACAGTCGTAGCACACATAAGGTTTGCAAAATATACTGTGCAAACTCACTTTGTATGTCAAAAAGGCAGAAAAAACGCTTATTACCACTACATCTGGTACAAGCTAGCGGAAAAATGATCCCACGCTAAGGTTCAAACTATACCTTTTGAAACACCCTGGGGTGTCTACTTTAAGAAATGGTAGGCCTTTGTGGGGTAGTTTGAATTTAAAACCTGCGAAGATGCTTGGAAATTGCAAATAGGCCCAGCGTCAAAATTCAAAGTTTGGTAAAAACGGATATGGCTTGGTCTCCTATATGGCACTGTAGCTTCACGAAATAGTGCCAAAGACATTCATATGGGGTGTCATTTTACTCAGAAGACTTAGCTGAGCATAATTTGGGGGGTTTGAACTTAGTGGCACATATGAAATATACAAAACGCCCAGCAAAAATGCAATCCGTATGTAAAAAATGCACAAAATTATTTTTTACCACATACTTTGGCATATATTGGTGAAAAAATGGGGGCATGTTAAGGCACAATATGCACCTTATAAGATACCCTGGAGTGTCTACTTTTACAAATGGTAGGCCTTTGTGGGGGTTTTTTGAACAGCCAAACTGTTATAATACCCCAAAATGGAAGCTAAGGCTCATTAAATCCATCTCTCAAAATTCTACTGTGAATACTGAAAAGGACAGGTATCCTGTATGGCACTGTAACTTCACGAAATAGTGCAAAAGACATACAATGGGGGCGTCATTTTACTCAGCAGATGTAACTGAACACAAAATAAAACTTTGTACAGGAATAGCACACACCAACTTTACAAAATATACACGAGAATTTCTCTGTTATAAGTTTGTGTGCCAAAAACCAAAAAGAACACAATTTTACTCCAATATTTAGCAGAGGTTGGCGGTGAAATGGCTATGTAGAAAGTGTCAAAACAACCTTAGGTAAATAGCCCGTGATGTCTACTTTATATAAATATATACTTTTGTGTGGCAATTTTGTTTTCTTTTATGGCTATTAAGCTTACAAGACAAACATACCAAATTCTAAAATCGCTCCACATTAAAAGTTTATTTTACTCCTTGTGCTTTGTGACCTGTAACTACCAAAAAAAACTTAAAATCCCAGACACATTATATATTCTGTAAATCAGAACAAATAAATAAATTTATTTTTAATTACTTTCCTTAACCTGCACTAATTATGCACACATTATTATTGCAAAAACTGTAAAAAAAAACAATATTTTTCATTTATTTTGCATTTTTCTGTATTTTTTTTATAATAAGTAAGCATTTATATATATATATGTTATATCAAATTAAAGCCCTTTCTGTCCTTTAAAAAACAGTATATAATATGTGTCGGTGCAATAAATGAGAGAGATGCAAATTGCAGTTGAACGCAAACAGCAAGAAAATGCAAAAATTGCTTGTGTCATTAAGCGTAAGTCAAGCTTCTGAAGCTGTGTCCTTAAGGGGTTAAACTAAGTAGAGAATCATGTTCCTTAATTGAAACTAAACATACAAGTAACATGAACTTTGTATTTGACGTGAAATAGGGAACTCACACAGGCTCATGTAACTGCTCACTTTACTCAAAGCAGAAATAACATTACGTTAAATTAAGTAGAGTGTGTGTCTTGATTTTACAATGAACATACAAGGTAAAGGAGATTTGTTTTCGAAAAGAGATAGAGAACTCACACAGGCTCATATTTTCCTCAAAGCAGAAATAAGAATACTTTAAACTAAGTAGAGAATCATGTGTGTGACAGAACCATCTCTCTGTTTATTTCAGGTGTATTCGTCTGTTTCTTTCCTGTTCGTGTGAATGGCTGTTTTCTATAGCCCAGCCATACGAATTACTGTTTTTTCCCAAACAAACCTACCGAACGGACGGCCACCCAGGAGAGAAGTGTGCTGCTGGTTAACCTATTGATCCCAATTAGTACGTTGTGGTTAACCGCAGACACTTCTCAATTACACGAATTCAGGGTGGTCGTCGTTTGTATGTCGACCACGAGGCAGCGGCCATTTTAAAACCACGCGAAAGCCCAGCGGTGTTCGACTCTATTTTCATGGAACTAAAAACGGACACTTTTTCTGCCGAACACCACTGAAACAACGGAATGCCTGGCTGCCTCCACGAAAGCATACGAATAGCGGCCGTTCGGGAGTTTGGAAGCAGACGAAAGGACTTAACCCAGATAGCCTTCCCATGGAGTCATTCGTATACCGAATGACTGTAAGAACTTTGACTCCATGGCGATTGAACTATGTGTGTGGGATCTGAGCGCTATTCGCTAATAATATGCACTCAGATCCAGGCTATCTGGGGATATGTGATGCGAATGGGAAATGTTCAGTCTTTGTAAAGTTATGTATTTTTATGTCTTTTCTGTTTTTATATTTAAAATGGCGACTGACTTTGTCCTGGAGATAATTGAGTTACTTGGTAATTATTTCCAGGGCAGAGGGGAGGGAATCATAGTGCATTGTGGGTAAAAACTGTGACTGTGTGTCTGGAATGTCCCCATATCTGTCTGTCATTTAGTGATGTCGCGAACCCGAAATTTTCGGTACGCGAACTTCCGCAAATGTTCGCGAACCGGCGAACCGCCCGAAACGCCATTGACTTCAATGGGGAGGCGAATTTTAAAACACACAGGGACTCTTTCTGGCCACAATAGGGATGGAAAAGTTGTTTCAAGGGGACTAACACCTGGACTGTGGCATGCCGGAGGGGGATCCATGGCAAAACTCCCATGGAAAATTACACAGTTGATACAGAGTCTGGTTTTAATCCATAAAGGGCAGAAATCACCTAACATTCCTAAATCACAATCAATATGGATTGACACCTGACATATGACATATTGACACCTTGACATATGGATTGACACCTGTCCTCAGAGCCCCTGATACACACGGACACAGAGCAGAATAGGGACTGTTCCCCCTACATCGGGTCACTTGGCAGATATGGATTGACACCTTGTTACAAACTGCTATTTGTAACGGGCCCTTTAAATGGCAAATTGCCCTGTTTCCCTGGGTTGTGGAGAAGCCTCTTTGCCAGCCTCCTCCCGCATGACTATGGCCCCTGGGAGATTGTGAAAATGTATGCACTTTTATTTGGTGTGTATGGCCCTTTAAGACTGTCGGTGGGCATATTGGGGCTTATGGACTCTTTATGTGACTGGTGCTGGCCCTTTAAACACCTTTTTGGGACATCAGGAAGATTGGGACACTGCCCCTTTAAGGCCGTGTCCCCAGACTTGTTGGGGACACGGCCCCTTTAAGACGGTGTCCCCTGTGTCCCCAGACCTGGTGCAAACCCTTTGTGCCTGCCTTGCTATTTCCCACTTGGTTCAGTAAATGGGAAATTATTTCAGCTGCAGAGACTAAGTCCCATTCGGCCATGGGACTTAGTCTTTTTTTCAGCCGTTTTTTTCAGCCTTATTTCAGCTGCAGAGACTAAGTCCCATTCGGCGATGGGACTTAGTCTTTTTTTCAGCCGTTTTTTTCAGCCTTATTTCAGCTGCAGAGACTAAGTCCCATTCGGCGATGGGACTTAGTCTTTTTTCAGCCCGTTTTTTTCAGCCTTATTTCAGTTGCAGAGACTAAGTCCCATTCGGCGATGGGACTTAGTCGTTTTTTCAGCCTGAAATAGACCGACTTCACAGCCCAAATCTATGGAACTGTTTTGGGCAGGAAAATGTGCTTGCGGTCGGTCATAAAGGGACCTCCAGCTAACTTTTTAACCCCTGGATGGATTTGGCTGATTTTTGGTTATGTTTATGTTTTAAGTGTGCTGATTCCAAATATGTAATTATGAAGATGGGATGTGTAGTTTTAAAGTTACAGTGTATGGCTAAAAACTGTATTTTTACTGCCTGTGTTTAATTATGTTAATCTCTTCCCAAACGCCATTTCGTTCAAAGTGGAGAGAATGTTAAAAAAATATATTTTTGTTTGGAGTGTGAGAAATGCTTTTCAGCCGCTTCTAATCTTAAGCATCATTTGAGGAGCCATACAGGAGAGAAACCTTATTTGTGGTGTGTTTAGTATTGTTCTGATCAGTTTAATACCTTCCGCGTCTCCTATCAGTGGACGTGTATATGGCAGACATTTT
>OW240913.1:238340365-238430299 GCA_933207985.1 Pelobates cultripes
CTATTGTGACACCAGACTTAATTAGTGGCACTTGTCAGCGTATCCACTGTTAGCGTAACACACCCGCTTTAAGGACACTGACTGCTATTCAATCTATAACAGTGAAAAAAGATTATTTTTTTAAATCCAAACTATTGTGACACCAGATCTAATTAGTGGCACTGGTCAGCATATCCACTGTTAGCGTAACACACCCGCTTTAAGGACACTGACTGCTATTCAATCTATAACAGTGAAAAAAGATTATTTTTTTTTTAAATCCAAACTATTGTGACACCAGATCTAATTAGTGGTACTCCTGTCAGCGATCCACTGTTGGGGCCGCAACACACCCGCTTTAAGGACACTGACTGCTATTCAATCTATAACAGTGAAAAAAGTGTTTTTTGTTTTTAAATACAAGCTTTGTGTCACCAGATCTAAGTGGTGGCACTGGTCACCGTATCCACTGTTAGCGTAACACACCTTTAAGGACACTGACTGCTATTCAATCTATAACAGTGAAAAAAGTTTTTTTTTTTAAAATCCAAACTATTGTGACACCAGATCTAATTAGTGGCACTTGTCAGCGTATCCACTGTTAGCGTAACACACCCGCTTTAAGGACACTGACTGCTATTCAATCTATAACAGTAAAGAAAGTGTTTTTTGTTTTTAAATACAAGCTTTGTGTCACCAGATCTAAGTGGTGGCACTGGTCACCGTATCCACTGTTAGCGTAACACACCTTTAAGGACACTGACTGCTATTCAATCTATAACAGTGAAAAAAGTTTTTTTTTTTAAAATCCAAACTATTGTGACACCAGATCTAATTAGTGGCACTTGTCAGCGTATCCACTGTTAGCACACCGCTTTTAAGGACAATTGACTGCTATTCAATCTATACAGTAAAAGTTTTGTTTTAAATCCAAGCTATTGTGACACACTCCAGATCTAATTAGTGGTAACTTGTCACAGATCCACTGTTAGCTGCAACACACCGCTAAGGACACTGACTGCTATTCAATCTATAACAGTAAAAAAAAAGCTTTTGTTTTTAAATCCAAGCTATTGTGACACCAGATGTAATTGGTGGCACTGACTGGGGAAATGGGCACAGTATGCACTGTGAGCCTGACACAGAAGCTGGCAGCAGTGGCAGACAACTGACTGCTATTCAATCTATAACAGTGAAAAAGTTTTTTGTTTTTAAATCCAAGCTATTGTGACACCAGATGTAATTGGTGGCACTGACTGGGGAAATGGGCACAGTATGCACTGTGAGCCTGACACAGAAGCTGGCAGCAGTGGCAGACAACTGACTGCTATTCAATCTATAACAGTGAAAAAAGTTTTTTGTTTTTAAATCCAAGCTATTGTGACACCAGATGTAATTGGTGGCACTGACTGGGGAAATGGGCACAGTATGCACTGTGAGCCTGACACAGAAGCTGGCAGCAGTGGCAGACAACTGACTGCTATTCAATCTATAACAGTGAAAAAAGTTTTTTGTTTTTAAATCCAAGCTATTGTGACACCAGATGTAATTGGTGGCACTGACTGGGGAAATGGGCACTGTGAGCCTGACACAGAAGCTGGCAGCAGTGGCAGACAACTAAGTGCATTTACATTACATAGAAAAAAAAAATCCAAAAAAAGCATACCCTTATCCCTAACCTAGCTATGCTTTTCCCTATCTTATGAACAGCAGCTACACTTTCCCTCCTCTTACTAAGCATGCAGCTTGAGAATGAATCTAAAATGGATGCTGTCCAGTAGGTGGGAGGGTCTGCTATGGAGGCTGTGCTGCTAATTGGCTGGAATGTGTCTGCTGACTGTGAGGTACAGGGTCAAAGTTTACTCAATGATGACGAATAGGGGGCGGGTCGAACCGCGCATATGTTCGCCCGCCGTGGCGAACGCGAACATGCTATGTTCGCCAGGAACCGTTCGCCAGCGAACCGTTCGGTACATCACTATTCCCCATGTGTTTCACCTGTTGGTCCGGCTGGATAGACTACCAGACAAACTGTGGAGTTACTGGGTGGCCACCATTTCATGTATCAGAGGCACGTGGTGAGAATAATGGATGAAGCACATGGTGAGAACAATGGATGGCGGCCAATTTAACTCACAGACACTGGACTTTTCTACACGGTGCCATCTCGCCAGTGTTTGGTGCACAAAGACATCGTGTAGTAGTTTTAAACTGCACAACAGGGGACAAATTATACAGTAATTATTTTTCATATAGCCTGTATATGTTCTATGGAATCTGCATTAAACTGTATCTTCCAAACTACTGAACGTATCTGGGTGAATTTTGGATATGTGATTCACCCAGATCCCCCGGTTCCGAGGATATACATACATTTTTATGGGGTGTTGCATGTTTTGGGGTCCCTGTGATATGTTTTGTAATACTGTATTTCTCTGCCTGTGATAATTATATTAACCATTGTGTTCAGTAATCATATCACAGGCAGAGGGGAGGATTTTGTGTGGCAGTGTCTGTGTGTATTGTATGGATTGATTGGTTGTATTTCAAAACCCTGTGGGCTGTACTATGTTTGTGGATTGTGAATAAGAGAGGCTGTATGTGCCAGTACAGTCAGTTCTGCTTGACCTCAAAATGAAGTGTCGTCTAGTTATTGGGGGAATTGGATTGTATACTGATTGCCAGGAGTGTAAGCTGATTGTATGCTTTTCCTGTTCAGCAGCTTACATCATTCATATGCTTGAGAGCATTCGTATGCTTTTCAGGTTCGGTGGTTGTGGTGTCTGCTGCAGTGCTTGGAGTCTTCAGGAAGCGCTAGGAGCATCCTTCAATGGAGGTACCCAGTCGGGGTGCCAGGTGATCTGTTACATTGGTGGCAAGCGGTCGGATGGCATCCTAGTGCAAGGTACAGCAGCTCGGAGACACAGTTCATGGAGTTACAAATTGAGGGCAACGTTAGCACACGTGCAGCGCCCCTGGGAGCAGAGGTATCCAGCGACTTGGAGCAGACAACTATGGAAGGCTCTGGCTGAGGTGAGGCAGCGAGTGGCCCAGTATGGTGATAATGTGCCCATGGATATATTCCAAGTGATCTGGAACCAGCTCACAGCCGAGCGAAACGCAAGGATGGACCGAGAATTCCGGCTTGCGAAAGAGAAAGAATATGCTCAGCGGAAGGAGTGTTACAGCAGCCAAAGAGAGGCTGCATTCTAGGAGGTTAACCGTTTCCCCCTGAGGTAGGGGTCCTCATAGACTGGTCCTGTGAGGAACCACAAGAGGCAGGTGGAGATGGGAGGTCTCTCCACCGGGCCCAACGGGATGCTGGGCAGCCAGCCCAGATCCCCAGCAGCAGCCTAGAGTTACCGGGTGCGGAAGCCAGTGGTCCTTAATCGCAAATATTGAGGGACCTCACAGATTGGTCCTGGGAAGACCCACAGATGGCAGGTTGAGATGGGACTGCGGTCTCTCTACCAGCCCTACAGGGATGCTGGGTGGTCGGCCCATATCCCCAGCGGCAGAGTGAGTTTCAGGAAGAGGAGACAACTGGTCCCCCACCCCAGCAGCAGAGTGACTTACTGGGAGAGGAGAGCCTTGTCCTCCCTCCCCAGCAGGGAATAGAGAGCCCAGTCTCTTTTCCCCAGCAGCAGGACACTGTGTTGGGAGCGGAGACAGTCAGTCTCCCTCCCCAGCGGCTGGAAGTATGTATGGGAGAGGAGCTTGTTACCCCCCTCTCCCCAGCGGCAGCCTAGCCCACCAAGGGGAGATGATAAGCCCCACACTGGCACAAATGGGACCGTGGTCTCTGCTCCCAAGCTACAGGGAGTACGGACAGTCGGTCCTACTCCCCATCGGCAGAGTATTATATTGGGAGTGGAGACCATTGGTTCACCTCCCCAGTGGCAGCCTAGCCCACAAAGGGGAGATGCTAAGCCCCACACCAATGCAGATGGGATCGTGGTCTCTGCACATGCATCACAAGGGGGTAGGGATGGTTGGTCCAGTCCCCCAGCAGCAGGGTTGTTCATCCAAAGGGGAGACAGCCTGGCTTCCCCTCCAGCAGCAGCCCCAGGTCCGGAGTGAGGAGCATACTACGCCGTTCCTTCACCTGGGCTCCAACCAGGCTACTCCTGTGGTAGCGCTGACAACAGGGCAGAGTACTGCTGGTCTCTGCCCACTCAGCAACGCACCGATCCAGATTGCTAGTACCAGAGTCGAGGTGTAGCTCCTGGACATGGACAAGAGATCCCACTACCCCAGGTGTAGTAACCAATTTTCGTGGGTGGGTTATACGGCGTATTCTGTTTTGTGGGTGGGTTGCTGGACTAACCAGGGCACTGACGGCAGGAGGTCAGATACCCTGTTAGTCTGGTGGGTAAAGGGGAGAAATGTGGCGGAACAGACCTCGCCATGTGTTCTTAGAGGGGGCTGCTTGCCCGCCTACTACATTCTGACTATGGCCCTGGGATATATGGCATTTGAAAAAAATAGAGGGTACTTTGCTGGTATGTAATATAATTCTCTTGTATATATATATTTTTTTTTCGTTATATGGAATAGGAGAACATGGTAATAGCCAGTTAGTCATTCCCGTGAGTAAAATTTCACTATACTTAATTATTGCTTGTAATTTAGACTATATTACACTATATGCACCCTTCTATGCCTATCTAGGATTGGACCACTGGATAACAAAGAAGGGAAAGGGTCACCTTAACGGACCCTAAAGCGCAAGAATCTGAGCTAAATTTGTTAGCTCAGGAAAGTGTAAGTTGCAGATGACACAAAACTTTTTAAAGTAATAAAATGTGAGCAGGATATTGCTTTGCTGCAGAGAGATTTGGATAGATTGGGGGACTGGGCACTAAAATGGCAGATGAAATTTAACATAGAGAAATGCAAAGTTATGCAATGGTAGTGAATTAGGGATAACCACACACGAGAAGGATTTGGGAATTGTTATAGACAACAAATTAGGCAGCAATATGCAATGCCAATCTGCAGTTGCTGAGGCCAGTAAGCTTTTGTCATGTATAAATAGGGGCATAAATTCTCGGGATGAAAATATAATTTTGCCTCTTTATAAATCGTTGGTAAGACCACACCTTGAATATGCTGTGCAATTTTGGGCGCCTGTTCTAAAGAAGGATATCATGGCACTGGAGAGGGTCCAGAGACGAGCTACAAAATTGATAAAAGGAATGGAGCATTTTAGTTATGAAGAAAGGTTAAAAAAATTAAATCTGTTTAGTTTGGAAAAACGGCGCCTGAGAGGGGATATGATAACTTTATTCAAATATATTCGGGGCCAGTACAAACCTTTATCTGGAAATCTATTCATAAACAGGGCTATACATAGGACGCGAGGTCACACATTTAGGCTGGAAGAAATGAGATTTCATCTAAGGCAAAGAAAAGTTTTTTTTACAGTAAGAACAATAAGGATATGGAATTCTCTGCCTGAAGAGGAGGTTTTGTCAGAGTCCATACAGATGTTTAAACTGAAATTGGATAAATACTTACAAAAACATAACATACAGGGATATAATTTCTAATTAGTGGGGTAATAGCTGCTTGATCCAAGGAGACATCTGACTGCTATTTTGGGGTCAAGAAGGAATTTTTTCGTAGTTTGTGGCAAAATTGGAAGCGCTTCAGACCAGGTTTTTTTGCCTTCTTTTGGATCAACAGCAACAACATTTGTGAGGAAGGCTGAACTTGATGGACGCAAGTCTCTTTTCAGCTATGTAACTATGTAACATTATTATTGCTCAAGCTAAATTTAGTCCATAAAGCCTTTTTCACCCTTATTTATACTTCATGAATCAGCCTGTATGGAAAAGGGTTTCTCTGCCAGATCCTACTTGACACTAATTTAATGCCTGCAGCTCACTCCTTCTTTCAAACAGTAAAGAAAGTTTTAAAGAATTATATCATTCTACAGTAAGTATAAAATTAACTATAAAAAGTAACTATAAACTTTGACATTAACATTCCAGAGACTAATAAAGATTGTAGTAGCAATTTTTATAATCTTTTATTTCAGAAATATACAATTTAACTCTACGTGAGCATTATGCTTGTTTGCATACATTTTTTTAACTTTCTGTTGACATTTTCAATAATATCAAATGTTACGAATTATTTCATTGTCCTTACAAATACCTGGTATTTATACCAGGTATTGTTATGGTAACCCAGGGATAAAAGGGGTTAAAGCATAATAAACCAGATTCCTGCTGACCCTCAATACAGAGCTTTGTCTCGTACTTGGGGTGGCTTATTTGTATGGTTGATTCTCGTTCGGCTGTTTGGAGAGTGTATAATTCGTATGGTTCTTGTTCGGCTGATTGGAGTGATCGGTAGTTGCTCCTTTCCCGAATATGAAGGCAACTACCGATCACTCCAATCAGCCAAACAAGAACCATGCGAATTATACACTCTCCAAACAGCTGAACGAGAATCAACCATACAAATAAACCACCCCAAGTACGAGACAAAGCTCCGTATTAAGGGTCAGCAGGAATCCGGTTTATTATGGGCTACCTGCCCGGTATTTATGCGGGTTTTCCACCAGGTGGACACTCCCCTAGGGGACCTGGTGGAAAACTAGGACACATATTGTAGATTAGCAAATCACAGGGTGGAAGACATAAACACTCCTCTTATATAGTATAGGACCCTCCTCTCTGTCCTGGAGATAATTGGGAAGTAACTCAATTATCTCCGAGGACAGAGGCCAAACTCCATTTTATACAGAATAGTGAAAACACATAAAAATACACAATACAAGTACTACCGAACACAATAGATACATTCCACACATCCCCAGATAGCTTGGATCTGTGCGCATATTATTACCAAATGATGAC
The DNA here is from genome assembly GCA_933207985.1 of Pelobates cultripes. Taxonomy (NCBI): domain Eukaryota; kingdom Metazoa; phylum Chordata; class Amphibia; order Anura; family Pelobatidae; genus Pelobates; species Pelobates cultripes. The sequence continues at coordinate 238,347,214 of OW240913.1, forward strand.
CAGATTCTATACATACAGTTCAATCGCCATGGAGCCAAAGTCTTTCACATAGTCTTTCGTTATACGAATGGGCTCCATGACACAGCTATCTGGGATAAGTCTGTTCGTGAAAATAAACTACCGAACGGACCGGCGTTCGTATGCTGTAAAAATAGACGAAGGGAGGTCGGCAGCTTTCAGCAGTGTTCGTGAGAAACAGTGTCCGTTTTTAGTTCCATGAAATCATCGACGAACACCGCTGAACATTCGTATGTCAAAGAAGGCCGCCACCTCGTGGTCGGCATACAAACGATGACCACCCAGTCGACATTCGACAATTAGGAAGTGTCTGCGGTTAACCACAACGTTCTAATGAGGCCAAGAGGTTAACCAGCAGCACACTTCCATGCTGGGTGGCCGGCCGTTCGGTGAATTGTTCGGTAAAACAGAAACATGCGTGGAGGTCGTACGGACAAGGAAATAGCAGAACAAACAGATGAATGAGGGAGCAATAAAAGTATTTCACAGGCAGTTGGTTCTGTCAGAGGTATACATAAACACCTGCATGCATGTAAGCATAGACAAGTATAAATATACACTTTAGCAAATATGCAGATACAAATAAAAAGCATGGGCATTAGAATACATCTTAATATGTAGGTACATAAAGCGACAGATAATACACTGGTCTGATGGAGTTGTTACTCTATCAAACCAGTGTATTATCCGTCGCTTTAACTCCCTGTGTCTCAGCTCAACGTTTTACTCTAATTCTTATTCTAATGAATTCTATGTGTAAGTTTGCTCAGAAGTGCTTTAGACAAGAGTAAGGGAAAATCCTGAAAGCTTGTTGGTCCAAAATTCCATTGGTCAAATAAAAAGTCCCAACAAAAAATGTATTACAAGGTATTGATTTAATCTATTATGTTTTATATATGTACATATTAATGGAGACATGGATAATTAGAAAGACAGAGGCATACAGACAGATGGCTAGAGATAGGATCATGAAAGTCATTGTTTAGTGTTCAAGCTGTAGTTACAGATCCCTTCATTGGGTTTGTAATATAGCATTAATAAACTTGACATGTTCTGATAACACATTATACTATTTTTTTTTTATTTTTTTTTATTGCAGGTACTTCATTTCTCACAAACCAAACAAAACATGGCAACAAGTTTTCTGGTTTGCAATAAGCATTGCAATAAACAATGCCTACATCCTCTACAAAATGTCTGATGCATATCATGTACAGAGATATAGTCGTGCTCAGTTTGGAGACAGACTTGTACGAGAACTTCTAGGACTGGAGGAGACATCACCTTGCCATTGATACCAGACATGTCATCAGCTTTATAACAGTTGCCTGGAAGCAACATGCAAGTCTGAAACTCTGGATCATTCAGGGATCTTGACCTCAATTATGCCAACCTAAACATGACATTGAATGCCTCATTGAGTCAAGAGGATTTAAACCAGGATTTTGATTTTGCAGGCATTATTATTACTATTTTGTGATTCACATCTGGAAAAATAACAAAATCATAAAATCTTCAACCTAAAATGTGAGATGGAGAAGTTTAACACTAGTGATCAGTTTGTACAAATAATACATAATTTTCAATCCTTTTCTTTAATTGCAAAAATTAGTTTTTTTTGTCAGGTTCAGCTAAATCAATTCCTTTTCATCCACAGCAGAATTAATCAATTAAAATGCTGCTCCCCCCCCCCCAGTAGAGTCTTATTTATTGTGTTAGACCCCACAGGTAAATCCTGGATTAATTGATTAGTTCAGGCGTGGATTAAAAGGTATTTTATTCATATAAACTGGCTATATTACATACAGTCTAATTAGACTCCTTACCAGAGGAGTAACTAGAAACCTGGAGTGGCCCCAGCCTCTCAATGTGTCTCAAATCCAGCCCCTCCATGTGTCTCATTTTTCCATGTGTCTAATTCCCTCCCCCCAGCCCCTCCATGTGCCTCATCACCCCAAGTATCGTATTTCCTCCCACCCAGCCCTATATGTGTCTCCTCCCCCCAAGGGTCTCAGTACCCCCCAGCCCTCGAATGTGTATCATTCCCTTCCCCAAGCCCCTCCATGTGTCTCACTTCCCCCAGGCACCTTCATGTGTATTTCTCCCCCCTCTGCTCTTGGCTCATTTCCCCCCCCCCATGAGTCTCATTCCCCACCAAGTGTCTCATTTACTCCCCCTATCCTCTCCATGTGTCTCATCCCCCCATTTGTCTAATTACCCCCAGGCACCTCCATCTGTCCTTCTCGCCCCTCTATGTGTCTCTCTACCCCCTTCCTTCCACTGCAGCCTCCGTTTTTCTCTCCCCTACTCTGTCTTCCCCTGCAGCCCCACAATTTTTCTCTATCCCTTCCCCTTTCCTCCATTTCTCTCTGCCCCTTCCCTTGCAGTCCCTCCATTTCTCTCCACCTCCCTTCCCCTGCACCCCTCTGTTTCTCTCACCTTTTCGCTTCCTTACCTTGCAGCCCCTCAACTTTTCTGTTCCTCTTTCCTCCTCCCCTCCCCCCCCTTGCAGCTACTCCATTTCTCCCTTCCCCTCCCCGTGTCTGTTGTCTGTGGTCACAGTACCTCTCAGTGAGCACTTCCTATCAGACCGCTCGGCCGCACTACACGCAGCAGGAGGGGAACAGCACATCACTCCCCTCCTGCTGGTTAGCCTATGACCGTGGGCCCCAGCCGGTATGGCTGTGCACCAACCTTGAAGGTATGCCGGCAGCCCACACTAGCAGCAGCGTCAGGGCCCCCTGACGTGACAGGCCTGGTCACCGCTGCGACACCCAGCGACCATGGTAGTTATGCCACTGCACCCTACCAAGTATTTATTTCTTCGTTTCTTGGTCATTTTCTCACTTATATTGCTTAATTATACCCCAGGCTGAGTATTTTGATAGATTATTTAATTATCGATATCTTTGACATGGGAATGTGTGGTTTGTACTTGCTTATTCTATGTTGGGTTTATTTTCTTGTACTCTATATTTATAACAGAACTATATTAATATATATGGATAGTACAAAATATGTGCAGATTCTGTCAGAGAACTGTATAAAATTGTACATCTATACACTGACTCCTCTGTTGAAACAGGCACTAGAATACATCATCAATAGCCCGTTTATCTTACAGGATTTATTTGTCTTATTAGTTGATGGAAGTTAATGTCAGGTAAGTTTGGGATCTCATAATGAAGAGAGTCACAGCCTTACTTAGGATGCTAAAATGTCATTTTAAATGAAATCTCGTTTTGAAATTATATTGCATTTCTTTAATCAGGAAAATATATCAGCCACCTCAAATATTAATATTCTAGACATTGTTCATGCTTTTGTTAAACAATTATGCAAATTGCACGTCTAATGTAGTAGAAACCATTAAAACATGCTTTTACTTTAGCTTAAATAGACAGATTAGAAAGAAAATTACAAACAAAGGTTTCTAGTTTAAACTTTTGTTTATTTCTCCCCTTGTAGATGGAGGCAGTTGTCCAAGTTCTGAATAAAAACAAAACCTAGAATTTAAACTCTATGCTCCATCATAACTTAAAAGGACACTATAGTACGAGAAGAACTTTATCTTAAGGAAGCAGTTTTGGTGTATAGGTTGTAGCGGAGTAGTAGTATTATCCCTGGTATCTCCGCTGGTAAACTGAATCAAGCAGGCACAAAGCAGGTAAAATCCAGGTAGCGTAGTTACAATCCCTTCCTTCCAAGAACTAGACGACACATAGCTTGGAGGTCAACTGAGGTTTTATTCACAGGGCACTGTATTTATGGGATTCCCCATACAAGGGGTTTCCCTACTGACTTTCCAGGGGTGGCACAGTAGGGGACTACATGGGGAACTGAACAATACATACATTTTTCCCAACATGCACTGCTGCACGAGAGGGATACTCCCACGAGAATATACCGTTAAGTGGATTATCCCTCCGTGCAGCAGAATTTACATTTTACATTAAAATGCATATCTCCCATAATATTCCCTTCATTTAAACGAATGGACGTTCGGTAGATAGCTTGGGTCCGAGCGCACAGTTCGTGAGAATACCGCTCAGATCCCAGTCTAACTAACCGAATGCCGCACAAAATAAACATTAAATTCAAGTTCTGCTCAAAGTACCGATTGACATCAGGGAAACAACCTACCGAATGGCCAGGGCTCCCGAACGGCTTGGAAGTCCAGCGGTGTTCGCGCCGTCGAATAGCCGATTTTGGTTCCAGGCGCTCGACGACCAAACCCCGCTGGGCTAACAAAGGAACCAAGATGGCCGACCGCTGCATGATCTGTAGTCGAACGACGGCCACCTAGGCCACCTTTGTTGCAATCGGTTAATGGGCGCCACACGACGTCCTGTGTGTGGTCGTCCATTCGGTAAGTTATTTGTTTCACGAACAGTGTTGAAACTCACTCTTCGTGAAACTACAGTATGAATTCTGGGGTTTTCATACCGCCAGCATACAAATGCCCTCATTCGCCTGAAATGTAATCCTACACTTGTCTCTACAGCTTTAGCAAGAATACAAACATACTTATACATTAATAGTCTCCAGTGGCTAGTTTTGCCACATAGGTCATGCCTCTATAATCTCACTGCTTAATTCTTTGCCATTTAGAAGTTAAATCACTTTGTTTATGCTGCCCTAGGCCCACCTTCCTGTGTGACATACACATCCTTCCTAAACACTTCCTATAAAGAGACATCTAATGTTGACACTTCCTTTATCTCTTGCTCTATTAATAGCTTGTTAGACCCTGCAGGAGCCTCCTGTGTGTGATAAAGGGTTCCATTTACAGAGCAGGAGATATAAATATTTAAAGCTCTTAATCAGGGGTCAAGTCCTGGGGAATAAAGTGTGGGAACTCACCCAAGACTCCCCCCCCAACCCCCCTCAACCCCCCCCAAAAAATATACACTTGTATGCATATATAAACGCGTGCACACACACACTGACAGGTGCACACACACACTCAGACACACACACTCACAGAAACACAAATTATTATTATTTTTTAAAATTTAAAAATGTCCATCCAGCCTCTCTACCTGGAGAGCTGGCGTGGACCTGTCCCTGGGGTCCAGTGGGGCTTAAGTGCGGCCAGCGCCTGTCTCCTGGTCAGACGCAGCAAGGGACCTGTGTTGTCTCTGCTCTGCTCCCTTTCACTACATGGGCTGTCTACTGATGGCCGGCATCAGCAAGCGGCGTGCGAGGGAGCAGAGAAGAGAGAACACAGCTCCCTGGCCGGTCTGATAGGGGGAGAGGTGCCAGCCCGGGGGGGCGGGAGTTCATCAGGTGGCCATAAAGCCACCTCTTGGGCCCTCCATGACAGGGATAACATGGGGAGCATTTGGGGGCGGTATTTTTTGCCGCCCATGAGTGCTTGCAGGAGCAGCGGGAATGCGTTCCTGCTGTGAAAAAAGTGCAGGAATGCTGTTCCCACGCGTTCCTGCAGGACTCGAGCCCTGCTCGATCTGATTGAAAATCAAACAGTTTTGTTTTCATGCAGGCAGTGTCAGCCTGGGGAGGTGTGGCTAGGGCTGCATAAACAGAACATCTCCTAAATGGCATAGAATTGAGCAGTGAAATTTCAGAGGCATTGTCCATACAGCAAAACTGCTTCATTAAGCTAAAGTTGCTTTGGTGCTATAGTGTCCCTTTAAGGGATCTTCTAAAGTACACCCTTACATATTGTGTAAAATTTTGTTAAGGGCAAATACGGCTTTCTTTTGACATAAAATATTTATAAATGAACCATAAATTAATATGAATAAAATCTAAATATATGTGAGAAATTAAGAAATTATATTTTCTACAAGCTCACTATTGGCATTTTTAATTGTGATTATTACAATACATATTTTACTGCAATAAAACCTGCGGTGTCCCACGAGAACAACAATGCACTTCATGTACAGGATTGCTTGGGTTTTTTGAAGTAACATGCCCAAATATGTCACCTTTGTGGCAGCACGGCAGCTTATGAAAGAAAATCCCTCCCTATGATGGAATATCGTTAAGTCTCCTTTGCAGCTGTAAGGCATCTTTCTTAAACAAATTTCCCAGTCACGGTCTATGGTCTTTCATGTCATCACTTTCGGCAAGCCACGATCAATGGGCGCTTGCCGATGATGCATGAGCTTCAAATGATGGCCATTTTGCGTTCCACCCATAGTTCGCTCTCGGCTGCCATATTGCTCATTCCCAAAGTGCCGATCTCCACTGAAAATGGACTATAATGTCCTATAGGTCTCAAAATTCATAGAAAATCAAAAGGCAAAAAACTTTAAACACATGTTCTTAAGTACATTGGTTTAGAAGATCGTTTCCTAATTGGTGTTCCCGCGGAACCCTGGGGTACCGCAAGAACACAAATGGGGTTTCGCCAAAATTTTGGGAAACAATATGGCCGTGGGTGGCGAGAAAGCACTCTCCCCTTCTCAGCTCCCTTGCGCGCACAGCAATGATGCCGGAGCCGGCATATGACATCACTCTGGCATCACTAAGAGGTGCGCGAGGGAACTGAACAGGAAGATCACTGCTCCCTCACCGCACGCATGCCAGCCGCTCAGCAGCCCCACTGGACCAGAGGGACATAGAGACTCCGTGCCAGCACTCCCAAAGGTATGGAGGCTGGGCGGAGTAAAATAAAAAAAAAAAAATTGTATGTGTGTCTGTTAGGGAGTTTGTATGTGTTTGTGTGTCTGTCAAAGAGAGTGTATGTGTGCTTGTCAGTGAGAATGTATGTGTGCTTGTCAGTGAGAATGTATGTGTGTTTATATGTGTGTCTGTCAAAGAGTATGTGTGTTTGTCAGTGAGAGTGTATGTGTGTCAGTGTGTGTATCCGTGTGTCAAGGTTTGTGTATGTGTCACTGTGTGTATCTGAGTGTGTGTGTGTGTGCCAGTGTATATCAGTGTGTTTTTTAGGTGCCTGTGTGTATGTCAGTGTGTGTATCTGAGTGTGTGTCAGTGTGTGTGCATATGACACTGTGTTTATGTGTCAATGTGTGTATCTGAGTGTGTATGTGCCAGTGTGTGTATCGGTGGGTGCAAGTGTGTGTATATGTCACTGTGTGTATCTGAGTGTGTGTATTTGTAAGTCAAGATGTGTGTATGTTTCACTGTGTGCATCTGAGTGTGTGTATGTGTATCTGTGTGTCAAGGTATGTGTCAGTGTGTATCTGTGTGCCACTATGCGCCAGTGTGTGTTTGTGTATCTGTGTGTCAGATACATACACACACACACACACACACACACACACAGTGTGTGTCAAACATAGAAACATAGAATGTGACAGCAGATAAGAACCATTCGGCCCATCTAGACTGCCCAATTTTCTAAATACTTTCATTAGTCCCTAGCCTTATCTTATAGTTAGGATAGCCTTATGCCTATCCCACGCATGCTTAAACTCCTTTACTGTGTTAACCTCTACCACTTCAGCTGGAAGGCTATTCCATGCATCCACTAGCCTCTCAGTAAAGTAATACTTCCTGATATTATTTTTAAACCTTTGTCCCTCTAATGTAAGACCATAGTATATTTAAAAGAAGAAAAACTCCTCTTGTTGTGGTAGTTTTTCTTCTTTTAAATATAGTCTCCTCCTTTACTGTGTTGATTCCCTTTATATATTTAAATGTTTCTATCATATCCCCCCTGTCTCGTCTTTCCTCCAAGATCCTTTAACCTTTCCTGGTAAGTTTTATCCCACAATCCATGAACCAGTTTAGTAGCCCTTCTCTGAACCCTCTCTAAGGTATCAATAGCCTTCTGAAGATACGGTCTCCAGTACTGTGTACAATACTCCAAGTGAGGTCTCACCAGTGTTCTGTACAATGGCATGAGCACTTCCCTCTTTCTACTGCTAATACCTCTCCCTATACAACCAAGCATTCTGCTAGCATTTCCTGCTGCTCTATTACATTGTCTGCCTACCTTTAAGTCATCAGAAATAATCACCCCTAAATCCCTTTCCTCATATGTTGAGTGTGTGTCAAGGTGTGTGTATCTGTGTGCCACTATGTGTGTATCTGTGTGTCACAGATACACACACACACACTGGAAAATGCAAACACATATACACACACCTTGACACACAGACATACACCGGCACATACAAAGAGCGGCGTACATTTTATTTTTTACCGGAGGGCGAGGTTTCCACGATGTTGATACTTTGATACGATGTCGAAGGGCTCCACAGAAAAAATTAATTAGGAACCTCTAGTTTAGAGGATTGTTTACAAGCACATATCTGTGTATAAGATAGGTATACTGTTTTTAAATGTATCATAAAATCATTAAAGGGATTATTTTCATACTTGTCTCTTCAAATCCAAACATTTTTGTGAATTGGATATTTTCCATTGTAATAGGTCTGTTATATTTAAGCTATTAGATTCTTCACAGTTGAAATTTATCTTAAGGAAGCAGTTTTGGTGTATAGGTCATGCCCCTATAATCTCACTGCTTAATTCTTTGCCATTTAGAAGTTAAATCACTTTGTTTATGCTGCCCTAGGCCCACATCCTTCCTAAACACTTCCTATAAAGAGACATCTAATGTTGACACTTCCTTTATTGCAAATTCTGAATAACTGAGAATTTCTTATCTCTTGCTCTATTAATAGCTTGTTAGACCCTGCAGGAGCCTCCTGTGTGTGATAAAGGGTTCAATTTACAACTTAATTGGATACGTGAAAAACATATATAATCAAATAAATATGTGAAATAGCCCAAATGGCAGTATTGGCATTTAAATGGTTATGATAAAGAGATACTTTTCTTTGTACTTCTCAAACCTACTACTCCTCTCTATATAATATCGCACAACCCAGAGGAAACAGTCCTGAGAGTGATTGGGAGCAACAGACAACACGGTTCCTTTCAGACTACATCACTTCAACTCTTCAACTTAAAGACGCAGAAGCACCTGATCTACCAATAACAGAAGAGGAAATCTCAACAGCTATCGAAACATCAAAGCCACTCTTGAGAGTAGCCTGGTGAGCCGCACAGTCCACTTCTTACCTACCCAACCATGCTTCTATTACTTGATCTATCCAGCATATGTTCTGTCCTCCTTCCTATTCTTCATACGTTTAGCAGGGGAGGATAACACTATGAGGCAGTGACAAGAAGAATGAATCACTACTCACACTCCACAGCAGACTATTAACCATACATGGAGTATGACCGACTGAAACCCACATAGACACTGAGAACTCTGATCTTAATACCACATAGTAAAAAATACAAACAAATGGGGATCAAGCCGGTATCACTGAAACAAATAAATAAAACAAAACATAGTGTTATAGCCTCTCAATCACAAGACACTTATTGGTTTCACTCACAGATTTGTTGATTTAAGCAAACCCTCAGGGTGCCTCCCCTATGGTTATGCTCCCACTGCCAGCGTTAAGTCAAATCTGGGTACCAGGAAGATCACAAATTCCAAATGGTATGGAAGTATAAAATATTTATTGGTGTAAAATTATTTTAAAAAGTAGTTAACAAATTGGTCCTATGCATTTCGTTCTCTATATCGAACTTTCTCAGGGACCAGTATTGTAACAAATGCAGTAAAATCAAATATACACAATCAAGCCTAATCCCTCCCTCCCCGGCGTACCTTTAAATATGGTCAGTCCTGGAAGTCCATTGGTAGTGTGGTGGGTGTTCTTCCCATGTTGTCCTATGATTGGATACTTGACAGATTAGCAAACCTCTCCTTCTGTGTGTTCTCCTTTTCTCAGCTGTTTGACTTTAATTGGCAGTAAAACTGACACCTACTCGTGATGAGGCACTTCCACGCGTTCCACCACTTAGACCATCCAATATGGCCATGAGTTCCATTGCGATCTACTTGGTATTTAATTTGATCGCCCTCTGGTAATCACCCGGGGTAATACAATAGCGTCCATAGTTTTCAGCTTAGTTAATCATTGGCTCCAGTTTGACATTAAAGAAGAAACATGGTGATTGACAATTCACATTTATATTAGTTTAAATAACAAATTGAGTTCTTAGTTCACTCATCAACATGCTATTTCCATTTAATCTGTATTATGTTGTTTTATACATGATACTTATATCAATTTTTTGTCTCCTAATGTGACATAGCCTCTTTTGCAGATATGATTTCATATTGATGAGAATATGATTTCATATTTTTAAATATAGGGATATATAGGGATATATAACAGCTCATGGCATGCTTTCTGAAAGCGGCTAGAACCTCTGGGGGTATCCATGTTCCCTGTGTCGTTATGGATACACCTCTTCCTTCCACCCTCCCCACCCAAACTGCTCATACCCATTTATGAATACTTAATCACACTAATGCATCTGTACAATACATTTGTACAATAAATGTTGGGCCTTGCATGGCCAGAGTACTGATATTTGGCTCCGAGACCTGCGAGTCTCACTCTCATTGACGTACTTTGACGTGTTTTCTACCATAATTTCTTGCTCAATAAAGTTTTGATTTCCGTAAAATAAATAAAAAAACAAGGGTGAAAAAAGGGGGGAGGGAAATTATAAAAAATAAAATTAGAATGTGAAATAAATGGTGAAAAAAATATATATAGCAAAAGAAAAAATAAATAAAAAAAATAAATGTAAAATTATAAAAAACAAAAAAATCCTAAAATAAAATAAAAAAATAAAAATAGAGGGGTTAGAGATGCAAAACTAGCACAGCGTGAGACCTTCTGGATCCATCAATTGGTCTCAATGCTGATATTGATATTGTATGTTTTTTTTATAATGTAAATGTGGGACAGCTCAAAGGCAAAAATGCAGATCTATCTAATTTTTTTCGAAGTAGATTTAGCCTCTTAGAAGTTCACATATATTTTTCAGATACTTTTTCACTTGTTTATTTTTATTTATTTTAATTTAATAATTTTTTATACTCTGTTTTTATTCCATTTAATTTTAGTTTTTTTAAAATTTGCCATTTATTTTTCATTTCTTTTTCTTTTTCGTTTACTATATATATATTTTTTTTTCACAATTTATTTCACATTTTTATTTTATTTTTGTATATTATAATTCCCCCCCTTTTTTCCTTGTTTTTTTTACTTATTTTAATACTATTATTAATCTATTTATATTATTCACAATACAGTGGAGAGGTACAAAGAAAAGTATCTCTTTATCATAACCATTCAGATGCCAATACTGCCATTTGGACTGTGACAAAACCCTGTATTTCCTCGTCCCAGTAATTTTCCCTGCATTCGGTAGATTAATTGACCGAACACCAACAACCTCCTAGCTCATTTACCTTCCAAGAAAACCACAAACTTAAGTTCTCTTCCTGTGTGGCTGCTATTCGTATAACCGAACAACACGAGCGTTGGAAATCTTGTCTTCCTAAAGCAGACAGCAGTACTTGGTGACTGAGTGTCTGGAACTCTAAGTCGGACACTCGACCCTGTGAACACTGGTAATTGTGTATGAACTCCTGTTTCATTTCACGACAAGCGCTGTTCAGTAGGATTGTTCACACGAACCAGGCGAACAATCGCTACCTATGAGCCAGGGGAACCATTCAACTTTTGGTTCGTTTTGAAACTCCTGAAGTTGACCAACCGCTACCACTGTTTCTCTGGAACTAATTTGGGGAGATGCCACGTGTACAGTCAGTCAAAACTTTACCCCGGTGGCGATTTGGCTTTGTTCGTGGGATTTGAGTGCTATTTGGATATGTTGGGCACTCAGATTCAGGCTATCCAAAGGATATAATACTTTTTGGGGTTCATATGTATGTTATGTGTATTTTGGGGTGTTTTATGTTTTATATTTTGTACCTCTAGTGCCTGGGAGATAATTAGTTTAAGCAAAGTACACTTAATTATCTCCCAGACACAGAGACTCCTGGGCGTGTTTTACCATACTTTTGCTGGAGAACCCATGCTGGGGGTCTGTGTATAAAAGTGGTCCATCTGGCCATAATAAAACATTCCTGCTGTACCCTTCATCAAGTCTCGACTGATGTTTGGGTATGCTAACGGCGAAATGCTTGATTTTTCTCACAACCTGCTTGGATTTTGGGAGAGTATAAACTAGCGTACTATGCGAATGGGCTATAATCACTCAAGCCTCTAGCATTTCAGGAGTGTGCGAACAAACGTATCATACTAAATGCAAGGTGTTCATTACAAGGGCTATCTCACATATTTCTTTGATTATATATGTTTTCACATCTTCCAATTAAGTTTCCAAGCACATGTCAGATCAACTGTGAAGAATCTAATAGTTTAAATTGCCCATATAACAGATCTATTACAACAGAAAATATCTAATTCATAAAAAAAGAGACAGGTTTGAAAATAATCCATTTAAAAAACATGAGTATAGCTATCTGATACACAGATATGTACTTGTAAATGATCCTCTAAACCAATGTACTTAAGAATATATGTGTAAAGTTTTTTGCCTTTTGATGTTCTATGAATTTTGAGACCTATAGGACATTATAAAGGTTTTTGGTGTCCATGTTCAGTGGAGAATAAGGCTAAGCAATAGAGCAGTCGTGAGCGAACTATGGGTGGAACGCAAAATGGCCACCATTTGAAACGCAGGCATCATTGGCAAGTGCCCATTGCTCACGGCACACCGGAAATGACAACATTAAAGACTAAGGAATTTCAATTAGGAAAGATGCCTTACAGCTGCAAAGGAGTCTTAAGTGACCATTTAGAAAAAAGAAAGGAACATATAAATAGAAGAAATAGAAGGGGGAGGGTTTTATGTTGCTTTTCCTTGACTTACGGATTTTTGATTTTGCTGCTTACTATTTTGATGCTGTTTTTAATTATTTGATCCCTAAGGAAGTCCTATATATAGGAAAAAAGTGTAGGACCTCTATCTATTTTTTATTGTTTTATTATTTTTTTCTGTATGCAATAATGCATTTTTATGAAGTAAATGCAACTCTGCTAGCACACAGATTATATTTAAACTGTATTACACTAATATATGTTTTTCCATTTGTAGATCTTCAGCTGTATCCTCCATATTGTTTTTGGGTATATTATAAACTGAATATGTGTTAGGTATAATTCAACTTTTAAACCAGGTTTTGACCCTTTGGTGAACAAGATATGGTGGTATGTACTGATCAGTCAAATATATATTGCTGTGCTCAACAATGTACATTGCTTTTTTTTTTATTTACTTGTGCATCACTTCATCCTGGCAGCAAGCTGATCTAGAGCCTCTAGGGGTTTTGCCATTTGTCAGCTTCTTGGAGAAACCTGTTTTTTTGCATACTGTGTGTCAAAAGAAAAAGGTTTTAAAATAAAATAAAATTTATAACAAATCAATGCTGATGTAATATTGTCTACACATAGTAGCCTTTGTTCAGCAAGGGTAGGGGAAGATGCCACACAATCTTGCCATTTGTGCCCACAGAATCAGTGCATCTTGGTAAATCAAGATTGCTGGCTTCCCCTTCATGAAGGGTATAATCTGTAGAGTATCTGCATACTTTTGGAGGGGTAGGATGGGGTGCTTGTGCCAAAAGAACTGTATGCTGTCTTTTTTTTTTTTTTTTACTATACCCATTACTAATGCCAGTGCACAAAATTGTTTTTCATCTCTGTCACATCAGTGGGGTGCCAGGTGTTTGTTTTTTTTGTGTATGTTTTTGTGGCAGTGTCAATCTAGATTTGCTAACAGATATTGGCTGACCTAGCCATATGTTTATAGATGTTGTCTGTCATGAAAAGTTTGAATTGTTATTGATTTACAAACTTCGGTTTTGGTTGTGATTCCAGGAATTTCCATATATTGGGGTTTTTCACGGTACTCAATTTCCATTAGACACAGTGGGGCATTCTGAGTGCCTCCTTGTAGATGGTGGTACGCTGGGAGCACCATCACTTGAATCATCACTTTTAAGACGGTGTGAGAGTATCACTATCATTTGTTTCAAATTTGTTGCCCTCTGATTCATGTTTGGATTTTTGTAAGTCTCTTCTGTAGTATAGGAACTGCAGTATAGGAACTAGCTATACAAAAGACTAATGCTATTGGTTATTTTTTATTATTATTTTTCTGGAGATCTGGTCTGGTCGCCTGATAATCTGCAGCCATCCTGCTTATTTACATCTGCTTTCATCACTTGCCACATTTATTTTGAATAAATAATATTCCAGCGACATTTTGATAAGCTGTTGGGGAAATTTACTCTGCTTATAACTTCTTCAGCCTATTACTCACTGAGAGACCATGGTCTTCCAACATGATTATTCTCCTACTAATCTATAGTCATGCAGAAAAACAAAGTGGTAGAGGCTTCTAGGTTTGCCCTGCTCCCCCCCACCCCCCCTCCAGATAGTGGGGGTTATCCATGTTCAAGTTCCAGTTATGTATTTAATTTTGATATGGATCTCTTCCCTGTTCTCCATGCGATAGAAGGAAGCTGCTGGCCTATAAGAGGGGGGGATGCGGGGGGCTGGTTAGATGGGTTTCTGTTTGCCTGCTGTGCAACTGATGATCTCGCTTGGAGTTTGAACTGGCTTTTACCGTTTGAAATGGCTTTTACAGTTTTGCTGATAACATGTTGTCCATTCCGGCGATGAAGTTCAGAAAGGTCTCTGCAGATTTGCCCATCAGATTCTATAGTGTGATCCTCCAGACATGTATCCCTGTTATGGATATAGCTTGTTCGGTCAGCAAGTGAGCCCAGAGAAAGCATGGTGCCCAGGGCCTTAATGTTGGTAGAATGCTCAGCCTATTCCCACCAAACAGCATTGCCTATTCTGAGGGGTTTTGGTGTACCAGGCCCCCATAGCGTTGCGACACTGGCCCCAGGCTCCAACACTGTTCAGTTCCTGTTCCTTACTGATCTGGCCATATTCACCGGAGTCATGAGATATGCCCACGGGTTGCCGACTCCCACGTTCAGCACGCTCAGCAGTCATCTCCCGGAATTGTGAGCGGGGTCTAGGGATTCCTCCCTAGACTGATGCCCAGATGAGTGTTGGCTTGTCTTTGGGCCACATCTCCTTAATCAAGGCCCTCTCCGCTTCTTTCTCCTCCTCGCTGCCGGCACTGCAGCGGTGTGGATTGTAGCGGATGGCATTGGGCTATCCTCAAGAATTCATGTTAAAAATGTATTTTGTGTAATTATGGCCATGTTTAGCAGTATTGAATGTAGCTTTCGTCTAATTGTTCGGTAGTTTTCATTCCGTTTTTCATACGAATGAAAATATCGAACCATCAGACCACCCCAGCGAGAAGTGTGCACCTCATTAAGCTTTGTACACTCTGTAACCACAAACTAATTGACCGTAAAATCGTTACTTTGTATGTATCTGTGTGGTTCAGCATACGAACCGCGTGGCGGCGGCCATCTTACGCAAGAAAATCTCAGCAGTGTTTGGTCGTCGAGTGTCTGGAACTCAAATCGGACACTTAAACACCTGAACACAGCTGAGACCTCCAGAGCTCCGTAACTCACGAACGGAGGGGCCAACCAGCCCCTCGTTCAGTAAAATAAATGTCCCGAACAAGGGAATTAATACGAATGTAAGATTAGCTGTGGATGGCAAGTATTTCTGTGTATTTTAACTCCCGAACGGAGACCGACTGCAAGGCCAAAACACATGGAGCCTTTTTCAGATACTACCTCATGTGCGGTTGGTCAAAATTCACCTTCCATCTAATTCCCGAACCCCTGGTCTGATCTGGGTGAATTTTTAATATGTTTGTCACACAGATCAGGGCTAATTCTACCTGACTGTTTTGGGGTACATCCAGAAATCGGGTAAAACTACAGTATGTATAAGTGTATTATGTGTATTATGTGTCACACTGAGGGGAGGAGATGTGTGGGAGGTAACAGTTACACTATTGGATACTGTACTAATTAATGTGAATCCCTCCCTTGCATGGGAGAAAGCTTTAAAAGAAGGTTGTGTGGATTAAAAGTTCAGTTCTGCTCCTGATGCTGTGTGTCATCCAGTCATTGGGATTTATATTGGAATATTCGTGGATTGTCTTGACTGCTGTAATTATTGCTTTATGGATTTGTAATACTTGTTCCTGAGCCTCCCTGGGATTTTGAGTGGAGATAACCTGTGGAATATTAGCTCTACATGGATCATGGCAGGCATCTGCTCAGGAGCTGTGCCAGCAAGCTCATGCCGAGGACTTTCCGTTGCTGCCGACCTCTCTTCTCTCTGCTGCACTTTGGCCCAGAATTGCTCCTTGAGCTGCTCAAAGGCCCTCACGATCCGCTACTCATGGTGGGCCAGGGCCGCGACTGCTGCTACGGCCGTCATCTTGTGGTGCAGGCCTCAAGTGTGTGGACTCTCTGAGTTTACAGCCTGACACTGATATTCGTAGTGGCTCAGAGCCAAGGACAACCCCCATGGTTCAAGCTGGTCCATTTGAGTTGAAAGAGCGGCCGTTCCCTCCGTCTCTGATGCTGTACTAGGCCGCCGAGGCTTACAGTAGCGGCTGCCATGAGCAAGGACACCCAGATGTAGCCAGTCCATAGTAGTAGCTTATGGAAGCTTAAAGAAAAGATTTGATGCCGTTAATTCGGTTCAAATACACCAAAAATTGCTTAGTATTGAAATTCTATTGAGAAGCCCTAGTTGCATGCAGCTGCCTCAGTCGGCTGTCAGGCCCCGACCCTTACTTCATTTCTTTGGCTCATGGGGAAAAAAGTGGCTTCCAGGCTGGATTCCCTATTTTGTACTGACAAGTGTGGATCCACTAGCTGGCAGTGCTAGGACCAGGTCTAAGGCCCTGTGCAAGTTTTTGCTCAAAAGGCATACGATTAGATCGTCACACAGGCTATTTCTTTTTATATCCCATATTCTGTCAGGACACTTTTCTTTCTTGTTTTCTGTCTTCAGCTTCATTTCTCTCTTCTTTTCACTGTTTTCATATTTTGCTGCTCAGGCCTTCTTTATGACATATTACTTGGTAACTCATATACAAAGCATGATATTTTGTTGTCTCTTTCCTATGGCAATGCCCGAGGTCTTGCTACTGGAAGTTTGTTTATGTGCCCAATTCTCAAGCCATCTTTTTAGATCCAGGACACGTTACAAGTGAAGTGTTAACTTAGTAATTGAGATAATAGATACTTTCTCATACTAATCTTATTTTTTCCAAACTATCTTTTTCATTAAAAGACAGTACACCATATTGTTGCAACCTGTGTCAATTGCTATTTGCATTATACATCACCCTGCTGTATACTGCTGTTATCCATTACATGCTACATCTAATAAAACTTGAATAACAAAAAAAAATTCTCCTACCTGTCTACCGAACACCATTTCCCACTTCCACCACCCAACACAGTGAATCTTATACACCACCCAAAAAAAATAAAAAATAATGAACTACTTATCGCAGTAGAAAAAGAAGTGATCAGCACAGAAAGGATTATTTTTTTTAATATATGTATTTTTTTAAATACATTTTTTTTTTTTTTATTTGGTAATAAACTATTAATACAAAAGGTTAGGCTGATCAAAAAGAACATTTTAATGAGATGTATAAAATACATAGTACTCTGATCATTCATAAAAGTGAAAAAAATGTAAAAGCACCAAAACAACTTAATCTAAATTAAGTTGTTATGGTGCATGGAGGCACTCTTACCTCAAGGGGTTAAGTTGCCTCCAGCGGTGATGTCCACTCCTCTCCAGGTGGCATTCAGCCTCGGACGCACTCAGCCAATCGATGACACCCCATTCACTAAACTGGCCTGAAAAGAATAGTACCAGATGATATGGACAGTTAGGACTGAGGCTCTAACCTTTGGAGAGCCAAAGGGCCGAGTTAATGTCTCCAATCTCCTGCAGAAATTATTTTGGCCCATCTTGGTTCAGCATGTGGTTACATTGTGCTCATGGGCTGCTCCCTTTCCAGAGTCGTTGCATTCTCAAAGAGAGGCTTTTGCATTTTTACCAGCAATGCACTGCACTTCCTTTTTTCACGAATCTTTACCAATATTTATCCCGCTCGATCAGGAAGGCCCTGAGAACAGTCAAGGAGAGGTACTCAGACCTGAGCTATTAAGGCACCATCAGACATTTCTCAGTTCATGAGGGCTATGGGCTTAGACAATATCTTGCTAATTGGAAGGCACTGGATTTTTTTTCACCAGCTCCAGATCACACAATTTCCACAGCCTCTTACTCAATGCCTTAAGATCACACAGAAAGTCTACCATTCTCTCTGTCATGCCTGAAGAGTTGCATTGATAGCAGTTACAATGGCATGAGTTCACTGTTGCTACCTCTCTCTTTGCTTTTCTAGCTTTCTCTTTCACCTCCTCAATAATATTTGCATCTTCTAGTCTTCTTTCCATCTTACTTCTTGATTTGCCTTCCTACATTTCTAATTTATTTCCTTCCTACCTCCATGTGGCTTTTCCTCACTTTCATTCTGCCATTTCTGTTCTCCTGTTCCATCTTCTTGTTCTTTTATTTATCCCATATCCGTATATACCCAGCATTGCAAGAAGCTACACTCTCTGATCAGCACACCAGGCTGTCCCAGAGTACAATGATGGGTTCTGTGGTGGCTAATTAGGTGCAACATTCCGCCTCATGGTACACCCTTATCCCTAGATCTGAAGGTACAAACATCCGGCCTATGCAGTGCTGGACTGGCCCACTGGAATACTGGGAAATTTCCCAGTGGGCCGCAGCACCTGGGGGCTGCACAGTGCTGATTCTTCCCCCCCGCCCTGTGGCCAGCTTTAGTAACATCACGGCCGCGAAACACATGAAGGTGCTGCCGGTTCGGTTACACACTTTGAGGGGGCCAGCCGAATTCATGTAATGCATGGTGGTGCCGCCAGGCCAGGTGGCCGCCTAGCCGGTCCAAAGGCACACTCACTAATACTGATAGTCATGCAGCTGTCAGATAACACAGGAGGACTGAGGGAGGGGGCAGATCTGACTGTCATGCTCCCTTGCGGTTCCCACAATTCCCAGCACAGCCAGTAGTGATTACTCTATGAAGTGTCCATGCCGGCACAGCACATTGCTGTCCTTGCCATTCTAGCAGAGCTCCAGACCTTATTGGTCAACCTCATGGAGTAGTGAAGAGGAGAAAGAGACAGAGGGAGAAGAAAGAGACACAGAGGGAAGAGTGAGAGGAGGGGGAGAGACACAGAGGGGAAATGGGGAAGAAAGAGGGGAAGAGAGAGACAGAGGGGGAGTGGGGGAGTAAGAGGGACAAGAGGGAGACACAGGGGAGGGAGAGACAGAGGGGCGAGAGAGACAAAGGGGGAGTGAGAGAAAGAGGGGGAAAAGCGAGATACAGGAGGAGGGGGAGAAAGAAACAGAGGAGGAAGAGAGAGAAAGACAGGGGAGGAGAAAGAGGCAGTGGGAAGAGAGAGACAGAAGAAGTGGGAGAAAGAGGAGTGCAATATTAAAATATCATAGGATTTGGAACCAGCTCTGTATTTCTCTTTCATCTGTAGGTTTCATATCCAAGATTTCTCTTTCTCGTCTTACCTTCTTTACATATTTTGAAAGATTAAAGGAACACTATAAGGTCAGGAACACAAACATGTATTCCTGACCCTATAGTGCTAAACCCACCATTTAGGTGGCTTGCCCCATTTAGATCCCTTAAAAGTAACTAAAACTCACCTTATTTTCAGCGCCGTGCGGGCCCCCCCCCCTCTTGGTGACATCATCAAAATTGCCACTTTCTAGCCACTCCAATGCTTTCCCATTGGGAAAGCATTGGATTGGCTAAAATAGGCAAGGGGCGGGCCAAACGCTGTTTTGGAAAATCAGCATTTCCTTATAGAGATGCATTGAATGAATGCATCTCTATGAGGAAAATTCAGCTACCCCATACAGAGCGTGGAGATGCTGAACGACAGTGCTGCCTATTGTGCAGCACTGCCCCAGGAAGCACCTTCAGTGGCCATCTGAGGAGTCTGTAGGGGCAATGTAAACACTGCCTTTTCTATGATATATGATAGGTTGAAAAAAGACTAAAATCCATTGAAAACAACTTTCGAAATCCAATTTTTTTATGCTAGTGATCCAAAGCAAAATCTTCAACTACAACCATTTCCAATTATGTTACAAAAAGGGGGCAAAAAATCTTTCTTCACTCTATAATGGCAAATGGCAATCATATTTCCCCTTGGATCAACAACCGGTACACATACATATTATTTATATCTTTGAATATTAATTTTTTTTTGCAAAAAAACAAACATCCAGGCCTTTTTTAAATATCTATACCATATCTATAACATCAGATAAGACAACTGTAACAGAACTCAGATTACCTACCTACTCTGAGTTCTGTTACAGTTGTCTTATCTGATGTTATAGATATGGTATAGATATTAAAAAAAGGCCTGGATGTTTGTTCCACTGATGGACGCTTCCTAGCTTGCGTCGAGGACCACAAGCACCGCACAAGACACCACAACCACCGCAGACTCCACAACCGCTGTAGCTTAACTGGAGTCTCGCCGTCTTCTGTCCACCCTAGATCAGCTTCTGTCCTCAGGGACCATGTGGGGAAGTCCTCTCCTCCAGGAGAGCGTATCCGGAACAAGCTCTTAAAAGAGCTAAGTGATTAAAGCTCAGAGGAATATGTAGAGCATAGCAATCCCCAATGTGAGTATAGCTGTCCCCTCCAATCACGAGACAAGACTACGTGTTGAGGGTCAAGAAGAACTGACTCCAGTGAGCGTTTATTCCTGCTTATATACAACTTTCCCAGCAAGGTTACGTGGACCTTGTGGGGTACAGGAACTGTAAATTTAACAACCAATAAAATAAAGGCACATGGATAAGCGCAACCACTTTTTACAATGAGAATCCTCCCCTCTGCATAGGAGATAATTGAGTTAATTACTGTATCAACTCAATTATCTCCAAGCTAAAAACATACTTTAATGCCATTTTTTGTGAGTTTACATGCGATATCAATAAAACTTATTATTGCTAATGAACAGGTTAACAGGTTAGAACATAGTGGTTTGTATTGACCTTGTGTATACTTGTATAGCAATTTGTTCTAAAGAAAACACATGCAGTTTTTTTTAGCTTTTCTTTATTAGTAGTTTTTTCCACCATCCTTATTAATTTTGTAGCTCATCTGTGCACTTTTAAAAGTTCTTCTTTAAATCTGGTGCCCAACAGCTTACAAACTACCCAATCAAGTTACCAAGACAACAAAATCATAATTTTTATGGATTACTTTGCGCAAGTTACTTAACGACGCAGAGCTTTCACTCCAATTTGCTCAGCGCTACACAAGAAGGGCATAACGTAGAGACTACTCTATCCAGCCACACTCCACCTAACCATTGCATACCAAACTCTCTCTACCACAACAGTAAAAGAAGCAGCAGCTTTTTTAAATGATGCTCTCCTAGACTAGGAGTGGCCTCTGCCAATTCCTCCACCTCCCTATCCTTCTGATTGGGGGAACAATAATTTATACAAAGCCCTATCCTCTTGGTTTAACTTTTTGTATGGTTGTCAGATGGTTGTCAAACACACAGAACCCCTCTTCCACATCTCATATTCATCAATTTCAATCTATCATACTATCAATATCATATATCAATATCATACTCTAACTGCAGGGTATGGGATGGACATGGATCCTTCATTCCTTATCATTCTACACTACAAAACTTCCCACACTGAGGTATCATCCGAATTTATAATGTCAACTAAATCACAAACACTAACCCTTCATTAAAGCTGTCATATTGGAATGAAAAGGAGGCCAACATGCCCATCAAAAGAAAGAAAAGCTTAACTCAGGATACTCATTGGCCATGTTCCGTTGCCATCCTGCTAAAGGCTTTAGCTGTTATATTGTGTCTTACAGTTAATGATATTTGTTTCTGTATTGCTAATGTTTTTGCTCAAATTATTCCACAACTACTTTTTCACAAAGCTCATGACACCAATATCACAGGTAGTCATAGATAAATTCAATCTGGTGGTGGGGGGGGCTATAATGCTGTTCTTGACCCACATAGAGGTAGTTCCTCGACAGGTTCCATGCTCCCCACAGACAGTGACCGCAGACTCGCTCATCTTGCCAACCCTTGTAATGAAGATCCTTGGAGCATTCTGCATGATGGGGAGAGGGAATACATGTTTCACTCTTTGGTTTATGATTCTTTCTCCAGGATTGACATGTTTCTGGTGTGCTCGGCTGTACAACCCTAGCTAAATATCTATAGAATAATTTACAATTTCAGATAATAGCCCAGTCACACTAACCTGTATCTCTTCTCCACCATTACAAGACATTGTCATTGCCTATCCTACCTAAAGGACCTAAAGGACAACCCATCCTTCCAAGTTCACTTACAGTCTATAAACATGAATTATGTAGGGATAATTCTGCTAAAAGATACAGAAAGGGCACAATATAATTCTGCTGAAGGATACAGAAGGATACAACATAAAACTGTATACAAATATCAGTTAATATATATTTCCATTTGGCCACTGACACTTTATGTTCCAAAATTAAGCCTTCAGAATACTACGTTCATATGGATATCTTCCAATCTTTTTAGCCTTATATTCGATCACAGTGCCATGCAACGAATAGTAGAAAAGAGATAAAGTGTAAAAATATGTATCAAATACAAGTGCAAAAAAGATTTATTCACTAATACATAAGTAAAAATTCCCTCTATCCTTTAGTTAAATTAATTTGCTTCCCAAAACTTTTATACCCCTTGCAGGTACTTCCCTTTCTTCTCTCTAGAAAAGATGAAACTATAAGCTGAGGCAATTCTTGTGACAAGGATCAAAGGCCCATCTCAGCTATGCCAAACTTTATCAAGTTAAAGCCAATGAGGAATGAACCCTCCCCAATGCAATAAAGTACAATTTGGTGGCCCCGTCATGCTGTAAATTGCATCCAATCTCAACAACGGTTTTTGCTGGCCCTCATCCAGACTGCAAAATCTGTTCCCAATGGTGTGCTGCATTAGATTGGATCCAATCTCAACAACGGTTTTTGGACTCACATTTGGAATCATCCTTGGTGCAACCTGACTCATTGCTGACCCTCCTCCACAGACTAAAAAACCTTTGCCAAATGGGGTGCTCTCTAATCTATCATGGCTGGAAGGCTTGGAAGCTATCGCATTCCAGATTGAGTGCCAACCCCTTGTACTCTTTAAATGTACCCCAGATTAACAATCCTAATTTTAAAAGGGGCTTAACCACCAACCCTTCAAGAAATAGGATACTGGAGGTATCCACACAATTTGACAGATTTTTGCAGACAAAAATCTCTCTCTAGAAAATTTGGGAGCGTTTCCTTGGCCTTCCACTGCTATGCTATGCATATTTCCAGGTGCGACATTACTTCCACACTCTTACGCAACACTTTACATATAGACACTCATAACATGTCTTCTCTGTCTCTTCAACCGGGACTTCTGATCTTGGGACTCCTCCCGGATAATTATATTTCTCACAGAAGTGTTTTAAATTATTGTAGCAGCAGTGGGACGCAGGTAATAGTCCAGGTTTGGAGCCAAAAAGTGTGTATCTTCTTTGCATTTATTCTCAACCAAACAAAATGTTCTCTTTTTGCCTTTGCCTTTTTGCCTCATAGTCCCGGAATGAGATCTACCCCCATAATGGCATATCATTTGCAAAAGTAGACAACCCAGGGGTAAGCCTAGTCTTTTTTAGTAGCCACTTAGTCACAAACGCTGGCCAAAGTTAGCGTTAAACTTTATATTTGGTTGTGTGTTAAAAATGCAAAACACAAATATAAAAGCTAAATTTGGCCAGTGTTTGTGACTAGGTGGCTACTAAAAAAGACTGGACATACCCCATTTGCAATACCCTGGATTGTCTTCTTTTGCAAATGGTATGCCATCATGGGGGTAATTCTAATCCCTAGGCTACCATACGCTGTCAAAGGAAACATAACCAATCTGACAATTTCAATGTGAAAAAAACAGAAATGCAAGCCTTATATTTGACCATGTAACTTTCAAAAACACTATAAAACCTGTACATGGGTACTTATACTCAGGAGACTTTGTTGAACACAAATACTAGTATTTCAAAACAGTAAAACGTATCTCAACAATTATATCATCAGTGTCGTTTGTGTGTGAAAAATGCAAAAAAATTCCCTTTCACTGACAATATCATCGTTGTGATAGGCTTTACTGTTTATGGGTGTAACGGATCCTATTATCCCTGTAGGAAAGATTCTTGTAGCTTCTCCCAAAATCCCAGCTGAAGTAGAGCAGAATAGTGTTTACAGCTCTTAATCCCAAAAACATGAGTCGAGACTTCATGAAGGGTAAAACGATCTGTTTAATGATGGCCACAGCTTGGCCTTTTATGCAGGTACTCCAGCAAGGACCTTGTGGAGGACTGAAACACAAGTTACAGTAACCAATCATTTTACAGTGCAGTGAAATCCCTCCTCTCTATCCTGGAGATAATTGGGTTAAGTGGTCGGAGAAAACCTAATTATCTCCAGGTAGAGAAAATGTTTCCATTTTACAAAAGTAACAAAATACCTGAAAATACATTACTTTTCTTTTACCGAACAGAACCCCCACATTTGGCCTATCCCCAGATAGCTTGGGTTTGAACGCTCAATATAGCCGAACAGCGCTCAGATCCCACAAACACAGTCAAATTGTCATGGATCTAAAGAGTCTGTTCACCGACTGTTCGTTAGAAATATACCCAGAATTAGCTCCATGGATTTAGCTATCTGGGTCGGTTCAGTCCGTGTGTTCTGAATGTACCGAATGACACGGCGTTGGTGTAAATGGAGACGAAAGAGATGGAAGTTGGATAGTCCCAGCGGTGTTCGTGTGAAATTGTGGCCAAATATAGTTCCATGCGGTCGACGACCAAACAACGCTGGGCGTTCATCAGTTTAAAATGGCCGCCGCCATGTGTTGGTTCAAACGAACGTCGACCACCCAGCCATTCGTCAAATAGTTGTGGTTAACAAAGCTTCTGGATGACTAATTAGCTGCACACTCCCATTGCGTGTGGTCTGGCTGTTCGGTAGTTTGTTCGGTTTTAAGAAAGGAATGATGTGACAAGACCAATCTTGCCACTGTGCATTGGAGGAGCCTGGTTGCCTGCCTGCTGCCTTTTGACTATGGACCGGCATTTAAAAACTTTATTTTCCTATGCAGAAAGGTTTATTCCTGTATTTCTGCCCTGGCGTTCGGTAGATTCTCGGATTTACTGAATGAACTCATTTAACCCAGATAGCTATGCCATGGAGCCTATTCGTGTAATAAAAGACTTTAGCTCCATGGCGATTGAACTGTATGTGTGTGGTCTGAGCGCCATTCAGTAATAATGTGTGCTCAGACCTAAGCTATCTGGGGATATGTTGCATGTCTGTATTTTATGTAATAAATGTAACCTTGTGTATTTTATGTATTTTATTGTCTTTTGCTGCCATGTGTTCAATGGAGTTTTGCCTCTGTCTTTGGAGATAATTGGATTACTTCCAAATTATCTCCAGGATAGAAGACTCTGTGGAACTGGTTTTGGGCAGAAAAGCCAGGCTTCATTTGGTCACAAAGGACTACGATCTATATTTTGAACCACTGGACCAATTTGGATGATTTTGACATATGTTTGTATTTGGAGTATGCTGCTTCTGAAAATGTAAGTTATGTGAATGTGATGCATACTTTTCAAGTTATGAATAATGTGGAAAAACTGTATTTCTCTGCCGGTGATAATTACATTACCCATTGTGTAAGGTAATTGTATCATAGGCAGAGGGGAGGATTTTGTGTGGGAGTGTCTGAGTGTATTGTATGTGTTTATTGGTTGTTTTCCAAAACCCTGTGGGTGGTACTAATTTGTATATAAGAACAATAAACCCACAGTTCACTGCTTGACCCTCAAAATAGAGCCTTGTCTCGTTCTTGGGGGGATTTATTGTAAACTGTTCCAGTTTGACTGCTAGGAGTGTAAACCTATTCGTATGGTTTATCCTATTTGGCTGTTTACGGCATTCTATGGTTTCCTGTTCGGCGGATTGGTGTTCTGCAGTAGCTGTGCCTGTGTCTCTGGAAGGGAAGATCTACTAAATGCCAGTTTAACCCTTTTATGCCTGGGGGTGCCGTTACAAATGAAATAGGGCTAAATACACGAACAGCAGACAAAATAAAAGGGTCCTAGTATTAACAAGCAGGGGTTTTGTCACAATGGGGTTAAGGGGTTAAAATAGTTTGCTTGAACACTTTGACCAACAAAATATTTTTAGTTAATAAATTCTTCCAAACATGAAAATTTTACATGTGGTGTCAACAAGTTGCTGCTGTTTATCTGAGCTTAGGTTTAGGATTTACACTCCCATTAGTTTTCTCATTAACCGTACCCTTTATTTTCATGCCTTATTGCTCTATTTCCAAGTTTGAGTGTTTGCAAGAGGCCATCAAGGCCTCAGATTTCTGGAGTCGGGTCCATTGTCTAGGGAGATAGTGGAGACTACATGTCAGGAGATTGATTTAATATGACAGGGTTTTCCAAACTGTGTGCCATGGCACTCTGGGGTGCCGCATCAGGCACACAGGAGTGCCACAAAATGTTTCCCCATTGCTATGATTATAGCACCGGGAAACAGTTCTGCTGAACAATGGCCTGTCAGGTGCTGTGGCCCTTTAGGACCGCGACCGGGCTCCTGTAGTATCGGCAGGCTGGGAGAAAGTGACAGCTTGTCACTTCCTTCCAGCGTCTTGTAGGGAGACAGCACGGGAGGGAGAGGAGGCAGCTGCAGAGACAGCATGAGGGGAGAAGGAACACAAAGAGCTGCTCAGACCTCTCACTCCCACCAGCCAGCAGCAGGAGCAGGACTCCAATCAAGCCACGCTCCTGGACACACAAGGTAAGCTAACAGGAGGGTGGCTGGAGATATAAAAAATATCCCTTGTATGTCAGAGTGTGTGTGTGTGTGTCAGGATGGTCATATGTGTGTGTGTGTGTGTATATATATCAGTGTGCTTCTGTGTGTATCTGTGTCAGTGTGTGTTTCTGTGTGTGCGCACACATCTGTGTATGTACATCTCTGTGTCATCGTGTGTGTTTTTAGGTTAGTGTGTGTATCTGTGTCATGGTGTGTGCATGTGTCAGTGTTTGTGTGTGTCAGGGTCTATGCATGTTTATGTCAGAGTGTGTGTGTGTGTGTGTGTGTGTGTATATGTTGGTTAAGATGTGTGTATGTGTCAGTGTGTGTGTGTATGTGTCTATATGAATTTGTGCGTATGTGTCAGTGTATTTACATGTATCTGTGTGTTAATGTGCATATAACGACCGATCAGTTATGGACGCCTACCCCATGGCCAGGGTGGACGAACTGTTAGACCTGATGGCAAGAGGGAATTATTTGACCACTGTAGATCTGTGCAAAGGATATTGGCAGATCCCTTGCCTAAGTCGGCATTCATCACCCCATTTGGCTTGTATCAGTTCAAAGTCATGCCATTTGGGATGAAGAATGCCCTGGCTACCTTTCAGAGGATGGCGGATTGCCTCTTAGAGGGATTTCAGAGCTTCGCCTGTGCATACCTGGATGATATAGGTATATTCAGTTGCACATGGGAAGCTCACTTGGAGCATATGTCTGCAGTGCTCAAAAGAATTCAAATCGCCGGCTTAACGTTAAAGCCTGACAAATGCCATGTAGGGATGGTAGAGGTGCAATACTTGGGCCACCGAGTGGGCTCCGGCAAGCAGCGACCCAAGCCAGCCAAAGTTGAAGCCATAACCCATTGGCCCCAACCCCTCACCAAAACTTAAGTAATCGTGTTTTTAGGGACAGCCGGTTATTACCGGAAGTTTGTACAGGATTATAGTACCATAGCGAAGCCTCTCACTGACCTCACAGAAAAGTCCCTACCCAGACAAGTTGTATGGTGCCCAGAGTGTGCAGACTCCTTCCAGAAGTTGAAGACGGCACTAAGCGAGGCACCTGTATTAGCAGCACCTGATCATACTAAAATATTTCTCGTCCATACAGATGCCTCAATGTTTGGACTGGGAGCCATATTAAGCCAGGTCGGGGAGGATGGCATGGAGCACCCAGTGGCGTACCTAAGCAGAAAATTGCTACCCAAGTTATGCCACCGTGGAAAAGGAGTGCCTAGCCCTAGTTTGGGCCCTCAAGAAACTTCAACCTTATTTATACGTGTGCTGCTTCACAGTCATGACTGATCACAACCCCCTGATCTGGCTCAACCGAGTGGCAGGAGACAACCCAAGGCTGTTGCGATGGAGCAAGGCCCTGTAACCTTATAACTTCACCAAGGTCTATAGACCTGGAAAACAGAATGCCAATGCAGATGGGTTGTCCCGCCAAACTGAACTGGACTTCCCGGACATCCCCAAACCAACCTATTGGGGTCTAGGTGGGTGTGCCATCCCGTGGAACTCGGGGGGAGCTATGTGACAAATATGCCCTTTTTATATTCCGTTCGTGCATTTGGTACTATTTCTCTTCTTATTTTGTTTGCCGAACTAATCACGAACACTGACGACCCTCCTGGCTCGTTAAGTTGAAACAAACCACAAGAATGCGTATAGCCGAACGCCACGTGGTGAAGAAAATGGCGGCCATCTTGTCGCACGCAGGCAGCGGAACTTGGTCGCACACATGGTCCTATGCCCAAAACAGATCCACGGGTTTGGTGTTTTAGCAGGTCAGCTCCTGTGGCCGCAATATGTGCTCTGCCTGGGTCTCGGGTAGCTGTTGTCCCAGGGAAAGTTAGTAATGGAGGCTGGGAAGATTTAACTCCTGGACAGGGTCTTTGTATGTGGCCCATAGTCCTTGGGCAGGAGGCTAGCTAGCAGGCAAACATACAAACATACATCTATTTCTTTCTATGTCTTTCTATTTATCCATTTCTAGCTATCTATTTTTATCTATTTCTATTTCGATCTATATATTTCAATATATTTCTATCTACCTATTTCAATCTATCCATTCTATCTATCTATTTCTATCTATCTCTTTCTATCTCTTTCTATCTATGTATGTATCTATCTATCTGTCTGTCTGTCTATCTATCTGTTTATCTATCTATCTCTTTCTATCTATCCATTTTTATCTATTTCTATCCATCTATTTCTATCTTTTTTCTATCTATTTCTATATATCTCTTTCTATTTATTAATTTCTATCTATTTTTTTTATCGATTTCTATCTATCTATTTTTATCTATCAATCTCTTTCTATCTATTTCTATCTATCTTGTAAGAGAACCCCTGTTATTGCCTGGCCCACAGACTGAAACATTGTAAACCCCCTGGATTTGTTACTTTGAATTTGCTACCAGTTTTATATTTGAAAACATACAAATGGGAAAACGAATGACACTGCTAACCCATTCGTATGAATGAACAAAACTGAGAGACCACCCAGCCCAGGCATGTGCTGCCACTTACCTCCTTGACTCTGTGCCAGACCGCAAAACCGCAAGCATTCTAAGTTGTACAATGGGTGGCCGTCAATTCGTATGTACGAACACGTGGTGGCGGCTATCTTGTTTTGTCGAACGTGTCCAGTGGTGTTTGGTCGCCGAGTGTCTGGAACTATTTTTAAAGACACTCAAACTCCCGAACACCGCTGAGACTTCTAGGACCACTTAGCTTCGCCCAGATTCATACAAGCGAGGCAGCGTTCGATAAAAGTATTGCATGAACAAGGCGGCACACGACCAGCAAAGGCATGAACCATAAAAAGCATGACTGTTCGGTATTTTTATTGTATGAAAGGAGACCAGGGAAGGGACGTTCGTCTATCTCCCGAACCCCTAAATGGATTTGTGGGATTTTTGAGTATGTGTGTCCCCCAATTATGCTTGTTCCAAAAATTAAACTTTTATTAAAATTGACTGTGTAGTTTATGTGTTACAAAAATTGGGTAAAAAGTATATTTTTCACTTGGAGATAATTGAGCTGATACAGCAATTAACTCAATTATCTCCCAAGCAGAGGGGAGGAATGTACAGTAACTGTGCAACTGTAAATGATTGGCTATTAAGTTTGTGTCTTCGGTGCCCAACAAGGTCCACATGGGTGGTAACCTTGTGGGAAAATGTGTAAAAAAAAAATACTTGTGTGGTCATTAAAACATTTCTGCTTCACCCTCAATAAGTAGCCTCATCTCGTTATTGAAGGGTACCTGCTTCCAGCTAAATCACTAGCTCTTGTAAGAGCTCTACTTCACCCTCTCTGCACTGAACCAGTGGATGGGATATCTGGAATACTCTGCAGCACAGCCTCTCACCAGGAAAAGGAAGTCTCCAACGGCAAACACCCCTCCAACAACCTGGATGGCCGTTACACCATCTATCCATTTCTATCTATCTATATATCTATCTTTCTATTCATATCTATCTATCTATCTATTTCTTTCTATCTATCTCTTTCTATTTATTTCTATCTATTTCTATCTATTTCTATATATCCATTTCTATCTATCCATCTATATCTGTCTATCTCTTTCTTTCTATGCATTTCTATTTATCTATCTATCTATCTCTATCTATCTATATTTTTCTATCTATCTATCTATCAATCTATCGATCTATCTTTCTATTTCTATCTCTTTCTTTCTATTTATATATATTTCTATATATCCATTTCTATCTACCCATCTATATCTGTCTATCTCTTTCTTTCTATCCATTTCTATTTATCTATCTATCTATCTCTATCTATCTATATTTTTCTATCTATCTATCTATCAATCTATCGATCTATCTTTCTATTTCTATCTCTTTCTTTCTATTTATATATATTTCTATATATCCATTTCTATCTACCCATCTATATCTGTCTATCTCTTTCTTTCTATCCATTTCTATTTATCTATCTATCTATCTCTATCTATCTATATTTTTCTATCTATCTATCTATCAATCTATCGATCTATCTTTCTATTTCTATCTCTTTCTTTCTATTTATATATATTTCTATATATCCATTTCTATCTACCCATCTATATCTGTCTATCTCTTTCTTTCTATCCATTTCTATTTATCTATCTATCTATCTCTATCTATCTATATTTTTCTATCTATCTATCTATCAATCTATCGATCTATCTTTCTATTTCTATCTCTTTCTTTCTATTTATATATATTTCTATATATCCATTTCTATCTACCCATCTATATCTGTCTATCTCTTTCTTTCTATCCATTTCTATTTATCTATCTATCTATCTATATTTTTATATCTATCTATCAATCTCTCTATCTTTCTATTTCTAACTATCTTTCTTTCTATTTATATCTATTTATATCTATTTATCTATCAATTTTTATCTATCTATCTTTCTATATCTATCTATCTATTTATATCTATTTCTTTCTATTTATCTCTTTCTATTTATTTATATCTATTTCTTTCCATCTAACTCTTTCTATTTCTATCTATCCATTTCTAGCTACCCATCTATATCTGTCTCTTTATATCTATCTATATATATCTATCTATATCTATCCATTTCTATCTCTTTCTATCTATTTGTTTTATCTCTATCTTTCTATCTTTTTCTTTCTATCTATTTATATCTAATTATTTCTATATATATCTCTTTCTATCTGTAAAGGATCCTGCTATTCGTGCAGCGCTGATCCTTGTAGCTTCTCCCGAAATCCAAGCTGAAGTAAAGTAGTGATTATAGCTCCCAATCCCCCAAACATGAGTCGAGACTTCATGAAGGGGTAAAACAATCTGCTTTATTGATGGCCAAACTTAGCCCTTTTATGATGATCTCTCAGCAAGGGAACTCCCACATGTGACCTTGTGGAAGACTGTGACAAAATATACAGAGCCAATCAGTATAAAACACAAAAGTTAAACACACCCACAGTAACAGTGCAACAGGGGAAGAGAACCTAATTATCTCCAGGTAGAGAAAAACATGTCCTTTTTATATTTTCACAAAACAGTATTAAAATCTATAACTTATATTTCACCGAACGTAGACTCTAAGTTCCACATACCCCCAGATAGCTTGGATCTGAGCACACATTCTAGCCGAATAGCGCTCAGATCCCACGAACACAGGTCTCAATATCGTCGAGTGAAGTTTTAATTCACCAGTTGTTCGCGGGATTGAATCCAAAAAGAGTTCCATAACTGTAGCTATCTGGGGTCGATCTATTTCGTATAATAGAAAAGTCCAGAACGGTAAAGTGTTCAATGTATTTGTGAGTTTTTAGCTGTATGAACGGGGAACATGGTACACGCCAGCGGCGTTCGGCTGAATAAGTGTCCAAAAATAGTTCCAGAGAATTGTCGCCATGCCCCGCTGAGCGTTCGACGATTTAAAATGGCAACCGCCATGTGTTCGGCAAATGAACATGGACCACCAAGCCTTTCCTCAATTACCCTGCGGTTAACCGCAAGGTCTGGGCAGTAAATGAGCTGCACACGACCTCAGTGGGAGGTCGGGAGATTCGGTAGTTTGTTCGGTTTATTGCAACAGCACGAAAAAGCCATCCATACGAATAAATAGCCGAAAGGCTGTTTCTTTGAGTCTGTTCAAACAGGGATTTCGTTACACAGCTCCCCCTTAGTCCCATGGAATGGCATACCTGCTTAGATCCTAACGGGTCGGCTAAGGGATGTCCGGATGACCTAGTTATTTTTCCAGTTCCGTCTCTTGGAATAGGCCATCCGCATTGGCATTCTGCTTCCCGGGGCGATACTGCATCGTGAAATTGTAGGGTTGTAGGGCCAAGCTCCATCTGAGTAATCTGGGGTTATCACCATCCACTCTGTTAAGCCAAATTAGTGGGTTGTGGTCTGTCATCACGGTAAAGGAACGTCCATAAAGGTAAAGTTGTATTTTTTTAAGTGCCCAAACTAAGGCCAGACACTCTTTTTCAACGGTGGCATAGCTGACTTCGCGGGGTAATAATTTCCTACTCAGATACGCCACCGAGTGGTCCATGCCGTCGTCTCCAACCTGGCTTAATACTGCTCCCAGTCAAAACATTGAGGCAACGAGAAACCTTTTAGAATGATCAGGTGCCGCCAACACAGGAGATGCACTTAACGCAGCGTTGAGTTTCTGGAAAGCCTCCTCGCACTCAGGGGACCAGGCTACTTGTTGAGGTAGTGACTTTTTGGTGAGGTCCGTCAGGGGTTTGGCTAGGGCACTATATTCAGCTACACATTTTCTATAATAACCAGCGGTACCCAAGAACACCATAGCCTGTGTTTTAGTCC
Organism: Pelobates cultripes; assembly: GCA_933207985.1. Classification (NCBI taxonomy): domain Eukaryota; kingdom Metazoa; phylum Chordata; class Amphibia; order Anura; family Pelobatidae; genus Pelobates; species Pelobates cultripes. The sequence continues at coordinate 238,380,486 of OW240913.1, forward strand.
GGGGTTGGGGCCACTGTGTAATGGCCTCAATCTTGGCCAGTTCTGGCCTCTGTTTCCCCGACCCTACTCTGTGTCCTAAATACTGGACTTCAGCCATGCCTACGTGGCATTTTTGGGGCTTTAAGGTGAGCCCTGCATTTTGAATCTGGTTGAGCACTACTGATATGTGTTCCAGGTGGGCCTCCCAGGTGCCACTGAAGATATGCCCCGGCTACTTTCCAAAGGATGGCTGACCGGCTCCTAGAGGGATTTCAGGGCTTCGTTTGTACTTACCTGGACGATATCATCCAGGTAAGTACAAGCGAAGCCCTGAAATCCATCTAGGAGCCGGTCAGCCATCCTTTGGAAAGTAGCCGGGGCATTCTTCATCCCAAATGGCATAACCTTGAAATGGTATAGGCCAAATGGGGTGACAAATGCCGATTTTGGAATGGCCACAGGCTCCAAGGGGATTTGCCAATACCCCTTACATAAATCAATAGTGGTCAAATAATTCCCCCCAGCCATGCGGTCAAGTAACTCGTCCACTCTAGGCATGGGGTATGCGTCTGTGACTGTCCTATTGTTTAGTTTGCGATAATTCACGCAGAACATCGTGGTACCGTCTTTTTTGGGAACCAGGACTACTGGGGAAGCCCACGGGCTTTGAGACGGTTATATTACTCCTAGCTCTAACATGTCCTGGATCTCTTTTAACATGCTTTCCCGTACTGCTTCGGGGATCCGGTAGGGCTGCTGCCGCAGGGGTAATTGGCCTGGGGTCTCCACTCTGTGGACTGCCAGGGTCGTATAGCCTGGGGCCGCGGAAAACATGCCCCAAATCCCTCTAACAGTTGGGAAGCCTGAGCTTGCTCTTCCGGGCTCAATTCGTGGCCCAACTGTACCTGTTCTACCCCTGTAGGTTCCTGAGGGAGCATATCGGGTAAAGGAATACCCTCACTATCCTCGTAAGCTGTAGCGCATAACGCGGAGACCTCCTCTGTTCTCTCGAGATATGGCTTGAGCATATTTACATGGAAGGATCGTCGGATCCTTCCATCAGAACAGTCTGCCACAATATACGTGATATCACTGATCTGGTCTATTACAGTGTAGGGACCCTGCCAGGATGCTTGTAACTTGTCGGTCTTAATGGGCTTTAGCACCAGGACCTTTTGTCCTACTTCCAATATACGGTCTCTAGCCCCCTTATCGTACCAGTGCTTCTGTCGCTGTTAAGCCGCCAGCGTGTTCTCCCAAACTGTTTCAGTCAGAGCCTGCAGACAGTCCCTCAGCTCCAGTACAAGCGTGACTACAGGGGTACCTGTGTCTTCCATATCTCCTTCCCAATGTTCCCGTACTAGGTCTAGGGGTCCCCGGACTCATCTCCCGTATAGCAGTTCAAACGGGGAGAATCCGGTGGACTCCTGAGGTACTTCCCGATACGCAAAGAGCAAATGGGGAAGGAACTTTTCCCAATTTCGACAGGTTTCTGTGAACGTGATTAGCATCTGTTTAAGGGTGCCATTGAAACGCTCACAGAGGCCATTTGTCTGAGGGTGGTAGGGGGAACTTAGTATGGGTTTTACCCCACAGCTCCGCCAGAGCTGTTAGGTAACCACCGCTGTGAATTGGGTTCCCTGATCCGACACTATCTCCCTAGGGAATACCACCCTACTGAACACGTGCACTAGTGCTTCCGCCACCGTCTCTGCATGTATATTTGACAGAGCTATGGCTTCTGGATAGCGGGTAGCATAGTCCACCACAGTAAGAATGTATTTCTTACCGGATGGACTGTATTTGTGGACCAATTTTCGGTATTGTTACTGAGCGACCCTTGAGCAGGGGGTTTGTAATCCTCTTGTACACAGTGGGCTGCTGCTTTTGTCGGTGGCACTGGAGTTCACCCCAGCGGTCTGCAGTACGTTGTGGGCAATTGGGTTTGATGTGTCCCACTTGCTTGCACCCATATCACATTGGAGCGGTCTTTTGATATCCTGTGTTTGTAGTATGGCTCCCCGGTGGAGCTACCCTCTGCGGGGTAGCTGCAGGACCAGGTGAGGGCCGCGACCCAGTAAATCCTCGATTTCCACCCAGCCGTCTGCTCTCATGAAATTCATCCGCCAACCTTGCTGCCTCTTCCACCGTCTGTGGCTTTCTGTCTCTGACCCAGTCTCTAACCTCCGCTGGAGTGTAATCAAAAAACTGCTCCAGTAGTATTAGCTGTACAGCATCTTCAAAGGTAGTTTCCTGATTCCCCTGCATCCAGTTACTGGCAGCGTGTTGCATACGAAATGCCCACTCTGTGTATGAATCCTTGCCTTGTCTCCTGAGGGCCCGAAATTTCCTTCTATGGGCTTCAGGAGTTACAGCGTACCGAGCTAACAAAATCTCTTTAATCTTTTCATAGTTTTGTATATCCCCATCTTGCACGGCTCTCAATGCTTCTGCTGCTCAGCCTGATAATTTGCTGCTTAATACTGCAGCCCAGTTAGCTCTTTCTAAATCCTCTAGTACACATTGTCTCTCAAAGTCTTGTAAATAATTATCTATATCCATCTCACCTTCCACGAAGCTTTTAAATGCAGCGTAGTTGATTTTGCTAGGTCGCCCCATTGCAGATCCAGATAGCGACAATATATCCACAGGAGGTGACCTGTCTCTGGTTTCTCAGGCTTCCCGGGCATTCTGTGCCTCCGTGGCTTGTGCCAAGATCTCTACCACGATCTCCGGTGTAGGGTTAGGTCCTACCAGGCTGAGTCTCCATCTCACGTCCCTTTGGAACTCTGTTTCCTCAGCATTCGCCATTTGTTGTTCGCTGGTTTGATCGCTCTCCAGTAGTTTGGCTATTAGTGTGGCTATCGATTTATTGCTTGCCACTATGCCTCGAGCTTCCAGCAGTTCTTTCAATGTTGTTCGTTTCAAGCGTTCGTATCTATGCGCCATTCACTACTTGTTTCGGTTCGGTACATCTGTTCGGGAGGAAATCCCGCCGCTTGCCACCAGTGTAAAGGATCCTGCTATTCGTGCAGCGCTGATCCTTGTAGCTTCTCCCGAAATCCAAGCTGAAGTAAAGTAAAGTAGTGATTATAGCTCCCAATCCCCCAAACATGAGTTGAGACTTCATGAAAGGGTAAAACGATCTGCTTTATTGATGGCCAATTGATGGCTGATGGTCTCTCAGCAAGGGAACTCCCACATGGGACCTTGTGGAAGACTGTGACAAAATATACAGAGCCAATCAGTATACAACACAAAAGTTAAACACACCCACAGTAACAGTGCAACCCCTCCTCTCTATCCTGGAGATAATTAACTTAAGTGGTGGAAGAAAACCTAATTATCTCCAGGTAGAGAAAAACATGTCCTTTTTATATTTTCACAAAACAGTATTAAAATCTATAACTTATGTTTCACCGAACGTAGACTCTAAGTTCCACATACCCCCAGATAGCTTGGATCTGAGCGCACATTCTAGCCGAATATCGCTCAGATGCCACAAACACAGGTCTCAATATCGTCGAGTGAAGTTTTAATTCACCGGTTGTTCACGGGATTGAATACGAAAAGAATTCCATAACTGTAGCTATCTGGGGTCGATCTATTTCGTATAATAGAAAAGTTCCGAACGGTAAAGTGTTCAATGTATTCGTGAGTTTTTAGCCGTATGAACGGGGAACATGGTACACGCCAGCGGTGTTCAGCTGAATAAGTGTCCAAAACTAGTCCCAGAGAATCGCCGCCATGCCCCGCTGAGCGTTCGGCAATTTAAAATGGCGACCGCCACGTGTTCGGCAAACGAACATGGCCCACTAAGCCTTTCCTCAATTATCTGTCTATCAATCATCTATCTATTTCTTTCTATCTCTTTCTAGTTATCCATTTCTATCTATTTTTATCTTTCTTTCTATTTCTATCTTTCTATCTACCAAATTTCAATCTATCCATTTCTATCTATCTCTTTCTATCTATTTCTATCTATCTATTTCTATCTATCTATTTCTATCTATCTGTGAATAGTTATAGTATCCCAGTGAGTAATATGAATTACAATTGATGCTCATACACCTTTGTGAGTTTTCCATTTAAACCTCACAGCAAACAGAAATACACATACAGTACAAGGTGGAGTATCTTCCTTATTGTGATTCTAAATCAATTCTTAAACAGGTATCGTCCGAAATATAAAATATGAACAGACAAATAATAGTGCAATATTGCAAAACTTCAATAAAAAAGTGCATATGATTAGTGAAATAGCACTCACAAATGTGGAGCCAATAAGTAAGGCTCAAATTTCCAGTATTGTGGGATATAGAGGTTCCGACTACCTTCTTTATACTGATTGGATATCTCAAGCAATGCAATATCCTCTCAGTAGTGTGTTGAAATTTAAAGTGCTTTATTATAACTTTGCACAATCTTACAAAATAAAAAAGTAAATAAAATAAAGACCTTACAGTTTGAAGGTAAGTTCTTTAGTAAAGTACTTTAGGTGCAATGTGCAAAACGCGTTTTGCCTCGTTTAGAGGCTTCCTCAGTTGCTGCTATGGTGTGTCCTTTGATTTTTCGTTTATATATGTTTCATAATTGGCGGTTTCTCTGCCAGCATTACCTTGTATTCCTTCTGCTTCTGGGTTTGTGCATTTCATCAGTGGAACGCATACGGCATTTTCTTTGTGTTGGCAGTTTGATTGGCGGTTTCTCTGCCGACATAACCTCGTATTCCTTCCACTTCTGGATTTGTGCGTTCCATCGGTGGAACGCATATGTGACAGATTCATCTGTATTGCTGGTTCATCTGTTACCCTTTGTTTTCGCTGGATTTCCTGTCCGTATGCCCCTGTTCGTGTGATTACAAAATACCGATTGAAACTACCGAACGAACGACCACCCAGGAGAGGAGTGTGCTGCTGGTTAACCTCTTGGCCCCAATTAGAACGTTGTGGTTAACCGCAGACACCTCTCCATTCCATTCGTACGGGTGGTCGTCGTTCGCATGCCGACCATGAGGCGGCGGCCATTTTGGGACACGAGGAAGCGTAGCGGTGTTCGGTACAAATTCTATGGAACTAAAAATGGACACTTTAATCTACCGAACACCGCTGGAAGCTGCTGCCCACCTTCTATTTCGGCGAGGCGCACGAACGCCGGTCTGTTCGGGAGTTTTATACATTCGTATGGACCGTTACCCAGATAGCCGTCCCATGGAGTCATTCGTATACCGAAGGACTGGTGCAAGACTGACTCCATGGCGATCTGACTAGATACATCGGATCTGAGCGCTATTCGGTGAAAATGTGCACTCAGATCCAGGCTGTCTGGGGATGCGTTACACGAACTATATTCATTCGGCATTTCTTCAGTTATGTATTTTAATGTATTTTTATTACTGTAATTTAAAATGGCGATTGTCTCTACCTTGGGAGATAATTAGGTTTCTTCCTAATTATCTCCGGGGTAGAGAAGAAGGGTTTATGGGTAAGATGGGAAGGGGTTATATTGAAGCCACTGCGATTGGCTACTGTCCAATATGTTTTACAGTCTTCCACAAGGTCCCCTCGGGGAGTGTCCACCTTGTGGAGACCTGCATAAATACCGGGCAGGTAGCCCCCATTAAACAGATCCTTATTTGACCCTCAAGACGGAGCTGGTCTCGTTTGTGGGGGAATTATTACTGGGACAGCGCTTTCGTTATTTCTAGCTGTGGAAGGCGTTTGACTGATTTGCTGATCGGGAGTTGCCGTGTTCGTGAACTTCGTTCGGGAGTTTGGCGGTCGGCTGGATAGAAACTGCATTTCTGGAGAGGGGGATTATTCACTAAATGGCGGCTTCATCTACCTGGCGGTGAGTGTCGTAACAGCATACATCATCTTCTCTGTGTTGGAACGCATCCCTGCGTTCCACTGCGCTCGCGAGTAGTTTTTACAGTCCTTTTCAGAGCATATACCATTAGGAAAGTTCATAGTGAAAATCCATCGGAGGCAGAAAACATAGTAAAAAACATATGACAAAGATATATAAAATTTCAATCAGAATATATTACAGTTGGTGATGATCATAAATAAAATGATTAATTGATAAAAAAGATATAAGGGGAGTGATCCCAAAGTCTAGTAAAAAGTTTAATGGTAAGTAGATTACAGTGCATAAAATAAAATAAAATAAAGAGGGGGTGGAATGGTGTTACTGGTGCGTAGGTTAGTTACAAAGGGTATATAACATAATGATGAACCCATAATCAGATGAAACATATCGGCTTAAGATTATCTTATAGAATAGTGGGAACAGAAAATATATAATCATAAAAATGGAAAAAGTTTTTCCAGAAGACCTAGAGATGAGCTTGTAGATATTTGAGTTTTTAGAAATGTGAAGATTTGTTTTAATAAAAAAAGGGGGAGGAGCTAAAACTATTAAAAACTTTTAAAAAAAGTTTTTCTAGATATGAACACATGATCGCTAATTCGCTTCCATTAAGGGTATACATTGATTGTGTATTCTTTACGCCGAAGTGCATAACTTTGCATTTTTCAACATTAAATTTCATCTGCCATTTGAGTGCCCAGTCCCCCAGTCTTGCTCACATTGTATTATTGTAATGTCTTGCTCACATTGTATTATTTTACAAAGTTTTATGTCATCTGCAAACACTAAAACATGACTTTCAATGCTGTCTTCAAGATCATTTATAAACATGTTAAATAGAAGGGGTCCCAGAACAGACCCCTAAGGGACACCACTTGCCACTTCTGTCCAACTTGAAAATTTACCATTAATCTTTGTACTCTGTTTTTAAGCCAATGTTCTACCCAAGAACAAGCATTTTCATCTAGATCGAATTCCTTGAGTTTGAACACTAATCTATTGTGTAGAACTGTATCAAATGCCTTGGAAAAATCCAAATAGATCACATCCACTGCAACACCCTGATCTATACTTCTACTTACTTCTTCGTAGAATGCAATCAAGTTAGTTTGACATGACCTGTGCTTCATAAAACCGTGCTGATTTTTGCTGATAACCATGTTCTTCTGAAGGAATTCTTAAATATTATCCCTTAATAACCTTTCAAATATTTTCCCAGCCACAGAAGTTAAGCTCACAGGTCTATAATTTCCAGGGAAGGATTTTGAACCCTTTTTGAATATAGGAACCACATCTGCCTTCCTCCAATCCTCCGGAACACTTGCTGAAAAAAAAGAGTCTTGAAAGATTAAAAACAGAGGTTCACTTATTTCTATACTTGATTCCTTAAGTACACATGGATGGATACCATCAGGCCCTGGAGCTTTGTTTATATTAACTTTCTTTAGTTGCTGCAGCACCTTGTCTTGAGTTAACCAATTACAATTATTCTGCAAGTTTTAGTAGCAATCATTTGCACATCTATTGCCATGGGTTCTTCCTTAATATATAGGAGAAATAGTTATTTAAAATTCCTGCCTTTTCCTGGTCTTCATTAACTAATACCCCCGTTTCAGTTTTTAGTGTACCTACACTTTAATTTTTGGGTTTTTTAGAATTTATGTACTTAAAAAATGCTTTGGGGTTGGTTTTGCTCTCTAACTATCATTTAAAAAAAATATATATATAATTTTAATAGGATTTTTATATATTCATATATAGAAATATTTTTTTTTACAGATTTTAATAGTTTTTTGCCCCTGCCCCTTTTTTCTTGAAACAAATCTTCTCATTTCTAAAAACTCAAATAACTACTAGCTCATGTCTAGGTCTTCTGGAAAAACCTTTTCCATTTTTATGATTATATATATTCTGTTCTCACCATTCTATAAGATAAACCGATATGATTCATCTGATTATGGGTTCATCATTATGTTATATACCCTTTGTAACTAACCTACGCACCAGTAACACCATTCCAACCCCCTCTTTATTTTATTTTATTTTATGCACTGTAATCTACTTACCATTAAACTTTTTACTAGACTTTGGGATCACTCCCCTTATATCTTTTTTATCAATTAATCATTTTATTTATAATCATCACCAACTGTAATATATTCTGTGACAGATCCATCTGTACAGACTAAAATTGCTGGATTCGTCTGTTTTGCCGTTTGCATGAATTTACCCGTTCGTATGCCTTTGTTTTAGTGAATGTACTTTTCTGCCGAACTGAACTGTCGAACGGACGGCCACCCAGAAGAGAAGTGTGCTGCTGGTTAACCTATTGATCCCAATTAGAACGTTGCAGTTAACCACAGACACTTCTCTGTAATTAAAACCGAATACAGGGTGGTCGTCGTTCGTATGTCGACCACGAGGCGGTGGCCATTTTAACCATGCGAAAGACCAGCGGTGTTCGACGGTTATTTAATGGAACTGAAAACGGACACTTTTTCAACCGAACACCGCTGAAGCCATCAACCTCCCTTCTCCATCGACAGAAGTGTGCGAACACCGGCCATTTGGGAGGTTTAAAGGCACGAATGGACTTACCCCAGATAGCCTTCCCATGGAGTCAATCGCATACCGAAGAACTGTAATAGACTTTTACTCCATGGCAATTAAACTATGCGTATGGGATCTGAGCGCTATTCGCCAATAATATGTGTTAAGACACCTCCAGTGCCTTTAAGCCAAACCGCCGTTTAGTAGACCTTCCCCGGCTGCAGTACAGTCTCCGTTCGCTTAATCTGTAACACACGAACCAAATGCAGGGGAAGCGGCAATCTCCCGATCGAGATCCGTGAACGGCTCCAAACTCCCGAACGGCAATACACGAACTGCTGGTAACCGTCGAACAGCAATATTCCCCAAGCGGCTTTCGTTCCATCCAGCAGTCTCTAAACGTGAAGAAGAAATCCCCCCAATAACGAGACAGAAGCTCCGCATTGAGGGTCAAACAGAATCTGGTTTTACTGTGGGCTACCTGCCCGTATTTATGCAGGTCTCCCACCTAGTGGACACTCCCCTAGGGGACCAAATGGGAGACTTAAACTACAGACAGATAGAGGGACATTCCAGACACACAGTCACAGATTTTTCCCACAGTGCATTATGATTCCCTCCCCTCTGCCCTGGAGTTAATTACCAAGTAACTCAATTAACTCCAGGACAAAGCCAGTCGCCATCTTAGACATAAAATAATAAAAGACATAAAAATATATAACTACATCAAAACTGAACATTTCCCATTCGTATTACATGTCCCCAGATAGCCTGGATCTGAGTGCATATTATTAGCGAATAGCGCTCAGATCCCACACACATAGTTCAATCGCCATGGAGTCAAAGTTTTTACAGTCTTTCGGTATACGAATGACTCCATGGGAAGGCTATCTGGGTTAAGTCTTTTCGTATGCTCTCAATCTCCCGAACGGCCGGTGTTCGCATGCTTTCGTGGAGGCAGCCAGGCGTTCCGTTGTTTCAGCGGTGTTCGGCAGAAAAAGTGTCAGTTTTCAGTTTCATAGAAATAGAGCCAAACACCGCTGAGCGTTCGCATGATTTAAAATGGCCGCTGCCTCGTGGTCGACATACGAACGACGACCACCCTGAATTCGGTTTAATTGAGAAGTGTCTGCGGTTAACCACAACGTTCTAATTGGGATCACTTCGTTAACCTGCAGCACACTCCTCACTTGGGTGGCCGTTCGTTCGGCAGTTTTGTTCGGGAAAAAGAGTCATTCGAATGGCTGGGCTATAGAAACCAGCCATTCATACGAACGGGGGACAAACAGACGAACGTAGTAAAAATCCAAGCAGACAGATGGTTCTGTCACAATATGCACTCAGATCCAGGCTATCTGGGGATATGTGATACGAATGGGTAGCATTCGACAAATGTAAAGTTGTATATTTTTATGTGTTTTTATGTGTTGAATGTAAAATTGCGATTTGCCTCTGTCCTGGAGATAATTGAATGACTTCTCAATTATCTCCAGGGCAGAGGGGAGAAATTACTATTGCATGCTGGGAATATTTTGTGTCTGTGGGTCCTGAACTGCCATATGTCTATCTGTTGTCACAGTCTCCCATTTGGTCCCCTAAGGGAGTGTCCAACAAGTGGGAGACCTGCATAAATACGGGCAGGTAGCCCACAGTAAAGCCAGTTCTTGTTTTACCCTCAATGCGAGGCTTGATCTCGTTATTGGGGGGATTCATTACCGACGACTAGAGACTGGTGGATGGGATTATTAGCCGCTTGGGAGATACCTGCGTTCGGCTGCTATTGGCGATTCGTGAGTTTGGAGCTTGTGAAGTGAAGTGACCGTACGGACCCTGTTCGTGAGTTTTACAGCATTCCCTTGCTTGCGGTTCGTATGCTTGTATTGGATATACATGCAGCCTGGGTTATTGCGAACGGGGAGCATTCACTAAATGGCGGTTTGGGAATTTCATGCTGAGGGTACCGTAACATATTCTGACTGAAATTTTATAAATCTTTGTCATATGTTTTTTACTATGTTTTCTGCCTCCGATGGATTTTCACTATGAATTTTCCTAATGGTATATGCTCTGAAAAGGACTGTAAAAACTACTTGCGAGCGCAGTGGAATGCAGGGATGCGTTCCAACACAGAGAAGATGATGTATGCGTTCCACCGATGGAATGCACAAATCCGGAAGCGGAAGGAATACGAGGTTATGTCGGCAGAGAAATCGCCAATCAAACTGCCAACACAAAGAAAATGACGCATGCGTTCCACTGATGGAATGCACAAACCCGGAGAAACTGCCAATTATGAAACATATATAAACTAAAAATCAAAGGAAATGAGCAGCAAATGAGCCTGTAAACGAGGTGAAAAGCGTATTGCACATTGCACCTAAAGGACTTACTAAATGACTTACCTTCAAACTGTAAGGTCTTTATTTTATATACTTTTTTTATTTTGTAAGATTGTGCACTTTATAATAAAGCACTTTCAATTTCAACACCCTACTGAGAGGATATTGCATTGCTTGAGATCGCCAATCAGTATAAAGAAGGTAGTGGGATCCTCTATATCCCACAATACTCTAAATTTGAGCCTTACTTATTGGCTCCATGTCTGTGAGTGCTATTTCACTAATCATATGCACTTTCTTACTGAAGTTTTGCAATATTGCACTGTTATTTGTCTGTTCATATTTTATATTTAGGATGATACCTGTTTAAGAAGTGATTTAGAATCAAAATAAGGAAGATACTCCACCTTGTACTGTATGTATATTTCTCTTTAATTATCTATCTATCTATTTTTATCTATTTATTTCTATCTATCTCTTTCTATCTATCCATTTCTATCTACCTATCTATTTCTATCTATTTATTTCTATATATCTATCTTTTTATCCATTTCTATCACCACCTTGTACTGTATGTATATTTCTCTTTAACTATCTATCTATCTATCTATCTTTCTCTATCAATCTATCTATCTTTCTATTTCTATCTATTTCTTTCTATCTATCTCTTTCTTTCTACTTACATCTATTTATATCTATCTTTATCTATTTCTTTCTATCTCTTTCAATCTGTTTAGATCTATTTCTATCTATCTATCTATCTCTTTCTATTTATTTTATATCTATTTCTATCTATCTATCTATCTATTTCTTTCTATCTATCTTTTTCTATCTATCCATTTCTATCTGCCCATCTATTTCTGTATATCTCTTTCTATCTATCTATCTATCTATCTATCTATCTCTATTCATTTCTATCTATCTCATTCTATCTATATATTTCTATCTATCTATCTATCTATCTCTTTCTATCTATTTATTTCAATCTATCTATTTCTATCGATCTATCTAGCTATCTATCTATATCTATCTATCTATCTATATATCTACCTATCTATCTATCTATTTTTATCGATCTATTTCTATCTAGAGAATCAAGAGTTCTCTATTTCCAATCCAAAACAGATTTCCTTTTACTTGTATGTTTATTTTCAGTCAAGGAACATGATTCTCTACTTAATTTTAAGCAATGTTATATCTGCTTTGAGAAATGTGAGCTGTTGTATGAGCTCTCTATTTCTTGGCCAAAATTAATTTCCTGTTACTTTTATGTTCAGTTTCAGTCAAAGAATATGATTCTCTGCTTAATTTTAAGCAATGTCATATCTGCTTTGAGAAATGTGAGCTGTTGTATGAGCCTGTATGAGCTCTCTATTTATTGGCCAAAATGAATTTCCTTTTAATTGTATGTTCAATTTCAATCAAGTGATATGAGTCTCTGCTTAGTTGTAAGTAATGTTATTTCTGCTTTGAGGAAAGTGAGATGTTATATCAGCCTGTGTGAGTTCTCTCTTTCTCGTCCAAAATGAATTTCCTTTTAATTGTATGTTCAATTTCAATCAAGGAACATGATTCTCTGATTAGTTTAGAGTAATGTTATTTCTGCTTTGAGGGAAGTGATCTGTTACAGGAGCCTGTGTGAGTTCTCTATTTACTGTCAAAAACAAATTTCCTTTAACTTGAATGTTCAGTTTCAATCAAGGAACACAATTATCAGCTTAATTTTAAGGAATGTCATATCTGCTTTGAGGAAAGTGAGCTCTATTTACAGTCAAAAACACATTTCCATTCACTGGTATGTTCAGTTTAAATCAAGGAACATGATTTTCTGCTTAGTTTTGAGTAATGTTATTTCTGCTATGAGAAAGGTGAGCTATTATATTAGCCTGTGTACGTTCTCTATTTACAGTCAAAAACAACTTTTACTTTAACTTGTATGTTCAGTTTCAGTCAAGGAACATGATTCTCTGCTTCGTTTTAAGTAATGTTATTTCTGCTTTCAGGAAATTAAACTGTTATATGAGCCTGTGTGAGTTCTCTATTTACAGTCAGTAACAAATTTAGGTCCACTTGTATGCTCAGTTTCAATCAGTGAACATGATTCTCTGCTTAATTTTAAGCATTGTCATATCTGCTTCAGGGAAAGTAAGCTGGTATATGAGCCTGTGTGAGTTCTCTATTTTTTGTCCATAACAAATTTCCTTTTACTTGTATGTTCAATTTCATTCAAGGAAAATTATTCTCTGCTTACTTGTGAGTAATGTTATTTCTGCTTTGAGGAAAGTGAGCTGTTATATGAGCCTGTGTGAGTTCTCTATTTCCAATCCAAAACAAATTTACTGTAACTTACATGTTCCGTTTCAGTCAAGGAACATGATTCTCTGCTTAATTTTAAGCAAAGTCATTTCAACATTGACAAAAGTGAGCTGGTGTATGAGCCTGTGTGAGTTCTCTATTTCTTGTCCAAAATTAATTTCCTTTAACTTGAATGTTCATATTCAATCAAGCAACATGATTCTCTGCTTAGTTTGGAGCAATGTTATTTCTGCTTTGGTAAAAGTGAGCTATTATATAAGCCTTTGTGAGTTCTCTATTTCAAATCCAAAACAATCCAAATCAGAGATCATGATTCTCTGCCTAATTTTAAGCAATGTCATATCTGCTTTGGGAAAAGTGAGCTGGTGTTTGAGCCCATGTGAGTTCTCCATTTTTTGTCCATAACATGTTTCCTTTTACTTGTATGTTCAGTTTCAGTTAAGGAACATGATTCTCTGCTTAATTTTAAGCAATATCTTTTCTGCATTGACAAAAGTGACCTTGTGTATCAGCCTGTGTAAGTTCTCTATTTCTTGTCCAAAATGAATTTCCTTTTACTTGTATGTTCACTTTCAATAAAGAAAAACAATTCTCTGCTTAGTTGTAAGCAATGTTATTTCTGCTTTGAGGAAAGTGAGCTGTTATATGAGCATTTGTGAGTTCTCTATTTTTTGTCCAAAATGAATTTCCTTCTACTTGTATGTTCAATTTCAGTCACGGAACATGATTCTCTGCGTAGTTTAAAGTAATGTTATTTCTGCTTTGAGGAAAGTGAGCTGTTATATGAGCCTGTATGAGTTCTCTATTTAGAGTCAAGATCAAATTTCCTTTACATGTATGTTTAGTTTCAATCAAGGAACACAATTATCAGCTTAATTTTAAGGAATGTCATAGCTGCTTTGAGGAAAGTGAGCTGTAATATGAGCCTGTGTGAGTTCTCAATTTACAGTGAAAAACAAATTTCCTTTAACATGTATGTTTAGTTTAAATCAAGGGACATGATTCTCTGCTTAATTTTGAGTAATGCCATTTCTACTTTGATAAAAGTGAGCTGTTATATGAGCCTGTGTGAGTTCTCTATTGCTTGTCCAAAATTAATCTCCTTTTACTTGTATGTTCAGTTTCAATCAAGGAACATGATTCTCTGCTTAGTTTGGAGTAATGTTATTTCTGCTTTGAGGGAAGTGAGCTGTTACATGAGCCTGTGTGTGTTCTCTATTTAAAGTCAAAAACAAATTTCCTTTAACTTGTATGTTCAGTTTCAGCCAATGAACACGATTCTCTGTGTGACAGAAACATCTGTCTGTCTATTGTGGAGGATTCGTCTATTTCTGCCACCTTTTGTGTAAATGGCTGTTTCTACAGCCCAGCCATACGAATGACTGTTTTTAACCGAACAAATCTACCGAACGGATGGCCACCCAGGATAGTAGTGTGCTGCTGGTTAACCTCTTGATCCCAATTAGAACGTTGTGGTTAACCGCAGACACTTCTCAATTAAACCGAATTCAGGGTGGCCGTCGTTCGTATGTCGACCACGAGGCAGCGGCCATTTTAAAACACATGAAAACCCAGCGGTGTTCGGCACTGATTTCATGGAACTAAAAACGGATACTTTTTCTGCTGAACACAGCTGAAACAACGGGTCGCCTGGCTGCCTCGACGAAAGCGTACTAATACCGGCCGTTCGGGAGTTTTACAACACACGAAAGGACTTAACCCAGATAGCCTTCCCATGGAGTCAATCGCATACTGAAAGACTGTAAGGACTTTGACTCCATGGCGATTGAACTATGTGTGTGGGATCTGAGTGCTATTCATCAATAATATGCCCTCAGATCCAGGCTATCTGGGGATATGTGATGCGAATGTGAAATGTTCGGTTATTATAAAGTTATGTATTTTTATGTATTTTCTGGCATTTTATTTAAGATGGCGATTTGTCTTTGTCCTGGAGATAATTGAATTACTTCTCAATTATCTCCAGGGCAGAGGGGAGGAAACCATACTGCATTGTGGGAAAAGGTTACATCTGTATGTCTGAAATGTCCCCATATCTATCTGTCACAGGTCTCCCACCAAGTGGGAGACCTGCATAAATACGGGCAGGTAGCCCACAGTAAAGCCAGATCCTGTTTGACCCTCAATGCGGAGCTTCTGTCTCATTATTGGGGGGAATTCTTATTTGCGCCTGATTATTGGAGACTGATTATTGGAACCAAAACCCGCTTGGTGGATATCGTTGTTATCTAGCAGTTTGTGGATTTCCGTTCGGGAGTTTGGAGCCTTTCACGGATCCTGGTCGGGAGATTACCGCTTCCCCTGATGGTGGTTCGTATACTACAGTCTATGCGAACTGAGTTATTGGTATTGCAAAAGGGGAAGGTTAACTACATGGCGGTTTCTCTTAAAGACACCAGGGGTGTCTTAACAATTGATGGCAAGCGACGGGATGAATCCCACAGCACAGAAGGTCGGCTACACATCCCAAATTGGTGAAAGAAATGCAGTATGAGGAGTTAAGTGCTACCCTTAAAGACATACTTGAACGCGAGCATGGTCAGCAAGCAATTTGAAAAAGAGAGAAATTATTGCTTTGCTACTGGAGATGGATGCAGCACAGGGAATGGAGAGACCTAATGTGCCCAACATTTTGGATTTAACACCCGAGGAGACACAATTTAACCAGGCAGTGCAAATAAGGCTGGCACACTTTGGCCTTAACCCCTCAGCAGACATTGTGGAACGTGTGCAGGCAGCAGTGATGGCACGACAGGTGCTCCGGGAAAGAGGAGCTGCAGCAGTAAAGGTACCTAATAACAATTTTGGAAAGAAAAAAGTACCCTTTGCTGCGTTTAAATTTTTTATTGAAACAGAGGGTGAGATTGATGGATTCCTGGCTGACTTTGAAAGGCCCTACACCAGGTACCCGCAGATGAATGGGTCACCATCCTCTCTGGGAAATTATCCGGCCGGGCTAGTGAAGCATTTCGGGCCATCCCAGAGGAGGAGATCACTAGCTACCGGGAAGTGAAAGATGTGCTCCTAGCCAGGTATGCGGTGACCCCAGAAGCTTACAGACGACGCTTTAGGGAAACTAACAAGCAGGTTGGTGACTCTTATCCGTACCACAGCCCACTGGATGGCAGGATGCCAAGCGGTAACTGGGGAGGAGGTGCTGCAGGTGTTCTTGCTGGAACACTGCTTCGATAGATTGCCTACCAGGGTCCGGGAGTGGGTCAGGGATAGAAAACCCTCTACCCTACCCGAGGCTGTCCGTCTGGCAGACGAATATACGGACGCTCGCAAGTTGGACAGTACAGCTACTAAAGTTCCTGCCAGAATGGAGCATCGACAAACAGTAACTCCAGCACCTTCAGCATACCAACCCCCAGTGCACAGCACCCCAGCAGCACTGCCAGCAAACAATTACGTGCAACCCTCCCGGTTCAATGCCAGGGATTATTCGCAGCCAATTCGGTGCTTTGGGTGCAAACAGTTGGGGCACAAACGACCGGAGTGCCCACTGAACAGCGCCAATCAAGCCCAGCCGTGGAGGAGACCAGCCAGCGGGAATCAGCGGCCACCCCAGCTCACTGTATCGAGCAGGACGAGTTCTGGGGCATTCTACACGAGGCCGACCCAGTGCAAGCAGCTCATCGGGACAATCGCCAGCAACACCGGCAGACTGTGAGGCTGAATGGCAGAGTGGTAAATGAGCTGAGAGACACAGGAGCCACCATGACACTGCTACAAAATAACCTAGTCTCGGAGCACCAGCACACTGGGGTCACCGTGGCAGTGAAGGTAGCAGAAGGTGCCGTATTCCGCTTACCTGTTGCCCGGGACCATTTGGATTGGGGAGTGGGCGCTAGACACGTGGATGTGGGGGTTATGAAAGACTTACCCGCTGATGTTCTTCTTGGGAACGATTTGGCCCCTTTGGTTTCTGCTTCTGTATTTTATTGTATTTTACTGTCTTTTTGCTGCCATGTGTTCAATGGAGTTTTGCCTCTGTCTTTGGAGATAATTGGATTACTTCTAATTATCTCCAGGATAGAAGACTCTGTGGAACTGGTTTTGGGCAGAAAAGCCATGCTTCCTGTGGTCACAAAGGACTATGATCTATCTTTTGAACCACTGGACCAATTTGTATGATTTTGACGTATGTTTGTATTTGGAGTATGCTGATTCTGAAAATGTAAGTTATGTGAATGTGATGCATACGTTTCAAGTTATGAATAATGTGGAAAAATTTTATTTCTCTGCTTGTTGTAATTACATGACCCATTGTGTAAGGTAATTCATTTACAGCAGAGGGGAGGATTTTGTGTGGGAGTGTCTGAGTGTATTGTATGTGTTTATTGGTTGTGTTCCAAAACCCTGTGGGTGGTACTAATATGTAAGAATGTGTACATAAGCACAATAAACCCACAGCTCTGACTGTTCACTGCTTGACCCTCAACACGGAGCTTTGTCTCGTTCTTGGGGGGATTTATTGTATGCTGTTCCAGTTCGACTGCTAGGAGTGTAAACCTATTCGTATGTTTTTTCCTATTCGGCTGTTTACAGCATTCGTATGGTTTCCTGTTCGGCGGATTGGTGTTCTGCAGTAGCTGTGCCTGCGTCTCTGGAAGGGGACGATTGCCTAAACGGTTTTAACCCCTCGTGTGCTGAAACGGTCCGTTGCACTGTCTATGCCCCGATGGGTCCTGCTGACGTTAACCCAGTGACTACTCGTGCTCAGACCTGTGCTTCTGGAACCGGCTCGCCTGCTGATGAGACCCAGGTAAGACCCTCTTCCCCGACTAGTACCTTAGATCAGGCCCCCTTAAGCTGGGATTCCCCAGAGGAGTTTGGGAGGGAAACCCGGGCGGACCCAACTCTCCAGAAATACCGAGATAGAGCAGAGGCTGGGAAGGAAGGAATAGATGGGTAGCGGTATGATTGGGTGGGGGACAGGTTATATAGGATCCCTAAGCCTTCCCAGAAGAGTGTTGCCCCTCCGCCGAATCGACAGCTAGTGGTACCTGCAAAGTACCGGCAGGAGATTCTGCGAATAGGGCATGATGTTCCGTTAGCTGGACATCTAGGGTCCCGCCGCACAGCCTATAGGATCTCACAGAATTTATTTTGGCCCAACTTTAACCAGGCGTGCAACACCTGTCAACGGATAGGAAAGCGGGGGGACCACCCTAAGGCTAGATTATTATCGATGCCTATTATAGGGGAGCTCTTTTCCCGCATAGCTGTTGACATTGTGGGTCCACTGGCCAGGGCTAGTCCATCCGGTAAGAAATACGTTCTTACTGTGGTGGACTATGCCACCCACTATCCAGAGGCAGTAGCGCTGTCTAATATAGAGGCAGAGACGGTTGCTGATGCCCTGGTTAGAATTTTTACTAGGGTCGGGTTCCCAAAGGAGATCCTCTCCTACCAGGGAACCCAATTCACCGCTGTGCTCACTCAGCAGCTGTGGAAGGTGTGTGGCATTAAACCGTTGCTTAGCTCACCCTACCATCCACAGACTAACGGTCTCAGCGAGCCCTTTAACGGTACCCTCAAACAGATGCTGAGGACCTTTACAGATACTTGCAGAGACTGGGAGAGGTTCCTGCCTCATCTGTTGTTTTCTTACAGAGAGGTGCCCCAGGAATCTACTGGGTCCCCCCCCTTTAAGTTGCTGTATTGGAGAAGGGTCCGCGGACACCTAGATCTCATCCGGGGCCACTGGGAGGGGGACACGGAGCAGGAGGGGACCCCCATAGTGCCATATGTCCTGGAACTCCGGGACCGCATGGAGAAACTGTCCCTGATGGTAAGGGAGAATCTCCAGGCGGCCCAGGGGAGACAGAAGAGATGGTACGATCAGGGTGCAAGACAGCGGGTCTTTCAGGTTGGGCAAAAAGTATTGGTGCTCAAACCTGTGAAGGCAAACAAGATGCAAGCATCTTGGCAGGGCCCTTACAGAGTAGTAGCGCAGATCTGCGATACTACTTACTTGATAGTCAGCTGTACAGATGAAAGGGTTCAGAGATCCTTTCATGTGAACATGCTGAAAGAGTACCAGGAGGGGACATTTCACTACCCTTGTACAGCTAGGGGACAGGGTAAACCCCAGAAAGGGTACAGGCGCAGCAGTTGATATGGGAGAAGCAGGCGACGTTCTCCCAGGAGCCAGGTAATACTACCCTAGCTGTACATAAGGTCGAGACCCCTGGACAGACCCCCTTACAACAGCCGCCCTATCGTATCCCTGAAGCAGTCCGAGAAGGAATGCAGAAGGAGATACAGGAGATGACCCAACTTGGGGTCATCGAGCCCTCCGACAGCCCTTGGGCCTCGCCTGTAGTCCTGGTGCCCAAGAAGGATGGGA
Source organism: Pelobates cultripes (assembly GCA_933207985.1). Classification (NCBI taxonomy): domain Eukaryota; kingdom Metazoa; phylum Chordata; class Amphibia; order Anura; family Pelobatidae; genus Pelobates; species Pelobates cultripes. The sequence goes on from OW240913.1 coordinate 238,399,917, forward strand.
CCACCCGGTTCTGTGTGGACCACAGACGACTCAACGAGCGGACCACCACTGATGCCTACCCGATGCCCCGGGTAGACGAATTACTGGATCGTATTGCCAGGGGGCGCTATCTGACCACCATAGACCTGTGTAAGGGCTACTGGCAGATCCCCCTGGCCGAGGATGCTATCCCCAAGTCGGCATTCGTCACCCCATTTAGCCTGTACCAATTTAAGGTCATGCCTTTTGGGATGAAGAATGCCCTGGCTACCTTCCAATGGATGGTGGATAGACTCCTGGATGGCTTCCAAGAATTTGCCTGTGCATACTTGGACAACATTGCGATCTACAGTTGGTCCTGGGAGGAACACCTGGTTCATGTAGGGGTGGTACTGGATAAGATTCGGGCCACTGGCTGGACACTGAAGCGAGAGAAGTGCCATCTAGGTATGGCTGAAGTACAGTACCTGGGTCACAGAGTGGGATGTGGGAGCCAGAGACCAGAGCAAGCCAAGGTAGAGGCAGTGGCTAACTGGCCCACACCTACCACCAAGACCCAGGTATTGGCCTTCTTGGGGACGGCAGGGTACTACCGACATTTTGTCCCTGACTCCAGCACTATTACTAAGCCCCTGACAGACCTGACGAAGAAGAACTTGCCTAAGCAGGTCCTGTGGTCTCCGGCTTGTGAAGCTGCGTTCCAGGCACTGAAACAGGCTCTTGTGAATGCCCCTGTCTTGGCTGCCCCAGTCCCTAACAAACGCTTTCTCGTTCACACAGATGCTTCCATGTATGGACTGGGGGCTGTGCTGAGCCAAGTTGGGGAAAACCCTGTCGCATATCTCAGCCGAAAGTTGTTACCCAGAGAAGTGAGTTATGCGGCAGTGGAGAAGGAGTGCTTGGCCTTGGTCTGGGCATTGAAAAAGTTAAGTCCCTACTTATACGGCATGTGTTTTCCCTTGTGACTGACCATAACCCACTCGTCTGGCTTAACCGGGTCTCAGGGGACAATGGTAGACTGCTGAGGTGGAGCTTGGCACTACAGCCCTACAATTTCACTATCAGCTACCGACCCGGTAAGCAGAACGGAAATGCAAATGGGTTATCACGACAAACTGACGTCTCCACCACCTCCTAGTCCGGTCATGCCCAAGTTGACCTGCCAAAGGGTCAAGCCGGGTCTGCCGGAGTGTCCCACAAGGAAGGAGCCGTGTGACAGAACCATCTGTCTGTCTATTGTGGTGGATTAATCTATTTCTGCCCCCTTTCGCGTAAATGGCTGTTTCTATAGCCCAGCCACACGAATGACTGTTTTTCACCGAACAAATCTACCGAACGGATGGCCACCCAGGATAGAAGTGTGCTCTTGATCCCAATTAGAACGTTGCGGTTAACCGCAGACACTTCTCAATTAAACCGAATTCAGGGTGGCCGTCGTTCGTATGTCGACCACAAGGCAGCAGCCATTTTAAAACACATGAAAGCCCAGCGGTGTTCGGCACTGATTTCATGGAACTAAAAACGGACACTTTTTCTGCCGAACACCGCTGAAACAACGGGTCGCCTGGCTGCCTCGACGAAAGCGTACTAATACCGGCAGTTCGGGAGTTTTACAACACACGAAAGGACTTAAGCCAGATAGCCTTCCCATGGAGTCAATCGTATACCGAAAGACTGTAAGGACTTTGACTCCATGGCGATTGAACTATGTGTGTGGGATCTGAGCGCTATTCGCCAATAATATGCCCTCAGATCCAGGCTATCTGGGGATATGTGATGCGAATGTGAAATGCTCGGTTATTATAAAGTTATGTATTTTTATGTATTTTCTGGCATTTTATTTAAGATGCGATTTGTCTTTGTCCTGGAGATAATTGAATTACTTCTCAATTATCTCCAGGGCAGAGGGGAGGAAACCATACTGCATTGTGGGAAAAGGTTACATCTGTATGTCTGAAATGTCCCCATGTCTATCTGTCACAGGTCTCCCACCAAGTGGGAGAACTGCATAAATACGGGCAGGTAGCCCACAGTTAAGCCAGATCCTGTTTGACCCTCAATGCGGAGCTTCTGTCTCGTTATTGGGGGGATTTCTTATTTGCATCTAGAGCCTGATTATTGGAACCGAAAGCCGCTTGGTGGATATCGTTGTTCGGCGTCTAGCAGCAGTTCGTGGATTTCCGTTTGGGAGTTTGGAGCCTTTCACAGATCCCGGTCGGGAGATTACCGCTTCCCCTGATGGTGGCTCGTATACTACAGTCTATGCGCACGGAGTTATTGGTATTGCGAAAGGGGAAGGTTAACTACACGGCGGTTTCTCTTAAAGACACCAGTGGTGTCTTAACACTCTGCTTAATTTTAATCAATGACATTTCTGCTTTGACAAAAGTGAGCTGGTGTATGAGCCTGTGTGAGTTCTCTCTTTCTTGTCCAAAATGAATTTCCTTTTACTTGTATGTTCACTTTCAATCAAGTACCATGATTCCCTGCTTAGTTTAGAGTGATGTTATTTCTGCTTTGTGGAAAGTGAGCTGTTAATTGAGCCTGTGTTTGTTCTATATTTACAGTCAAAAACACATTTCCTTTCATTTCAGTCAAGAAACATGATTCTCTGCTTAATTTTAAACAATTACATTTCTGCTTTGACAAAAGTGAGCTGGTGTATGAGCCTGTGTGAGTTCTTGTTCAAAATGAATTTCCTTTTACTTGTATTTTCAGTTTCAATCAAGGAACATGATTCGTTCCTTATTTTGGAGTAACAATATTTCTGCTTTGAGGAAAGTACGCTGTTTTATGAGCCTCTGTGTGTTCTCAATATAGAGTCAAAAATACATTTCCTTTTACTTGTATGTTCAGCTTCAATCAAGGAACATGATTCTCTGCTTAGTTTTGAGTAATGTCATACCTGCTTTGTGGAAAGTGAGCTGTTATATGAGCATGTGTGTGTTCTCTATTTTCAGTCAAAATCAAATTTCCTTTAACTTGTATGCTAAGTTTTAATCGAGGAACATGATTCTCTGCTTAGTTTTAAGCAACTTAATATCTGCTATGAGGAAATTGAAAGTGCAATGTTATATGACCCTGTGTGTGTTCTCTATTTACAGTCAAAAACACATTTCCTTTACCTTGTATGTTCAGTTTCAATCAGGGAACATGATTCTCTGCTTAGTTTTGAGTAATGTTATTTCTGCTTTGTGGAAAGTGAGCTGTTATATGAGCCTGTGTGTGTTCTCTATTTACAGTCAAAGACAAATTTCCTTTAACTTGTATGTTCAGTTTCAGTCAAGGAACATGATTATCTGCTTAATTTTAAGCAATATCATATCTGCTTTGAGGAAAGTGAGATGGTATATGAGCCTGTGTGAATTCTCCATTTCTTGTCCATAACAAATTTCCTTTTTCTCGTATGTTCACTTTAAGTCAAGGAACATGATTCTCTGCTTAATATTAAGCAATGATATTTCTGCTCTGACAAAAGGATTGTCTGCTTAGTTTTGAGTAATGTTATTTCTGCTTTGAAGAAAGTGTGCTTGTGACAGACCCATTTGTCTTTAAAATACTTTTATTCATCCATTGTTCGTCTGTTTGTCTAATTGACTGTCCATACAGCTCTTTCGTTTATTTACCCTTTTCCCGAATGAACTGCCGATTGGCCGGCCACCCATCATGGAAGTGTGCTGCTGGTTAACCTCTTGGCCTCATTAGAACGTTGTGGTTTACCGCAGACACTTCCTAATTGTCGAATGTCGACTGGGTGGTCGTCGTTCGTAAGCTGACCACGAGGCGGCAGCCATCTTGGATGTACGAAAGCCCAGCGGTGTTCGTGGACTATTTCATGTAACTATTAATAGACACTATCTCTCACGAACACCGCTGAAGCCGCCGACCTCCCGTCTTCTGATCATCCCCCATATGAACGCTGGCTCATTCGGTACTTTCTCTGCACAAATAGATCATGTGAAAGACTTTGGCTCCATGGCGATTGAACTGTATGTATATGATCTGAGCGCCATTCGGTAATAATGTGCGCTCAAATCTAAGCTATCTGGATTAAATCTAAACTATCTGGATTAAAATATATAAACATGTGTATAGTGCTAGCGTTAGTTTGCAATTTATATATTTTTATGTATTTTTATTGTCATGCCTAAAATGGAGTTTTGCCTCTGTTCTTGTAGGTAATTGGATTCATGTCAAGGAACATGATTCTCTGCTTAGTTTTGAGTAATGATATTATTCTTTAAAAAAAAAAAAAGGTGAGCTGTTATATGAGATTGTGTGAGTTCTCAACTTATAGTCAATAACAAATTTACTTCTACTTGTATATTCAATTTAAGTCAAGGAACATGATTCTCCGCTTAAATTTAAGCAATGCCATATCTGCTTTGGGGAAAGTGAGTTGGTATATGAGCCTTTGTGAGTTCTCCATTTCTTGTCCATAACAAATTTCCTTTTACTTGTATGTTCAGTTTCAGTCAAGGAACATGATTCTCTGCTTAATTTTAAGCTATGTCTTTTCTGAACTGAAAAAAAAGCGAGCTGGTGAATGAGCCTGTGTGGGTTCTCTATTTCTGATCCAAATGCATTTCCTTTTACTTGAACGTTCAGTTTCAATCAAGGAAAATGATTCTCTGCTTAGTTGTGAGTAATGTTATATCTGCTTTCAGGAAATAACTGTGAGTTCTCTATTTACAGTCAAAATCAAATTTACTTTTACATGTACAGTCAGGTCCATAAATATTGGGACATCGACACAATTCTAATCTTTTTGGCTCTATACACCAACACAATGAGTTTGAAATGAAACAAATAATATGTGCTTTAACTGCAGACTTTCAGCTTTAATTTGAAGGTATTTACATCCAAATCAGGTGAACGGTGTAGGAATAACAGTTTGTATATGTGCCTCCCACTTTTTAAGGGACCAAAAGTAAAGGGACAGATTAACAGTCATAAATCAAACTTTCACTTTTTAATACTTGGTTGCAAATCCTTTGCAGTCAATTACAGCCTGAAGTCTGGAACACATAGACATCACCAGATGCTGGGTTTTTATCACTGGTGATGCTCTGCCAGGCCTCTAATGCAACTGTCTTCAGTTCCTGCTTGTTCTTGGGACATTTTTATTTCAGTTTTGTCATCATCAAGTAAAATGCATGCGCAATCGGATTCAGGTCAGGTGATTGACTTTGCCATTGCATAACATTCCACTTCTTTCCCTTAAAAAACTCTTTGGTTGCTTTTGCAGTATGCTTCGGGTCATTGTCCATCTGCACTGTGAAGCGCTGTCCAATCAGTTCTGAAGCGTTTGGCTGAATATGAGCAGATAATATTGCCCGAAACACTTCAGAATTCATCCTGCTGCTTTTGTCAGCAGTCACATCATCAATAAATACAAGAGAGCCAGTTCCATTGGCAGCCATACATGCCCACGCCATGACACTACCACCATCATGCTTCACTGATGAGGTGGTATGCTTTGGATCATGAGCAGTTCCTTTCCTTCTCCATACTCTTCTCTTCCCATCACTCTGGTACAAGTTGATCTTGGTCTCATCTTTCCATAGGTTGTTGTTCCAGAACTGTGAAGGTTTTTTTAGATGTTGTTTGGCAAACTCTAATCTGGCCTTCCTGTTTTTGAAGCTCACCAATGGTTTACATCTTGTGGTGAACCCTCTGTATTCACTCTGGTAAAATCTTCTCTTGATTGTTGACTTTGACACACATGCACCTACCTCCTGGGGAGTGGTCCTGATCTGGCCAACTGTTGTGAAGGGTGTTTTCTTCACCAGGGAAAGAATTCTTCGGTCATCCACCACAGTTGTTTTCCGTGGTCTTCCGGGACTTTTGGTGTTGATGAGCTCACCGGTGCGTTCTTTCTTTTTAAGGATGTTCCAAACAGTTGATTTGGCCACACCTAATGTTTTTGCTATCTCTCTGATGGGTTTGTTTTGTTTTTTCAGCCTAATGATGGCTTGCTTCACTGATAGTGACAGCTCTTTGGATCTCATATTGAGAGCTGACAGCAACAGATTCCAAATGCAAATAGCACACTTGAAATGAACTCTGGACCTTTTATCTGCTCCTTGTAAATGGGATAATGAGGGAATAACACACACCCGGCCATGGAACAGCTGAGCAGCCAATTGTCCCATTTCTTTTGGACCCTTGAAAAGTGGGAGGCACATATACAAACTTTTGTAATTCCTACACCGTTCACCTGATTTGGATGTAAATACCCTCAAATTAAAGCTGAAAGTCTGCAGTTAAAGCACATCTTGATTGTTTCATTTCAAACACATTGTGTTGGTGTATAGAGCCAAAAAGATTAGAATTGTGTCAATGTCCCAATATTTATGGACCTGACTGTATGTTCAGTTTTACCCAAGGAACATGATTCTCTGCTTTTTTTGGAGTAATGTTATTTCTCCTATGAGAAAAGTGAGCTGTTATATGAGCCTATGTGAGTTCTCTATTTCCAGTATAAAACAAATTTCTTTAACTTGTATATAGCGGAGAGCTGATATTCCACAGGTTATCTCCACTTAAGATCCCAGTGAGGCTCAGAAACAAGTATTATAAATCCATAAGGCAAGGCTTTCAGCAGGCAAAACAATCCAACAATATCCAACACTCAACCTTCTTTTATAGCATTCTCCCATGCAAGGGAGGGATTTACAATCATTAGTACAGTATCCAATCATACATGAGTAGCCGCACACACATCTCCTCCCCTTAGCCCTCCGTAGCCTCCCGGGTGGCCGTTTGGTAGTTTCTATACGAATTTAAGGACAGTGTGGAGGTCTCAGCGGTGTTTGCCTAGCCGAGTGTCCGATTTGAGTTCCAGACACTCGAAGGCAAATCACAGCTGTTCGGGAGTTTAAAATGGCCGCCGCCACGTGTTCGTCTCCCGAATGGCGGCCACCCAGAGAACAAAGAACCCACTACACGAATTGCCAATTACCCGTTCGCAACATTGTTGCAAACGGTAATTGGAGGCACACTTACTACTGGGGTGGTCTGACTGTTGGGTAGTTTCACTCTCATAATAACTGGAGTAATTCTACCGAACAATCAATGAATGCTGCATACATTTCACATACATAGGTTACAATTCAGCTGAACACATAGGAATAACTGTAATTTTTAGTACAGCCCAATGCTATCCGCTACACTGCTCCCCCTTGCCCACAAGCCGGCATACACAGTCTGATCCAACACGGATCGGCTTGGGGATGTCTGGGATGCTCACGGATCATTTTTCCAAGTCTGTTTGTCTAGACAACCCGTCAGCGTTTCCATTTTGTTTGCCTGGCATTGTCCCCAGCCACCCGGTTCAGCCATACTAACGGGTTGTGATCCGTGAGCAAAGAAAAGGGCTGTCCATACAAATATGGCTGCAACTTCTTTAGGGACCACACCACACCCAGGCATTCTTTTTTGATGGCGGCGTAGCTTACTTCTCTGGGTAACAACTTGCTACTGATGTAAGCCATGGGATGTTCTCCGCCATCAGCCCCGACTTGGCTCAGCACTGCCCCCAATCCAAACATAGAAACGTCTGTGTGAACAAAAAAACATTTAGTTGGATTGGAAGCTGCCAAGACAGGGGCATTGTTGTTGGAAAGCCTGCTCACACTCCAGGGTCCAGGTTAATTGGTGGGGAAGGTTCTTACAGGTCAGGTCAGTAAGGTGTTTGGCCAGGGCGCTATAATTGGGGACAAACTTCCTATAGTACCCTGCTGTCCCGAGAAATGCTAGCACCTGAGTCTTAGTCCTAGGAGTAGTCTTAGTCCTAGTACTTTGGCTGGTTAGGGTTTCTGCTTTCCACAGCCCACTCGATGTCCCAGGTATTGTAACATCAGCCATTCCTATACTGCAATTGGCCGGTTTCAACGTCAGACCTGCCTCCCTAATCCTGTCTAGAACCGCTCCTATATGGGCCAAGTGCTCCTGCCAGGTATTGCTAAAAATTGTAATATCGTCTAGGTATGCACAGGTGTAGTCCTGGAACCCATCGAGGAGTCGGTCCACCATCCGCTGGAAGGTAGCCCGAGCGTTTTTCATCCCAAACGGCATGACTTTAAAGAAGAAGGTATCCTGCATTAGCAGCTGTTGTACCTCGGTATGTTCCTCTGGGCTAAGCTGGTCTCCCAGCACAACTTCCCTTAAATCTCCAGGCAGCTGACCGTCTCCCAGTAGATCTGGGAGGGGAAGGCTGTCAAACACATCAGAGTTGGGTGCACAAATAGCTGTCGGCTCTACTAAACGTTCCTGTTAGGGCTTGATCATATTTACATGGAGCATGCGTTGCCCTCCAGTCCCTGCGCAGGGGCCAATTATATAAGTGGTGTCACATCTCTGTTCCACCACTTTATAAGGGGCTTGCCAGGCAGCCTGTAACTTATCATGTCGGACAGGTTTTAAAATTAAAACTTTCTGCCCTACCTGGAAGCTACAGTCCCTGGTGCCTCGATCATATCAGGTGCGTTGGCGCGTCTGAGCTGCCTGAAAGTTCTCCTTTACCGTCCTAGTTAGCGCTTCTAGGCGGTCTCGGAGCGCCAACACATATGGTATAATGGGTGTACCTTCTGCTCTCCGGTCTCCCTCCCAATGCTCCCTAATTAGGTCCAGTGGCCCTCTTACTCTCCTCCCGAATAATAGTTTGAATGGGGAAAATCCGGTGGATTCCTGTGGCACCCAGCAAAGGTTTGGAGCATTTGTTTTAATGTACCATTGAACCGCTCACAGAGCCCATGGTAGGGGACACTGGTTATAGGCTTAATGTTGCAGAATTTCCAATGGAGCTGGGTGACCTCTGCAGTGAAGTGTACTCCCTGATCCGAGATGATCTCCCTGGGTAACCCCATCCGGGAGAAAATCTGCATCAGGGCCTCAGCCACGGTTTCTGCGTGGATATTTGCTAAAGCCACCGCCTCTAGGTGGCGTGTGGCATAATCTACCACCGTTAAAATGTACTTCTTGCCAGAAGGGCTAGGTTCCCAAAGAGGACCTACGGCTTTTCTATTGAATGGTTCCTCAATTATCGGTAGCGGATGCAACTTTGCCTTGCGCCGGTCCCCCCTCTTCCCTAACCTCTGGCACGTATCGCAGGTACTGCAATATTTACGTACTTCCTGGCCAAAAGAAACTCTGGGTCAGTCGGTGTCGGGTACGACTGACTCCCAAATGCCCTGATAGCGGAATATCGTGAGCTATCCGGAGTAATTCGGCTCGGTACCTCTGTGGTACGACTAACTGCCTTAGCACAATCAGGTCTGACCCAGCGACCTGCTTGTCTGACTCTCTGTATAACATTTGCCTATCCCATACAAATCTTTCCCCCTCCGCCCCAGGTTGGTCAGCGGTGACTTTTTCTCTATATACCTGTAGGGTGGGGTCAGTAATCACCTCTGCCGCAAATTCGTTAGGAGGGGCCCAAGTCTAGTGAAGGGGAAGGCTCTCTTATCTGAACCTCCGGTAGTGTGTTGTAGTCCTGGGTGCGGGCCTGTTGCCTGGTGATCACTGGATGCACTTCCTCAATGATTGTGGTTTGGGGCTCAAAAGCAGAAGTGAGCTTTCCCAGGTCATTTCCTAGTACCACCTCTGCGGGTAATTGTGGCATCAACCCCACTTCCACATTTCCCGACCCCGCACTCCAATGCAAATAAACCCTTGCTGTATTCAGCCGGTATACGGCTCCCCCAGCAACCCTGTCGGCCACAGTCCTACTGGTTTTGGCTTTGGTCCAAGGTTATGGTGGTCCGTGCACAGCTTTTCCCTCCAAGTAGACGGTTTGCCTGTGATGCTGTCGATTATCAGCATTTGCTTGTAGCGGGTTGGCTTCATGTAGTACTTCCCAATAGTGATGTCCTGAATGGTTCGCTGGCGAATAGTTCCTGGCGAACATCGCTTGTTCGCGTTCGCCACGGATAGCGAGCATATGCGCTGTTCGGTCCGCCCCCTATTCATCATCATTGAGTAAACTTTGACCCTGTACCTCACAGGCAGCAGACACATTCCAGCCAATCAGCAGCAGACCCTCCCTCCCATACTCTCCCACCTCCTGGACAGCATCCATTTTACATTCATTGTGAAGCTGCATTCTTAGTGAGAGGAGGGACAGTGTAGCTGCTGCTGATTTGATAGGGAAATTGATAGCTAGGCTAGTGTATTCAGTGTCCATTACAGTCCTGAAGGACTCATCTGATCTCTGCTGTAAGTACAATACCCCAAAAAGCCCTTTTTAGGGCTAGAACATCAGTCTGCTTTTTATTTTGTGTATAATGTAATTGCAGTTGCCTGCCTGCCAGCCTGTGTGTCAGGCTCACAGCATTTACTGTGCCCACTTGCCCAGTGCCACCACTCACTCACTGGTGTCACAATAGACAAAACTTTTTGGACTGTAATATAATAGCAGTCAGTTTCCTTCACGTGTGTGCGTTTCAGGGCCTGCCAGGGCACAATGTCACACCAGTGCAACTCATATCTGGTGTAACAGTATTGTATATTTAAAAAAAATAAAAAAAATTTGACTGTAATAGATTGAATAGCAGTTAGTTGTCTGCAAGCGTGTGTGCCAAGCCTACAGCGTATACTCTGCCAATTTCTGCCACTGCACAGTGCCACTCATATCTGTTGTCACAGTAGCTTGCACGCATAGTACCACTAATCGGAAAAAAAATGACAGGCAGAGGCAGGCCACCCCGCAGGTCGTGGTGCTGTGATTCCCTTTGGCCCTAGAATAATGCCCAGTGTTCAGGGGCCACGTACCCTGAACTCGAAAAGTTCTGAGGACATAGTTGACTGGCTAACACAGGACACCCAATCTTCTACAACTTCCGCTCGGAACCTTGACGGGTCATCCTCCTCCAGCTTAGCTTCGGGCACCTCTCAAGTTACCACTCGCCCGCCTGCCACCACCACCAACACTAGCACCACAGCAGCTTCACTTGGTATGTCAGAGGAGTTATTTACACATCAGTTGGAAGAAATGAGTGATGCGCAACCATTATTGCCGGAGGATGTAGATAACAGGGATATGTCTCAGTCTCAGCATTACACACATGGATGTATGGTGTGATGATGATGATGATGTTGTACCCACTGCTGCTTCCTTTGCTGAGTTGTCAGATACAAGTGAAGCGGTTGATGAGGACGATGCGTCCGTGGATGTCACGTGGGTGCCCGCTAGAAGAGAAGAAGAACAGGGAGAAAGTTCAGATGGGGAGACAGAGAGGAGGAGGAGGAGACGAGTGGGAAGCAGGGGGAGGTCGTCGCAAGGAGCTAGTCAGACAGCATGCATTGGCACCCGGGGTCAGCCAGACAGCACGCCAATCAACGCATGCTGTTGCCACCACCAGAACGCCGTCATTGCAGAGCTCAGCAGTGTGGCTTTTTTTGTGTGTCTGCCTCTGACACAGCGATACCATTTGCAACCTGTGCCAAAAGAAACTGAGTCGTGGGAAGTCCAACACCCACCTAGGTACAACTGCTTTGCGAAGGCACATGATCGCACATCACAAACGCCTATGGGATCAACACATGAGTATAAGCAGCACACAAACTCAAAGCCGTCATCCTCCTCCTGGTCCAGCATCTTCAGCCACGTTAACCACTGGTGTCCTCCTTGCCCCCTCTCAACCATCCGCCCCTCCGTCTCTCACCTTGAGCAGTTCCTGCTCATCTGCCCACAGTCAGGTGTCTGTCAAGGACATGTTTGAGCGTAAGAAGCCAATGTCACAAAGTCACCCCCTTGCCCGGCGTCTGACAGCTGGCTTGACTGAACTCTTACCCCACCAGCTTTTACCATACAAGCTGGTGGAGTCTGAGGCGTTCAAAAAATTTGTAGCTATTGGGACACTGCAGTGGATGGTACCAGGATGAAATTTCTATGCACAAAAGGCAATCCCCAACCTGTACTCGATTGTGCAAAAGGAAGTAATGGCATGTCTGCACACAGTGTTGGGGCAAGGGTCCATCTGACCACTGATACCTGGTCTGCAAAGCATGGTCAGGGCAGGTATATCACCTACACTGCAAATTGGGTAAATCTGCTGACGGCTGCCAAGCATGGAATGCGTTTTTCTGCAGAGGAGTTGGTGACACCTCCTCTACTGCTCCTACTCCATCCTCTTCCATAACCTCTTCTGCTGCTGCGTCTTGCTCCACATCAACGGCACCCCCCTAGCTCCCCAGGTACTATTCCACATCCCAGATACGGCAGTGTCACGCCGTCTTGATGTTGACTTGCCTGAAAGCAGAGAGTCACACCGGACCAGCACTCTTGTCCACCCTGGACGCACAGGTGGATCAGTGGCTGACTCCACACCAACTGTAGATTGGCAAAGTGGTTTGTGACAACGGAATAAATTTGTTGGCGGCATTGCATTTGGGCAAGTTGGCACATGTGCCGTGCATGGCACATGTGTGTAATCTGATCATACAAGGCTTTGTGCATAAGTACCCAGGCTTACAGGACGTCCTGAAGCAGGCCAGGAAGGCGGCGAAAAAACATGCCAGTGAGGCGCTTGATTTGCGACAGCCCAACACTTTGGAATTCAACACTCCTAATGTTCGACTGCCTGCTCCAACCGGGGTGCTAGGACAGCCACTGCGGAGCTGGGAATTTTTTTGCCACGTTACTGGACACTCATGCGCTCACCTCCTCATGAGTCCTTTTGAGGAGGTGACAAGCCTAGTCAGTCACACCGAAGGCACCATCAGCGACATCATACCATTTGTTTTCTTCCTGGAGCGTGCCCTGCGAAGAGTGCTGGATCAGGCCGCAGATGAGCGTGAAGAGGAAGAGGAAGAGTTGTGGTCACCATCACCACCAGAAACAGCCTTATCAGCATCGCTTGCTGGACCTGTGGCAACGCTGGAAGAGGATTGTGAGGAAGAGGAGTCAGAGGAGGAATGTGGCTTTGAGGAGGAGGAGGAAGACCAACCACAACAGGTGCTCGTTGTCACCTATCTGGTACCCGTGGTGTTGTACGTGGCTGGGGGGAAGAACATACCTTCAGTGAGATCACTGAGGACGAGGAACAGGACATGAGTAGCTCGGCATCCAACCTTGTGCAAATGGGGTCTTTCATGCTGTCGTGCCTGTTGAGGGACCCTCGTATAAAAAGGCTGAAGGAGAACCACCTGTACTGGGTGTCCATGCTACTAGACCCCCGGTATAAGGAGAAAGTGCCTGAAATGTTACCGAATTACGGCAAGTCGGAAAGGATGCAGCAGTTCCAAAATCAATTAAAAAGTATGCTTCACACAGCGTATAAGGGTGATGTCACAGCACAACGGGAATCTAACAGGGGAAGAGGTGAAAGTAATCCTCCTCCTCCTCCCACGACCACGCCGGCAAGGACAGGACGCTTTACAGACGTGTTGTTGATGGGGGACACGCGGAGCTTTTTAAGTCCTACGCATCGCCACAGCCCTTCGGGGTCCACCCTCAGAGAACGACTCAACCAACAGGTAGCAGACTACCTCGCCTTAACTACAGATATCGACACTCTGAGGAGCGATGAACCCCTTGACTACTGGGTGTGCAGGCTTGACCTGTGGCCTGAGCTATCCCAATTTGCGATAGAACTTCTGGCCTGCCCCGCTTCAAGTGTCCTGTCAGAAAGGACCTTCAGTGCAGCAGGAGGTATTGTCACTGAGAAGAGAAGTCGCCTAGGTCAAAAAAGTCTAGATTACCTCACCTTTATTAAGATGAATGAGGGATGGATCCCGAAGGGACTGACAGTGGGCGATGCATTCGACTAAAAAAAGGCCTGATGAGGGGGACGTAACAGGGTGTCGCGGCTGCCGGCCCGCAGTGTGATATTTAAATCCCTAGCTCACCCCAGTACCTTGCTCTGTCGTGGTTTCCTGTTCCTGGTTTCCTGAGTGTGCTTTATCATTGTGACTCTGATTTCCTGGTATCCTGATCTTGGCTTTTCCCCAAAAGTGCCCCAAATTTGAAGAAGGAGGACCGACCAAGCATCTTTTTCCATCTCCCGGTTCCTAAAATCGATGCCATACAGAAGTGCAGAATTATTAGGCAAATTAGTATTTTGACCACATCATCCTCTTTATGCATGTTGTCTTACTCCAAGCTGTATAGGCTCGAAAGCCTACTACCAATTAAGCATATTAGGTGATGTGCATCTCTGTAATGAGAAGGGGTGTGGTCTAATGACATCAACACCCTATCAGGTGTGCATAATTATTAGGCAACTTCCTTTCCTTTGGCAAAATGGGTCAAAAGAAGGACTTGACAGGCTCAGAAAAGTCAAAAATAGTGAGATATCTTGCAGAGGGATGCAGCACTCTTAAAATTGCAGAGCTTCTGAAGCGTGATCATCGAACAATCAAGCGTTTCATTCAAAATAGTCAACAGGGTCGCAAGAAGCGTGTGGAAAAACCAAGGCGCAAAATAACTGCCCATGAACTGAGAAAAGTCAAGCGTGCAGCTGCCACGATACCACTTGCCACCAGTTTGGCCATATTTCAGAGCTGCAACATCACTGGAGTGCCCAAAAGCACAAGGTGTGCAATACTCAGAGACATGGCCAAGGTAAGAAGGCTGAAAGACGACCACCACTGAACAAGACACACAAGCTGAAACGTCAAGACTGGGCCAAGAAATATCTCAAGACTGATTTTTCTAAGGTTTTATGGACTGATGAAATGGGAGTGAGTCTTGATGGGCCAGATGGATGGGCCCGTGGCTGGATTGGTAAAGGGCAGAGAGCTCCAGTCCGACTCAGACGCCAGCAAGGTGGAGGTGGAGTACTGGTTTGGGCTGGTATCATCAAGATGAGCTTGTGGGGCCTTTTCGGGTTGAGGATGGAGTCAAGCTCAACTCCCAGTCCTACTGCCAGTTCCTGGAAGACACCTTCTTCAAGCAGTGGTACAGGAAGAAGTCTGCATCCTTAAGAAAAACATGATTTTCATGCAGGACAATGCTCCATCACACGCGTCCAAGTACTCCACAGCGTGGCTGGCAAGAAAGGGTATAAAAGAAGAAAATCTAATGACATAGCCTCCTTGTTCACCTGATCTGAACCCATTGAGAACCTGTGGTCCATCATCAAATGTGAGATTTACAAGGAGGGAAAACAGTACACCTCTCTGAACAGTGTCTGGGAGGCTGTGGTTGCTGCTGCACGCAATGTTGATGTGAACAGATCAAAACACTGACAGAATCCATGGATGGCAGGCTTTTGAGTGTCCTTGCAAAGAAAGGTGGCTATATTGGTCACTGATTTGTTTTTGTTTTGTTTTTGAATGTCAGAAATGTATATTTTTGAATGTTGAGATGTTATATTGGTTTCACTGGTAATAATAAATAATTGAAATGGGTATATATTTGTTTTTGTTAAGTTGCCTAATAATTATGCACAGTAATAGTCACCTGCACACACAGATATCCCCCTAACATAGCTAAAACTAAAAAAAAACTAAAAACTACTTCCAAAAATATTCAGCTTTGATATTAATGAGTTTTTTGGGTTCATTGAGAACATGGTTGTTGTTCAATAATAAAATTAATCCTCAAAAATACAACTTGCCTAATAATTCTGCACTCCCTGTATACACGTCCCCTGATAGGGGGAGAGAGAGGCAATGCAGAGAGAGAGGCAATGCAGAGAGAGGAGTGTGAAGAAGAGGAGTCAGAGGAGGAAGGTGGCTTTGAGGAGGTGGAAGACCAAACACAACAGGCGTCCCAGGGGGCTTGTTGTCACCTTTTGGGGACCCTTGGTGTTGTACATGGCTGGGTGGAGGAAGAGACCTTCAATGACATCAGTGAGGACAAGGAATGGCTAGCTTGGTATCCAACCTTGTGCAAATGGGGAGTTTGCGGTTGTGCAAATGGACTGTTTGCGGTTGTTTGCGGTGCATTAAACGGGGAGTTTGGTCTGTCACTGTGAAGCGGGCGTAACCCTTACACTACCTGATCGATACAACATCATACCTGATGTTTTAAAGCACGTTATTCCGAACAATTTAGGAATGTTAGGTGATTTATGCCCTTTATGGATTAAAACCAGACTCTGCATCAACTATGTAATTTTCCATGGGAGTTTTGCCATGGTTCCCTCTCCGGTATGCCACAGTCCATGTGTTAGTCCCCTTGAAAAAACGTTTCCATCACTATTGTGGCCAGAAAGAGTCCCTGTGGGTTTTAAAATTCGCCTGCCTATTGAAGTCTATGGCGGTTCACCCGGTTCACCCATTCGCGAACCTTTGCGGAAGTTCGCGTTCGCAGTTTGCGAACCGAAAATTTTATGTTCGCGACATCACTATTTCCCAATGTTCTATGGTAGTGACGGGAACTGCAGAGCCATAAGCGGCGGGTGTTTCGTCCTGGTAGTGATGTGCCGCTGCTCTCGGTGGTGGTGGTGGACCTGGTCGGATCCATGTGGATCGGTCTCTAAGCTGCGGGCAGTCCCGCTTGTAGTGTCCCCACCTCTGGCACTGGTGGCATTGCTCAGAGGGGAGTTGGTGAAACCTCGATGGGGCAGCTGTAAGAGCTGGTGGGGGTAGTTGTGTCGGTGGTGCGTTTGCGCCAGTGGAAAAACTGTTTCCTCCTAGGGGTCGTACTGATGGTTTAACCCCCACCAGCTTGTGCTGCCTGCGGGCATCCATATAATCATCGCCCTTTCGCTTTTGTGATAGGTTACGGTCTCTCACCCACTCCTGCAGGTCCGCGGGTATCCCGTCATAAAACTGTTCTAGCAGCAGCATTTGTAATAGGTCCTCCATGAACCGTGCTTGGTTCGCTTGTACCCATCTGAGGGCTGCCCTTTGTAATCGGCAAGCCCATTCTGCGTGTGAGTCTTTGCTTTTTTCAATTCCCTGCGCCTCCGGTATGCTTCTGGTGTAATAGCATTCTTTTTACCCGGCTGTAATCTCTGATTTCCGTATCTGGTATGGTACGGTATGCTTCAGCAGCTCTCCCCGTTAACCGTCCTGCTAAAATGGGGACCCAGTCTTCCCTATTTATTTTATGTAGCGTGCATAGTCTCTCAAAGTCCTGGAGGAATGCGTCTATATCTTCATCTGCTTCTACATACATTTTAAACGCCTGGTATGGGATTTTCAGCTTACCCTCTTGCACCATAGACACTGCTGGGCTTCTTTCTGGTGTGTGTGGCTTTCTTTGCCGCATTATAATTTCCTGGACCTCTGTCATCGTCTTGGAGATGATCTCTATCGGTGGGTTCTCCCCATAAAAGGACAGTCTGAATTGGAGTTGCCTTTGGAACTCTGCTTGCTCCGTTCCGTCTGTCGCATCCCTCTGTTCGGTGACCGAATCATCCTCTGTTCAGTATTCTGCCATTACTTCCGAGATGAGTGTTGCCTTTGTTTTGTTGCTGGCTGGAATACCTCTTGCTTCCAGAAGATCTTTCAGTGTGGATCCTTGTTCCTTTGTGAGTCTGGATCCCGGCGCTGCCAACCAATGTAGCGGAGAGCTGATATTCCACAGGTTATCTCCACTTAAGATCCCAGTGAGGCTCAGGAACAAGTATTATAAATCCATAAGGCAAGGCTTTCAGCAGGCAAAACAATCCAACAATATCCCAACCTCAATCCCAATGACTGGACGACACACAGCATCAGGAGCAGAACTGCACTTTTAATCACTCAACCTTTTTTTAAAGCATTCTCCCATGCAAGGGAGGGATTTACAATCATTAGTACAGTATCCAATCATACATGAGTAGCTGCCCACACATCTCATCCCCTTAGCCTGACTCATAATCCAATTATGCAGGACACAAATTCCCTGGGTTTCTGGATGTACCCCTAAACATAGGCGTACCCCTTTAGATATTACATCCCCTGGTAGCCCTGATCTGGGTGAGTGACATATCCAAAAATCACCCAGATCGGACAGGGGTTCGGGAGATTTGTGGAAGTAATAAAAAAAGACCGACCGCAATTGAGTAATGTTATTTCTGCTTTGAGAAAAGTGAGCTGTTATATGAGCTGTTTGAGTTCTCTACTTACGTATATTCAGTTTCAATCAAGGAACAGGATTCTCTGCTTAATTTTAAGCTATGTCATATCTGCTTTTGGGAAAGTGAGCTGGTATATGAGCCTGTGTGTGCCAATTTCTTGTCCATAACAAATTTCCTTTAACTTGCATGTTCAGTTTCAGTCAAGGAACATGATTCTCTGCTTAATTTTAAGCAATATATTTTCTGCATTGACAAAAGCGACCTGGTGTATGAGACTGTGTTTTCTATATTTCTTGTTCAAAATGAAATTCCTTATACTTGTATGTTCAGTTTCAAGCAAGGAAAATAAGTCTCTGCTTAATTTTGAGTAATGTTATTTCTGATTTGAGAAAAGTGTGTTATCTGAGCCTGTGTGAGTACTCTACTTACAGTCAGTAACAAAGTTATGTCTACTTGTAGGTTCAATTTTTAGTCAAGGAACATGACTCTCTGCCTAATTTTAAGCAATGTCATATCTGCTTTGGGGAAAGTGAGCTGGTATATGAGCCTGCGTGAGTTCTCCATTTCTTGTTAGTAACAAATTTTCTTTTACTTGTATGTTCAGTTTCAGTCAAGGAACATGATTCTCTGCTTAATTTTATGCAATATCTTTTCTGCATTGACAAAAGTGAGCTGGGGAATGAGCCTGTGCGAGTGCTCTATTTTTTTGTCCAAAATGAATTTTCTTCTACTTGTATGTTCAGTTTCAATCGAGGAACATGATTATCTGCGTAGTTTTAAGCAATGTCATTTCTGCTTTGAGAAAAGTGAGCTGTTATATATGCCTGTGTGAACTCTTTACTTACAATCAAAAACAAATCTGCTGTTACATGTATGTTCATTTTTAATCAAGACACATGATTCTCTACTTAGTTTAAATTAAAGTTATTTCTGCTTTGAGTAAAGTGAGCTGTTACATGAGCCTGTGTGTTCTCTATTTGTTGTCCAAAACAAATCTCCTTTAACTTGTATGTTTAGTTTCAATTAAGGAATATGATTTTCTACTTAGTTTAAAGTAATGTTATTTCTGCATTGAGTAAAGTGAGCTGTTAGATGAGCCTGTGTGAGTTCTCTATTTCAAGTCAAAAACACATTTCCTGTTACTTGTATGTTCATTTTCAATCAAGACATAGTTAGTCTATACTTCTATACTTCTATACTTAGTTTAAAGTAATGTTATTTCTGATTTGAGTAAAGTGATCTGTTACATGAGCCTGTGTGAGTACTCTATTTCTCTATTAGAAGTAAGCAGAGGAACATATTCATTGATTGAAACTGAACATACAAGTAAAACAAAATTAATTCTGGACAAGAAATAGAGAACTCACACAGGCCCATACAACAGTTCACTGACATTGCTTAAAATTAAGCAGAGAATTGTGTTCCTTGATTGAAACTGAACATTCAAGTTAAAGGAAATTTGTTTTTGACTGTAAATAGAGAACTCACACAGGTTCATTTACCAGCTCACTTTTGTCAATGCAGAAAAGCCATTGCTTAACATTAAGCAGAGAATCATGTTCCTCGACTGAAACTGAACATACAAGTAAAAGGATATTTGTTATGGACAAGAAACGAAGAACTTACAGTGGCTCATTCAGCAGCTCACTTTTGTCAATGCAGAAAATACATTGCTTAATTAACTGTCTTCAGAGCTAGGGGAGGCTTGCCTACCAGTGGGTTGAAAGCATAAGAATATAGTTGTAGAGATTTATGGGGTCTATGTGAGATCGGGGTAGGGACAGCTATAAGACACGATTCTATGGTGTTTTCAGTACTGAGGAGAGGTTGAGGCAAAAGGAGGTTAAAATAAAAGCCTTTGCTATCTGCAATCATATATTTCCCTGCCATGCATTATTATCTTCTGATTTCAAGAGCATATCCGAACAGAGCATACAATGGTAAAGGATAAGAACAGCTTCATGTCAGTGGATCAGTCGGCTTTTCCTTCTAGTTTCACTGAGTCAAGAGCACTTGGAATGGACCGTCAAAGCGTGGTTCAAGTCCTTTGTGAGTTGGAATAGAATCAAAGACTTGTTTATGCACCCTGCCTAATCTTTGGTGTAGGGCCTGAACATAGGCAGTTATACTTCCATGCTGCATCTGGAGGGTTTGAGGAAAACAGAGGTCTGTCTTTGGTGCACATCCAAACAGGATCTCAAAAGGAGATAGGCCATGTCTGGAATTGGGGGTGAATCTCGTAGAAAAGAGTGCTAGGGGAAGGCATTCAGTCCAGGGCTTCCCTGTGTCTTGCATGGCTTTTGAAATCTTGTTCCTTAAGGTGCCATTTGCCCTTTCTACTTTCCCACTACTCAGGGGGTGATAGGGGGTGTGGAAGGCCTGACTGATCCCTAAGGCTTTCATAATTTCTTGCATTATTTCCCCAGTGAAATGGCTACCTCTGTCACTTTCAATCACTTCAGGTAATCCATATCTACATACCAGTTCCTTCAAAAGCTTACTTTCTGTGACCTTCGTTGTGGCTTTCGACACTGGGTAGGCCTCAGGCCAAACTGAAAAGAGATCAGTGCACACCAACACATATTCATACACTCCTACCTTAGGCAGTTAAATATAGTCTATCTGCAGTCTTTAAAACAGGTAAAGTGGCCTTGGTGTGTGCTTACTTGGTGCTTTGATAGCCTGTCCTGGATTGTTTCTAGCACAAGTCATGCAAGCTTGGGTGTGTTTAGCTGCTACAACAGTAAATCCGGGTGCTAACAAATGTTTACTATGCTGTTCATGTGCATCTTGGATAGATGTGTAGGTCCATGGGCAATCTGGGCCATCATGGGATACAACACTTGTGGCAAACACTGTCTTTTACCTTTCCTCCACATTCTGTCAACATCAGGTTTTGCATCTTGTATCCTCCAGAGGTCATGTTCTTCCTTGCTTGCCTGTCTTTGTAAGCTCAACAGTATATTGTAGTCAATGGCGTCATCTGTAAGAACAAGGAAGGTATTACCTGTAGAGGGATGAATTTGAATTGCTGCTTGCTTTGCAGCTTTGTGGTTTCCTCTTGAGATTTCATCTGTGATCTTCACGTGAGCTGCCACCTTGATGATGCCTGCTTGAGTGGATAGCAGGATAGCGTCCATAAGTGCACTCACTGCTTCAGAGTTCTTGAATGGAGTTCCTGCTGAGGTGAGAAAATCACGAGCCCGCCACATAGGGACAAAATCATGTACTATACCAAAAGCATTAGCTTTCTTACCAGAAGCCATTTTATATGCTTCAGCGAGAGCCTTCAGCTCTGCCTCCTGTGCAGAGCAGTGAGGAGCAAGTGGTTCAGCTTTTATTACCTCATGTGCAAAGACTACAGCATATCCAGTGTAGAAAAAACCCTTCTCATCAGCATATCTGGA
Source organism: Pelobates cultripes (assembly GCA_933207985.1). Taxonomy (NCBI): domain Eukaryota; kingdom Metazoa; phylum Chordata; class Amphibia; order Anura; family Pelobatidae; genus Pelobates; species Pelobates cultripes. Next base: position 238,421,260 of record OW240913.1, read on the forward strand.
ACCATCTACAAAATCTCAAAATCTGCATTAGATAATGGAGAATCAATTACATGCAAAAAAACTGCTGTTTCTTGTGCCATTAGTGCTGCACAATCATGGGGTACCTGGGTACCTGGCTAACTCATCTGGTGAAAGTGAATTTACAAAAAGATCAGAAGTACAAGTACCATTCCCACTACCCCCCACTCCCCTTTTTTAAATTCAGGGGAAGTAATGTAGATGGATTTAACACCATACACCTTTTAAGAGTAACATTAGGTGGCATAAGCAAGGCACATTGCATTCTGAGATGCCTTGCAGTATGTATGTGTGACAGACCCATCCGTATGGACTAAAAGTGCTGTGTTCGTCTGTTTTGCCGTTTGCATGAATTTCCCCATTCGTATACCTAGTTTAAGGGAATGTAGTTTTTTTGTCGAACGGAACTACCGAACGGCCGGCCACCCAGAAGAGAAGTGTGCTGCTGGTTAACCAATTGATCCCAATTAGAACGTTGCGGTTAACCACAGACAATTCTCAATTAAAACCGAATACCGGGTGGTCGTCGTTCAGATGTCGACCACGAGGTGGCGGCCATTTTGACTATGCGAAAGCCCAGCGGTGTTCGACGATTATTTCATGGAACTCAAAATGGACACTTTTTCAACCGAACACCGCTGAAGCCGTTGACCTCCCCTTCTCAATCGACAAAAGCATACGAATACCGGCCATTCGGGAGATTTAACAACACGAATGGACTTAACCCAGATAGCCTTCCCATGGAGTCAATCGCATACCGAAGAGCTGTAATAGACTTTGACTCCATGGCGATTGAACTATGCGTATGGGATCTGAGCACTCAGATCCAGGCTATCTGGGGATGTGTTATACGAATGCAATACGTTCGGCAGTTATAAAGTTATGGATTTTAATGTGTTTTGTAACTGAGTTAAAATGGCGATGTGCCTCTGCTCAGGGAGATAATTGAATTACTTCCCAATTATCTCCCGAGCAGAGGGGAGGGAACTGTGATGCATGCTGGGAATATTGTGGGGATGTATGTCCAAAATGTCCCCATGTCCTTCTGTTATTTCAGTCTCCCATTTGGTACCCTAGGGGAGTGTCCATCAAGTGGGAGACCTGCATAAATACGGGCAGGTAGCCCACAGTAAACTCAGTTCGTGTTTTACCCTCAAAACGGAGCTTGGTCTCGTTATGGGGGGGGATTTTATTTCCGGCGACTAGAGACTGTTTATTAGGATTATTTGCCGCTTGGAAACTATTGCCGTTCGGCTGCTGTTGGCGATTCGTGTATTTGGAGCTCATGAAGGGAAGGAGCCGTACAGGTGCCGTTTGGGAGTTTAGAGTGTTCCCTAGCTGGCGGTTCGCATGGTTATACTGCATACGCTACCAGACCACATTATTGCGAACGGGGAGCATTCACTAAACGGCGGTTTGTGCATTTACTACTGGAGGTACCGTGTTTTGGTTGAACTTGTGACAGTATGCTGTTGATGTCATGCAGTGTGTATATGGTGACTGGATTATCTAAAACAATATCAGTGGCTTTGTCCAGGAGGGCAGTAACAGCCGCCACTGCTCTAACACATGAGGGGGCACCCCTGGGAACAGGGTCCAATCTGTTATTGTTCTTTGTTTACCACCATGGTCCTGTGTAAGGACAGATGTAGCATAACCTGATTGCTCAGTACAGAACAGATTAAAATTAGGTCTGTAATCTGGGAGACCCAGTGCCGGAGCTGACGTTACCAGTAACTTAAGGGTATAGAAGGCATTTTCGGCCGCATGGGTTAATTTCAATGGTTTGTTTTCGTTGGTAAGACAATCATACAGTGGTTGAATGTAGATTGCTACAGAACGTAGCCAAGGACGGCAGTAAGAAATTAAAATTGTATGCAGCAGGGCTAGGCTGCGGGGGGGGGGGGTTAATATTTTGAACTGCAGTCTTTCTACTTTCCGTGAGATGTTTTATGCCCTGGGAAATGCAATGTCCTAGGAAAATAACTTTCTCTACACACTCTTGCAGTTTTGTTTTTGTCGCTTTGCAGCCTGCTTTTGCCAAGAATTTCAGCAAGGAAAGATTCCATAATATCGCAACATAGGAGTAGGTCATCGATATACTGCAATAAAATTAGGTTATTTGGCCTTTTCCACTCTTCACGAATCTGGGCCATAGCCATGCAGTACATAGTGGGTGAGTTTTGTGTGCCCTGTGGCAATACTGTCCAAATGTACTGCTTGTGTTTATGTGTCAATGCTAATAAAAACTGACTGTCGTGATCCAGGGGGACACTGAAAAATGCATTTGCCAAGTCAATAACAGTAAATACCTTAGAGGAAGGTGGTATTTGTGCCAACAAGGTGTGTGGGTTGGGAACATAAGGGGCAATGAGTATAGTTACAGCATTAATTGCCCTCAAATCATGTACCATACTACCCTTTCTCTTGCTTTTCTTAATTGGGTACAATGGTGTGTTACAAGGGGAGGTGGTCTGGACAATTACCTCTGCCTGCAGAAACTCTTGCACAGATTGGGAAATAGCATCTTCCTGTGCTGGGCTTAGGAGGTATTGTTTTTGATAGGGAGGTTTGGCTCCGGGCAGGAGATTCACTTTGACTGCATGCACAGAGAGTCTGACTGTATCTGTCTTCCCTGTAGCCCATAAGGAATCAGGGACTGAGGACAAGTCTGGCACATGCTTGATCATAGTGAGAGCTGCCAGAACATTTGAAACAGATCTCATTTGTTTGTCCTCCAAAGGCACATACAATGCAGTCTGGTGAAGAATGTTTCTACAGATTCATCTTTCCCTTGTAGTATATCTCCTAATTTATGGGCTAGTTCCTCTGTTTTTACTTTAGCCCATTCTCTCATTGCAGTGACATAGCATGCTCCAGATGCAGACTTGGTTCTAAACCATTCATCTGTTTGCATGTTGCTTCTTCTGAGGCTACCCTCATGTGCATCAGTATATTTAGCAATTATTCTAGCCCAAATGGGGCCAGCTTTAAGTGTGACAATCTGTTTTAAATCCATCCAAGTACACTGGTAAGTAGCTTGAATTGTGGATAGAGACTGTACTAGAGCAAAGAGGGCCTTTTCAATATCTGCCAGCTGCTGTATTATTGCCCGTTGTTCACTGGGTGTCCAGGGCATATGTTCTTCCCAGTATTGGATACCTAAGCTCGGCTGTCTGTTCTCATGGTATACGCTCTCAACTTTGGGTATCATGGGAGTAATAAATTGCGGAGCTAATGGCCCCACTGGGGTGTCTATGGGGGCAACTAGTGGTTCAGAGAAGGAGGGTAGTCTAGACTTAAGGGAACCACTAGTTGCCCCCATAGACACCCCAGTGGGGCCATTAGCTCCGCAATTTATTACTCCCATGATACCCAAAGTCGAGAGCGTATACCATGAGAACAGACATCTCTTACTGGAGCTACTGGGGAACCATATGAAGTCCCACTGAGTAATATTACTGGAAAGAGAGGTTTTGATCTCCGTAAAAGGGAAATTCGCCTGGCCTTTAGGGACCAAAGGAGTTCCCTGCATTAATCTGGTAAAGGGGTGGGTTTACAAGATTTTTCCCAGGATCTTGCCTACTCTGGGACCCTAGAGGTCCAAAACATTGATAATATGGTACACCTTTCCTGGTGGTTTCTCTACAACCACATTTAGTTAATTCAACAGCAGTATCATGCCATTTTTGTGCGACTTCTACTAAGTCATTATCTTCTAACCAACCTTTGTAATTTGCCATAAATTCACTCCATATATGTGGGTCTAGAGTGTCCTGAGGGCATGCCAGCTTTCTTAAGTAACCTCTTAACATTCTTAATGGCTCCTTGTCCTTTGTGATGCTTGACAATAGTCAAAGCCATAAATCTCCCTTGAGTGCTTTCAGAGCAACCCATCTTAAAACTTGTAAGGGTTAATTATTTCCTTACACAAGACAAACTGTACAAAAACAGTGTATAAAACACTTAGGACCTTCTGCAGTGGACTTTTCACAGTCTTGTCTTTGTTATTCTAAACACAGATCAGGAGATTAGCCCGTGGAAGATTCTAACTCAAATTATAAAACAAATGACAAGGCAAACGATAAAAATAACTTACAACCCACAGTTATATTCCACTATCTCAAGATTCCTATCACAAGACATAACACAACTTCCACATGAATATAACCATAATACCACAAAAAAACAAGTTCTTTAAATCAGACATTTTTAATCTTTAACCAGACAGACCAGTAGGACGTGGATCTGAGAGCGAAATTGAAAAATTCCTTATTTGAAATTAAACATGTTAAAGGAGATTTGTTTTTGACTATAATACAGAACTCACACAGGCTCATGTAACAGCACACTTTACTCAAAGCAGAAATAACATTACTTTAAACTAAGTAGAAAATCATGTGTCTTGATTGAAAATGAACAACAAGTAACAGGAAATTTGTTTTTGACTGGAAATAGAGAACTCACACAGGCTCATGTAACTGCTCACTTTTCTCTAAGCAGAAATAACATTACACAAAAGTAGGCAGAGAATCAAGTTCCTTGATTGAAACTAAACATACAACTTAAAGGAAATTTGTTTTTGACTGGAAACAGAGAACTCACTTTGTTATGCAGAGGGCGGGTAGGAATGTACAGGAGGGGCAACAATAACTGGAGTCCTTTCAGACTCCTCTTTTCCAGCAAACACAGCATTTTCGTTGGGGTGGCCTTTTACAGGGTGTGGGGGGGATTCGGTAAGGGAAATGTTTGCTGAAAAGTCGTTGGACATCTTCTGATTCCAAAGGAGGGTTAGGATTTTGGGTCTGGGCAAATATAATTTGAAACAAAATTTGGACCATAAACTCTAGAAATGGGCATGGTCTTCCTTTTTATAAAGCACATAGGCATTGAAAATTGCAATCTGGGTTATGTAGATTGCAATTTTCTTGTACCAGGTCCAGTTCACCAGATAGAGCTGTATGCACTGATCAGCCAAGTCTACTCCCTTCATAAACTTGCTGTAGTCTACAATGTACTTCGGCTTCTCCAGCTGCTCAGTTCCACCTCTCACAGACACTGGCACTGAAGTTTCGCCGTGCATTGTAGACAACATTGTACACATCTTTCCTATCAGTGAAGCGAAGGGCAAGCAACTCATCCTGGCGGAGCGCTGAAAGGGAGCCTCTACCTCCTCTTGCCAGGGTTTGGGGGAAACCTCTATGTTCTTACGCACTGTGCCACAGGCTACGGTATCAAAGCAAAATAGAGTTTTAAATAACTCTATGCTTATGTAATAGTTGTCAACCCATAGCCTGTATCACTTATTTAACAAGGGAAAAATGAGGTCCCATACTATTCATCTGTAGGAAACGGTTACTGATTGCACAAGGTTTGAAGTCCTGTTCATTTGATTAGATTACTTGCAATTGATTGCTGTTTAACGCCTTAAGGACACATGACATGTGTGACATGTCATGATTCCCTTTTATTCCAGAAGTTTGGTCCTTAAGGGGTTAAATTAGCTATTGTTTGCAAATAAGCAGAGGCCTAGTGGGTGGTGATTTTAGGAGTTATATAAGGGCTGTTGTCATTAGGTTGGCTAATATAGCTTGGCTAATATAGCTTGGTTGCTACTTCTAAGTGCTGTTTCTAAGTGTGTAGTTGGAGATATTCTAGAGAGTTTTTCATAAGCTTCAACTGTCTAAGAGTTGTGCTAAGAGCTTTCTTTTCTACTGTTACAGGTAAGATTCATCTGTAGGAAAAGGTTACTGATTGCACAAGGTTTGAATTCCTGTTGGTAATTATAAGGCATTTGATTAAATTACTTGCTATTGATTGCTGTTTAAATTAGCTATTGTTTGCAAATAAGCAGAGGCCTTCCCAGGTGTTAAACATTCTTGATTTTAGGAGTTATATAAGGGCTGTTGTCATTAGCTTGGCTAATATAGCTTGGTTGCTACTTCTAAGTGCTGTTTCGAAGTGTTTAGTTGGAGATATTCTGGAGAGCGCTGTTTCTAAGTGTGTATTTGGAGATATTCTGGAGATAAACTGGAGTAATCTGAGGTATTCAGGAGGATAAATACAAAGTTAAGATTTGTTTGATTTAAATTATTCTCCTCATTGGAATGGCAGACTTAGTTCAGTGTAATAGTTGCTATGCATTTGTTTCACGTTCCACTTTTTGGAGGTTTGGTTGCTGTCTAATCTTGCGGCAGGAGATTGTATTTTTGAAGTCTGAGATTTGTAAATTATCTGGTGAACAAACTCAGACTGGAACTGCTGCAAAGCCACTGCCGCAGAGACATACTAGGAATGGCAAATGGATTACTGTAGGATCTGATAGACTTAGAGTTGTGAATAAAAGGCATTTTGCATGTAGCTGAGATGCAATATTACCCAGGTTATCTCCGCTTATAATCCAAGTGAGACTCAGGAAAAAGTAAATAGTAAATCCAAAGGCAGGGTTTCCAGCAGGTAAAATACAGCAATATCCCAACAGCAATCCCAATAACTGGACGACACACAGTTTCAGGAGCATAACTGACAAGCCTTTAATCACAGTCTCCTTATAAAGCATGCTCCCATGCAAGGGAGGGATTTACAGTAATTATTACAGTAGCCAATCCTGTCCTGGGAACCTCCCACACATCCCCTCCCCTCAGCCAGCATCATAATCCCCTTATCCAGCACACCAATTCCCCCCGTTTCTGGATGTACCCCTAAACGTAGGGGTACCCCTTTAAATCCTACACCCCCTGATAGCCCTGATCTGGGTGAACAACATATACAAAAATCACCCAGATCGGACCAGGTGTTCGGGAAAAGTATGGAGGGAATAAAATGACCGACCGCACGAACAGAGATAGCCGAATTCGGTTCCATGTGAATGGGCCTTGCGGTCGGTCCTGGCATAAGGGAATAAAATACACGAAAGCCTCTAGCTATAGAGGCTAGGGAGGGTTCACCTGAATCCCCTCGTTCGGTATTCTCTATTTACCGAACGAGGGGCCGTTCGGTAGTTTGGAACCGAACGGACCAGGGCTGTGGAGGTCTCAGCGGTGTTCGCCTACTCGAGTGTCCGATTTTAGTTCCAGACACTCGACGGCAAAATACCGCTGTTCGGGAGTTTTAAAATGGCCGCCACCACATGTTCGTTTGTCGAATGGCGGCCACCCCCGAGAACAAAGGACGGCTACTTACTGTTCAATTACCCGTTCGCAACAATGTTGCAACGGGTAATTGAGGACACACTTCACACAGGGGAGGTCTGGTTGTTCGGTAGTTTCATTCGAATAAACTAAGGGAATGAAACTACCGAACAATCAGAGGAATACAATTCTTTTTAAATACACAGAAATTACAGCAGATACACGTATGCAGCTTTATACAGTATTTCTTGTAGGGTCGCCTGGTGCCATCTGCTACATTGCACAGTCTGTTGCTCTTCATAATTCATTTTCTGCACTTTCAGAGTGTAATGGTGTTGTGGAGAGAGGCACTGAGGCTAGTGGTGTTGTGGAGAGAGGCACTGAGGCTAGTGGTATTGTGGAGAGAGGCACTGAGACTAGTGGTGTTGTGGAGACCGGCTTGGAGACTATGGTGAGGCCTAATAGAAAGCAGTTGTTGTTGGGGGATTCCATTATAAGAGGTGTGGAGATGGACAATGGTGGTCTTGTGAGGTGTCTTCCCGGAGCTACTGCTCACAGAGACAGGAGACGTATCTGTAATATTGTTAAGAAAGCAAAGCAGGAAGGGGAATTGGATGTACTTGCCCATCTAGGGACAAATGACTTGGCTTGCAATGAGGTTTCAGAGGTTAAGGAAGTTTTTCGTGTTTTTGCCAATGATATACGGCAGGTTGCTTCCACACTGTCATTCTCTGAAGTTCTGCCTGTGCATAACACTCAGAATGACAGGCGGATGCGTATTAGGGACTTTAATTTGTGGCTTGGTGAATGGTGTCGGGAGCAAGGATTTGGCTTTATTTCTCATGGTAGCTCTTTTTGGAATGGAGATACGCTGTACAAAAAAGATGCTTTGCATCTTTCTCAAAAGTGAACAAATGTTCTCAGTGAGCAGTTCAGAGGTTTAGCTAGGATGTATTTAAACTAGGAGGGGCAAAACGGTGATAAAACATCAATCCAATTGTCCCCCAAAACAAGGATAGAAGGTGCCTGTAGCAAGTGTGTTAAAAAATTATAAGCTTAGAGTCATGTCTACAAATGCTCGCAGTTTAGGGAATAATGGCAACTGATAGTGTAGATTTAGTCGCTGTTACTGAGACATGGTATAATGAGAAAAATGACTGGGACATAGCAATACGAGGGTACTCTTTATATAGGAAAGATAGGGAAGGCAAGAAAAGGGGAGGGGTGGCCTTGTATGTGAAGGATAGCATAAAATCGAGCCTAATAAAAGTTAGTGAGGCAAACATAGAGTCCGTTTGGGTTACGTTAGAATTTGGTAATCACACAGTAACTCGTGTAGGTGTGATTTATAGGCCCCCAGGACAAATTGAAGAGTTAGATAATCTACTAGTTGAGGAAATAGCTAAAATGACAATGAAGGGGGAAGTTATCATCATGGGTGACTTTAATCTTCCTGATGTAAATTGGAAAGCAAAATTAGCTACTTGTGCCAGGAGCACACATATTCTAAACTCCCTACTGGGATTGTCTCCAAAACAAGCTGCTGAGGAACCAACTCGTAAAGAGGCCATACTAGATTTAGTGTTAACAAATGGAGATTTGGTATCAGATATTACTGTAGGTAAAAGTTTAGGATCCAGTGATCATCAGTCAGTGTGGTTTAATATAAGAACAGTGACTGAGTCACACCACATAAAAACAAAAGTTTTAGACTTTAGAAAAACAGACTTTTCTAAAATTAGAATATGGGTAGAGGAGTCATTATCAGACTGGAGCAATTTAAATGGAGTCCAAGAGAAATGGGATTATTTAAAAGTTGCACTATTGAAGGCAACAGAAAATTGCATTAGGCTTGTCAGTAAAAGTAAAAAATTCAAGAAACCACAGTGGTA
>OW240913.1:238436344-238450109 GCA_933207985.1 Pelobates cultripes
AAAATCAATGCCGTGTACACGACCACTGATAGGAGACGCGGAAGGTATTAAACTGATCAGAACAATACTAAACACACCACTCCTATCTGGTGGCACATTAGCTTGACCGCGCAGTGCCCCAAATTTGAATTAAGAGGACCGACCAAGCATCTTCTTCCATCTCCCTGTTACAGAAATCACTGCCATATCCATACAAATTGCACAGAATGTCCAGGATAGTTTTCCAGGGACAAATGTTGTCGCCTGTTGAACGAGGTGACCTTGCTCGGGTCCCAGGTGTACGGTTCCTAAAATGGTTGCCATATACACGTCCACTGATAGGAGACGCGGAAGGTATTAAACTGATCAGAACAATACTAAACACACCACAAATAAGGTTTCTCTCCTGTATGGCTCCTCAAATGATGCTTAAGATTAGAAGCGGCTGAAAAGCATTTCTCACACTCCGAACAAAAATATATATTTTTAACATTCTCTCCACTTTGAACGAAATGACGTTTGGGAAGAGATTAACATAATTAAACACAGGCAGTAAAAATACAGTTTTTAGCCATACCCTGTAACTTTAAAACTACACATCCCATCTTCATAATTACATATTTGGAATCAGCACACTTAAAACATAAACATAACCAAAAATCAGCCAAATCCATCCAGGGGTTAAAAAGTTAGCTGGAGGTCCCTTTATGACCGACCGCAAGCACATTTTCCTGCCCAAAACAGTTCCATAGATTTGGGCTGTGAGGTCGGTCTATTTCAGGCTGAAAAAACGACTAAGTCCCATCGCGAATGGGACTTAGTCTCTGCAGCTGAAATAAGGCTGAAAAAAACGGCTGAAAAAAAGACTAAGTCCCATCGCCGAATGGGACTTAGTCTCTACAGCTGAAATAATTTCCCATTTACTGAACCAAGTGGGAAATAGCAAGGCAGGCACAAAGGGTTTGCACCAGGTCTGGGGACACAGGGGACACCGTCTTAAAGGGGCCGTGTCCCCAACAAGTCTGGGGACACGGCCTTAAAGGGGCAGTGTCCCAATCTTCCTGATGTCCCAAAAAAGGTGTTTAAAGGGCCAGCACCAGTCACATAAAGAGTCCATAAGCCCCAATATGCCCACCGACAGTCTTAAAGGGCCATACACACCAAATAAAAGTGCATACATTTTCACAATCTCCCAGGGGCCATAGTCATGTGGGAGGAGGCTGGCAAGTAGGCTTCTCCACAACCCAGGGAAGCAGGGCAATTTGCCATTTAAAGGGCCCGTTACAAATAGCAGTTTGTAACAAGGTGTCAATCCATATCTGCCAAGTGACCCGATGTAGGGGGAACAGTCCCTATTCTGCTCTGTGTCAGTGTGTATCAGGGATCCTTAGGACAGGTGTCAATCCATATCTGCCAAGTGACCCTATGTAGGGGGACCAGTCTCTATTCTGCTCTGTGTCCGTGTGCATCAGGGGCTCTGAGGACAGGTGTCAATCCATATGTCAAGGTGTCAATATGTCATATGTCAGGTGTCAATCCATATTGATTGTGATTTAGGAATGTTAGGTGATTTCTGCCCTTTATGGATTAAAACCAGACTCTGTATCAACTGTGTAATTTTCCATGGGAGTTTTGCCATGGATCCCCCTCCGGCATGCCACAGTCCAGGTGTTAGTCCCCTTGAAACAACTTTTCCATCCCTATTGTGGCCAGAAAGAGTCCCTGTGTGTTTTAAAATTCGCCTCCCCATTGAAGTCAATGGCGTTTCGGGCGGTTCGCCGGTTCGCGAACATTTGCGGAAGTTCGCGTTCGCCGTTCGCGAACCGAAAATTTCGGGTTCGCGACATCACTAATGGGGAACAGTGCAACAAACAAAGGGAATCATAAAAAATATGGACAATAGTCATATTTGTGCACAACTTCCAGTTTTGTCACAGGGCACAAATAGTGTTTTCAAATGCCATATATCTCCTACCTTCTGTTTGTCAGAAGGTAGGAGGCGGGCAAGCAGCCCCCTCCAAGAACACGTGGCGAGGTCTGTTCTGCCACAATAAAAAATATATATAACTAAATATACACAATTAAAGCTACTATTTACATTATATACATTATATACAAGTGTAACTGACCTAGATATATAAAGATAAAATATATCTATTCAGAGATGAATGGTGTATTTGAAAACCCCTCATTCAGCCCTAGGGGTGATAGAGTCTTAAGTTTGTATATCCAAAAACTCTCTCTTTGTAGCAGAAGATTAAATATTAGGGAATGTCCTGATATATTAAGAGCCAGATCCAATAAAGCTCATTTAGTATATATCAGTCACAGTACCTATATATAACCTATTTGGTTAGTTATATACTTTTATGTACATAGGAGCATATTTTATTTTAATTTATTTATTATTCCATTCAGACTACTATTTTGACCCGATAGAGACTCATTTGAATTGACATCCACTCACCTGCAACTAGGTATCTTTGTATATTTATTTTTATTTAACATCTGTTAGGCTACTGAATACTCCAGGTGATACAGTGGGCGATATATGGGAAAACAAGGGGCTCATTTTAATTTTTACTATATATATAAATATATATATATATATATATATATATATATATATATATATATATATACATATATATACACAGCACAAAAATAAAGGAACACTTAAACAACACAATGTAACTCCAAGTCAATCACACTTCTGTGAAATCAAACTGTCCACTTAGGAAGCAACACTGAGTGACAATCAATTTCACATGCTGTTGTGCAAATGGGATAGACAACAGGTGGAAATTACAGGCAATTAGCATGACAATAAAGGAGTGGTTCTGCAGCTGGTGACCACAGACCACTTCTCAGTTCCTATGCTTCCTGACTGATGTTTTGGTCACTTTTGAATGCTGGCGTTGCTTTCACTCTAGTGGTAGCATGAGATGGAGTCTACAGCCCACACAAGTGGCTCAGGTAGTGCAGCTCATCCAGGATGGCACATCAATGCGAGCTGTGGCAAGAAGGTTTGCTGTGTCTGTCAGAGTAGTGTCCAGAGCATGGAGGCGCTACCAGGAGACAGTACATAAGGATATGTGGAGGAGGCCGTATGAGGGCAACAACCCAGCCGCAGGACCGCTACCTCCGCCTTTGTGCAAGGAGGAACAAGAGGAGCACTGCCAGAGCCCTGCATAATGACTTCCAGCAGGCCACAAATGTGCATGTGTCTGCTCAAACGGTCAGAAACAGACTCCATGATGTTGGTATGAGGGCCCGACGTCCACAGGTGGGGGTTGTGCTTACAGCCCAACACCGTGCAGGACGTTTGGCAAATTTGCCACTGGTGCCCTGTTCTCTTCACAGATGAAAGCAGGTTCGCACTGAGCACATGTGACAGACATGACAGAGTCTGGAGACGCCGTGGAGAACGTTCTGCAGCCTGCAACATCCTCCAGCATGACTGGTTTGGCAGTGGGTCAGTAATGGTGTGGGGTGGCATTTCTTTGGGGGGCCGCACAGCCCTCCATGTGCTCGCCAGAGGTAGCCTGACTGCCATTAGGTACCGAGATGAGACCCTCAGACCCCTTGTGAGACCATATGCTGGTGCGGTTGGCCCTGGGTTCCTCCTAATGCAAGACAATGCTAGACCTCATGTGGCTGGAGTGTGTCAGCAGTTCCTGCAAGACGAAGGCATTGATGCTATGGCCTGGCCCACCCATTCCCCAGACCTGAATCGAATTGAGCACATCTGGGACATCATGTCTCGCTCCATCCACCACAGACTGTCCAGGAGTTGGCAGATGCTTTAGTCCAGGTCTGCAAGCATGGACAGGCATTGTAGGGAGGTCATACAGGCACGTGGAGGACACACACACTACTGACCCTTATTTTGACTTGTTTTAAGGACATTACATCAAAGTTGGATCAGCCTGTAGTGTGTTTTTCCACTTTAATTTTGAGTGACTCCAAATCCAGACCTCCATGAGTTGAAAAATTTGATTTCCATTTTTTAATTTTTGTTTGATTTTGTTGTCAGCACATTCAACTATGTAAAGAACAAAGTATTTCAGAAGAATATTTAATTAATTCAGATCTAGGATGTGTAATTTTTGTGTTCCCTTTATTTTTTTGAGCAGTGTATGTATGTATGTGTGTCGTGACCACCTGTATTGTTTGTTTGTCTGTTTTTTCCCTTTTTGTTTCTTTCTTTTTATCTTTATTAAGCTTCTCGTTAAGGAACTTCTTAGGTTACTTACCCCTCTATGTACAAATGTTGGCTTTGAGGGTAAGATAGATTTTAATGTTGTGTCTTCCAATAAAATGGGCCAGTATTTATTTATAATGCCTCTAATTACATATAAAAAAGTATATCATTTTTCATATTGTTTTCTTTTTTATATTTTAATAATTCATTCCTTTCTATATTTTCTTCTTTCAAATGTTTTTATTATTAACAATTATTCAATAACCATAATGACAATAACACTGTATGAATTACAACTTTAACTAAAAAAAAAATGTAAAAAAGATCTCAGATCTCCTTTGTCTTGTTTTGTTTTTTGTTTAAAAAAAAAAAGATAATATTGGGTAGTTTACTGTGTTGTGACTGGTCAAGTGAGGTAAGTGTTAAAGTGAATATCTTTTTCTTATGTCCTGCTCCCAGTATCCCTATTCATACTTTAGGGTTTCCAGAGTGTATGAGGGTGCTCTGAAGGCCAATTTGCAGCTTTTTATCTCTTATATGTTGTTTATCACCTCAGTCATAGAAGGAATAGTATCAGATTTCCAGTATCGAGGAATGACTGAGGTTGCTGAGATCAGGATATGGAGTAATATAATTTCTGTAGCTTTGGGTAAATCATCCGGGAGTTTTTTCAAGAGACACATTGTGGGTGACAAAGTTGGAATTAAAGTGGTAAGGATTCCAATTAATGTATGTATATCTTTCCAGTATTGTGTGAGTTTTGGACATGACCAAAAGATGTGATGCAGTGTGCCTACCTGTCCACATTCCCTCCAGCATTTGTTCATATTTAATAGTTTGAAATTGAAAAGTCTGGAGGGAGTTAAGTACCACCGGTATATGAGTTTATAGTGTGACTCTAAAAGGGTAGTTGACGGTGTGACTCCTCGCAGAGCTAACATAATCTCATGCCATTCCTCAACTGTGAAGGTTTTGTTCAACTCGCTCTCCCATTTTGTCATGTAGTCTAATTTTGGACCAAGTGTCCCGGCAAAATAAGCGTAGCACATCAAGATGGTTCGTGTCTGTGACAGACCCATCTGTCTGGATTATAACTGCGTTGTTCGTCTGTTTTGCCGTTTTCATGAATTTCCCCGTTCGTATGCTTTGTTTAAGGGAATGTCGATTTTGTCGAACGGAACTACCGAACGGACGGCCACCCAGAAGAGAAGTGTGCTGCTGGTTAACCTATTGATCCCAATTAGAACGTTGCGGTTAACCACAGACACTTCTCAATTAAAAACCGAATGCCGGGTGGTCGTCGTTCGTATGTCGACCACGAGGCGGCGGCCATTTTGTCCATGCGAACGACCAGCGGTGTTCAACGATTATTTCATGGATCGGAAAACGGACACTTTTTCAGCCGAACACCGCTGAAGCCGTCGACCTCCCCTTCTCAATCGACAAAAGCATGCGAACGACAGCCGTTCGGGAGATTCAACCACACGAATGGACTTAACCCAGATAGCCGTCCCATGGAGTCAATCGCATACCGAAGAACTGAAAGAGACTTTGACTCCATGGCGATTGAACTGTGCGAATGGGATCTGAGCGCTATTCTCCAATAATGTGCCCTCAGATCCAGGCTATCTGGGGATATGCAAGACTGATGTAAAATGTTCAGCAGTTATTAAGTTATGGATTTTTGTGTGTTTTTGTAACTTGTATCTAAAATGGCGATTGCCTCTGCTCGGGGAGATAATTAAATTACTTCCCAATTATTCCCCGAGCAGAGGGGAGGGAACTGTACTGCATGCTGGGAATATTGTGGGGATGTATGTCCAGAATGTCCCCATGTCCCTCTGTGATTTCAGTCTCCCATTTGGTCCCCTAGGGGAGTGTCCACCAAGTGGGAGACCTGCATAAATACCGGGCAGGTAGCCCACAGTAAACCAGTTCGTGTTTTACCCTCAAAGCGGAGCTTGGTCTCGTTATTGGGGGGATTTGGATACCAGCGGCGAGAAACTGCTTACTTGGATTATTTGCCGCTTGGGAGACATTGTCGTTCGGTTATTAATTGCCGTTCGTGGATTTGCGGCTTGCGAAGGGAATTAGCCGTACAGGTACCGTTCGGGAGTTTGGAGTGTTCCCTGGCTGGCGGTTCGCCTGGTTTTAATATACCCGCTACCCGACCACATTATTGCGAACAGGGAATACTCGCTAAACGGCGGTTTGTACATTTCGTTCCTGGAGGTACCGTAACAACTGATGGCAAGCGACGGGATGATCCTCAGCGCCCAAAGAAACCACTACAACCGGGACTAAATGGAATTACAGTATCAAAACCTGAGGAGAGCTACCCTAAAGGATTTATTAGAGCAAAGAGGCGGACAAGCCAGTAACCTCAGGAAGAGGGATATTATTACATTATTGCTGGAAATGGATGGGGTACCAGCGGCAGAGGGAACCGATGGACCCAGCACAGCTGACAGAACCCCCGAGGAGGCAAGCTTCGACCGGGCGGTAAGGATCAGGCTGGCCCATTATGGTCCCAACCCAACTACTGAGACTGTCACCCAGGTCATAGCCGCTGTGGAGGCCAACCTGCTAAGCCAAAGTGGTGCTGCAGCAGCCCCAGTCACAGCAAACCTGGGAGATAGGAAAAAGGTACCCTTTACAGCATTTAAAGCCTTCAATGAGACAGAAGGAGAAATTGATGGGTACCTTGCTGATTTTGAGCGGCAATGTGCCCTGCACAAGGTACCCCTGGAAGACTGGGTTACTATACTGTCCGGCAAGTTATCTGGCCGGGCCAGCGAGGCTTTTCGGGCCATTCCAGATGAGGAGATAGGGGATTATGGGGCCGTCAGGGAAGCTTTACTCTCCCGGTATGCTGTTACACCTGAGGCGTACCGGAGGAGGTTCAGAGACACGGTTAAAACCTCTGGGGACTCATATGTGGAATGGGCATGTAAGGTGCATCGCACAGCCGCCCACTGGATGGCGGGGTGCCAGGCTGTGTCCGGAGAAGAGGTGCTACAGATGTTCCTCTTAGAACATTGTTTTGACAAATTGCCCACAGGGGTCAGAGTGTGGGTAAGGGACCGTAAACCCTCCACTCTGCACGAAGCAGCTCGCCTGGCGGATGAGTATACCGACGCCCGCAAACTGGACAGTCTCATCAGCAAGGCTCCCGCCAGAGTGGAATACAGGCCAGCAACACCAGCCCCCGCCAACCTATACCAGCCTCCCATGACTCGCCCATCAGCACCTCCTCCATCTGCCCCGTACCAACAGCCACCTAGGTTTAATGCACGGGAGTACACGCAACCCATTCGGTGCTACCTGTGCAAACAACTAGGGCACAAACGACCCGAGTGCCCGATGAACAGCGCCAACCAGAACCAGTCCTGGCGGAGACCAGCAGGCGGCAACCCCCGACCTCCCCTCCCGGCCGCTCACTGTGTAGAGGAAGAAGAGTGCTGGGGCATCCTGCATGAGGCAGACCCCGTTCAGACTGCCCACCGGGATAACCGACAGCATCACCGGCAGTGTGTGAAAGTAAACGGGAAGGAGGTCAGTGGTCTACGGGATACCGGGGCAACTATGACATTGCTCCAGAAGCACCTGGTATCCGTAGCCCAACATACAGGGGACACGGTCGCCGTACGAGTAGCTGGAGGTGCCGTGTTCCGTCTGCCCGTTGCCCGGGTACATTTGGATTGGGGAGTGGGCGCTAGACATGTGAATGTGGGGGTCATGAAGGACTTACCAGCGGATGTTCTCCTTGGCAATGACTTGGCGCCCCTTGTTTCCGCCTACGCTCCCATGGGTCCTGCTGAAGTGGACGCTGTCACGACCCGTGCCCAGACCCGTGCCGCCGAGACCGGCCCACCTGCTGTTGAGACCCAGGTAAGACTCTCTACCCCGACTTGTACCTTAGACCAGGCCCCTTTAGGCTGGGATACCCCAGAGATATACGGGAAGGAAACCAGGGAAGACCCGACGCTAGCAAAGTACAGGGCCAGGGCCGATTCTGGGGGAGAAGGAGTAGATGGGGAGCACTACGAGTGGGTGGGGGATAGACTCTACAGGATCCCGAAACCGCCCCAGAAGCCGAATACCCCTCCGCAGAATCGACAGCTAGTGGTGCCCGCAAAATACCGGCAGGAGATTCTGCGGATTGGGCATGATGTGCCATTAGCCGGCCATCTAGGTTCCCGCCGCACAGCTCATAGGATCACGCAAAATTTCTTCTGGCCCAATTTTAACCGAGATGTGCGGGTCTATTGTAGCACGTGTGACACCTGTCAACGGGTAGGTAAGCGGGGGGATCACCCAAAAGCTAGGCTTCAGTCGATGCCTATCATTGGAGAACCCTTTTCCCGCATAGCCGTTGACATTGTGGGTCCACTGGCCAGGGCTAGTCCATCAGGTAAGAAGTATATTCTCACCGTGGTGGACTATGCCACACGTTACCCAGAGGCAGTAGCGCTGTCTAATATAGAGGCAGAGACGGTTGCTGATGCCCTGGTTAAAATCTTCACTAGGGTCGGGTTCCCTCAGGAGATCCTCTCCGATCAGGGAACCCAGTTCACCGCTGTGCTTACCCAGCAGCTGTGGAAGGTGTGCGGTATTAAACCTCTGCTTAGCTCACCTTATCACCCACAGACTAACGGTCTCTGCGAGCGATTTAATGGCACCCTCAAACAGATGTTGAGGACCTTTACTGACACTTGCAGAGACTGGGAGCGATTCCTGCCTCATCTGCTATTTGCATACAGAGAGGTGCCTCAGGAATCTACTGGGTTCTCCCCCTTTGAGTTACTCTATGGGAGAAGGGTCCGTGGACCCCTAGATCTCATTAGAGGACACTGGGAGGGGGAGACAGAGCAAGAAGGGACCCCCATAGTACCATATGTCCTGGAACTCCGGGACCGCATGGAGAAACTGTCCCTGATGGTAAGGGAGAATCTCCAGGCGGCCCAGGGGAGACAGAAACGGTGGTACGATCGGGGTGCCCGACAGCGGATCTTCCAGGTTGGGCAGAAGGTTCTGGTACTCAAGCCTGTGAAGACGAACAAGATACAAGCATCTTGGCAGGGCCCGTATAAAGTGTTAGCTCAGGTATGCGATACTACCTACCTTATAGCCAGCTGTTCAGATGAAAGGATTCAGCGATCCTTCCATGTGAACATGCTGAAGGAGTATCAGGAGAGACCAGAGGATGTTGCGGCAGTATGTGCCCCAGCTACTGACGACCCCGAGAACTTACCGTTACCTGACTTGCTAGAGAGGGACCCCCAGACAGACCTTACTAGTCTTGTACAGCTAGGGGACCGACTAAACCCGGCAGAGAAGGTACAGGCAAGACAATTACTGTGGGAGAAGCAGGCCACGTTCTCCCAAGAACCCGGGTACACTACCCTAGCTGTACACAAGGTCGAGACACCCGGACAGAACCCCCTACGGCAACCCCCATACCGTATCCCTGAAGCAGTCCGAGAAGGAATGCGGAAGGAGATACAGGAAATGACCAGGCTGGGGGTTATCGAACATTCGGACAGTCCTTGGGCCTCGCCTGTAGTTCTGGTGCCTAAGAAAGATGGGACCACCCGGTTCTGTGTGGACTACAGGCGGCTCAACGAGCGGACCACCACTGACGCCTACCCTATGCCCCGGGTAGACGAGTTATTAGACCGTATTGCCAGGGGGCGCTATCTGACCACCATAGACCTGTGCAAAGGCTATTGGCAGATCCCCCTGGCCGAGGATGCTATCCCTAAGTCGGCATTCGTCACCCCATTTGGCCTGTACCAGTTTAAGGTTATGCCATTTGGGATGAAGAATGCTCCGGCTACTTTCCAGCGTATGGTGGATAGGCTCCTCGATGGCTTCCAGGACTTTGCATGTGCATACCTGGATGACATTGCGGTCTACAGTGAGTCCTGGGAAGACCATTTATTACACGTGGGGCTGGTGCTGGACAAGATTCGGGCCGCAGGCCTGACCTTGAAGCCAGACAAGTGCCATCTAGGCATGGCAGAAGTACAGTACTTGGGTCACAGAGTAGGCTGTGGGAGCCAGAGACCGGAGCCAGCCAAGGTAGAGGCTGTAGCTAACTGGCCCACACCTATCACCAAGACCCAAGTGCTAGCTTTCCTGGGGACGGCAGGGTATTACCGACGTTTTGTCCCCGACTACAGTACGGTTGCCAAGCCCCTGACTGACCTGACTAAGAAGAATTTGCCTAAACAGGTCCTGTGGTCTCCAGCTTGTGAAGCCGCGTTTCAGGCACTGAAGCTTGTTAATGCTCCTGTCCTGGCTGCCCCAGTCCCTAACAAACGTTTTCTTGTACATACAGATGCTTCCATGTATGGACTGGGGGCTGTGCTAAGCCAGGTCGGGGAAGATGGAGGAGAGCACCCTGTCGCATACTTAAGCAGAAAGTTACTACCCCGGGAAGTAAGTTATGCGGCAGTGGAGAAAGAGTGTTTAGCCCTGGTCTGGGCACTGAAGAAACTGAGCCCTTATCTGTATGGACAAGAATTTTCCCTTATTACGGACCATAACCCCCTCGTCTGGCTTAACCGGGTCTCAGGAGACAATGGCAGACTGCTGAGGTGGAGTTTGGCACTACAGCCATATAACTTCACCATCAGCTACCGACCCGGTAAGCAGAATGGGAATGCAGATGGGTTATCTCGGCAAACAGACGTCCCTACTCCTCCTCAGTCCGGTCATCCCCAAGTTGACCCGCCAAAGGGTCAAGCCGGGTCTGCCGGAGTGTTCCACAAGGGGGGAGCCGTGTGACAGACCCATCTGTCTGGATTATAACTGCGTTGTTCGTCTGTTTTGCCGTTTCATGAATTTCCCCGTTCGTATGCTTTGTTTAAGGGAATGTCGGTTTTGTCGAACGGAACTACCGAACGGACGGCCACCCAGAAGAGAAGTGTGCTGCTGGTTAACCTATTGATCCCAATTAGAACGTTGCGGTTAACCACAGACACTTCTCAATTAAAAACCGAATGCCGGGTGGTCGTCGTTCGTATGTCGACCACGAGGCGGCGGCCATTTTGTCCATGCGAACGACCAGCGGTGTTCAACGATTATTTCATGGATCGGAAAACGGACACTTTTTCAGCCGAACACCGCTGAAGCCGTCGACCTCCCCTTCTCAATCGACAAAAGCATGCGAACGACAGCCGTTCGGGAGATTCAACCACACGAATGGACTTAAACCAGATAGCCGTCCCATGGAGTCAATCGCATACCGAAGAACTGAAAGAGACTTTGACTCCATGGCGATTGAACTGTGCGAATGGGATCTGAGCGCTATTCTCCAATAATGTGCCCTCAGATCCAGGCTATCTGGGGATATGCAAGACTGATGTAAAATGTTCAGCAGTTATTAAGTTATGGATTTTTGTGTGTTTTTGTAACTTGTATCTAAAATGGCGATTGCCTCTGCTCGGGGAGATAATTAAATTACTTCCCAATTATTCCCCGAGCAGAGGGGAGGGAACTGTACTGCATGCTGGGAATATTGTGGGGATGTATGTCCAGAATGTCCCCATGTCCCTCTGTGATTTCAGTCTCCCATTTGGTCCCCTAGGGGAGTGTCCACCAAGTGGGAGACCTGCATAAATACCGGGCAGGTAGCCCACAGTAAACCAGTTCGTGTTTTACCCTCAAAGCGGAGCTTGGTCTCGTTATTGGGGGGATTTGGATACCAGCGGCGAGAAACTGCTTACTTGGATTATTTGCCGCTTGGGAGACATTGTCGTTCGGTTATTAATTGCCGTTCGTGGATTTGCGGCTTGCGAAGGGAATTAGCCGTACAGGTACCGTTCGGGAGTTTGGAGTGTTCCCTGGCTGGCGGTTCGCCTGGTTTTAATATACCCGCTACCCGACCACATTATTGCGAACAGGGAATACTCGCTAAACGGCGGTTTGTACATTTCGTTCCTGGAGGTACCGTAACAGTGTCCGACCAGTATTTGAATGGTAGGTTTTTTTCCTAATTGAGACATTTCTATTACACGAGCATCCAAATTCTGATCCGACACCTTAAAATGATCACTAATTTTTTTACACCATCTGTCTGTGCATCGGGGCATCAGAGGCGTCCAGACTAAATTTAGTCTGTAGCTGGTCAAAAGGTAAATATTTATTAGACAAAAATAAATCATTGATATGTTTGACAGAATGAGAGAGCAAATATTCCACATCCAGATCAAGCAGTGAGGATTGCAACACCAACAGAGGAGCGGCCCTGGACCAAAAAGCAGGTGGTTTAATTTATTTTATTTTTTTAAATACAGCATCCCAAACCTTAACAGTGGTCTTGGTGGTTGGAGACATGTTCGCTATCTGCGATCAAAGAGAGGAGGGTGACCAAAATACTTCAGTTATCTCATAAGGAAAGACCTTAGTAGCCTTCATCTCCAACCACAGTGGGCGCCCACGTACCAAATTAAATTTAAGAGCATTAGCTACTAAATAATATTGACTCAAATTCGGCAAACCCATATGTTACTTGTTGCCTCCAGGCAAGCTGGAAGTTGGACCACTTAGATGTCCTGGTTTCAGCTCTTGGAGAGTGAGAGCACGGCTCCGATCAGCATACAGTAATATTCCTGGAAATGTAGATATTCCCCACTAGCTATGAGCAGAGCTAGTATACACCTTTCCCTACAACACGAGTCGAGGCTGCGAGTTGAGGGTAAAACGAACTGGTTTAATGGGTACTCATGCACGGCTTTAAATACAAGTTTTCAGGCCAGAGGAACACCCCCTTGGACCTGATGGTACACAGGACAATGCAATGTCACAGCTAATAGGAACAAAGTGCATTTTAAACCCCCCCCCCCTACCCTGGAAATAATTGATCTTAACGGTTACAGTAACTCAATTATCTCCATGTACATGAAATACCCACATTTTATTCGACACAAGAAAACAGAATAAAAATATATAACTTTTACATTATATCACTTAAATGTCACATCCAGCCCATATTCAGACAGCTTGGATCTGAGCGCACAAATTCTACGAATTGCGCTCAGATCTCATGAATGGTATGGAAATAAAGTATGTCTGTATGTCTTTCGTGACTCTTTGCTCGAATGGATGAGGCATACTGTATCCCAGCGGAATTTGTGCAACCTAGTGTCCGAGAATAGTTCCAATGAGTTTGACGATCAAGTCCCGCTGGGCGTTCGATGACAAAAGATGGCCGCCGCCTCTTGTTCGGCATACAAATGGCGACCACCCTGGCGATAAGTATTTATGTTGCGGCTAACCACTGAAACCACAGCTTCCAGGTGGTTAATTGGGGCACATGCCGGGGGCCAAGTGGCCGGCTGTTCAGGAGTAATTTCGGCTCTTTGTTCAGTACCCCGTTCAACCTGTTTTATACAAATGGTGGCCACCCTGATGATAGTCAATTAGACTGCGGTTAACTGCAGAAACCGCAGTTCTGGGTGGTTGATTGGATGCACACTTCTCAGGCAGGGTCGTAGCCCCTTCGTCAGTTTATTCGGTAGTTATAGGTCAGGATTACTGTTTGATCCAGCACGTAGGAAGGAGAGTCATTTTGAC
>OW240913.1:238456261-238499315 GCA_933207985.1 Pelobates cultripes
TGTTTGCTCAGACACCCTATATACACTGGAGTGGTAGAATAATGATATCACTTTAATAGATTGTGGTTAATGCACCAGGGGTAATTTTTTTTTTTTTTTTTTTATGAAGTCTGCGCACCAGAACTTTTTTTTATCTTTGTATAACATTTTGTTACCTAATTACCAGGGTTGTATGTTGGTTGCTGCAATTGTATTAAGAACTGCATGAATTATTGAGTTAAATGCGCCATCTTATATACAGTTGCAAGAAAAAGTATGTGAACCCTTTGGAATTATATGGATTTCTGCACAAATTGGTCATAAAATGTGATCTGATCATCATCTAAGTCACAACAATAGACAATCACAGTCTGCTTAAACTAATAACACACAAAGAATGAAATGTTGCCATGTTTCTATTGAACACACCATGTAAACATTCACAGTGCAGGTGGGAAAAGTATGTGAACCCCTAGACTAATGACATCTCCAAGAGCTAATTGGATTGAGATGTCAGCCAACTGGAGTTCAATCAATGAGATGAGATTGGAGGTGTTGGTTACAGCTGCCCTGCCCTATAAAAACACACACCAGTTCTGAGTTTGCTTTTCACAAGAAGCATTGCCTGATGTGAATGATGCCTCGCACAAAAGAGCTCTCAGAAGACCTATGATTAAGAATTTTTGATTTGCATAAAGCTGGAAAGGGTTATAAAAGTATCTCCAAAAGCCTTGCTATTAATCAGTCCACGGTAAGACAAATTGTCTATAAATGGAGAAAGTTCAGCACTGCTGCTACTCTCCCTAGGAGTGGCTGTCCTGTAAAGATGGCTGCAAGAGCACAGCGCAGACTGCTCAATGAGGTGAAGAAGAATCCTAGAGTGTCAGCCAGTGGCGTACTAAGGGGGGGGGCGGTCCGCCCTGGGTGCCATCAGGTAGGGGGGTGCCACCAGGGCTGGCCAGGCTTGGTGTTCAGTGAGCTGTGTGGTTATTAGTTTAAGCAGACTGAGATTGTCTATTGTTGTGACTTAGATGATGATCAGATCACATTTTATGACCAATTTATGCAGAAATCCATAATATTCCAAAGGGTTCACATACTTTTTCTTGCAACTGTGTATATATCCTACATACACACAAGACACACATGCAAACAAAGACATACATACATACAGACACACACACACAGACACACATACATACAAACAAATACACACACACATACAAAATATTTTAGTCACCCTCCTGTTTCCTACCTTTTAGGTGCAGGAGATTGACTTTCCCTGGGGTCCAGTGGTGGCTCAGGCTGGTGGGAGTCAGAGTTCCCACTCTGACTCCCTGTCCTTCCTCCCACGCGGGCTCTGTGTGATTCCTCCCAGCTGTGATGTCATGCTGACCGGGCCCCCTGAAAATCCATCTCCATCGGGTGGCCCTAACAGCATGGGCCACCCGATGGACCCCTTGAACGGCGGCCCGGCGGTATGCTGCAAAACATGGCGACTGGTACCCAGTCGCAGGGGTCCGCAGGGCGGCCGGGACCCTTGGAGTAACGAGCCCAGTCACAGCTGCGACTCCTATATGTACGCCAGTGGTGTGAGGGGATGCTAATAGTGTGTGTAAGGCTGTGTGTTTAAGGGGGGTGATACTGTGTGTGTGGGGGGTGATCCTGTGTGTGTGGGGGGTGATCCTGTATGTGAGTAAGTGATGGTATGATTAGGTGATGGTGTGAGGGAGGGAAGGGTGTGAGGGAGAGGGGTCTGATGGTGTGAGGGAGAGGGGTCTGATGGTGAGAGGGGGTGATGGTGTGAGGGAGAGGGGGGTGATGGTGTGAGGGAGAGGGGGGGTGATGGTGTGAGGAGGGGTGGAGGGAGGGGGTGATGGTGAAAGGGAGGGGGTGATGGTGAGAGGGAGGGGGTAATATTGAGAGGGGGCGATGGTGAGGGGGTGATGGTGAGAGGGAGAGAGGGTGGTGTGCGAGGGATGGGAGTGATGGTGAGAGGGAGGGGGGCTGATGTGAGAGGAAGGAGGTGATTTGAAGGGGGTGATATTGATAGGGGTGATGGTGAGGGGTGTGATATTGAGAGGGGAATAATGGTGATGGTGAGAGGGAGGGGGGCTGATGTGAGAGGGGGCTGATATTGAGAGGGAGGGGATGGTGAGAGGGAGAGGGGTGATGGTTAGAGGATACTAAATACCTTTATTCCCTGGTGGTCCAGTGGGCTGCCTGGTGGTCCGGTGGGCTCCCTGGTGGTCCGGTGGCCATTACATCCGATCTGCAGCTCTGCAGAGCTGCAGACCATGTATATCGCGAGACCCGTCAGAGCGTTGCCGTGGTAACCCGCGGCAACGCTCTGATTGGCCAGTTCTCGACGAGACACATGGTCTGCAGCTCTACGGAGCTCCAGACCAGTGTCTTTGATGGCTGGACGGGCAGACAGGAGGGGCCTTGCACCCGGCGGAATACTGAGCAAGCCGTCCGGCCCCCTCCTGGTGTCGACCCGACACAGTCTGCCCTTAACCGGTTTAAGCGGCCGCGAAGCCCCAGCCAGAGGGAGGTCTTAGGCAGCTGCCAAAACCACCTAATTAGAGAGCCGCCTCTGAGTCCACCTGTACCCACAAGGCTGCTATAAAATGTCAATGTCGGGGCTTCAGAAGGTGAGTGAGTGAGACTGCATTTCGCTCCACAAGAGCTTGCTGACAATATTGTTTACTGAAGAAAAAAAAAAGAAACATTTAAGTTTGAAAAAGGTCTGTGCTTAATTTTCTGTGTTTTGTTTTGTTGGTAACAGGTAAGCTGCTCAACTATAGTTAGTAGCAAGTGTTAGTGCTCAGAAGAGCAAAGCTTTTAGTTTTTTTGTGAAGAAATATCCCACTCCCCAGTGGTACACAATGGGTTAAAAACACATCTGTCAGTTACATGTCTCCAGCGCCATTGTCTCTCGGTGCTGGCTCAGTCTCTGCCTCTGCACCACCCTTCCGACTTCAGCTGACAGGGGGCACCTAATGTCGAATGCTGCGTTAGCATTAGGAACTCACTCATAAGAAAGCATTGTATAATGCTTTCCTATGGGGTTTTGGGTGACGCTGGATGTCCTGGGTGAGTTGAGGGTAAGATGGATGGTGCTAAATACGGGGATATTCTTGAGCAAAACCTGTACCACTCTGTGCATGATTTGAGGCTAGGACGGAGGTTCACCTTCCAGCAAGGCAATGACCCCAAACACACTGCTAAAGCAGCACTTGAGTGGTTTAAGGGGAAACATGTAAATGTGTTGGAATGGCCTAATCAAAGTCCAGACCTCAATCCAATAGATAATAAATATATATATATATATATATATATATATATATATATATATATATATATATATATATATATATATATATATATATATATACACTACTATGCAAACATTTTAATGAGGTGTTACCAAATGCTGTAAAGTAAGAATCATTTAAAAAAATATAAATGGCTCACTGGAGTTTGCTTGAGTTTGCTATTTAAAGTAGTCTCTTTTAAGTTGGAGTTAAAACAGCAGTTTGTTGGAGAACTGGTGGACTGTGGTTGGTATTGGTTAATACCAAGTGAAAAGGCAGGTTTAATTTTTACTTATTTAAGAAAATAAAAAAATGTAACTAAAACTTTTCCCCATCTTTTTATAGATATTTTTAATCTTTGCTGATTTTATTTATAACTTGTCCCTTATTTGATTTATATTTTTCTCTTTGCTGTTTTTAATTTAAAAACTTTTCCCCCTTTTTCTTATATATATATATATATATATATATATATATATTTATTTATTTGCTGTTTTTGTTTAAAACTTGTCCCTTTTTTATTTATAATTTTCTCCTTGCTGTTTTTTATTTTTTATAAATGTTTTCCCTCTTTTTGTTTATATTCCCCTCCTTGTGGGTGTTGCTGCTGAGCTAATTAGGGGGAGTGCCCCTTAATTTTCACCTGTGTGGGATTTGTATTGTCAATATAAACTTACTACGGACTCGCAGAGCTTTCTCTCTGGAGTTTGCTTGAAAGTAGGCTATTTAAAGTAGGAGTTAAAACAACAGGTTTACCCAAGAGGGTAAATATTGTTTTGCCCACTTGTGTTTTTCATAACTGGGTATGAGTGCTAGAAAGATTTCAAGTTTTACTCAGTGCATATCATACTGCATGTATGCATGCCTACTCAGTGCACATCATACTGCATGTATGCATGCCTGGATTAATCTGTCCAGGGTCCATACCTCTGTGGTGGGTGGGAGTGGCTTTTCTGGAAGCTCAGATTAGAAATCTGGATAGGCAAATTGTAACACTGACAGAGATTGACAATCTTGAGAGGAGTTTGCTGCTCACTGAGCAGAATTTAGTGGGGACAGGTAGTGGAGAGGGAGGAGATAAGACAGATGAGGAACAGGCACGTAGCTGGGTGACAGTGGGGCGAGGAAGCAGGGGGAAGGGTAGAGGAAAGGTTTAGCTATCCTGATCTCATGCAGCCTAACAGATTTGCCCGTTTGAGTGAAGATGTTGGGAGCATCAGCTCAGGAGAAGCTGTACTGCAGGAAGCTGTTCCTTCTAACAGAAGTGGGAACAGCCCTTCTAGTGCAGGTGGGGTTGAGAGGGTAAGGAAGGCTAGACAGGTTGTGGTGGTAGGGGACTCTATTATTAAGAGAGTAGATAGGGTAATCTGCCACTCTGATTGTCTCAACTGGACAGTTTGCTGTCTCCTGGGTGCTCGGTGTAAGGACACGACCAGAGTTGGAGTGATTATAACTGGCCGTTCAGTTGATAAAGAAAGTGAATTCCCATACGAAATAACAGCTTCCCAAGTAGATTCTCCCAGTAAAGCAGACAGGTACCCAAACATCAGCTGAAGTCTAGATGAAGGGTATAACAGAACTGAAGTTTAATGATGCCACACTGGCTTTTATGCAAGTCTCCATGCAAGGGGACCTCCCACAGGAGAAACACTTAAATACTCCCAGTACAAACATATAACCCCTCCTCTCTAAGTGGAGATAATTAAGGCATATAAAGTAATAACTTAATTAACTCCAGGCAGAAAAATAAAAATTTTACCCAAGCTTTGAAACGCACCCTAAAACATAAGATACCCCCTGATAGCCCTGATCTGGGTGACCAACATATCCAAAAATCACCCAGATCAGTTCAGGGGTTTTCGAATTCCATGGAGGTCTTAGGTAACCTGCTCTCCATGAGGCTCCTTCCCAAAACAGTTCCACAAGTTTTGGAGGTTTTGCTGGTTTTGCTGGTCAAGTTCAAAAAGTCTCAAAAAGCGAATAAATCCACAAACGGTTTCCCCTGGCTCCTAGCAGCGATTGTTCCCCTCATTCGAATGAACAAAAGTACCGAACAGCGCTCTCCTAGCTGTTTGGGAAACGAAGAAGCAAGCGTTCGTACGTTGGGACCAGTGTTCGGGAAGTCGAGTGTCCGATTTTTGTTCCAGACACTCGACGACCAAGTCCAGCTGCCTTTGTTCGCGCAAACAAGATGGCCACACAGGGAGAGGGCTTTAATGATGGTTTGCTTTGAAGTTAACGAGCCAGGGGGGTGGTCTCTGTTCGGTAGTTACAGCTACCGAATGAAATAAAGTAAAATAAACAAAATAACTTTGTGATTTCTTCACACTCTGGTCCGGCATGTTGCTGACAGAGTGGAGGGATTATTGGGAGGAGCTGGAGATGACCCAGCTGTCATGGTCCATATTGGTACCAATGACAAAGTCAGAGGAAAATGGAAGGTCCTAAATAATGAATTCAGGGATCTAGGAAGTAAGCTAAAGAAAATGACCTCCAAGGTAATATTTTGAGAAATATTACCTGTGCCGAGCGCTACATCAGAAAGGCAGTGAGAGATTAGAGAGCTCAACGTGTGCTGAAGTCTTGGTGTAGGAAAGAGGGTTTTGTTTTTTTGAGCGCTGGGCCAATTTTGCGCTTGGGTACAACCTGTATAGTCATGATGGATTGCACCTAAACGGAAGAGGGTCTGCTGTGCTGAGGATAGGATGGCTACAAGTTTGTAGGGAATTTTAAACTAGTAGTGGGGGGGAGGGTCAAAGTAATCTAGAAAATGGAGATAGGATAGAAAGGAGATGGGCTTTATCTCAGAATAAAGGGGGTGGAGATGGGGGGAGGGCAAAGCTCAGAACAGAGGAGGTATGTGATATTGATGAAAATTCACCAAAAGTACAAATAACTCATGACAATATTAAATGTATGCTTACTAATGCTTATATAACAAAATGGGGGAACTAGAGGCAATAGCATACACTAAACAATATGATATAATAGGCATAACAGAAACATGGTGGGATGAGACACATGACTGGGCAGTTAACTTCAATGGGTACATATTATTTAGGAAGGATAGGAAAAACAAGGAGGGTGGTGGGGTATGTTTGTATGTCAACTATGAGTTAAAGTCAAATCTTAGGCATGTGGAGTGTGATGAGGAAAAAGTGGAAGCTTGATGGGTAAACAAAGGGAAATCAATTATTGGTTGGGATATGTTATAAACCACCTAATTAATGAGGAAGAACAGCTGTTAGAGCAAATTGGGAAAGCCGCAAATCGGGGTAACACGTTAATTATTGTAGATTTTAATTACCCGGACATAAATTGGAATACAGTGACCAGTACTTTAGCTAGGGGAATCAGGTTTTTGAATGTGCTAAATGAAACCTTTATGTCACAACTGGTACAAGCACCAACTAGAATGGATGCTTGTCTGGATCTCGTTATAACAAACAATGTTAACCTTTTGACTAACATCCAAGTAGGGGAGTGTTACGCGGTTACCTCCAGGCTAGCTGGAAGCTGGACCGCTTGGATAGTCTGGTTCCCCGGTGTAGAGAGAGAGAGAAGAGCCGCTCCAGTCAGTATACCACAAGAATCCTGCAAATGTAGAATAATCCCACTAGCTATGGTACAGCTAGGATACCCTTTTACCCACAAAACGAGTCGAGGCTGCGATTTGAGGGTCAATTAAGAACTGGCTTTAATGGCACACAGGTATCACTATTTATGCGAAATCTCAGGTCCAGGGACGGCTCCCTCTGGACCTGATGGGATACAGGGACATTACAAGCAGTTGAACAATAGAAACACAATGTATCTTTTGAAATTGTTACCGCCCAGCTTGGAGATAATGAATCCAATGGTTATGACAATGTAATTATCTCCAAGCGCCCAAAATCCCACGTTTTCTTGCAACATACAAAACAGTATAAAAATACATAACTTTAGCATTTTAGCAGACAATTCGTGCATTCTACCGTTCATTATGTAGCCCAGATGTGAGTGCAGCAGATAGTCGAATAGTGCTCAGAACTCACGAATGGTATGGTTAGTTTCATCGATATAAAGTCTGTTCGTGTCTTTTGTCCCGAACCTGAGACGGCGGCCATGTTTTCAGGTGAGTTAATGGGCAGTGGGACCTCGACCCCAAACTCCTAGAACGAGTAGCGGCCAGGGGTTTACACGAATCCCCACTCTCCTGATGGTTGTCCCAGCCATTTGGGAAACAAACGGAGACTGCCGGAAAGGGGTACTTAACCTGCGGTTAACCACAAAACCAACATTCTAATTGAGGCCATACGCCCGGATGTAGTTAGTCCACGTTCGTGAGTCTTTCGGTAGTTTTAGTTCGGGAAATAGTGCACAAACGGGAATGCCCTGGGACTGGGAAATCGGTTCGGGGATTAGGTTACACAGTTAAAATATCAAAACACGGTTCTGTGTGGAAACAGAAAAGAGCAATATTGCAACAGTCTGTAGAGCTTTTGTAACAGTGCTCCCTCCTTGTGGAAAACTCTGGCAGACACAGTCTGACCCCATTTCGGGGCAGACTAAGGCTGTCCAGACCGGTGGTTACCAGCTGATGTCTGTTTGTCGGGATAACCCGTCGGCGTTGCCATTCTGCTTGTAATAATGAAGTTAAATGGCTGTAAAGATAAGCTCCAACGTAAAAGTCTGCCATTGTCCCCAGAGACCCGGTTTAGCCACACCAACAGGTTATGGTCTGTAACCAGAGTGAACTCATGTCCATACAAGTAGGGAGTCCGTTTCTTTAGTGACCACACCAGGGCCAAACACTCCTTTTCCACTGAGGCATAGCTGACCTCGCGTGGTAGGAGCATACAGCTGATGTAGGCAATCGGCTGCTCCCCTCCATCTTTGTCTACTTGGCTGAGGACGGCCCGAACATGGAAACGTATGTATAGACGATAAAACGTTTGTTAAGGGCTGGGGCCGCCAAGACAGGAGTGTTAACAAGGGCAGTTTTAAAAGCCTGAAAAGCAGTTTCACAGTGGGGAGACCACAGGACCTGTTCTTAGTTAGGTCGGTCGACGGTTTGGCAATGGTGCTGTAGTCTGGTACGAAGCACCTGTAGTACCCTGCTGTGCCCAGGAAGGCTAGGTGGGGGTGGGCTTTTATCTTAGCCGGCTCCGGTCGCTGTTTTCCACGCCCCACTCTGTGATCCAGGTACTGTACCTCGGCCATCCCAAAATGGCATTTTTCTGGCTTCAGCATCAGACCAGCGGCCCGAATCTGATCCAGGACCATTCCTACATGAGCTAAGTGTTCCTCCCAGGACTCACTGTGGATCGCTATGTCGTCCAGGTATGCACAGGCAAAACCCTGGAAGCCATCCAGGAGTCTATCCACCAAGCGCTGGAATGTGGCGGGGGCATTCTTCATCCCGAACGGCATTACCTTAAAGTGGTATAAGCCGAACGGGGTGACGAATGCCAACTTGGGGATAGCATCCTGGGCCAGGGGAATTTGCCAATAACCTTTACAGAGGTCAATGGTAGTTTCCCATGGCTATACGATCAAGTAGCTCGTCTACTCTGGGCATAGGGTAGGCTTCAATCACTGTCTTATCATTGAGCTTCCTATAATCCATGCAAAATCGGGTAGTTCCATCCTTCTTGGGTACCAGGACTACTGGAAGCCCATGGACTATCGGAAGGCTCAATAACCCCTAGCTGGAGCATCTCGTTGATCTCCTTCTTCATTTCTGTCCTAACTGCCTCTGGGATTCTGTAGGGGGCCTGTCTAGGGGTTGCTGCCCCAGGGCATCCACCTGGTGAGTCATCAGGGTAGTGTACCTGGGTTTTTGGGAAAAGGTAGAGCATTTGGCTTGGAGTAGCTGGCTGAGCTGCTCCCTCTCAGTGGAATTAAGTCAGTCTCCTATCTTGACCTGGGTCACTAGATTCGAGTGGGGGGGTCTTCTCTAACACGTCCGGGATCGGTAGGCTGTCAAGGTCTTTGTGTGGGACAACAGACAGCTGCCATGTTTTCTGGTCTCTCTAAGTACTCATTGAGCATGTTAACGTGGAAGGTTTTCCTAAGATTGTCATCATGGCAGCTAGCAATAACATAGGTGATGTCTCCCCTCTTTTCCACAACCTGGTAAGGACCTTGCCAGGAGGCTTGTAGTTTATCTGTCTTAACCGGTTTAAGCACCAGCACCTTTTGCCCTATGGCAAAGGTCCTATTCCGTGCTCCCCGATCATACCATACTTTCTGTCTTCTCTGGGCTGACTGGAGTTTAGCCTGAACGGATTTGGCCAGTTGCTCCATTCGGTCCCGGAGTTCCAGCATGTATGGTACAATGGTATGGTACAGTTTCCTGGGACACCTCCCGATATGCAAACAGGAGGTGCGGTAGGAAACGTTCCCAGTCCCTATACTCCTGTGTAAAAGTTTTGAGCATTTGTTTGAGGGTCCCGTTGAACCTCTCAGAGAGCCCATTAGTCTGCGGGTGGTAGGGGGAGCTAAGAAGAGACTTGATCTTGCAGACCTGCCATAGCTGCTGCGTTATTTCTGCTGTAAACTGGGTGCCTCTGTCGGATAGGATCTCTTTGGGAAATCCCACTCGAGAGAACACCTGAACTAACGCATTGGCCACAGTGTCTGCCTGTATATTAGTTAGGGCCACGGCTTCTGGGTACCTGGTAGCGTAGTCCACCACGGTAAGAATATAGCGCTTACCGGAGGGACTAGGAGTAGCCAGTGGCCCCACTAAGTCTATGGCAACCCAGCTGAATGGCTCTTCTACAATGGGCATATTCACCAGGTTTGCCTTAGGATGGTCACCTCTCCTCCCAACCCGCTGACACACATCGCATGTGTTGCAATATGTTCTAACATCAGCGTGTACCCCTGTCAGAAAAAGGTGTGGGTGATGCGGTGTAAGGTGCTAGGTGGCCCGCTAAAGTTATATCATGCCCTATTCTTAGTATCTCCTGTCAGTACCTGTGGGGCACTAGTAGCTGTCGTCTACGTTGTCCCTTCTTCTCAGTCTGGCGATAAAGCTTCCCTTTCTCCCATATAAAAGTTTCGTTATCCAACCCGCCCCCTCCAGTTTCTGCTTTTTCTCTGTATTTTTGTAAAGTCAGGTCGGACTTAGTCTCAAAAGTGGCTGGGGTGTCCCAGGGTATGGGACCCAAGGGGTCAGTGGGGGTTAACAAGAGGTCAGTCCAGGTCGGGGTGAGTCTTACCTGCATCTCCCGCACTGGTGAGGGTTCTTGCTGCGTCTGGGCTTGCGCTCGAGTAGTCACCGGGTTAGCCTCAGAGTTATATGATGGAGCATAGGTAGTACTTCCACAGGCAAATTGTCCATTATTCCCATGCTCACGGCCCCTTTTCCCGCTCCCCAATCAAGATATACTTTAGCGGTAGGAATTTTATATACACCCCCCCCCGCCACTCTAACAGCCACAGTCTGTCCTGATCGCTTGTGCTCCAGCACCAAGTGGCTCTGAACCAGCGTAATAGTAGCACCAGTGTCGCTTAGTCCCTCTGTGGGGTGACCCTCGAGCCATACCTTTTGTCTATGGTGGCGGTTGTCAGAGGCGGCGTATACTGGGTCTGCTTCGTGGAGAGGTCCCAAATATTCTTCCATGGGGGTCTCCTGGAAGACACAGAGTGCTCTGGCAGGACGAGAGGGACCACAAGAGGGGTTATAATTCCGGGAGGTCTGGTGGGTGTTGAGAGGACAGCTTGCCCAGGTTGTTTGCATCCGAAGCACGTTGGTCTAGGATGGTCAGGAGCATTATTACTGGGTGGTCCTGAGTACCGTATGGGCCCAGCAGGCACTGGAGCTCTGAAGTCGGTACGAGGGGACATTCAGTAGTTGTCCTTATGTTCGACTCGTGCCGCTGTTCAGTAGTTTGAGGGTTCGTGAAGTCGTGAGTCATAATGTTCATCGGCTAACTTGACTGCCTCCTCTATGGTAGCAGGTCGTCGGTCTCGCAGCCATTCTTTTCCCTGTTGCTCTATGCCATTATAGAAATGCTCCAACAGGAATAATTGTAGGATTTCTTCAGCGGTCACGGCTTTACTCCCGTTAATCCAGTGGTTTGCCGCCCTTCGCATTCGGTGTGCCCTTTCCATGTGAGTGTCATTGGGTTTCTTTTTAGTGATTCGGTTTTATCGGCGATACGTGTCAGGGGTTACAGTGTATCGCCGCAGGAGTGTGTCCTTGAACCGGATATACTGGGTCACCTCTTCGGAGCTTAAGGTCCGGAATGCTTCTAGTGCTCGCCCCGATAATTTTCCAGACAATATCATGGGCCAATCTTTGTTGGGGATCTGGTGCAGTGCACATTGCTGCTCAAAGTCCGCCTAGTATTTATCAATCCCTGTCTCGTTCTCCAGAAAAGGTCTAAAAGCCGCATAGGGTATCTTTGGCCTCCCGGTGCTCTCTGCAGGAATTAAGGTCGAGGTTGAGTCGATATTGCGGTGTGCGGTCACTAGGCTGAGCTTGTGGGCTTGTGGGCTTTTTGTATGTCCTCATCTGCTTCCACCATCAGCTGCTTTACTAGTTCTATAGAGGGGTTCGGTCCATACAGTGAGAGCCTCTCCCGAACAATCCTGGTCTTCTCGTCACCAGCTGTCATCGGGGCTTCTGTCATGGTGAAGCTTTGGTCCAGCTCCGTCAGTTCTGCGGTCAGCTCCCTCCTCGGCCGGTTGCTTGCGTTCCCACCTCGGCTTTCGAGTAAGTCCTTAAGGTAGTGCTTTTCAATTTGTCATAAGCGCTCAACATCTGTTCAGTATCTCTCCTAGGAAATCCAGAACGATCCCGCCGCTACCACCAAATGTTACGGTTACATCCAGGCTAGCTCGAAGCTGGACCGCTTGGATAGTCTGGTTCCCCGGTGTAGAGAGAGAGAGAAGAGCCGCTCCAGTCAGTATACCACAAGAATCCTGTAAATGTAGAATAATACCACTAGCTATGGTACAGCTAGGATACCCTTTTACCCACAAAACGAGTCGAGGCTGCGATTTGAGGTCAAGAAAGAACTGGCTTTATTGGCACACAGGTATCACTATTTATGCGAAATCTCAGGTCCAGGGACAGCCCCCTCTGGACCTGATGGGATACAGGGACAATACAAGCAGTTGAACAATAGAAACACAATGTATCTTTTGAAATTGTTACCGCCAAGCTTGGAGATAATGAATCCAATGGTTATGACAATTTAATTATCTCCAATCGCCCAAAATCCCACGTTTTATTGCAACATACAAAACAGTATAAAAATACATAACTTTAGCATTTTAATCGACAATTAATGCATTCTACCGTTCATTATGTAGCCCAGATCTGAGCGCAGCAGATAGTCGAATAGTGCTCAGAACTCACGAACGGTATGGTAAGTTTCATCAGTATAAAGTCTGTTTGTGTCTTTTGTCCCGAACCTGAGATGGCGTCCATGTTTTCAGGTGAGTTAATGGGCAGCGGGACCTCGGCCCCAAACTCATGGAACGAGTAGCGGCCAGGGGTTTACACGAATCCCGCTCTCCTGATGGTTGTCCCAGCCATTCGGGAAACGAATGGAGACAGCTGGGAAGGGGTACTTAACCTGCGGTTAACCGCAAAACCAACATTCTAATTGAGGCCTCTATGCCAGGATGTAGGTGGTCCTCGTTCATGAGTCTTTCGGAAGTTTTAGTTCGGGAAATAGTGCACGAACGGGAATGCCCTGGGACCGTCAATTAAGCTGTGGTTAACAGCAGACCGCAGCTCCCTTGGCGATTAATTAGAGACACGCTCCGCTTGTAGGGTGGTCGGCTGTTCGGGTATTGGAAAGGTGACAAGGGTTAAGTGTTGGCACATGCCAGGGGCCGGTTAGTCCGTTGTATGTATACACGAATGGATAACGTGAAATCAGTTCGGGGATTAGGTTACACAGTTCAAATACCAAAACAAGGTTCTGTGTGGAAACAGAAAATATTGTAACAGTCTGTAGAGCTTTTGTAACAGGGAGCATTTGGGAAATAGTGATCACAATATGTTTTTTTAAATAAACTCAAAAAAGCAAAAGCACGTGGGGTATCCTAAAACGTATAATTTTTAAAAAGCTAATTTCAATAAGATTAGGGCAGCTCTACAACATATCGACTGGCATAAACTCCATAGTGAAAAAAACACTGAGGATAAATGGAAACTATTCAAACAAATATAAGAACAGTACCTTTCTCAGTATGTACCATAAATATAAACGAAACAAATTGTAATCAATGTGGCTTAGTAGAGAAGATTATAAATAAGAAAAGGGCATTTAAAACATTTAAATCAGACAAATCAGAGGCATCCTATAATCTTATAGTTCCATGGAATCAATGCCGAACACCGCTGGTCTTTCGTGTGATTTAAAATGGCCGCTGCCTCGTGGTCGACATGCGAACGACGACCACCCTGTATTCGGTTATAATTAAGAAGTGTCTGCGGTTAACCACAACGTTCTAATTGGGATTAAGAGGTTAACCAGCAGCACACTTCTATTCTGGGTATGTTATACGAATAATGTAAAATGTTCGGTAGTTGTGTAATTATTTATTTTTATGTGTTTTCTGGTGTTTTACTTAAAATGGCGATTTGTCTTTGTCCTGGAGATGATTGAATTACTTCTCAATTATCTCCAGAGCAGAGGGGAGGAAACCATGCTGCATTGTGGGAAAGGTTTGTGCCTGTATATCTGAAATGGCCATATGTCATCACAGTCTCCCATTTGGTCCCCTAGGGGAGTGTCTACCAAGTGGGAGACCTACATAAATACGGGCGGGTAGCCCACAGTAAAGCCAGATCTTGTTTTACCCTCAATGAAGAGCTTGGTCTCGTTATTGGGGGGAGACTGATTGCTGGAGCCGAAAGCTGCTTGGTGGATAAACTTGTTCGGCGGCTAGCGACGATTCGTGGATTTATGTTCGGGAGTTTGGAGCCCTCTTACGGATCCCGGTCGGGAGATTGCTGCTTCCCCTGATGGTGGTTCGCACACAGCAGTATATGCGAACGGAGATAGTAGGATTGCGAAGGGGGAAGCTTAACTAAACGGCGGTTTCACTCATAGGCACCAGGGGTGTCTTAAAAATTGGTGGCAAGCGACGGGATGAATCCCACAGCACAGAAGGTCAGCTACACATCTCAGTTAGGTGGAGGAAATGCAGTATGAGGAATTAAAGACCCTTAAAGACATACTTGAACGCCGAGGACGGTCAGCAAGTAATCTGAAAAAGCGAGAGATTATTGCTTTGTTATTGGAAATGGATGCAGCACAAGGAATGGAGAGAGCTAATGTGCCCAGAACACTCGAGGAGATACAATTTAACCGGGCAGTCCAGATAAGGCTGGCACACTTTGGCCCCAATCCCTCAGCGGACATTGTAGAACGTGTGCAGGCAGCAGTGATGGCACACCAAGCGCTCCAGGAAAGAGGAGCTGCAGCAGAGGTACCCAATAATACTATTGGAAGTAAAAAGGTACCCTTTTCTGCATTTAAAATTTTTATTGAAACAGAGGGAGAGATTGACGGGTTCCTGGCTGGCTTTGAAAGGCAGTGTGCCCTACACCAGGTACCCGCGGACGAATGGGTCGCCATCCTCTTTGGAAAATTATCCGGCCGGGCCAAAGGAGGAGATCACTAGCTACCGCGCAGTGAAAGATGCTCTCTTGGCCAGGTATGCAGTGACCCCAGAGGTGTACAGACGGTGATTTAGGGAAACTAATAAGCAAGCTGGCAACTCCTACAGAGAGTGGGCATGCAGAGTCCACCGTGCAGCAGCCCACTGGATGGCGGGGTGCCAAGCTGTAACTGGGGAAGAGGTGCTGCAAGTGTTTCTGCTGGAACACTGCTTTGACCGATTACCTGCCGGAGTGGGTCAGGGATCGAAAACCCTCTACTTTACCCGAAGCTGCCCGTCTGGCAGATGAATACACAGATGCACCTAGAATGGACAGTACAGTTAGTAAGGTGCCTACCAGAATGGAGTACAGACCAGCAGCATCTCCAGCCCCTGCCGTATACCAACCTCCAGCACACCGCACTCCCACACTACCACCAGCTACCAGTTATGCACAGCCATCCCGGTTCAACGCCCGGGATTATCCGCAGCCCATTAGGTGCTTTGGGTGTAAACAATTGGGGCACAAGTGACAAGAGTGCCCACTGAACAACGCCAACCAAGCACATTCGTGGAGAAGACCAGCCGGCGGGAATCAGCATCCACCTCAGCCTGCTGCTCACTGTATAGAGCAAGAGGAATTCTGGGGCATATTGCACGAGACCAACCCTGTACAGGCAGCCCATCAGGACAACCGTCAGCAACACTGGCAGATTGTTAAGCTGAATGGCAAGGTGGTAAACGGATTAAGAGACACAGGAGCCACTATGACTCTGCTCCAAAAGAACCTGGTCTCAGAACACCAGCATACTGGAGACACTGTGGCGGTGAGGGTAGCAGGAGGCGCCGTGTTCTGTCTACCTGTTGCCCGGGTCCATTTGGATTGGGGAGTGGGCACTAGACACGTTGATGTGGGGGTTATGAAGGACTTGCTCGCGGATGTCCTCCTTGGGAACAATTTGGCCCCTTTGGTTTCAACCTCTGCCCCGATGAGACCCGCTGATGTGATTACCCGTGCTCAGACCTGTGCGCAGACCGTGCTACTGTCTGCTGATGAGACCCAGGTAAGACCCCCTTCCCCGACTGGTACCCTAGATCAGGCCCCTTTAAGCTGGGATACCCC
The DNA here is from genome assembly GCA_933207985.1 of Pelobates cultripes. Lineage (NCBI taxonomy): Eukaryota > Metazoa > Chordata > Amphibia > Anura > Pelobatidae > Pelobates > Pelobates cultripes. The sequence continues at coordinate 238,472,294 of OW240913.1, forward strand.
AGAGGAGTTTGGGAGGGAAACCCGGGCAGACCCGACTCTCCAGAAGTACAGGGATAGAGCAGATGCTGGAGATGAAGTAGTAGATGGGGAACGGTATGAGTGGGTAGGGGACAGGCTGTATAGGATCCCTAAGCCTTCCCAGAAGAGTGTTGCCCCTCCGCCGAATCCACAGCTAGTGGTACCTGCATAATACCGGCAGGAGATTCTGCGGATAGGGCATGATGTTCCATTAGCTGGACATCTAGGGTCCAGCCGCACCGCCTATAGGATCACTCAGAACTTCTTTTGGCCCAACTTTAATCAGGCTGTGCGGATGTATTGTAGTACGTGTGACACATGTCAATGGGTAGGAAAGCGGGGGGACCACCCTAAGGCTTTTTTCCCGCATAGCCATTGACAGTGTGGGTCCAGTGGCCAGGGCAATTCCATCCGGTAAGAAGTATATTCTCACTGTGGTGGACTATGCCACTCACTATCCAGAGGCAGTAGCACTGTCTAATAGAAACGCGGAGATGGTTGCTGATGCCCTGATTAGAATTTTTACTAGGGTCGGGTTCCCTAAGGAGATCCTCTCTGACCAGGGAACCCAATTCACTGCTGTGCTCACTCAGCAACTGTGGAAGGTGTGTGGCATTAAACCGTTGTTTAGCTCACCCTATCATCTACAGACTAACGGTCTCTGCGAGCGCTTTAACGGCACCCTCAAGACACTTTCAGAGACTGGGAGAGATTCCTGCCTCATCTGTTATTTTCCTACAGAGAGGTGCCCCAGGAATCTACTGGGTTCTCCCCCTTTGAGTTGCTTTATGGGAGAAGGGTCCGCGGACCCCTGGATCTCATTAGAGGCCACTGGGAGGGGGAGACAGAGCAGGAGGTGATCCCCATAGTGCCATATGTCCTGGAACTCCGGGACCGCATGGAGAAACTGTCTCTGATGGTAAGAGAGTATCTCCAGGCGGCCCAGGGGAGACAGAAGAGATGGTACGATCAGGGTGCCCGACAGCGAGTCTTCCAGGTTGGGCAGAACGTATTGGTGCTCAAACCTGTGAAGGCAAACAAGATTCAAGCGTCTTGGCAAGGCCCATACAGAGTAGTAGCACAGATATGTGATACTACCTACCTGATAGCAAGCTGTGCAGATGAAAGGATTCAGAGATCCTTTCATGTGAATATGCTGAAAGAGTATCAGGAGAGACCTGACAATATTGCTGCAGTACGCGCCCCTGCTGCAGACGACCCTGAGAATTTACCTCTTCCCGATTTGTTAGAGAGGGACCCCCAGACTGACCTCACTAACCTTGTACAGGTTAAACCCCACAGAAAAGGTACAAGCAAAGCAGCTGCTGTGGGAGAAGCAGGCAATGTTCTCCCAGGAGCCAGGTTATACTACTGTACATAAGGTGGAGACCCCTGGACAGACCCCCCTATCACAGCCGCCCTATTGTATCCCTGAAGCAGTCCGAGAAGGAATGCGGAAGGAGATACAGGAGATGAGCCAGCTTGGGGTCATCGAACTCTCCGACAGCCCTTGGGCCTTGCCTGTAGTTCTGGTGCCCAAGAAAGATGGGGCCACTCGGTTCTGTGTGGACTACTGGCAACTCAACGAGTGGACCACCACTGACGCCTACCCGATGCCCCGGGTAGACGAATTATTAGATCGTATTGCAAGGGGGCGCTACCTGACCACCATAGACTTGCTATCCCCAAGTTGGCATTCGTCACCCTGTTTGGCCTGTACCAACTTAAGGTCATGCCCTTTGGGATGAAGAATGCCCCGGCTACCTTCCAGCGGATGGTGGATAGGCTCCTTGATGGCTTCCAAGAATTTGCCTTTGCATACTTGGATGACATTGTGATTTACAGTGGGTCCTGGGAAGAACACCTGGTTCATGTAGGGGTGGTGCTGGATAAGATTTGGGCCGCTGGCCTGACATTGAAGCCAGAGAAGTGCCATCTAGGTATGGCTGAGGTACAGTACCTGGGTCACAGAGTGGGGTGTGGGAGCCAGAGACCAGAGCCAGCCAAGGTAGAGGCAGTGGCTAACTGGCCCACACCTACCACAAAGACCCAGGTATTGGCCTTCTTGGGGACGGCAGGGTACTACCGACGTTTTGTCCCTGACTACAGCACTATTGTTAAGCCCCTGACCGACCTGACTAAGAAGAACTTGCCTAAGCAGGTCCTGTGGTCTCCAGCTTGTGAAGTCGCGTTTCAAGCACTAAAGCAGGCTCTTGTGAATGCCCCTGTCTTGGCTGACCCAGTCCCTAACAAACGCTTTCTCGTCCATACAGATGCTTCCATGTATGGACTGAGGGCTGTGCTGAGCCAAGTCGGGGAAGATGGAGGAGAGCACCCTGTCGCATATCTCAGCCGAAAGTTACTACCCAGAGAAGTGAGTTATGCGGCAGTGGAGAAGTGAGTTATGCGGCAGTGGAGAAGTTGAGCCCCTACTTATGCGGGCAACAGTTTTCCCTTGTGACGGACCACAATCCCCTTGTCTGGCTTAACCGGGTCTCAGGGGACAATGGTAGACTGCTGAGTTGGAGTTTGCCACTACAACCTTATGACTTCACCATCAGCTACTGACCTGGTAAGCAGAACGGGAATGCAGATGGATTGTCCCGGCAAACTGACATCCCCACCACCTCCTAATCCGGTCATCCCCAAGTTGACCTGCCAAAGGGTCAAGCCGGGTCTGCCGGAGTGTCCCACAAGGAGGGAGCCGTGTGACAGACCCATCTGTATGACTATTACTTGTGGATTCGTCTAGTTTGCCTTCCTTTCGTGGAAATTGCCTGTTTCTATAGCCCATGCGTATGATTGACTTTTTACCGAACAAATCTACCGAACGGACGGCCACCCAGAATAGAAGTGTGCTGCTGGTTAACCTCTTGATCCCAATTAGAACATTGTGGTTAACCGCAGACACTTCTTAATTATAACCGAATACAGGGTGGTCGTCGTTCGCATGTCGACCACGAGGCAGCGGCCATTTTAAATCACACGAAAGACCAGCGGTATTCGGCATTGATTCCATGGAACTAAAAACGGACACTTTTACTGCCGAACACCGCTGAAACAACAGGTCACCCTTCTCCGTCGACGAAAGCATGCGAACACCGGCCGTTCGGGAGTTTTGGATTACATGAAGAGACTTAACACAGATAGCCTTCCCGTGGAGTCAATCGCATACCAAAAGACTGTAAGAACTTTGACTCCATTGCGATTGAACTATGTGTATGGGATCTGAGCGCTATTCGCTAATAATATGCCCTCAGATCCAGGCTATCTGGGGATACGTTATACGAATGTAAAATGTTCGGTAGTTGTGTCATTATTTATTTTTATGTGTTTTCTGGCGTTTTACTTAAAATGGCGATTTGTCTTTGTCCTGGAGATGATTGAATTACTTCTCAATTATCTCCAGGGCAGAGGGGAGGAAACCATGATGCATGCTGGGAATATTCTGTGCCTGTGTGCCCTAACATGCTATATGTGTGTCTGCCATTACAGTCTCCCATTTGGTCCCCTAGGGGAGTGTCCACCAAGTGGGAGACCTGCATAAATACGGGCGGGTAGCCCACAGTAAAGCCAGATCCTGTTTGACCCTCAATGCGGAGCTTGGTCTCGTTATTAGGGGGATTTATTACCGACGACTAGAGACTGATTGCTGGAGCCGAAAAGCCGCTTGGTGGATATACTTGTTTGGCGGCAAGCGACGATTCGTGGATTTATGTTCGGGAGTTTGGAGCCCTCTTACGGATCCCAGTCGGGAGATTGCTGCTTCCCTTGATGGTGGTTCGTACACAGCAGTATATGCGAATGGAGATAGTAAGATTGCAAAGGGGGAAGCTTAACTAAACGGCGGTTTCACTCATAGGCACCAGGGGTGTCTTAACACAGCTGTTATAGAAAATTAATGTAAATAAAGCTGCTGTGCCTGATGGCACGAGTACTTAAGGAGCTAAGTAGGAAAATAAGTGAACCACTGTATTTCATTTTTCAAGATTCTTTTGTTTCAGGTATTGTACCAGAGGATTGGAGGAAGGCAGATGTTGTTCCTATATTTAAAAAAGGTTTCAAAATCCTTGCATTGAAATTATAGACCTTGTGAGCTTAACTTCTGTGACTGGGAAAATATTTGAAGGGCTATTAAGGGATAATATTCAGGAATTCATTTGGAAGAACTTTGTTATTAGCAATAATCAGCATGTTTTACCTAATTGCATTCTACGAAGAAGTAAGTAGAAGTATAGATAAGGGTGTAACGGATCACCTGGCACCCCGACTGGGTACCTCCATTGAAGGATGCTCCTAGCACTTCCTGAGGACTCCAAGCACTCCAGCAGACACCATAACCACCGCAGACCCCACGAACGGCCGCAGCTTGGTTGGGGTCTCGCCGTCTCCTTCCCACCCTGGACCTCCAACAAGGCTCCAGTTTCCAGTGGGTAAACCTCTCTTCCAAAAAAGGGAAGCAGGAACAAGCTCTTACAAGAGCTTAGAAGTGATTTATCCAAGGGAGCATGCAGAGCATAGCAATCCCTTGTCGTGATATAGCAATACAAGACTCTAGATTGAGGGTGAAAAAGAACTGGATTATTTGGTAAAGGGCCTTCTTTTATGCAGGTTTTCCACACATAGTACCACCCACAGGGTTTTCAAGAACAACCTATAAACACATTACAACACATACAATGCAAGTACAGCAGCCAATCAGACACAATGGGACAATAGAAACACACCCATCATATTCCTCCCCTCTGCTTAGGAGATAATTGAGTCAATTACTGTATCTACTCAATTATCTCCAAGCTGAAAAGTTAAATTTTTTATACCTTTTTACAACTTTGTGAGTTTACATCGTACATACATACTTATATTATTTTAACCAGTATAACTTGGGGACAAACATATCCAAAATTCACTTGAATAGGTTCAGGGGTTTAAAAGTTAGGTCAAAGTCTTTTGTTATCACTTGCAAGCATGGCTTTTCCTGCCCAAATTAGTTCCTACTGGTCTGGCAGTGTCCCTGGTACAACGCCCTGCTGGAGAACAATGGAGCTGGGGGAGGGGAAGAGCCACACCTTCCCAGGGATTCAAAGGGAAAAAAAAGTGTCCAAAAAGTTTCAATATGTCCATACACTGTTTTTAAAGGGCCAGCACCGTACAATAAAAGTTCATAAGCCCAAATGCTGGTTTAAACGGGTACAATCTCCCAGGGGCCATAGTCATGAGGAAGGAGGCTGGCAATTAGGCTTCTCCATAAGCCAAGGACACAGGGCAATTTGTCACATAAAATCCCAGTTACAAATGGCAGTTTGTAACACAGGGTGTTGCAGTGGATGTGATCTACTTGGATTTTGCCAAGGCATTTGATACGGTTCCTCACAATAGGTTAGTCTTCAAAATAACATAAATTGGTCTAGATGAAAATTCTTAAGGATAGAGTACAACGAGTTGTCATTAATGGTAAATTTTCAGGCTGGACAAAATTGGTAAGTGGCGTCCCTCAGGGTTCTGTTTTGGGACCGCTTTATTTTTAACATATTTATAAATGATCTTTGTAATGGATCACCTGGCACCCCGACTGGGTACCTCCGTTGAAAGATGCTCCTAGCGCTTCCAGAGGACTCCAAGCACTCCACCAGACACCATAAGCACCGCAGGCTGCAGCTATCTCCCTTCAGAACGAAGCAGGAACAAGCTCTTACAAGAGCTCAGTGATTATAGCAAGGGAATATGCCTAGCATAGCAATCCCTTGTAGCAGATTCCCCCAATAAGAGACAGGACTCAAGTTGAGGGTAAAAATAGAACTCTCTGGCTGCTAGCTTGCAGCCCTTTTTATTAGGTGCTCCCATGAAGGGGAGGGACACACACAGTAACGTACATTAACCAATCACACAATAGTTACATCCCACACATAGCCCTCCCCTCTACCTGTAAACTAATTATCTGTACACACAGGGAAATACAATTATCATAGGTAGGGAAAATACAGTTTTTACACAACATTCATAACTCCCAAAATATACATCACATTCGCATAAAAATACATATTCACAATCAATCCATTCAGGGGAACAACATATTAAAAAATGGCATGAATCAGACCAGGGGTTCAAAAGTTAGTAAAAGTATCTTTTGTTCCCCCTGGCTCAAACAGTAAAAGTAAAACATCCCCACAATGCATCCTGGCTTCCTCCCTTCTGCCCTGGAGATAATTGGAGAAGGAATCTAATTATCTCCAAAGACAGAGCCAAACTCCATTACCCACATGGCAGACAAAAAGACAGTAAAAGACATAAAATTACATACTGACACATTTAGTACATAAAACACACATTTCTACATATCCCCAGATAGCTTGGATCTGACTGCACATTATTAGATGAATGGCACTCAGATCACACGAATAAGCCTTTCTGCAGGGAAAATAAACAGTTTAACCTGCAGGGCCATAGTCCAAAGGCAAGAGGCGGGCAAGCAGCCCCCTCCAAGGACACGTGGCGAGGTCGGTTTTGCCACAATCTTGAAATGGGCATTGAAAGCCATGTTTCGGTGATGCAGATGACACAAAACTCTGTAAAGTAATAAAATGTGAGCAGGATATTGCTTTGCTGCAGAGGGATTTAGATAGATTGGGCACTAAAATTGCAGATGATATTTTAACGTAGAAAAATGCAAAGTTATGCACTTCGGGGTCAAGAATGCACAAGCACTATACACCCTAAATGGTAGTGAATTAGGGATAACCACACACAAGAAGGATTTGGGAATTGTTATAGACAACAAATTAGGCAGCAATATGCAATGTCAATCTGCAGTTGCAAGGCCAGCAGTTGCATGACTAGGGGCATAAATTCTCGGGATGAAAATATAATTTTGCCTCTTTATAAATTGCTGGTAAGAACACACCTTGAATATGCTGTGCAATTGTGGGCACCTGTTTTAAAGAAGGATATCATGGCACTAGAAAAAATGCAGAGACGAGCTACAAAATTGATAAAAGGAATGGAGCATGTGACGAGATCAATCTCGCCACTGTGCATTGGAGGAGCCTGGTTGCCTGCCTGCTGCCTTTTGACTATGGACCGCATTTAAATACTGTATTTTCCTATGCAGAAAGGTCTATTCATGTATTTCTGCCCTGGCGTTCGGTAGATTCTCGGATTTACTGAATGAACTCATTTAACCCAGATATGGAGCCTATTCGTGCGCTCAGACCTAAGCTATGTGTGGATATGTTGCATGTCTGTATTTTATGTAATAAATGTAACCTTGTGTATTTTATTGTATTTTACTGTATTTTGCTACCATGTGGCTAATGGAGTTTTGCCTCTGTCTTTGGAGATAATTGGATTATTTCTCAATTATCTCCAGGATAGAAGACTCTGTGGAACTGGTTTTGGGCAGAAAAGCCATGCTTCATTTGGTCACAATCTTCTATCTTTTGAACCAATGGACCAATTTGGATGATTTTGACATATGTTCGTATTTGGAGTATGCTGATTCTGAAAATGTAAAAAAAAAGTTATGTGAATGTGATGCATACTTTTAAAGTTATGAATAATGTGGAAAAACTGTATTTCTCTGCCTTTGATAATTACATTACCCATTGTGTAACGTAATTGTATCACAGGCAGAGGGGAGGATTTTGTGTGGGAGTGTCTGAGTGTATTGTGTGTGTTTAGTGGTTGTTTTCCAAAACCCTGTGGGTGGTACTGTTTAAGAATGTGTATATAAGAACAATAAACCCACAGCTCTGTCTGTTCCTGCTTGACCCTCAAAACGGAGCCTTGTCTCGTTCTTGGGGGGACATTTTGTATGCTGTTACATTTCGACTGCTAGGAGTGTAAACCTATTCGTATGGTTTTTCCTATTCAGCTGTTGACAGCAATCGTATGTTTGAGAGCATTCGTATGCTTCTCCAGTTCGGTGGATTGGTATCTACAGTAGCTTCCTATATATCTGGAAGGGAATATCTCCTAAACTGTTTTTAACCTCTTGTGTGCAAAACGGTCCGTTACAGAGCATTTTAGTTATGAAGAAAGGTTAAAAAATGTAAATGTCTTTAGTTTGGAAAAATTGCGCCTCAGAGGGGATATGATAACATTATACAAATATATTAGGGGCCAGTAGAAACCATTATCTGGAAATCTATTAATAAACAGTGCTATACATTGGACACAAGGTCACACATTTAGGCTGGAAGAAAGGAGATTTCATCTAAGGCAAAGAAAAGGTTTTTTTTACAGTAAGAGTAATAAGGATATGGAATTCTCTGCCTGAAGAGGTGGTTTTATTTGAGTCCATACAGATGTTTTAACTGAAATTGGATAAATACTTGCAAAAACATAACATACAGGGATATAATTTCTAATTAATAGGGTAATAGCTGCTTGATCCAAGGAGAAATCTGACTGCTATTTTGGGGTCAAGAAGGAATTTTTTCCTAGTTTGTTGCAAAATTGGAAGCGATACAGACTAGGTTTTTTACCTTCTTTTGGATCAACAGCAAAAACATATGTGAGGAAGGCTGAATTTGATGGATACAAGTCTCTTTTTAGCTATGTAACTATGTAACTATGTAATAGTTTATTTTTATCAATTGGCAAACATGGTAATACCTAGTGAATGCAAATGTGGACAAATGCCAAGAGGTAAATGATGAGCTAGAAAGGATGTGGAATGTGAAGGCAGCAGTAGGAGTGGTGACAGGAGCACTCAGGGCTCCACGTTTGGAGAATTGCTTTGATAGATTCTAGAATACAGAACCCTTATACTCCCAGGAAGAGAATGACAAATGTAAAAAAAAATACGAGGACTGGGAAATGTGTGTTATGTATGTATGCATATTGCAGTGGAGACACTTAGAGGAGCCATAAATTATGTAGTGAAACCAGTTTTCATCTGTTCTCAGAGAAATAAAGCTTGAGGTGAAGATGATTCCTTACACTTTGTAATCTTATACACATTCAGCAATGTATATTACGTATTTGTTTACATGTATAATACCAGGCTGTTAATATGATTATAATGAGTCTAATCTGATCTCTTTAAGATTTACGTCCATTTAAAGGAAGGAGGTGGCATGGATGGCCTTGATACCTTGAAGAATAAACCACAGCTACATAGCATGGTAGCCAAAAGCCTGTGTCAAAATTCAGCTGGGAAAAACCACATTATATTTACAGGGCCAAGCATCACAAGCTTGACTCTCTTTGAAGAATTTGAAAAACAAGGTTTGTATAAGAAAAAAAAAAAAAGCTACTGAAACATTCACAACACCAGACCCTAATATATAAAGTGGCATGTTTTCAATTCTTGATTTCCATGGGAGTACATGGAAATAGCACAGCCAACACCAAACATAAAAAAATGCAAGATAGTCTCTTCCACAAAAAATAAAATTTATGATGTATTTTTTTTACTTTGAAATAAAGTGACATTTGATGAATAAGGTTACCTAAACATTGATAACAAACTAAGAAAGGGACACTCACATATCCAGATGGCCCTTACTTACAGCAAGACTCAACTTTTTGGTATTTCCTGTTGGGTCCACCATTACGCACAGTGCATGCTTCATACAGCTCACCGGTATATTCAAGCAGGTTAAAAGAAATGTGCCGGTTCAGGTATCCTACTTCTAAATTAAGCAACTGCACTGAATGTCCATGAAAACAAGCATTGTACTACATGTTTTTAAAAACAGACAAAAGGGGAATAGACAATAAAGTTTCATCTGTTTTTAAAGCACACAATAATGGGAACACACATCTTAACTTTTACAGACCTTTGAAATCAATAGCACCATCACACAACACCCTCAGTCACAAATTAACACATTAGGGTTATAAAATTAAAAAAAAACACTTATGACCAAAAAAACCCTCAAAATATAGTTGGTTACCTAAGGATAACAAATCAAAACTGTTCTGTTGCAGAACGAAAAATATAGAATAATATCACACAGATCCAACAACACTATAACAGTCATAGATCATATATTGAGCGCTTATCTTCAACATTAGAATAAGGATTCAACTATGTAACAATTAAAATATATATATTGATGGAATTATGTCAGAAATCATCAAAATAGTAGTCAATTTACAGCAACAGTAAGAGGCATACGGAAATTAGCTATTAAGAATAAAAGCAGAGTATACATAAATTAACCACTGAAATACAACCATAAAAAAATCAGTATTCAAACAATGGCAGCCAAAGCATAATGAACTTACATAAAAGTAAACTCGCTGATCAGCTGAATTTCGTATCTCCAAAACACTTGACGGACATAAAACCTAGCAAACTACTAGCATGATGACCAAACATGTTCTGATGGTTTGGGATTCTAGGTTGCATTTCTGGTACCAGAAAAGAGAGATGGAAGGAAGATGTAACAAAACCCTACCCTGTGCCTGGAAACACTTACTATTACCGACCCTTTAAGAGCTAGCCGGGCACATACACAGGATCAGAAACCTCGGAATATAAGGATGTATCGTTCATTCAGAAAATGACATCAAGCTGGATTCAAATTGAAGGTTCTTACCTGCTTTCGTGGGGATTTTTCTATAAAGCATTTCGGGACTTTCAAAGCATTCGCTCAATTGTGAAACCCAGACAGTAGGGACACTGCATTCATCATACCAATGCAAACTACCGAACACCGGACCACCCTGCTACCTAATTATGTTGTAATTTACCTCCCTGATCGGCGAATACAGTCTTCATGGGAAACACATAAACGCTTTGTTTAAGTTCCTGGGTGGCCGCCATTTGGGGACTTTTACATGTGGCCGTGGCCATCTTAACTCCAGAACAGCGGTGTTTTGCCGTCGAGTGTCTGGAACTAAAATCAGACACTCGAGTAGGCGAACACCGCTGAAACCTCCATAGTACCAGAAATCCATGCCAAAACCGGTTCGGTAGAAAAACTAAGTAGCATATGGGGATTATGGCGAACGTCAAGATACGCACGGATGGCAAGTCTTTCGGGACTTTTAACTCACGAATAGTGATGTCGCAAACCCGAAATTTTCGGTTCGCGAACGGCGAACGCAAACTTCCGCAAATGTTCGCGAACCGCGCGAACCGCCATAGACTTCAATGGGCAGGCGAATTTTAAAACACACAGGGACTCTTTCTGGCCACAATAGTGATGGAAAAGTTGTTTCAAGGGGACTAACACCTGGACTGTGGCATGCCGGAGGGGGATCCATGGCAAAACTCCCATGGAAAATTACACAGTTGATGCAGAGTCTGGTTTTAATCCATAAAGGGCAGAAATCACCTAACATTCCTAAATCACAATCAATATGGATTGACACCTGACATATGACATATTGACACTTTGACATATGGATTGACACCTGTCCTCAGAGCCCCTGATGCACACGGACACAGAGCAGAATAGAGACTGGTCCCCCTACATAGGGTCACTTGGCAGATATGGATTGACACCTGTCCTAAGGATCCCTGATACACACTGACACAGAGCAGAATAGGGACTGTTCCTCCTACATAGGGTCACTTGGCAGATATGGATTGACACCTGTCCTCAGAGCCCCTGATACACACTGACACAGAGCAGAATAGAGACTGTTCCCCCTACATAGGGTCACTTGGCAGATATGGATTGACACCTGTCCTCAGAGACCATGATACACACTGACACAGAGCAGAATAGAGACTGTTCCCCTACATAGGGTCACTTGGCAGATATGGATTGACACCTGTCCTCAGAGACCATGATACACACTGACACAGAGCAGAATAGGGACTGTTCCCCCTACATCGGGTCACTTGGCAGATATGGATTGACACCTTGTTACAAACTGCTATTTGTAACTGGCCCTTTAAATGGCAAATTGCCCTGCTTCCCTGGGTTGTGGAGAAGCCTATTTGCCAGCCTCCTCCCGCATGACTATGGCCCCTGGGAGATTGTGAAAATGTATGCAATTTTATTTGGTGTGTATGGCCCTTTAAGACTGTCGGTGGGCATATTGGGGCTTATGGACTCTTTATGTGACTGGTGCTGGCCCTTTAAACACCTTTTTGGGACATCAGGAAGATTGGGACACTGCCCCTTTAAGGCCGTGTCCCCAGACTTGTTGGGGACACGGCCCCTTTAAGACGGTGTCCCCTGTGTCCCCAGACCTGGTGCAAACCCTTTGTGCCTGCCTTGCTATTTCCCACTTGGTTCAGTAAATGGGGCTTACTGAACCAAGTACCACCTGACAGACCACTTAGAAATTGTAAGAGTGTGCAGGTAATTTACCTTGGAAGCTGCGGTTAACAGCGAAGCAATTATTAATGCTAAGTCTTTGTTACGTTACTTGAACACATAGCGTGACCATCTTTGATCATTCGTGAGGTCAAGCGGTATGTAGCCAAATTCATGGAACTAAAATCGGCTACACATTTCCTTGAACACACTGAGCTCTACCTTCTCCCCTACTGGTTTTACAGCTGCAGAGACTAAGTCCCATTACGTGATGGGACTTAGTCGTTTTTTCAGCCTGAAATAGACCGACCTCACAGCCCAAATCTATGGAACTGTTTTGGGCAGGAAAATGTGCTTGCGGTCGGTCATAAAGGGACCTCCAGCTAACTTTTTAACCCATGGATGTATTTGGCTGATTTTTGGTTATGTTTATGTTTTAAGTGTGCTGATTCCAAATATGTAATTATGAAGATGGGATGTGTAGTTTTAAAGTTACAGTGTATGGCTAAAAACTGTATTTTTACTGCCTATGTTTAATTATGTTAATCTCTTCCCAAACGTCATTTCGTTCAAAGTGGAGAGAATGTTAAAAAAATATATTTTTGTTCGGAGTGTGAGAAATGCTTTTCAGCCGCTTCTAATCTTAAGCATCATTTGAGGAACCATACAGGAGAGAAACCTTATTTGTGGTGTGTTTAGTATTGTTCTGATCAGTTTAATACCTTCCGCGTCTCCTATCAGTGGACGTGTATATGGCAGCCATTTTAGGAACCGTACACCTGGGACCCGAGCAAGGTCACCTCGTTCAGCAGGCTTGCAGCGTATCCTCCAGGAAGAAGAGCCTGAACCCTTACCGGCTGCACGTGTCTTACCTGTACATGGAAAGCTGCTCTGGTTCCTTGATGAGCCAGCTGCCCGTGAGTTAACATGTCCCGGGGAGAAGCACTCTGTCCTGTAAAGCCTCACCAAAAAAAAGGAGTGGTGTGTTTAGTATTGTTCTGATCAGTTTAATACCTTCCGCGTCTCCTATCAGTGGACGTGTATATGGCAGCCATTTTGTCAGATTCAGGTTCTTGTGCCCCACAGTTCAAAATAACATTCAAATGACAATTCATGACAGATCACACAAGTGAATAGCCCTGCCAACGTCTTCTCAGAATTTTTCGTTTTCTATGAAGAAATAGAAATGCAAGAGCAGAATAGAGACTGTTCAGTTTAATACCTTCCGCGTCTCCTATCAGTGGACGTGTATACGGCATTGATTTTTGTAACAGGGAGATGGAAGAAGAGCGGTGGTCCTCTTACTGCAAATTTAGGGCACTCTTGGCGGTCAAGCTAATGTGACACCAGATAGGAGTGGTGTGTTTAATTACTATTTTTATCGTTTGTACCTTCCGGCGTCTCTATCGGTGGGTGTGCGGCATTGATTTTTATCTAAGCCGTAAACTTTTGCACAGCGAAGTATATTCACTGCCATTGAAAAGGAGTGCATAGCGGTGGTGTGGGCCCTCAAAAAGCTGCAACCTACTTGTATGGACAGCCGTTTACCTTACTCACAGATCACAACAAATTTGGGGCACTGCGCGTGCAATCTAATGTGCCACCAGATAGGAGTGGTGTGTTTAGTACTATTGTTATCAGTTTAATCACTGTTACGTCCCTATCCGTTGATGTGGAGCAAGACGCAGCAGCAGAAGAGGACTCAGCCGAGGAGGTTATGGAAGAGGATGGAGTAGGAGGAGTAGAGGAGGTGGCAGCGTACTGGCAGAGTACAGCTGTAGGGCTGACACACCTGCTTGAAGATAACTAACTGCTATTCAATCTATAACAGTGAAAAAAGTTTTTGTTTAAATCCAAGCTATTGTGACGCAGTGAGTGAGTGGTGGCACTGGGCACGAAACAATCCACTGTAAGGCCTGACACACCAGCTTTGAGACAACTAACTGCTATTCAATCTATAATTGATGTTTGTTTCACAGGCAGAAAGTGCCCTAAAATACAGCAGCGTGTGGACCATTTTTAGCCCAAGGCAGCTCATCTCATCAGGCCTTTTTTAATCTAATGTATCGCCCAGTGTCAGTCCCTTCGGGATCCATCCCTCATTCATCTTAATAAGGTGAGGTAATCTAGACTTTTTTGACCTAGGCGACTTCTCTTCTCAGTGACAATACCTCCTGCTGCACTGAAGGTCCTTTCTGACAGGACACTTGAAGCGGGGCATGCCAGAAGTTCTATCGCAAATTGGGAAAGCTCAGGCCACAGGTCAAGCCTGCACACCCAGTAGTGAAGGGGTTCTTCGCTCCTCAGAGTGTTGATATCTGCAGTTAAGGCGAAATTGATCTGCCTGCACAATGGGGCTGAGTCGCTCTCTGAGGGTGGATCCCGAAGGGCTGTGGCGAATCGTAGGACTTAAAAGATGCTTCTCCTCCATCAACAACCGTCTCTAAGCGTCCTGTCCCTTGCCGGTAGGTCATGGGAGGAGGAGGATGACTTCCACCTCTCCTCCTGTTAGATTCCCGTTGTGCTGTGACATCACCCTTATACGCTGTGTAAAGCATACTTTTCAATTTATTTTGCAAATGCTGCATCCTTTCATACTTGTTGTAATTCGGTAACATTTCCGCCACTTTCTGCTTATACCGGGGGTCTAGTAGCGTGGACACCCAGTACAGGTCGTTCTCCTTCAGCCTTTTTATACGAGGGTCCCTCAACAGGCACGACAGCATGAAAGACCCCATTTGCACAAGGTTGGATGCCGAGCTACTCATTTCCCGTTCCTCCTCCTCACTGATGTCAATGAAGGTATTTTCTTCCCCCCAGCCACGTACAACACCACAGGTACCAGATAGGTGACAACGAGCACCCTGGGATGCCTGTTGTGGTTGGTCTTGCTCCTCCTCTTCCTCCTCCTCAAAGCCACATTCCTCCTCTGACTCCTCTTCCTCACAATCCTCTTCCAGCGTTGCCGCAGGTCCAGCAAGCGATGCTGATAAGGCTGTTTCTGAAGGTGATGTTGACCACAACTCTTCCTCTTCCTCTTCACGCTCATCTACGGCCTGATCCAGCACTCTTCACAGGGCACGCTCAAGGAAGAAAACAAATGGTATGATGTCGCTGATGGTGCCTTCGGTGCGACTGACTAAATTTGTCACCTCCTCAAAAGGACGCGTGAGCCTACAGGCATTGCGCATGAGCGTCCAGTAACATGGCAAAAAAATTCCCAGCTCCCCAGAGGCTGTCCTAGCACTCCGGTCATACAAATATTCATTAACGGCTTTTTCTTGTTGGAGCAGGAGGTCGAACATTAGGAGTGTTGAATTCCAACGTGTCGGGCTGTCGCAAATCAAGGGCCTCACTGGCATGTTGTTTCGCCGCTGGATATTGGCAAAGTGAGCCATGGCCGTGTAGGAACGCCTGAAATGGCCACACACCTTCCTGGCCTGCTTCAGGACGTCCTGTAAGCCTGTGTACTTATGCACAAAGCATTGTATGATCAGATTACACACATGTGCCATGCACGGCACATGTGACAACTTGCCCAACTTCAATGCTGCTAACAAATTTGTTCACAAACCACTTTGCCGATATCCAGTCGCTGCGGAGTCAGCCACTTTTCCACCTGTGCGTTCAGGGCGGACAGGAGTGCTTGTCCGGTGTGACTCTCTGCTTTCAAGCAAGTCAAACCCAAGACGGCGTGACACTGCCGTATCCGGGATGTGGAATAGTACCTGGGGAGCTGGGGGGGTGCCGTTGATGTGGAGCAAGACGCAGCAGCAGAAGAGGACTCAGCCGAGAAGGTTATGGAAGAGGATGGAGTAGGAGGAGTAGAGGAGGTGGCAGCAGGACTGCGTGCAAGTCGTGGTGGTGTCACCAACTCCTCTGCAGAGCCATGCATTCCATGCTTGGCAGCAGTCAGCAGGTTTACCCAATGCGCAGTGTAGGTGATATACCTGCCCTGACCATGCTTTGCAGACCAGGTATCAGTGGTCAGATGGACCCTTGCCCCAACACTGTGTGCCAGAGATGCTATTACTTCCTTTTGCACAATTGAGTACAGGTTGGGGATTGCCTTTTGCGAAAAGTAATTTCGGCCGGGTACCTTCCACTGCGGTGTCCCAATAGCTACAAATTTTTTGAACGCCTCAGACTCCACCAGCTTGTATGGTAAAAGCTGGCGGGCTAATAGTTCGGACAAGCCAGCGGTCAGACGCTGGGCAAGGGGGTGACTTTCTGACATTGTCTTCTTACGCTCAAACATGTCCTTGACAGACACATGACTGTGGGAAGATGAGCGTGAACTGCTCAAGGCGGGAGGCGGAGTGGCGGATGGTTGAGAGGGGACAAGGAGGACAGCAGTGGTTGACGTGGCTGAAGATGCTGGACCAGGAGGAGGCTGGCGGCTTAGAGTAGGCGAGCTGCTTGTACTCATGTGTTGATCCCATAGGCGTTGTGATGTGAGATCATGTGCCTACGCAAAGCAGTTGTACCTAGGTGGGTGTTGGACTTCCCACGACTCAGTTTCTTTTGGCACAGGTTGCAAATGGCATCGCTGTTGTCAGAGGCAGACACACAAAAAAAATTCCACACTGCTGAGCTCTGCAATGACGGCATTCTGGTGGTGGACACAGCATGCGTTGATTGGCGTGCTGTCGGGCTGACCCCGGGTGTCGATGCATGCTGTCTGACTGTGCCACTAGCTCCTTGCGACGACCTCCCCCTGCTTCCAACTCGTCTCCTCCTCCTCCCTGTCTCCCCATCTGAACTTTCGCCCTGTTCTTCTTCTTGACGAGCGGGCACCCACGTGACATCCATGGACGCATCGTCATCATCAACCGCTTCACTTGTATCTGACAACTCAGCAAAGGAAGCAGCAGCGGGTACAACATCATCATCATCATCACACCGTACGTCCATGTGTGTAATGCTGCCTGCCTGAGACATATCCCTGTTATCTACATCCTCTGGCAATAATGGTTGCGCATCACTCATTTCTTCAAACGGATGTGTGAATAACTCCTCTGACATACCAACTGAAGCGGCTGTGGTGCTAGTTTTGGTGGTGGCGGCAGGCGGGTGAGTGGTATCTTGAGAGGTGCCTGAAGCTAAGCTGGAGGAGGATAGTGCGTCAAGGTTCTGAGCGGAGGCTGTAGAAGATTGGGTGTCCTGTGTTAGCCAGTCAACTATGTCCTCAGAACTTTTAAAGTTCAGGGTACGTGGCCTCTGAAAACTGGGCATTATTCTAGGGCCAAAGGGAATCACAGCACCGCGACCACGATGGCCCCTGCGGGGTGGCCTGCCTCTGCCTGTCATTTTTGTTGGGATTAGTGGTACTATGCGTGCAAACTACTGTGAGACCAGATATGAGTGGCAATGTGCACTGGGCACAGTTGTGCAGAGCACAGGCTGTAGGCCTGACACCCGCTTGAAGATAACTAACTGCTATTCAATCTATAACAGTGAAAAAAGTGATTTTTTTTTTTTTTTAAATACAAGCTTTGTGTCACCAGATCTAAGTGGTGGCAATGGTCACCGTATCCACTGCTAGCGTAACACACCCGCTTTAAGGACACTGACTGCTATTCAATCTATAACAGTGAAAAAAGTTTTTTTGTTTTTAAATACGAGCTTTGTGTCACCAGTTCTAAGTGGTGGCATTGGTCACCGTATCCACTGTTAGCGTAACACACCCGCTTTAAGGACACTGACTGCTATTCAATCTATAACAGTGAAAAAAAAAAAGTTTTTTGTTTTTAATCCAAAGCTATTGTGTCACCAGATCTAATTGGTGGCACTGGTCACCGTATCCACTGTTAGCGTAACACACCCGCTTTAAGGACACTGACTGCTATTCAATCTATAACAGTGAAAAAAGTGTTTTGTTTTTAAATCCAAGCTATTGTGACACCAGATCTAAGTGGTGGCACTGGTCACCGTATCCACTGTTAGCGTAACACACCCGCTTTAAGGACACTGACTGCTATTCAATCTATAACAGTGAAAAAAGTTTTTTGTTTTTAAATCCAAGCTATTGTGACACCAGATATAAGTGGTGGCACTGACTGGGAAATGGGCACAGTATCCACTGTGAGCCTGACACAGAAGCTGGCAGCAGTGGCAGACAACTGACTGCTATTCAATCTATAACAGTGAAAAAAGTTTTTTGTTTTTAAATCCAAGCTATTGTGACACCAGATGTAATTGGTGGCACTGACTGGGGAAATGGGTACAGTATGCACTGTGAGCCTGACACAGAAGCTGGCAGCAGTGGCAGACAACTAAGTGCAATTACATTACATAGAAAAATAAAAAAAAAAAGCATACCCTAACCCTAACCTAGCTATGCTTTTCCCTATCTAATGAACAGCAGCTACACTTTCCCTCCTCTTACTAAGCATGCAGCTTGAGAATGAATCTAAAATGGATGCCTTCCAGGAGGTGGGAGGGTCTGCTAGGGAGGGTATGCTGCTAATTGGCTGGAATGTGTCTGCTGACTGTGAGGTACAGGGTCAAAGTTTACTCAATGATGACGAATAGGGGGCGGGTCGAACCGCGCATATGTTCACCCGCCGTGGCGAACGCGAACATGCTATGTTCGCCATGAACTGTTCGCCAGCGAACCGTTCGGTACATCACTACTCACGAACAAGTACCGACCCCAAGGCCAAAACTTATGGAACTATTTTCAGCTATTGTTCCTGTGCGGTCGGTCAAAACTTTAAAGTGCCATATCTCCCGAACTCCTGAACCGAATGAGATGATTTTTAACTATGTTGTTCCCCCAGAATAGGGCTATCTTGGGACAGATATTTGGGGTACATCCAAAACTTGAGGAAAAATTTAACTTTGTTAATTGTGTTACAGGCTTATCTGAGGGGAGTGACGTACCTTATGTTTTATTTGTTATTGTGTTAATTATGTGGGTGTCTCCCTTGCATGGGCAGAATCACATAAAAGGTTCTTCTTGACCCTTCAAAACGTAGCCTTGTCTCGTTCTTGAAAGGGGATATGCAGCTTAATCACCTTACTCCTTTAAGAGCCCTGCCTGACTCTTGCCTTGGATCTAGTGAATGGGAATAAGCAACTCCACCACTACACAGCGACTTGCCAGGGAGAAAAGGACGTCTCCAACGGCTGATACCCTCTTACCACCGTTACATTGGTGGCAGCAGTGGGATGGTCCTTTCATCCACAGAGCAAGTGCTGAATGGAGTCTCAGTACTGAAGAGACACACACTGAAGGATCTACTGGAGAGTCGTGGACGGAGTGCCAGTAACAGACCACGGCGAGAGCTTATACCCGACCTACTGGGACTGGACAATTTGGATCGGTCCATGGAAGTCACCGAACCCCTGGCACCGATCAGCGAAGAAGATGACATCATCCGCATTGTGCAGAGGAGACTAGCCATGTACCCAACAATGTCAGTAGAACTGATTGAGCGGCTGTTCCTTGAGGTGAAAGCAGAGATTCGTGAGAAGCGGAGCCATGAATTCGAACTGGTAAGAGCACAACAGCCTATTACACAGACAGTTCAGAACCCCCCTCCAACCAACACGGCAAAGAAGGTCCCCTTCACAGCATTTAAAACATTCGTGGAGAATGAAGATGAGATTGATGGCTATTTAGCCAATTTTGAGAGACAGTGCTCGTTGCATCAAGTACCCCAAGAGAAATGGGTCACTATCTTGTCTGGGAAACTGTCCAGCAAGGCAAACAAAGCCTTTCGGGCTCTCACCCCAGAGGATATACTGCAGTATTAGCAGGTCAAGGATGCCCTCCTCACTAGATATGCCGTGACTCCAGAGACTTACCGTCGCCGCTTCCGGGAGTCCAAGAAAAAGGCTGTGGACTCCCACATGGAATGGGCTAACCGGCTACAACGAGTGGCATCCCTCTGGGTCAAGGGCTGCCACGCAGACACCGGGGAGGAAGTCTTACGGTTGTTTCTAATGGAACATTTCTTCCAGGACTTGTCTGCCGCCTTACAGGACTGGGTGTGAAAATGCCACCCCATAACCTTAAACGATGCTCCTCGGCTGGCCGATGAGTACACTGAAACGAGAAAAGTGAGCCAAAGTACTCCTCGACCAGCTCACAAGGTAGAACATCATACCCCAGCTACCGTACCGTGCCCGGAGTTCCGTGCTCCCGTACCCCCAGGGCCATCTCGCCCCCAGAGATGCAACAACTACCCCCGAGATTTGTCTAGAACAACTTGTCATTGGTGCAGCAACCCTGGACATATTGCCCATTTCTGCCCCTTGGGATCCTCCGCTACCAATTGGAGGCGCACCTCACCCAACGTTGAGACCACCTCACCTCGTACCTCTGCTGCACATTGCCTAGAGACCGAGGTGGAACCGGAAGAATGCCTGGGCATCCTATATGAGGCTGACCTGATCCAGGCTGCATCACCCGACAACCGTCAGCATCACCGCCAGGAGGTGCGAGTAAATGGACAGGTGGCACAAGGCTTGAGGGATGCAAAGGCATCTAGTCAAACTGGAACATTTGTCTAATTGCACCGTTGCTGTCTGTGTGGCGGGAGGGGCTGTGTTCCGCCTAGCTACTGCCCAGGTACACTTGGATGGGTGGTCGGGTCTGGGAAAACCACTGTCGGCATCATGGACAACCTGCCTGCAGAAGTAGTTTTGGGCAACGATATTGGCCCTCTGGCTTCAGCCTACCTACCCACAACCGCTGCTGCTTGTCCAGTGACCACTCGATCACAGACCCGTGCTGCAGACTACCCTACACCAGGACAGGAGACCCAGGTAAGCAATGAACTGACCCTTAGACCCAATACAGTACAGAGACTGCTAGCTTGGGATACCCCAGAAGAGTTTGGGAGGAAATTCAGAGAGGGTCCAACCCTCCAAAGGTACCGGGAAATAGCCAACAGTGGGAGGGATGAGCGGGAGCATTTTATATGGGATAACAACAGGTTGTACAGGTAAACCAAAGGTAGGAAGAGAGGCTGCATCCCTTCGCAGATGCGCCAACTGGTGATACCCAGAAAATAACGGTTGGAACTTCTCCGAATCGGCCATGATATTCCCTTGGCAGGACACCTGGGTGGTAACCGCACAACATACAGATTTACCCAGACCTTCTTTTTGCCAAGGATCTTGAAGGATGTGCGGCATTACTGCAGCATGTGTGACGTCTGCCAATGAGTAGGGAATAGAGGGGACCACCTTAAGGCTCCACTGTCACCTATGCCCGTGCCCGAAGAGCCGTTTAGCAGGGTGGCAGTCGCTCTAGTGGGGCCCCTACCCAACCCCAGTCCATCTGATAAGAAATACGTTCATACCGTGGTGGACTATACTACCCGCTAGCCGGAAGCCGTCGCTCTGACGAATATCCAGGCTGACACTGTCGCCAGTGCCTTGGTTGGGATATTCACCAGAGTGGGATTCCCACAAGAAATACTGTCTGAGAGAGGGACTCAGTTTACCGCTGTTACGGTACCTCCAGTAGTAAAATGTACAAACCGCCGTTTAGCGAGTATCCCCCGTTCGCAATAATGTGGTCGGGTAGCGGGTATAATAAAACCATGCGAACCGCCAGCCAGGGAACACTCCAAGCTCCCGAACGGTACCTGTACGGCTAATTCCCTTCACGAGCTGCAAATCCACGAACGGCAAATAGTAACCGAACGTCAATATCTCCCAAGC
Organism: Pelobates cultripes; assembly: GCA_933207985.1. Lineage (NCBI taxonomy): Eukaryota > Metazoa > Chordata > Amphibia > Anura > Pelobatidae > Pelobates > Pelobates cultripes. The sequence continues at coordinate 238,494,211 of OW240913.1, forward strand.
GGCAAATAATCCAAATAAGTAGTCTCTAGTCGCTGGTAACCAAATCCCCCCAATAACGAGACCAAGCTCTGCTTTGAGGGTAAAACACGAACTGATTTACTGTGGTCTACCTGCCCGGTATTTATGCAGGTCTCCCACCTGGTGGACACTCCCCTAGGGGACCAAATGGGAGACTGAAATTACAGAAGGACATGGGGACATTTTGGACATACATCCCCACAATATTCCCAGCATGCAGTACAGTTCCCTCCCCTCTGCTCGGGGGATAATTGGGAAGTAACTCAATTATCTCCCCGAGCAGAGGCAATCGCCATTTTAAATACAAGTCACAAAAACACATGAAAATCTATAACTTCATAACTGCCGAACATATTACATTCGTATTACATATCCCCAGATAGCCTGGATCTGAGTGCACATTATTGGAGAATAGCGCTCAGATCCCATTCGCACAGTTCAATCGCCATGGAGTCAAAGTCTCTTTCAGTTCTTCGGTATGCGATTGACTCCATGGGACGGCTATCTGGGTTAAGTCCATTCGTGTGGTTGAATCTCCCGAACGGCTGGCATTCGTATACTTTTGTCGATTGAGAAGGGGAGGTCGACGGCTTCAGCGGTGTTCGGCTGAAAAAGTGTCCGTTTTCAGATCCATGAAATAATCGTCGAACACCGCTGGTCTTTCGCATGGACAAAATGGCCGCCGCCTCGTGGTCGACATACGAACGACGACCACCCGGCATTCGGTTTTAATTGAGAAGTGTCTGTGGTTAACCGCAACGTTCTAATTGGGATCAATAGGTTAACCAGCAGCACACTTCTCTTCTGGGTGGCCGTCCGTTCGGTAGTTCCGTTCGACAAAACCGACATTCCCTTGAATAAAGCATACGAATGGGGAAATTCATGTAACCGGCAAAACAGGCGAACAAAGCATTTGTAATCCAGACAGATGGGTCTGTCACAACCGCAGACTTAACCCAACAGTTACTTCTCAGCTCACCTTACCACCCCCAGACTAACGGTCTCTGTGAGCGCTTTAATGGTACCTGAAACAGTTACTGCGGACCTTTACAGCCGAGTACAGAGACTGGGAGTGATTCCTGCCACACCTCTTGTTTGCATATCGAGAGGTACCACAGGAGTCCACTGGGTTCTCTCCGTTTGAGTGGACTATTTATTAGATCGAATTGCCAGGGGACGATATCTGACTACTATTTGTGACAGACCCATCTGTCTGGATTATAACTGCGTTGTTCGTCTGCTTTGCCGTTTTCATGAATTTCCCCGTTCGTATGCTTTGTTTAAGAGAATGTCGGTTTTGTCGAACGGAACTACCGAACGGACGGCCACCCAGAAGAGAAGTGTGCTGCTGGTTAACCTATTGATCCCAATTAGAACGTTGCGGTTAACCACAGACACTTCTCAATTAAAAACCGAATGCCGGGTGGTCGTCGTTCGTATGTCGACCACGAGGCGGCGGCCATTTTGTCCATGCGAACGACCAGCGGTGTTCAACGATTATTTCATGGATCGGAAAACGGACACTTTTTCAGCCGAACACCGCTGAAGCCGTCGACCTCCCCTTCTCAATCGACAAAAGCATGCGAACGACAGCCGTTCGGGAGATTCAACCACACGAATGGACTTAACCCAGATAGCCGTCCCATGGAGTCAATCGCATACCGAAGAACTGAAAGAGACTTTGACTCCATGGCGATTGAACTGTGCGAATGGGATCTGAGCGCTATTCTCCAATAATGTGCCCTCAGATCCAGGCTATCTGGGGATATGCAAGACTGATGTAAAATGTTCAGCAGTTATTAAGTTATGGATTTTTGTGTGTTTTTGTAACTTGTATCTAAAATGGCGATTGCCTCTGCTCGGGGAGATAATTGAATTACTTCCCAATTATCCCCCGAGCAGAGGGGAGGGAACTGTACTGCATGCTGGGAATATTGTGGGGATGTATGTCCAGAATGTCCCCATGTCCCTCTGTGATTTCAGTCTCCCATTTGGTCCCCTAGGGGAGTGTCCACCAAGTGGGAGACCTGCATAAATACCGGGCAGGTAGCCCACAGTAAACCAGTTCGTGTTTTACCCTCAAAGCGGAGCTTGGTCTCGTTATTGGGGGGATTTGGATACCAGCGGCGAGAGACTGCTTACTTGGATTATTTGCCGCTTGGGAGATATTGTCGTTCGGTTATTAATTGCCGTTCGTGGATTTGCGGCTTGCGAAGGGAATTAGCCGTACAGGTACCGTTCGGGAGTTTGGAGTGTTCCCTGGCTGGCGGTTCGCCTGGTTTTATTATACCCGCTACCCGACCACATTATTGCGAACGGGGAATACTCGCTAAACGGCGGTTTGTACATTTCGTTCCTGGAGGTACCGTAACACTATTGATTTGTGCAAGGGATACTGGCAGATCCCCCTGGCCAAGGAGGCTATCCCCAAGTTGGCATTCATCACCCCATTTGGCCTGTACCAATTCAAGGTCATGCCATTCGGGATGAAGAATGCCCCAGCCACATTTCAACGCTTGGTGGATAGGCTCCTTGATGACATCCAGGACTTCGCTTGTGCGTATCTGGATGACATTGCGATCTATAGCGAGACCTGGGGGGAACACTTGAAACATGTAGAGGCCGTACTGGACCAGATTCGGGCCACAGGCCTAACTCTGAAGCCAGAAAAGTGCCACTTTGGCATGGCCGATGTCCAGTACTTGGGACACCGGGTAGAGTTGGGAAACAGTGACCGGAGCCAGCCAAGGTCGAGGCCATGGCCAACTGGCCCACACCCCACACCAAGACCCAGGAAGAGCTGGGTATTACAGGAAATTTGTCCCTGACTATAGCGCCATCGCTAAGCCCCTGACAGACCTAACTAAAAAGAACCTGCCTAGGATAGTCCTGTGGTCTCCCTCCTGTGAAACAGCCTTCCAAGCATTAAAGAAAGCGCTATTCAACGCTCCTGTTCTATCTGCCCCCGTCCCTAACAAAAGATTTGCCGTCGATACAGATGCGTCCATGTACGGACTGGGGGCAGTTCTAAGCCAGATCGGGGAAGGTGGAGGAGAACACCCTGTCGCGTACCTGAGTAGAAAATTGTTACCCAGGGACGTGAGCTACGCGGCAGTGGAGAAGGAGTGTTTAGCCCTGGTCTGGGCTTTAAAGAAACTTACCCCGTATTTGTACAGTCAGGAATTCACACTTATTACTGATCATAATCCCCTGGTATGGTTGAATAGAGTGGCTGGAGATAATGGCCGCTTACTGAGATGGAGCCTAGCTCTGCAACCATATCATTTTTCCACCCAATATCGTCCTGGCAAGTTCAACGGGAACGCGGATGGACTGTCCAGGCAAACCGAACTTCTACCCTAACAGCCGGCCGGACAGCCCCAAGTTGACCCGAAAAGGATCAATCCGGGTATGCCGGGGTGTTCCACAAAAGGGGAGCCATGTAACAAAACCCTACCCTGTGCCTGGAAACACTATTACTGACCCTTTAAGAGCTAGCCGGGCACATACACAGGATCAGAAACCTCGGATTATAAGGATGTATCATTTATTCAGAAAATGACATCAAGCTGGATACAAATTGGAGGTTCTTACCTGCTTTTGTGGGGATTTTTCTATAAAGCATTTCGGGACTTTCAAAGCATTCGCTCAATTGTGAGAACCAGACGGTAGGGACACTGCATTCATCATACAAATGCAAACTACCGAACACCGGACCACCCTGCTACCTAATTATGTTGTAATTTACCTCCCTGATCGGCGAATACAGTCTTCATGGGAAACACACGAACGCTTTGTTTAAGTTCCTGGGTGGCCGCCATTTGGGGACTTTTACATGTGGCCGTGGCCATCTTAACTCCCAAACAGCAGTGGTTTGCCATCGAGTGTCTGGAACTAAAATCGGACACTCGAGTAGGCGAACACCGCTGAGACCTCCATAGTACCAGAAATCCATGCCAAAACTACCGAACATCCTGCCGTTCGGTAGAAAGACTAAGTAGCATATGGGGATTATGGCGAACGTCAAGATACGCACGGATGGCAAGTCTTTCGGGACTTTTAACTCACGAACAAAGACCGACCGCAAGGCAAAAACTTATGGAACTATTTTTGGCTATTGTGCCTGTGCGGTCGGTCAAAACTTTAAAGTGCCATATCTCCCGAACCCCTTAACCGAATGAGATGATTTTTAACTATGTTGTTCCCCCCTAGATATTTGGGGTACATCCAAAACCTGGGGGAAAATGTAACTTTGTTAATTGTGTTACTTTGTTAATTGTGTTACAGGCTTATCTGAGGGGAGGAGATGTGTGGGATGTACCTTATGTTTTATTGGTTATTGTATTAATTATGTGGGTGTCTCCCTTGCATAGGCAGAATCACATAAGAGGAGAGTACCTGCCATTAAAATTCAGTTCTTCCTGACCCTTCAAAACATAGCCTTGTCTCGTTCTTGAAAGGGGATATGCAGCTTAATCACCTAACTCCTTTAAGAGCCCTGCCTGATCTAGTGAATGGGAATAAGCAACTCCACCACTACACAGCGACTTGTCGGGGAGAAAAGGACATCTCCAACGGCTGATTACTGCCTGGGTAGCCGTTACAGAAGAGGAAGCTGAAACTTTTATTTCTTCTTTTCTTAAGGGAAGGCAAATGAGCACCAAGTGGCTTATGGTGGTTGAAGAAATGGGTCAGTGAAACCCACCACCTTCTTTCCCATTAGCATTCGTCAACAAAGAGCTAGTGTAGGGGCTAGAGTTATGACAGCTTCCATTGTAATGACAATGGAAGCTGTCATAACTCTAGCCCCTACACTAGCTCTTTGTTGACGAATGCTAATTAATGAAGTCACATTATGCCTTTCTTTTCATGATGCCTCACTGGTGGAAGTGCATGGGAGTGGTAGTGAAGGAGATCCAACCTTACCAGCATGTCAGACTTAAACTACGAATGGTAAGATAGCAAGCCAATCAATCTCTCCAACTACGTGATGGGTTAATGGATGGAAAGTACACTTCAGCAAACTTTCTGCAGGTAGTTAGAATGGTTAGAATAGAATAGTGGGAAATTGGTTGGGAGAGCAGGCA
>OW240913.1:238510361-238552384 GCA_933207985.1 Pelobates cultripes
GCAGGGCAGAGGGAGCCAAGACAAGCAACTACACACATTCCTGACACACACAGCCCTCCTAGACGCTTGGTGACTACAACACCCAACCACAACTGATTACACTTTTTACTCGGCACCACACAACACCTACTCCAGAATAGATAACATGTTTCTCAATGGAGCAGGGATGGCCAAGGTCCTCCACACAGACATTAACAATATCATATGGTCAGACCACACAGACATAACACTCACACTAGGCAACCTATGCTACAAATCCAATTGGTCATGGAGGCTTAATACTAGCCTCTTAAGGGACAACATAACACAAGCCACAATCCGACAAGCCATCACAGAATACTTTGAGATAAACGCAACCCCCGAAGCTAGCCCTACCGCGATCTGGGCAGCGCATAAAGCAGTCCTACGTGGCCACTTTATTAAACTAGCCACCCAGAAAAAACAAGCTAAAACAAAACAGCTACTCGACCTACAGTCTGCCCTATGTAAAAAAGAGCAACAACACAAAACGAATCCGACAGACTCGAACCTTAGGGAACTCAATAGCCTCAGACACTCTATCAGGGATCTCGCCCTGGAGGCGGTATCACGTTCCATACTATGGTCCAAACGACTGTTCTACGAGAAGGCAAATAAGACGGACACACTCTTGGCTAGGGCGCTCTGCCCGAGACCGCAAGGCAAAACCATAACAAAAATACGCAACAGAAAACACACTAGCCGAGACGCCTGACACGATCAACGAAGTGTTTACCTCTTACTTCTCAGATATATACAATCACTCCCCCCACCCCCCACCAACGCGACATATATCTCAGACATACACCAATTCCTCTCCGAACTCACTATTCCAAAAGTGAATGGGGCGGAAGCGGACGCACTGCAAGAACCAATTACACAACTCGAGGTAGAGGCAGCCATAGCATCTCTGTGACAGATTCATCTGCATTGTTGGTTCGTCTGTTCCCCTTTGTTCGCGGAATTGCCTGTTCATATACCCCCGTTCGTGTATTTGCAAAATGCCGATTGAAACTACCGAACGAACGGCCACCCAGGAGAGGAGTGTGCTGCTGGTTAACCTCTTGGCCCCAATTAGAACGTTGTGGTTAACCGCAGACACCTCTCCATTCCATTCGTACGGGTGGTCGTCGTTCGCATGTCGACCACGAGGCAGCGGCCATTTTGGGACATACGAACACAGAGCGGTGTTCGGTACAAACTGTATGGAACTAAAAACGGACACTTAAACTACCGAACACCGCTGAAAAGCTGCTGCCTACCTTCCTTTTCGACAAGGCATGCGAACGTCGGTCGTTCGGGAGTTTTATTCAGTCGTATGGACTTTTACCCCGACAGCCATCCCATGGAGTCATTCGTATACCGAAGGACTGGTGAAAGACTTTGACTCCATGGCGATTCGACTAGATACATCGGATCTGAGCGCTATTCGGTGAAAACATGCCCTCAGATCCAGGCTGTCTGGGGATACGTTACACGAACCATATGCATTCGGTATTTCTGTAGTTATGTATTTTAATGTCTTTTGTTACTGTAATTTAAGATGGCGATGGTCTCTACCTTGGGAGATAATTAGGTTTCTTCCCCAATTATCTCCAAGGTAAAGAAGACGGAATTATGGGCAAGATGGGAAGGGCTATTATTGAAGCCACTGCGATTGGCTACTGTAACAATATGTGTTACAGTCTTCCACAAGGTCCCCTCGGGGAGTGTCCACCTTGTGGAGACCTGCATAAATACCGGGCAGGTAGCCCCCATTAAACAGATCTTCATTTGACCCTCAAGACGGAGCTTGGTCTCGTTTGTGGGGGGAATTATTATTGGGACAGCGTTTTCGTTATTTCTAGCTGTGGAAGGCGTTCGACTGTTTGGCTGATCGGGAGTTGCCGTGTTCGCGGACTTCGTTCGGGAGTTTGGCGATCGGCTGGATTTAAACTGCATTTCTGGAGAAGGGGATTATTGCCTAAACGGCGGCTTCATCTACCCGACGGTACGTGTCGTAACAATCTCTGAAAGGCAATAAGGCACCAGGACCAGATGGCTATGACATTAGTTTTTACAAACAATTTAAAGACGTATTAGCCCCCCCACTAACGACCCTTAGTAACCATTTTCTGCAGGGCGGGACGCCTGATGGCGACATGGCAACGGCAAATGTTGTCCTCCTGCCAAAACCAGGGAAAGACGACACATTGGCCTCGAGCTACAGGCCAATCTCACTTATTAACACTGACCTCAAAATATTCGCTAAAATCTTGGCGTCCAGACTCACCCTCCTACTCCCGCGCTTGATCCACCCAGATCAGGTGGGCTTTATGCCAGGCCGCCAATTGTATGAAAACACGCGACGAGGGGTCAGCACAATCTGGCACATGGGGGAATCCAAGGCGTCTTCTATGGCACTCTCACTGGACGCGGAGAAGGCGTTTGATAGGGTGCTCTGGCCTTATTTATTCGAGCTTCTCCGATTCCAAGGGTTCCCAGAGACATTTGTAACAGCCATACAAGCATTATACACTGATCTGAGGGCACAAATACTCATCACAGGGGCACAAAAAACGCCATTCACCCTGGGAAACGGCACCAGACAGGGTTGCCCATTATCCCCCCTGCTCTTCGCCTTAATCTTAGAGCCACTACTACAAGCCATCAGGCAGCACCCGCACATCAAGGGCGTCAAGATAGGGGGAACACCATTCACGGTCTCGGCATATGCCGATGATGTCATGCTGACACTCTGGGAGCCGAGACACTCTCTCCACCATCTATCGCTCGTACTGGAGCGATTTAGCAATATGGCAGGGTACAAAATTAACTACTCCAAATCCATGGCAATGCCTTTCCACCTGGAGCCCCCGGAACTAACCCACATACGCGACACGTATCACTTTAAGATAACCACCGACGAACTCATGTATCTAGGGGTATGGCTAACAGGGAACACATCCTCCCTATTTGCCCGCAACTATACAACCCTGTTCCGAACCCTTCTCGCGGAACTAGAGCAGTGGACGGACAGGCCCATTTCCTGGATGGGGAGAGTAAACTCTATAAAAATGAATGTGCTACCGAGGATACTGTTCCTCTTTCAAGCCCTACCGATAAGAGTAACATGGAGGGACCTGACAGGCATACAAAGAGTGATAGATGCCTTCATCTGGCACAACAAACGCCCAAGAATAGCGCACACAGACCGAAACCCAGGGGGGGGCTGGGACTACCCAATGTATACACCTATTATCTGGCTGCACAGCTAACATAGGTGATACGTTGGCACACACCTCCAGACAGGAGACGATGGGTAGATCTAAAGTCGCTGATGACGGGTCAGGATCTCCCACAATTTTTCATATGGGCACCCAGAACGCAAAGAGCCATATTAAGAACAGCGAATCCAGCCATACTCAACTCCATACAGATATGGGACCAAACCAAAACGAAGTACGCCCTCAGCTCCCATCCGTCCCCCATGACACCAATTTTCAGGAATAGGGCCTTCCCCCCCCGGAATGCAGGCGAGAGACTATAAGGGGATAGAGGCCACGGGGCTCCAAAGATACGTACACCTATATGTGAACCAAAACGTAGTCACATACGAACACCTAACCACCAAAGCCACCTTACGAACAAGAGATTACTTTAGGTACATGCAGATCCGTGACTTTACACAAAACCCTGAAATACGGAAGGCGGCCCTGACACCACTAACCTTCTTCGAAAAACTATGTTACAATGAGACAACACAAACTAAACTCATCACACTACTGTACAACCACCTCAATGGGACTCCGAACAGGGAGGGCGCACTACGATACACCGACCAGTGGGAAGCCGACCTGGGGGAGGTACTAGAGGGAACGGAGTGGCAAGATATATGGGAAGCATGCAGCAAGCATGCAGGTACATGACCCCAGTGAAGCAGAAACACATGGGACTAAGTCCCACAGACGACTGCTGGCATGGGTGTGGGGGGCGAGGCACATATATACATATGTGGTGGGGCTGCCCGAAGGTCATAGAATACTGGCGCAACGTTGTGGAGCTCAGCTCCCAAATCCTACAAAAGCGACTGGGGTTAGACCCATGGGCATGCCTACTCTCAAGACCCACAAAGGACCTCCCCAGACATGAACAAAGACTCCTTAACATGCTCTATTTAGCGGCCCGAAGGTCCCTAGCACAACAGTGGTCGTGCCCAGACCTCCCACATATGTCCCTGGTTAAGACAAAAATGCGAGACAATTACATAATGGATAAATTGACCTCTCAGGTGCGAAACACAGTGACTAAGTTCCAAAAAGTCTGGGACCTATGGGAGCAGTACGATACTTAGAATAACGACTCGGGACGCGGGGCAGCATCCACGCAATCCTAAAATGGCGGGACTGGGACCCACCCAACGCCAAATACCACACCACCACTCGGACAGGTGGCAGCGGCACCACTACTGGACGAGTGCGGGGTCAAACCCGGTACATAAAACGCAGCTTAAGGGGACTGACAATCCCCATCGGTAGCTCATCCGGTAACCATATCAAACCGATACTTGAACGCACACATGTACTTGTCTCCAACTCTTTACTTTTCCTTCCTACCTATCTATTGAAGGCAAGCGCCCTAGACCTGCAAGTAGGCAGAAGAGGAAAGGCAAATAAAAACATGCCAACATTCCGCTGAACACAGAAGGGAGCGGGTACGCAGTCGCACACCCCAAGAGGCGGGGGACTGGCGCTCTACTCCCTAAGCCTAACCCTTCACATCAAAGCTATTGTATATAGTTAATATTGCTTGCCACCTACACAAAAATTTCCGACGAAGTCACTCATAGAAAACTCGATGTATATAACATGCCTAAACTAACAAATGTCATCTGCATTCTGTAAACCAACCATTGTATGACACTGCGCTGTCACGTACATAAATGTAACTGCTTACATGTTTACCATCTACTTCGTCAAACCAAAAATAAAGAATTAAAAAAAAAAAATACATAACTCTTATAATACAATGTTTAACCTATATGTCCAACATATCCCCAGATAGCTTGGATCTGAGCGCTCAACATGTCCAATGTTAAAAGTGCACTATTGTACAAATAAGGGTGGGGTAAAAAAATAGTAAGGGCTGATGGGAGATTGAGGAGGGACAAAGCAGCCAGTTTAAACTGGTCTGGCAGTGTCTCTGGGACAACGCCCTGCTCGAGAACAATTGGACAGGAAAAAGGGGGAGGGGAAGAGGCACATTTTCCCATGGAAGTCACTTTTTAACATGTCTTTTAGCCATGGGCCATAGTCACAGGGCAGGAGGCTGGCAATCAGGCCCCTCCAAAAGCCAGTGGCAAAGGGTAGTTTGTCACACATAGATAGGTGGGAGCAGCATTATGAAGAGATTTGAAAGCAAGAACCAGAATTTTAAATTGAGCCATAGGAAGCCAATGTAGGGACTGACAGAAAGGTGAGGCGTAGGGGCGGTGTAGGCGGACAGGAAGATGAGCCTCGCCGCCGCATTCATTATGGACTGTAATGGCGCAAGTTGGGAGCACGTTAGACCACTGAGAAGTGGATTACATTAGTCAAGGCGAGAAAGGACAGTGGAATGGACCAGCACCTTAGTCGCATCTGGCAAGTAGGGTCGGATGCACGCAATATTTTTGAGATGGAAGTGGCAGGATTTGGCGATAGACTGAACATGAGGCTGCAAGCCTGCATGGTGGAGCTGATGGTAGCACCGTTGACTTGAAGGGAGACAGACACAGGAGTAGCAACACTTCAGGGAGGAAAGACCAGAACTTCAGTTTTGGTCAAGTTGAGTTTAAGGAAGTGGGCAGCCATCCAGTTAGAAATAGCAGGGAGGCAGTCAAGGGGGACAGGGAGAGATCAGGAGAGGACAGGCAGATTTGCGTGTCATCCGCATAGAAATGATATTGGAAGCCAAAGGAGCTAATGAGTTTACCAAGGAAGGCAGTATATCTAAACTTCCTTGGTAAACTCATTAGCTCCTTTGGCTTCCAATATCAGTAGGGCCAAAGTAGAAGCTGAGCCAGAGAAAGAAACACTGAAGGAGCGCTGAAGGATTGAACCTTGGGGACACCAACTGAGAGGAGTTGGGGCGAAGAAGCTGAGCCAGAGAAAGAAACACTGAAGGAGCGCTGGGAGAGGTAGGGGGAGCACCAGGAGAGAGCAATATCTTGTAGACCAATATTGCAGAGGATGAGAAGAAACTGTTGATGATCAACAGTGTCAAAAGCCACAGAAAGGTCAAGGAGAATTAGGATAGAGTTGTGACCAAGAGATTTTGCAGCAAGTAGATCATTGGATACTTTGGTCAGTGTCGTTTCCACGGAGTGCTTAGCGTGGAAACCAGACTGAAACGGGTCAGGCAGAGAGTTGGACTTGAGGAAGTCTGTCAATCTTGGATGCAAAAGGCAGAGGCGAGATAGGACAGTAGTTGGAAGGGGAGTTAGGGTCAAGGTTGGGCTTCTTTAGAATTGGGGTTATAGTTGCATGTTTGAAGGGCGATGGAAATAAGCCAGAGGAGAAAGAGAGACTGAGAATTTTAGTGAGAGGTAGAGAAAGAGAAGAAGACAGAGTATGGATGAGATGTGAGGGAATTGGATCTAGGGAGCAGGTGGTGGGGCGGGAGGACTGGAGCAGAGCGAAACCTCTTAAGCTGTAGCGGGTGCGAATGAACATAGAACAGCAGAGGGAGTGAGGTTAGGGGAAGTATTGTAAGGGGAAGAAGAAAGATGAGAGATCTCTTTCCTAATTGTAGAGATCTTGTCAGTGAAGTGAGTTGCAAAGTCTGAGGCGGTCAATTTAGTAGGTGGAGGAAGAACAATAGGGCGAAGCAGAGAGTTAAATGTGTGAAATAGTTGTTTGGGTATGCAGGAGAGTGGGGTTATGAGGGTATTGAAGTAATTTACTTTTGCAGAGGAAAGCGCCCAGATGTATGAGCACAGCATAAATTTATAGTGGAGAAAGTCAGATGCACAGTGAGACTTTCTCCAACAGCGTTCAGCAGTTCTGGAGCACTTTTGGAGGTATTGAACCAGCTTTGTGTGCCAAGGTTGTTGTTGGGGGCGTGTGCTGCATTTAAATGTAGGAGTTGCCATGATGTCTAGTTGAGAAGAGAGGGTGGAATTGTAGAAGGAGGTTGCAGAGCTAGAACAGGTGAAGTTTGAAATGGGTAAAAGGAGAGTTTGGAGATTAGAGGAGAAATGCACTAGGTCAAGACATTGGAGGATTCTGTGAGATTGATGTTCAGACGGTGGTGTCAATTGGGTCTTAGGTATGCCGATGTAAAGTCAGCAGATGGTGGTCAGATAGAGTTAAAGGAATATTGGAGAGATTAGAGTGGGTACAGAGATTGATGAAGGCGAGACCAAGAGGGTTTCCGGCTGTAATGGTTGCTAAATTGGACCATTGCGTAAGGCCAAAGGAGGAGGTTACAGAGAGCAGACGAGAGGCATCAGTGCAGTTGGGGTTGTTGATTGGGATATTGAAATCCCCAAGTATGAGGGAAGAAGTGCTAGATGAGAGGAAGTAAAGAAGACAGGAATAAAAGTGCTCAATGAATAGTCTAGGATGACCGTGGAGCGGTAGATTATAGCAATTCTTAAAGGAATAGGCGGACAGTGTGAACTTGAAAAAAAGAAAAGGATAGGACAGGAGTTAGAAGGATTGCCTACACCAGGTGGTGTACAGTTACAGTTGAGTCTGGGAATTGTAGCCCACCAAAACATAAAGAGGCAGGAGTAGCGCTATCAGAGGGGGACAGCCAGCAGCCAGGTCTCTGTTGTGCACACAATGCTGCTTGCAGGAGGTGTTGCATGTTGCTCTTAGCGCTTGGAGCACATAGAGCCTCTAGTTTACACGGCCACAGTGAAGCTGCGAGTGGCCCATGGCCTCTCTCAGATATGAGTGAATGTTAAAAAAAGGGCAGGTGGGAGGGAGATTTTTGTGGTAGTATAAACTGTGGTTTTGGTCTGGAGGAAAAGCCCTTCATGCCCCCTCACCTCTGCCACTGTTTTTCCTGGAGATTTAAATGCAGGAGCACTTTTTTCCCATTTTCTTCGACTTCTGCATGTTGTTTAAAGATTCCAACAACTAAATATTGTTAAATGAAGTTCTTTTTAGTCCCTTTTGTTCCAAGTGTCCCTGGAGCCTCTCTGAAAGGGGGCCATCTAAGATGGTGGCCAAGGCACGCCCCCTCCTTTCTATATTTTTAATTTCTAGTCTTGATTTTTCTAAAGTATCTTCCTTATAACACTTTTCTACGAAATTTAGTTTGACATGTTCGGATTGTTCTTCATAATGTCTTAACTGTGCAGTTTCTTTTTATTCTGTCCTCTTGGAGCATTTTCCAGCCATTGTGAGAAATGGCAACTTTCTCTCTCAATGAAGCTGTTTGTGTTCACTGCTTTAAAATGGTTTTTAGTTTTTATTGTACCTTGATCTATAAATATAGTTAAATCCAGCAACACCACTTTTTCTTTGCACCATTCACTGGTTAATTTTATTTAAAAAATCTAAAAAGTTATTTAGTAATATTTCTTCTCCCTTCCATATGAAGAAGATGTCATCAATGTATCTGCCATAGGTAACCAAGTTTTGCTCCCAGCTATGAGAATTGTATATAAAATAATTTTTGCAATAGGTCATAAAAAGATTGGCATAGCTCGGAGCAAACTTGGTACCCATGGCAATACCTTTTATTTGCATATAAAATTATTTAAACCAACAAAAAATGAATAAATTGAATTTTATTGAATTTATTGAATTTTATTTGGAGACCTAAAAACTCATTTAAAAAAAATGTTCAACTGCTTCACAACCATTTTGGTGGGGTATATTACTGTATAGGGCTGTGACATCACTAGTAACTAAAAAGTAACTAAAAGTAATTATTCTCCCACTTACAATGTGTTAAAAGATTTAAAACTGATGTACACAGAAAAGACATAGGATCGCTAGACAAGTAATGTACCGACCGAAAGCGAAGGGCGGGCTTGGACTCCCACATCTGTATCAATACTACCTGGTGGCGCAATTAGCCCAAATAATAGCATGGCACACCCCGGAGGGCTCGCATAGGTGGGTGGACCTAGAGACAAAACTTATGTGTACGGACCTTCCACAATTCTGGATATGGGTACCCAAACAAGACAGACCATCCTTACGCACTCCATAAGGATCTGGGACTTAACAGCCACCAAATACGCACTAAAACATACACCCTCGCCGCTGACACCATACCTACGGAATAAAGCATTTGAGCCCGGGCTGACCGCACGAGACTTTAGGGGGATAGAATACACAGGAATGCAAAGATACGGACATATGTATGACGGCGACTCCTTCAAAACCTTTGACACCCTAAAAGCCATGGCTCCCCTGACAACCAAAGACGTATTCAGATATGTACAGCTGCGAGACTTTGCCAAAAACCCAGATATCAAAAAAGCAGCACAAACCCCTATGATATTCTTTGAACAAATGTGTAACGCAGAAACTACTCAAAAGGGGTTGATCACGGCCATATATGCGCAGCTGAGTGCCCCAGAAAAGGGAACCGCAGACCCAAGATACATACACCAGTGGGAAGAGGACCTGGGGGGGCCCTAGAGGGGGAGGACTGGGTTTATATATGGGAAGCGACGGCCAAAACGTCGATTTGCGTATTACACCAAGAACAATCCTATAAAATGCTTATGAGGTGGTACACAACACCGGTCCAACTCCATAAGATGGGGAAAACCTCGACAGACACATGCTGGAAAGGTTGCGGGGGCAAAGGCACCTTTGTTCACATGTGGTGGGAGTGCCCTGAAGTGACCAAATACTGGAAAAGGGTTCAAACATTATTGAAAGAGGTTCTCACGCGACACATAGACTTAGATCCCTGGGCGATGCTACTGTCCCGACCAACGGACGGCCTTCCTAGGAAGGAACAACAACTTTTAAACAAACTCACACTGGCTGCGAGAAGAGCCCTCGCGCAGATGTGGCTTAAACCCACAGTCCCCACAGACAATGACGTGATAGTTAAAATCAAAGACTCATATTTGATGGATAAACTCACAGCACAAATCAGAAATACGGAAAAAACATTCCTAAAAATCTGGCATCCCTGGGAAGCATACGCTAACGAAGACGCTGAACCTGAATAAGGTTCGTAGCAGTTCGGCGGACCTTCTCCCGCCGGGCGCCCCGAGGAACAACGAACACCTCCCCTCCTCCTCCCGCTCCTTCCCCAAAGCACCACTCAGTACCCCCCCCCCTCCCCAACTCTTAAACCACCAACCATACGAGACTCCAAACCACAGGAAAGCCGGCTGACGAGATCGCCGGGTGACGCAGCTGACACAAATAAAGTGACTCAACCAGGCAATAAAAACATAACAAAGCTCTCGTAGTAAACGGCCACAACAAAATTGTGCCGAAGACGAAGGGACTCCACACATAACCGACCTGGACACCAATCCCTCAGGGAAGTAGCCCAAAGAGGGGATATACACCACCTAAGGGCCTCCAACAGCCCAAAGGAGACTGTCATGGGGGAATAACACCCAACTCGAATCTAGGCGGACACCCCCTAAAGAGACGGATACACGAGGAGCCCGTAGCCAACACAGTATGACACCAACCAGAGGCGTTAGCAATCATACAGGGCACACCAACGTAGGAATCAATAAGAGTGAGGTACAGACGACCAAAACTATGACGGCAACAGCTGGACGGAAGTTAGGAATGTAATAGGTTAACGGTTTTCATGATATATAAATGTTACATGCAGGTAATAGTTTTTGTTCATGTTTGATCTCGGGACCGGAACGGCCCTAAAATTGAAAAAAGGCACCAAACGGCCCACTACAACCGGATTTTCTGACATACCTTTTAATCTTCTCTGTATAATGAACTGCAATATATGTTACAGACAGGCCCCTGCGAGGGCCACTTTTTGTTGGTCAGTGGTACTTGGTGTCGAACCAAAAATAAAGAATTTAAAAAAAAATAAAAAAATAAAAAACTGATGTAGTATCTCTAATTTAGGACCTAGTTTTTTGTACTAGGGGTTGCAACTGTATATCTATATATTGTGATAGAATACTTGACATTGCATCTCTTCTGGCTATAATAGGTCTCCCTGGAAGTCTTTTTATATTTTTATGTACTTTAGGTAAAAAGTAGAACACCAGTATTTTTGGATTTTTAATAAATAAATAAATTATTTTTATTTCAAATATTTAATATAAGTCCTTTATTTAAACAGCTATAAAAATGTCACATTTATTTCATTAATTGCGTTTTTGTCTAATTTCTTATATGTATTTGAATTTGAAATGTTAATATATTCTTCATATGGAAAGGAGAAGAAATAGAACTAAAAAACGTTTTAGAATTTTTAAATAATAACACAAGTCAAATAAAATTAACCAGTGAATGAAGCAATGAAAAAGTTGTATTTCAAGGTACAGTAAAAACTAAAAACCATTTTAAAGCAGTAGACACAAACAGCTTCATTGAGAGAGAGAGTTGCCATTTCTCACCATGACTGGAAAATGCTGCTAGAGGACAGATTTTAAGAATAAAAAGAAACTGCACAGATATAAAACATTATGAAAAACAATCTTCACGTGTCAAACTAAATTTTGTAGAAAAAGGTTATAAGGAAGATACTTTAGAAAAATCAAGAATAGAAATTAAAAATATAGAAAGGAATGGATTATTAAAATACAAAACAAAATATGAAAAATTATATACCTTTTTTATGTAATTTTAGTACAGAGAATAGAAAAATTAGAGGCTTTATAAATAAATACTGGCCCATTTTATTGAAAGACACAACATTAAAATCTATCTAACCCTCAAAACCAAAATTTTTACATAGAGGGGTAAGTAACCTAAGAAGTTCCTTAACGAGAAGCTATATAAAAATAGAAAAGAAAGAAACAACAGTCGGTGGTTGTGCATATAGGAAAGAATTCAAACAAACTCACTATGCCACAGCAGCATGAGCAAGCACAACAAATCACGTTTGAAGCATTAAGTGACATATTAGGATCATGCACATTTTTATATTTATATGAGCTAAGTAAGAGTCAGTGCAAACATTAAAAAATTAAACCATACCTGAAGGCTACTGCTAATATTACTCCTGTTTAAATAGGTCAGCGGATATTGACTGATGGCTTATGCATATCATCAATCCTCCTCAAAACTGTATGGCTGATACAGCCTGAAGGTTACTGATATAGACTGAAGGCTGCTGCTTATTATCACTTCTGTTCAAACGGCTTTGCTGATATAGCCTGAAGGCTACTGCTTATACTATTTCTGTTTAAACTGCCTGGCTGATATAGCGAGAAGGTTACTGATAAATGCTACTCCTATTTAAATTAGTAGGCTGATACATCCTGAAGATCATTGCCCATATATATACACTTTGGTTCAAAGTAAACAAAGTAAAGTGTGTCGCTTAGCATCCTTAAATTTTTTTTATTTTATTTATTTAATTTTTTTCCATTTTTTTTTTTTGGCTGAGAAAGAGTGAATGCTATTATAATATAAGAGTAGGTTGACTAACTAATAAAATGGCATAAAAAAAAGTCAAGAAAATAAACCAATATCTAAAAAAGAGAAGAAGGGGGATAATAAAACATAAAAACGTCTTTCGTTTTTCACACCTCCCCAACAGATAGCCATAAGCAGAGGTAGCATTTCTGGATGATCGCTTCCCACCCACCCTACCCCACACCCCACCCTCCCCATGGTAATCACTACATTTATAGATAGTTCAAATTACCTACCTTTCTTCTAAACCAATTATGTTAGCCTCTGTCCACCAAGCCCTCCACACCCAAAAAAAGCTATACTCACTCAATACCTCTTTAACCCTTAACCCTCCTAACCACAGCTCTTAAAAATACAGCACCTACTCTCCTACTAATGTTCTCACTTCTATTTTTCACTTTCTCTCTCACTTCCCTCATCATTAAAATCTCTCTATCATTTTACTTACCTGTTCCTGCTAACACCATCTTCATTGCTCCCTCTCTGCTCCCCTCATCTCAGTATTCATCACACGCACTTTATTCATATTTATCCAGCCTTTCTCCACAAACCCCTCCTAAATACCCTAAATACAAGCTCTCATCCCCAACATTTAAATCTTACTCCCACCTTCTCTTCCTTTCCATCCTACTACTCCTAGCAGCAGGTGATGTCTCTCCAAACCCTGGTCCCTCCACTACTCAGCCACCTGGTACAAACACCAGAAACCACAACAACCTAATACCCATTCCATGTAATTCTCACTATAATTCCTCTTTCAAAGCTGCCCTCTGGAATGCACACTCTGTGTGCAGCACCTTTAAATCTACTTCCATCCATGACCTATTTATCTCACACTCCCTAAACATACTTGCACTAACAGAAACATGGCTCTCTCCCTCTGATACTGCTACACCTGCCTCACTGTCTTTTGGTGGTCTTCACTTTACCCACAACCCAAGACAAGCAGAGATTAAAGGTGGCGGTGTAGGTTTTCTTCTCTCACCCCACTGCACCTTTAAAACCCTGTCTACACCCCTTCCCTCTCTTTCCCATCATTTGAAATTCATTCAATTCGCCTTTTCAAACCCTTCTCTGCTAACATTGCCGTAATCTATCGTCCCCCTGGTTCCCCTCTCCTCTTCCTTGACCACTTTGCTGCCTGGCTACCCTACTTCCTCTCTTCCAACATCCCATCCCTAATTCTTGGAGACTTCAATATTCCCGTTAACCCACCTTTGACCCCAGCAGCCTCTAAACTACTTTCAATCACTTCCTCCCTTGGACTTTTGCAGTGGGCTAATTCTCCCACTCATGTAGCTGGCAATACCCTCGACCTTATTTTCTCTTATTCATGTACAATATCTAATATCTGCAACACCCCATTTCCTCTCTCTGATCACCACCTCTTATCGTCTGCTCTCAATTACCCCCTCACCCAACAATCTCAGCCTAACGCCCCTCAGCTCAGGAGGAACCTTAACTCTATTGACCTCAAGCAGCTGTCAGCTGACATTGATTCACAACTGCTATCCATCCCTTCCCTCTCCTGTCCCTCACTGGCCATCTCCACATATAACACTACCCTCACATCTGCCTTGAACGCTGCAGCCCCGCTCAAAACATGCACCTCGAGGAGGACACGACCCCAACCTTGGCATAATAAATCAACACGCTATCTGCAGAGTTGCTCCCGTTGTGCTGAACGCTCCTGGAGGAAGTCCCGCACCCAGGCAGACTTTCTCCATTATAGATTCATGTTGCTTTCATACAGCGCAGCCCTCGCCCTCGCCAAACAGTCATACTTTTCCTCTCTCATTAGTTCATGCTCCCGCAATCCCAGACGCCTCTTTGACACCTTTAATTCCCTTCTCCGCCCTGCTGTGGCCACCCCCCAAACTAACCTTACAGCTGATAGCTTTGCATGCTACTTTACCGACAAGACTGAACAGCTAAGGAAACAATTCTCCCCTCCTTGCTGTTCTCTTTCTCAACCACATGTAAATCTTGCTTTCCCTACCCTCCAGACTTTCTACCCGGCTACTGAACAAGAGGTGGCTGCGCTTCTCCATTCCTCTCGCCCCACCACTTGCCCGCTCAATCCTGTCCCATCTCACCTCATCAGATCTCTCTCCCCTTGTCTTGTGCCTACCCTAACACACATCTTTAACTGCTCTCTCTCTTCTGGCACTGTTCCTGCTGACCTTAAACATGCCACTGTAATACCTATCCTGAAAAAAACATCTCTTGACCCATCCTCCCCTTCTAACTATCGTCCCATATCCCTGCTCCCTTTCTCATCAAAGCTTTTGGAAAGACTTGTCTTTACCCGTGTGTCCCGCTTCCTTAATTCCAACTCTCTCCTTGACCCTCTTCAGTCTGGCTTCCGCCCTCTCCACTCTACTGAGACTGCTCTTATCAAAGTGACTAATGACCTAATCTCCGCTAAATCCAAAGGTCATTACTCCATGTTAATTCTCCTTGACCTCTCTGCTGCCTTTGACACCATTGATCATGCTCTCCTCCTTCAAACTCTTCAATCGCTCGGTCTCTGTGACTCGGTCCTCTCTTGGTTTTCCTCCTATCTCTCCCAACGCTCATTCAGTGTCTCCTTTTCCAAGGATACCTCCTCCACTCGTCCTGTCTCGGTTGGAGTTCCCCAAGGGTCTGTCCTTGGTCCCCTTCTATTTTCTCTTTATACCGCCTCTCTTGGTAAACTGATTGCCTCTTTTGGATTCCACTACCACCTGTACGCTGATGACACTCAGATATACCTCTCCTCCCCGGACCTCTCCCCTGCTGTCCTGCAACGTGTCACTGCTTGCCTTTCTTCCATCTCTGACTGGATGTCTTCACGCTTTCTGAAACTTAACCTCTCTAAAACTGAACTCCTTGTCTTTCCTCCTCCTAATACTGATCCTCCTCTCTTGCTCTCCCTTCAAGTCAGTGATATCCACATAAGTCCATCCCTGCAAGCGCGCTGTCTTGGCGTCATACTTGACTCTGGTCTCACCTTCGAGTCTCACATCCAGTTTGTTGCCAAGTCCTGTAGGTTCCAACTCAAAAACATAGCCCGCATTCGCCCCTTTCTTACGCAAGATGCTACCAAGGAGCTTGTCCATGCTCTAGTAATTTCCCGCATGGATTACTGTAACCCTCTCCTGATTGGTCTCCCCAAAAGCCGTATTGCCCCGCTACAGTCTGTAATGAATGCTGCAGCTAGACTGATTTTCCTCTCTAGTCGGTCCTCTCACACCTCACCCCTCTGCCGGTCCTTACATTGGCTCCCTGTATGCTATAGGAGTCAATTAAAAGTGCTAACCCATACATTTAAAGCACTGAACAATTCTAGCCCCACTTATATCTCTTCACTGATCCATAAATATGCCCCTCCTCGTACCCTCCGCTCTGCCCGTGACCACCTCCTGACTGCTGCTCGCACCCGTACGGCCAACTCGCGCTTGCAGGACCTCTCGCGGGCGGCTCCTCTCCTATGGAATAGCTTGCCCACTGCCATCAGACTCTCCCCTAGTCTTCAATCATTTAAGAAGGGCCTTAAAACCCATCTCTTCAGGAAAGCTTATGGCCTCCCAGAGTAATCTCTACCTTACATACCTGTCTCCTGCTCTCTCCTATGGGACAGTGCTTTGCTCTCTCCTCCAGCTCTGCTTCACTCCTACTTGATATTTATTGTCCTAATGTTTCAAATACCCCACCTTCTATAGTCTGTAAGCTCGTTTGAGCAGGGTCCTCTTCAACCTATTGTTCCTGTAAGTTTTCTTGTAATTGTCCTATTTATTGTTACACCCCCCCTCTCAAAATATTGTAAAGCGCTACGGAATCTGTTGGCGCTATATAAATGGCAATAATAATAATAATAATAATCAAGATAGAAAGCCTGAGACAGATATCAGTAAAAGCGTTACTACTACAGAAAATGAAAATTATGAAGAACCCTCTAAAATTTTACATAAGGAAGAAGTTCAGCCATCACTACAGGAATATTTAAATACATACTGTAACGGCACCCCAGGTCTAGAAGGGGTTAACGCCGCCAAAGCTGTTCTTTTTCCCCGAATGCGAAGTAAGCTACCGAACACTCCTAAGCGCAGAACAGTAATCATAAGAATTATCCCCCCAAGTATGAGACGAGGCTCTTTATTGAGGGTCAAGCAGGATCTGTTTAACCCCTTAAGGACCAAACTTCTGGAATAAAAGGGAATCATGACATGTCACACACGTCATGTGTCCTTAAGGGGTTAATGGAGCTACATGTTAGCCTTTTATGCAGGTCTTCCAGCAAGGGACACTCCCATAGGGACCTTGTGGAAGACTGAGACAGTTTTTACAGTAACCAATCAGAATGCAAACACTCCCACACAAACAGTACAACTCCTCCTCTCTACCCTGGAGATAATTGGGTTACGTGATTGAAGTAACTCAATTACCTCGAGGCATAGAAAATATCCACATTTTACAGTAATGGTAAAAACACATTAAAATACATAATTCCCAATATACTGAAATTCAACGTATCCCCAGATAGCTTAGATTTGAGCGCTCAATATAACCGAACAGCGCTGAGATCCCATACATGTAGTTCAATCGCCATGGAGTTAAAGTCTTGTGCATTGTGCATTCAACGACGCAAATGAGCTCCATGAGTCTACTATCTGGTACCGTTCCGTTCGTAGATTGTCAGTTTACCGAACGGCATGGCGTTCTTATGAATTTGTAACAAAGCGATGGATGGTCGGTGAATTCAGCAGTGTTCACAGGAAGCAGTGTCCGAAATCAGTTCCATGTTTTTGACGATGAACACCGCTGGGTGTTCGACTGTCGAAGATGGCCGCAGCCACGTGTTCGTTCATACGAACGATGACCACCCAGCCGACCCTTCGGGAGTTGGAAGTGTCTGCGGTTAACCACAATGTTAATGAGGGCAGAAAGGTTAACGAGTAGCACACTTCCCTGCTGGGTGGCCTGCCATTTGGTAGTTTGTTCGTCTTTTGATGAATGCAAGCAGAAAACATACGAACAACTGGCAACCGCCGAACAAACAGACGAAATAGGGTTTAAAAAGGAATCCAGAGGCAAGGAGATCTGCCACACATACTGTGAAGCCCAATTGGAGAAAACTGTAACTGCTATCCAGGTAGTAAGAGGGTATCAGCCATTGGAGACGTCCTTTCCTTCCCGGCAAGTTACTGTATAGAGTCGCTTATTCCCATCCGCTGGATCCAAGACAGGAGTCAGGTAGAGCTCTTAAAAGAGCTAAGTGATTATGCTGCATATTCCCTTTCAAGAACGAGACAAGGCTACGTTTTGAAGGGTCAAGTAGAACTGGCTTTTAATGGCAGGCACTCTCTTTTTATGTGATTCTGCCCATGCAAGGGAGACACATAGTTAACAAAACAACCAATAAAACATAAGGTACATCCCACACATCTCCTCCCCTCAGATAAGCTTGTAATACAATTAACAGAGACACATTTTTCCCCAAGTTTTGGATGTACCCCAAATACTTGTCCCCAGATCGCCCTATTCTGGTGGACCAACATACTAAAAAGTCAGCTCATTCGGTTCAGCAGTTCGGGAGATATGGAGCTTTAAAGTTTTGAC
Source organism: Pelobates cultripes (assembly GCA_933207985.1). Taxonomy (NCBI): domain Eukaryota; kingdom Metazoa; phylum Chordata; class Amphibia; order Anura; family Pelobatidae; genus Pelobates; species Pelobates cultripes. Next base: position 238,528,553 of record OW240913.1, read on the forward strand.
CGACTGCACTGGCAAAGTGGCCGAAAATAGTTCCATGAGTTTTGGCCTTGCGGTCGGTCTTTGTTTGTGCGTAAAAAGTCCCCAACGTTAGCCAGAATCCCTATATGCTATTAAGTCTTTCTACCGAACAGCATGTTGTTCGGTAGTTGTAGCACAATTTCCCGGTGCTATGGAGGTCTCAGCGGTGTTCGCCTACTCGAGTGTCCGATTTTAGTTCCAGACACTCGACGGCAAAACACCGTTCGGGAGTTAAGATTGCCGTGAGTCCTGAAATGGCGGCCACCCAGGCACTTCGCAAAGCGTTTGTGGGTTTTCTATGCGAAAGTACTGGATCAGGGAGGTAAATTACCCATAATTAGGGAGCAGGGTGGTCTGGTGTTCGGTAGTTTGCATTCGTATGATGAATGCTTGAAATGTCCCGAACTGATGCATAGTAAAATCCCCATAAAAGCAGGTTAGGCTCTTCCATTTGTTACAAAAACTTAAGCAGATAAGTATGACAAATCTAAGAAAATATCTCTGGAACATGGGAAACTGAATTTCAACTGAACCAACAACAAGAAAAGCAATGCGAGACTAAAAGGAAAATTGGGGAAATTGAATTAAAATTGGCTGACTTAGAGGATTGATCTAAATGAAACAACTTAAGACTCCGAGACATAGCTAAAAATAACAAATGATAAGTTGGTAGAATTTGTAAACTAATTTTTTGAGAAATTGAGCCTTGAGATAACACAGCAAAGTACCCATAATGGAAAGATGCCATAGAGGAAGAAGACCACCAAATCTCCCAGAGACTGTATTGAGGAATGTTATAGTTTGTTGTTTTTCCAGCAAAGTTAAAGATCAAATTTTGCGCCTATACAGTACGGTTACTTTACAAGACCCCTTCAGCAAGATCAAGATATGCTAGCTCAACAAATATTTTGAGAGGAAAGCATATGCTAGCTCAACAAATATTTTGAGAGAAAAGAACATATGATACAAATGGAGGTACCCAATGAAAATCTTCATATGTTATCAATCACAAGTCCTACCCTTTCAAGAGCCAGATAGATTGTATAATTGGATCAAAGAGAAGATTATTTCAGAGTCATAAAAAGAAGCAGATGGAACATTAAAAATGCTTACCTATTTGTTCCTTTTTTGTCCTCTTTAAATTTTGGAAAGAGAGAGAAATTAAGGTGTAGGGAAGGGAGAGGTGAGATAAGGATGAGGGACAAGAATGGAAAAAAGAGGGAGATATAATTAAAGAATTACATGGGAACTGCTGATAAAAAGGAGGGTTAAAATAATTTACCACAAAAAGTCTATATATGTTATAGTCCAGATTACAATTTTTCCAAGATCTTAAATAGAATTAATTGAAAGCTAACCATAAATGTCAGAAATATACATAAAGGGAAACACAGGAATTGGATAAAAAAAAATGGAGTGGAGGCCACAACCCTTTAGCATGGGCAACGGCACGAGGCAGGGATGTCCTCTCTCTCCACTTTTGTTCGCATTAATGTTAGAGCCCCTACTACAGGCCATCAGGCAAAACCCCCGAATTAAGGGGTTCAGGATTGGAGGGCAGGAATTCCTTGTCTCTGCGTATGTGGATGACGTGCTCCTAACATTCACAGAACCACTTGATTTGATGGAGGCCCTCACAGAAACCCTAACAAAATATGGAGCCTTCTCAGGGTATAAGGCCAACTTGGATAAGTCAAGTGCCCTCCCAATAGGAATGTCTGCGGGGGACGCGGCGGTGCGGGCGACCCACAACATACCTATAGCATCGGGACATATTAAATACCTAGGGATTTACTTACCAGATGACCCAGTAAAACTACACCATTTAAATTTACCCAGGTAATTAAGACACTTACCACTGACATGGAAAAATGGCAAGATAAACATATCTCATGGATAGGGCGTATCCACACGGTTAAAATGAACATACTGCCCAAATATTTTGAGAGGAAAGCATATGCTAGCTCAACAAATATTTTGAGAGAAAAGAACATATGATACAAATGGAGGTACCCAATGAAAATCTTCATATGTTATCAATCACAAGTCCTACCCTTTCAAGAGCCAGATAGATTGTATAATTGGATCAAAGAGAAGATTATTTCTTTTTCAAGCGGGTACTTCTACTTTCAGCCACGTTTGGGCTAGTGCTCTCCCAGCTGCTAGTGTCACTTTGTGTATTAATTTTTGTTCCCTGCTTGTCCAGTCCTCTAAGGGCCTATTGAGTAGGTATGTCCATGGGCTTAAGTTCGGGCTCTGTGGAATAGTTGGTGTATCACTTCCAGAAGTTTTGTACCCATGGGCAATCCCACCACATGTGGAGGTAAGTGCCTTTAAGGGCGCAACCTCTCCAACAGTCGCCTGTTGGTGTCTTCCCCATTTGTCGCAATTTCACTGGTGTAGTATACCACCTAAACACTGTTTTTTAGGCCTGTTCCTGGAGAGACACCCATATGGATACAGAGTTGTTCGCTTCCCAAATCTCCCTCCATTCCACCCCCTCTAGTTCCTCCCCTAGTTCTTTTCCCATGTGTCCGTGTATGTGAGAGTGCCCCATTCTACTGTCTCTGAGCATATGTGTGCATATAGTTTCGAGATAAGACCTGGCTGTGGTGATTCGTTTAGACACATCCTTTCAAAGAAGGACATACGCCCTGTGGCTGCTAGTTGAATGTGTTGGCGTTTCACATAGTCTTTGAGTTGCAGGTAGCGGAAGAAGTCGGCGGGGGTAAGGTGTGTCCTTATGGACAGCCAGGGTGCGAGGGTCCATGACGCGATTCGAAAAACTGTGGGAACCTTGGACAGCTAGCGACTTAGCATGAGCAGACATAAATACCAGGTGGGAAACCAACCCCTCTCTCTCCCTCGGGAATTGCCCCCCGACAAGGCCTCACTCATGTGGGACTGCATAACACCTAACGGTACGAAGCTGACGCCCTCTAACCTGATGAGGAACTCTCTCTACTTTTGTAACGGCACCCTCAGCATAAAAGAGTTAAACCGCCGTTTAGTAGATCTTCCCCTTCCAGAGACACAGGCACAGGTACTGTAGAACACCAATCCGCCGAACAGGAAACCATATGAATGCCGTAAACAGCCGAATCGGAAAAACCATACGAGTAGGTTTACACTTCTAGCAGTCAAACTGGAACAGCATACAATAAATCCCCCCAAGAATGAGACAAAGCTCCGTGTTGAGGGTCAAGCAGTGAACAGTCAGAGCTGTGGGTTTATTGTGCTTATGTACACATTCTTACATGTTAGTACCACCCACAGGGTTTTGGAACACAACCAATAAACACATACAATACACTCAGACACTCCCACACAAAATCCTCCCCTCTGCCTGTGATACAATTATCTTACACAATGGGTAATGTAATTATAACAAGCAGAGAAATACAATTTTTCCACATTATTCATAACTTGAAAAGTATGCATCACATTCACATAAAACTACATTTTCAGAATCAGCATACTCCAAATACAAACAAATGTCAAAATCCAAATCCAAATTGGTCCAGTGGTTCAAAAGATAGATCGTAGTCATTTGTGACCAAAGGAAGCATGGCTTTTCTGCCCAAAACCAGTTCCACGGAGTGTTCTATCCTGGAGATAATTGGGAAGTAATCCAATTATCTCCAAAGACAGAGGCAAAACTCCATTGAACACATGGCAGCAAAAGACAATAAAACACATAAAAACATATAACTGTGCAGCCATTGCACAAAACAGGTATATTCAACATATCCCCAGATAGCTCAGATCTGAGCGCACATTATTACTGAATGGCGCTCAGAGCACACACATACATTTCAATTGCCATGGAGCCAAAGTCTTTCCCATAGTCTTTCATTATACGAATGGGCTCCATGGCATAGCTATCTGGGGTATCACCGCTCAAACAGGGCAAGCACCAAATGACCCGGCTTTCATGTCTTTGCAGGGGAAAATCAAGCCTTTGAACATGGGGCCATAATCCAAAGGCAACAGGCGAGCAACCAGGCTTCTCCAATGCAATGTGGCGAGATTGGTCTCGTCACAACTTTCTTCTCTCTCTTCTTCCTACTTTTGACTCTCTTTTTCACTTTAATACTCACTCGGTGGGAACAATGGTACAAAAGCTGGTATGAGATCCGCTAAATAACCAAGGGCGCAGCCCTTCCCAATTGAGAAGGATACCATATCCTTCTCAAACCCCACCAGAGAATTAGTATGCTACAAAAGATACCATACGCAATGTTATAGTAGATGGTTACATTAGTCTTTAGACTTTTAGTTATTGTTATACTTTAAAAACCAAACAAAATGAATGTATCTTGACACATAAGGAAGACATATGGCTAACGACAATATCGACAAGACATGATCTTGTTAAAAAAGGTTGGAATGGCTTGTCTACAGTATTGCTCACCATGTATTGTATAAATGTCAAGTGCTTCAGTCAAAAATAAACTATTTAAAAAAAAAAAAGAGCGGAGTAAACACATACTATAATAAATTACTGTACGTTAAATATTCAGATAATCTGTTATTTTGTGGGTATGTTTATTTTTTTTTAAATTTTAAGATAAGAGAAGAGTTCAAATAAATTTTAAGGTAAACAAGGAAACTGTGAATATAAGAAGGGAGCCAAATAATTAAAGAGTGTAGTTATCCCATCCCCCAAACATGAGCCAAGGCTTCAAGAAGGGGTCAAGCAGGTCTTTTTAATGCAAGCCAGCACTTACAATTTATACACACATTTTAAACCCCCAACAGCCTCATTTACATACAATAGGTTATATAGATTACTATAGTACAAGGAAGGGTGGGGTCAGACTATAACAAGGGCTGATGGGAGATCGAGGAGGGATAAAGCAGCTAGTTTAACCCCTTAAGGACACATGACATGTGTGACATGTCATTGTGACGAGAGCAATCTCTCCACATTGCATTGGAGAAACCTGGTTGCTCGTCTGCTGCCTTTGGACTATGGCCCCATGTTAAAAGACTTTGTTTGCTTGGAACGTAACGCTGTCCCTGTTCTGTGGGATTCTGCGTGCGCACAGTCTTGGAACAACACTAAGAAGATAGGATGATGAAATAGAGGATTGGAAAGCGATGCACTTCTGGAAAGGTAGGAGATTGCTCGCATCTGAGCCCAATTATTCCCATATTAAGGAAACCGGAACAGAGTGTTTATGAATCCAGCCGATGAAGCCATGGGTGAAACGTGTTCTGGACTACATTACTACATACAAAGCATTTTAAATGTAGTTTTAATAATTGATGTTTAAATTAAAAAAATTTGCACATTGTGCAGCAACTATACTTTTCGGTTCCTGATTTACCCAAAGAAGGTAGTGTCACACCTCAGTCACACAACATGCATAAAGTGAGCCCTATCTAGAGGCTCTACACTTGTGAACATCAAGTTAACATCATATTACAGTACTACACTATGTATACACCCCTTTAAATTACACCATAGAACTGACTGGGAAGATAACAAGAAGGGAATTTTTTGCCTGAACAGACCCTGTAGCAAACTGAACCAGAGCTAGGTATATTAGCTCTTGAATGTGTGAGTGTTCCTTTGTGATTATTTACACACAATTAATAATATAAAAGGTGTACACTATAGAGTTTTTATCATCTCTCCCACCCTAAGGAGAACTGGGAGATCTGAACAACCATCACAGTATAATAATAATGTATCAAAAGGAAAATAATTTTCCGAATGCAATAGATCACTTTAAAAAAGTGCTCCACTATATATGGATTATTTTGATGATTCGCTTGCTGGCTATAATCCTAATCCTTAACCTTAACCACGTTGTTCATCCTAAACCTAACCTTAATCTTAAGGGACTCTCCAGTACAAGGAAAACATATCCGTTGTTATATCCGTGCCCCCTTCCCTCCCATCCCATGTTGCTGAAGGGGTTAAAACCCCTTCAGTGACTTACCTGAATCCAACACCGATGTCCCTCTGTGCTGGGTCAGACTCCACTCACGCTCCTTCCCTGCTTCCCAGCAGGGGAGACCTAATGCGCATTATTCAATGCTTTCCTATGGGGATTCCGGCGATGCTGGAGGTCCTCATGGATAGCGTGAGGACGTCCAGCATCACTTAAAACACTTCTAGTGGATCTAGTCTGATAGACAGCCACTAGAGGAGGACTTATAAAAACTGCAATAATTACACTTGCAGGGTTAAGGGTGGTGGGAGTTGGCACACAGACCAATCCAATGGGCAGAAGTGGTCTGGGTGCCTGGAGTGTCCCTTTAAATCTTATCCTAACCCTAATCTTTATCCCACCTCCACTCCTAACCATATAAATAGTATTATGATTCACAGTTAGGATTATGATTAGAATTAACAAGGGATTTTATGTCAGCAAAATAAATAATTCAACGCATTTGCATCTTTTTTCCTGTATTACTTACTTGCTATATTTATCATCATATTTACAGATATAACTGAGATGTGCAGCAAATGCTTCCACTGCTAAAGGACAAGGAATCTCTCCTCTCTTTCTTTTAATGATGACACCTGAAGGAGGAACCAAAGAAGGTGGGAAAACAATTAATAGTATTTATCAAGAAAAAAATATTTATATGAGAACAATGAGCATGTGACTAAGAAAATTATATATGTACCAGAACTATTTCAGTTACAGTGAAGTATATAATACTTTGCACCAGAATTTCTGTATGTTTTCATTGATTGTTCAAACCAAGCATTTCTAATGGCACTGTTTAGGTCAACCATCCCTTTTAATAAAACATATTCAATCAAATACCATTAACATCCCATGTTAGACAGGTATTGAAGTACTACAATGTGTTTGTTGAATGGAGTAGCTCTGTGCTAATATATAACGAGTTTGTGATGTTAAAAGTGAAATACAACTAAATATATTGCAATGTTTAGTAAGAAAAATGTATGCATGTCAAGAAAAGATGTGCAAAACCATGGACAGCATTACACAGTAACAAATAATCTAGCAGAAACATAGAATGTGACAGCAGATAAAAACCATTCAGACAATCTAGTCTGCCCAATTTTATAAATACTCTCATTAGACCCTGGCATTATCTTATAGCTAGGATAGCCTTTTTCCTATCCCACGCATGCTTAAACTCCTTCACTGTGTTTACCTCTACCACTTTAGCTGGAAGGCTATTTCATGCATCCACTACCCTCTAAGTAAAGTAATACTTCCTAAAATAATTTGTAAACTTTTGTCCCCGTAATTTAAGACTATGTCCTCTTGCTGTGGTAGGTTTTCTTCTTTTAAATATAGTCTCCCCTTTACTGTGTTGATTCCCTTTATGTATTTAAATGTTTCTATCGTATCTCCCGTCTTGTCTTTCCTCCAAGCTATACATGTTAAGATTCTTTAACCTTTCCTTGTAAGTTTTATCCTGCAAACCATGAACCAGTTTAGTAGCCCTTCTCTGAACTCTCTCCAAAGTATCAATATCCTTCTGGAGATACGGTCTCCAGTACTGCGTACAAATATTCAATGAGGTCTCACCAGTGTTCTGTACAATAGCATGAGCTCTTCCCTCTTTCTACTGCTAATACCACTCCCTATACAACCAAGCATTCTGCTAGCATTTCCTGCTCCTCCATTACATTGTCTGCCTACCTTTAAGTCATCTGAAATAACTACCCCTAAATCCCTTCCTCAGATGTTGAGGTTAGGACTGTATCAAGTATTCTATACTCTTCCCTTTGGTTTTTACACCCAAGATGCATTATCTTGCACTTATCCACATTAAATGTCAGTTGTCACAGTTCTGACCATTTTTCTAGTTTACCTAAACCCAAGACATATTGGAAATTGAGAGAAATCTAAATGTATCTGTAATGGAACCGCTGGCACCCCGACGGGTACCTTCCGTTGATGGATGCTCCTAGTGCTTTCCGAGAACTCCAAGCACTGCGCCAGACACCATAACCACTGTGGACTCCCACAAACCGCCGCAGCTTGGTTGGGGTCTCGCCATCTCCACTCACTCTGGACCCAAGACCAGGGTCCAGCTTCCAGTAGACCAGGGTCCAGCTTCCAGTAGATCAACCTCTCCCAATTCCAGAGAGCAGGAACAGGAACAAGCTCTTAGGGGAGCTTAGTGATTATACCCTGGGGGGTATAGTGATTATAGCAATCCCCAGAGTGTAGCTCTCCAATACCCCAAACATGAGCCGAAACTTCATGAAGGTATAAGATGATCTGACTCCAAGGAGCATTTATTAGTCCTTATATACAGGTTTTCAGGCCAGAGGCACACCCCCTGGACCTGGTGGTAAACTGTGACAAAAGGGACACAAGCCAATGGGAACACTAATTAACATAACACTCCCACATACACAATGAAATCCCTCCTCTCCATCCTGGAGATAATTGGCTTAAGGCACTGCAGTAAACTCAATTATCTCCAGGTACAGAAAATATCTACATTTTACACTAACAGCAAAAATACATAAAAGTACATAATTCTTATTATATTACACAGAACCCCCACATTCAACCCATCCCCAGATAGCTCGGATCTGAGCGCCCAATATAGGTGAACTGCGCTCAGATCCCCTGAACAGAGTAAATTTGCCATTGGGTAAAGCATAGCAAGGGCTGTTGAGAGACCAAGGAGGGACAAAAGCAGTCAGTTCCAACTGGTTTGGCAGTGTGCCTGGTACAACGCCCAGCTGGAGAACAATAGACAGGAAACGGGGGAGAGGAAGAGACACACCTTCCCATGGATTAAAATGGGCAGAAACAGTCTTTAAAAGCCAATAAGCCCCAAATAGTCTTTTTAAATGGCACTACACCCCAGGGCCATAGTCATGAGGAAGGAGGCTGGCAATCAGGCTCCTACAACAGCCGGGGGCAAAGGGCAGCTTGTCACCTAACAATCCAGTGACAAAAGGCATTTCGTCACAACCATTCCCCCTTGGGGGGGAAACTAACCAGGTACCTGACTTGTCGGTCAGTGCCTGAGTTAGTCAATAAACCCACCCACAGTGAACAAGTACATGAGTAGCCCACCCACAACACACATTTACTGCACCTGGTGGTTCCTCTGGTGCTACTGGGCAACACGCTGTGGGGACTTGGGGGGCAGAAGCCAACTGCACTCTGTCCCGATGCCAGCGCTTCTGCTGGGGTAGCCTGGACGCAACTTGGTTGGGGAGGGGAGACATCGCTTACCTCCTCCACCCAGTATTCTTGTGAGGGTAGTTGGGGATCTGGATAGGCCGTCCAGCATCCCTGTAGGTCGGGTGCAGAGACTACGGTCCCATCTGCACCGTCTGGTAGGGTATACTCCCGCTGGGGAGAGAGACCGGTTGTCTCTTCTCCTGGTACATCACACTGCCGCTGGGGAATCAGACCGACTGTCTCGACTCCCAGTAACGCTGCCTGGTGCTGGGTGGTGGGAGCAACCATTTCCACTCCCAGTTGCTGCAAGGACAAGGGACTGACAATCTGCTCTCCCTGGGATGCTGGCTGCCACTGGGGAGAGAGACCAGTTGTCTCTTCTCCCTTGACAACACACTGCCACTGGGGAGTCAGACCAGCTGTCTTGACTCTCCGTGATGATGGTTGCTGCAGGGACGAGGGACCGACAATCTCCTCTCCCTGGGATGCTAGTTGCTGCAGGGACAAGGGACCGACAATCTCCTCTCCCTGGGATGCTGGCTGCCGCTGGGGAGAGAGACCAGTTGTCTCTTCTCCCTTGACAACACACTGCCGCTGGGGAGTAAGACCGACTGTCTCGACTCTCATTGATGATGATTGCTGCAGGGACGAGGGACCGACAATCTCCTCTCCCTGGGATGCTGGTTGCTGCAGGGACGAGGGACCAACAATCTCCTCTCCCTGGGATGATGGCTGCCGCTGGGGCGAGAGACCAGTTGTCTCTTTTCCCTTGACAACCCACTGCCGCTGGGGAGTAAGACCGACTGTCTCGACTCCCAGTGATGATGGTTGCTGCAGGGATGAGGGGCCGACAATCTCCTCTCCCTGGGATGCTGGCTGCCGCTGGGGAGAGAGACCGGTTGTCTCTTCTCCCTTGACAACACACTGCTGCTGGGGAGTGTGGGGATATTTATGGGATGATAATATTATACAGTTGAGAATTGCCCACTATTTCAATTCTCTTAGATCTTAGAGATCGTTATCATGTAAGTGAAATGTATTCCATACAAATAAAATCCCAATTTGTTATAAAAATAGATATAATTTATTGTGACAAATAAAATAATAATAATATTAGGCAGCATACATGATATTAATCAGTGAATATTTAGTATAACGTAAGTATGCAATGGCAATGGATAAACACAGTACAAAGCTACAGCATCAACTGTCAACACTTACACAATTTATGAGGGTACATCACAGACACAGAAAGCTAAACTTCCAGCGAAAAGCCATAAAACCTTGGCTAACAGATCAACTGAGTAACCCTTTCAATGCTGGCTAGATCCTCCTAGGCATATAGTATCCTATTCTCCTGTAATTTTCCATTAAAATAACATTCGAACTAGCGCATTAATAATTTCCTGGAACCATCCAATAAGAATAATCTACCAGATTTTTACAAAAGCCGAATTTAACTCTACCTAAGATAGACGATCTTATTTCAGAGCAAATCAATACACATGGATAAAAACAGCGGTATGCTAACACATGGTAAGATACCAGTACTATGTAATTATCTGACTTCACCTGCAGAATGGAGTGTTATAACTACATATTCTTTAGTTAACTAAGATTTCTTAATTATTGAAATCTGACCGTGATTTATCCAGTCACATATCATGCTATTAGTAAATTTTTAATTAATTTAAATTAATTAAATAAAACCAGCATAATTACCAGTTATGTAGATGTTCTCATCAGATAAGTAGGTAGTCCCAGGAACTTGAATGCGAGTATGATTGGTTGTATGGAGGTGTGTAAGTAATAGAGAAAAGTGATGTTGGTTAGAAAGTAATATTAAAATTCTAAGTGTCAAGGAGTGTTTCTTGAGTTGTGTCCAAGAGAGTTTGAGAGTTAGTCCCAGAGTATCTGAATGTCCAAACTAACCTCTCTCTTCCCTTTGTCCTAACTTTTTTACAGGGCCAGACTCTCTCTACGTCATTAGTTGATAAGGCCAATAGGAAACTGTAGGTGTGTCTACGTTATCTAGTATTATATAGTTTTTGGTCAATAGAGGGCATAAATGCCTAATTAAGCTTTCCTATCCAGGAAAGAGTTAACTTTTCCTGATGACAATTTTGACGTCATTTGGCTTATCTAAAATGACTACCATAACTTAAATTTGCTGTCAGTTCAAAGCGTTTGCCTCAGTCTTTGTGGCAACTACTTTGATCGTAATTTCTAAAACTGACAGTTCTAAACTCAATTTCACCCCTTACTTACAATGGGACCTTGTAAAATTTTGAGAGTAAAATTTTTTTCATAGTGTGTTGCAAAATTGGAAGTGCTTCAAACTGTTTTTTTTTTTTGCCTTCTTTTAGATCAACAGCAAAAAACAAATGTGCGGAAGGCTGAACTTGATGGATGCAAGTCTCTATTCAGCTATGTAACTATGTAATTGTTAACACTAAATCTAGTATGCAGATGTAAATAAACATATACTAACAATGTTTGATAAGTTTTCAGCATTGGCCAGACTTTACACTGTAGTAAAAAATGGCTTCTCCTGTGTTTTCTCTTGCACCCAGACGGCCCCGGTAAGTTGTAAAAACCACACTAATGCAGGCTGTAGTGGCTTTGATTCCATTAACCCCTTCATAGAGACAATATATATATATATATATATATATATATATATATATATATATATATACACATACACACACAAACACAAAATAGTTAATACATTGCTAAACACCTTTCGCACAGAAATCGCACTTTCACAGTGCTCTCAATACTGCAAGGGATTCTGGGTAGGAGTATGCAAATGAGCTCAACAAAGAACCACATTTATGCCTCATAATTCCACTTTATACATGTATTCCTTGGAGTATGGGTCTGCTGTATACAACAGCTTTGAAACACAACTCAGAAAGAGGAGCAAAGCCAGTGAACCACTCATCCACAAAATATATAGATATATGTTGTCAAAAGGAAAAAAAAGGTATGTATATATAGACATCTACTGTGATCCTTGTTTGCAGTTAGCACGGTCCTCTAGGCTAAACAACATGTGCAGCCTTTTGGTTTTAACATAATCCAGGTACTTTATTGGTAAATCCGCTCAGGAGACAGGAATACAACTAAAGAATAATGTAACAGGTTTCCCTTTAAACAAAATCCTAGCTCGTCTGAGCACTGACTGACATTTAATTCCCTGTCTGTCACGGGTTTAAACGAGGCTTCCCCAAACTCCGGCCCTCCAGATGTTGCTGAATTACAACTCCCATGATTCTATGAATGAAATAGATAGGCTGAGAATCACGGGAGTTGTAGTTCAGCAACATCTGGAGGGCTGGAGTTTGGGGAAGCCTGGTTTAAACGAACACACAGGTTTCACCAACCTTATCTTCTGTCTCCTTTTTTTTCTACTCCAATGCTTAGTGGCAAGAAAAAACAAAATTTCTCTTTACCTGCCTAGCTGGGAGGGGTTTGTTCCCACTGCTGCAGCCAATTACCTTTAGCTGAACTTTGGGTTAGGCCCTGGGGAGTCAGCACAGCTAAACGGACAAGGGCACATGTATGAGTGTGGGGATGGTGCTAGAGATTGGCTATATGTGTTAAGGGGAGTGGTTATGGGTTTGTAGTGGGGGCAGGGATCATCTTACCTCAGTGCCTTTTGGGATTCTGGCCAGCAAACAACTTCCCTGCCTCTGCGCTCCTGTTTGTCCTGGGCCTGGTGAGGGATGGATATTGAAGGCATTCTGTCTGCCCTCAGAGCTGCTGCTGCCCTGGATGTTGGCAGGCACCTTCAGGAACAATGTGCTCCCTCCAGCCTGGCCGCCGGTGTGGGTTCATCCCCCCATGGTCAGGCCTCTCCTTGGGCCTCCCACGTGGCTACAGCCCCTTTAGGCCGCAAAAGCACGGGTCGGCACTCCCGCCTGCCTGCTCGGCTGAACCCTGACACCTCACCTTGGGCCCGGTATAGGAGCTGGAGCTCGGGCCCAAGGCACCACCAGGCCCACGTGTCAGCTCCATCTGACACGCGGCCTGCTTCATCTGCCATTTCCCGTGCACCCCCCGGCCGTGGACAGCGGGCCAGGGGTGCCGGAAGATCTACTCTGCATCCTGGGGGGTCTGGGAGGCCTTCCCAGCCCCCACGTGGTCAGCAGATCCAGACCGGGGCCGGTGGTGGTGAGTGGGCCTCCCAATTTCTGTCCGCAATTACCCCTCCCTCCCATCCCTTGTCTCCTCTCCCTCTGTGGTCCTCTCCTCCTCCCCTGTTTCTGCTGTGCTGTGTCCCCTTCCTCTCTCTGTGCCCCATCCTGTCTCTCTGTCTCCCTCCCTCTTCCCCTGTTTCTGCTGTGCTGTGTCCCCTTCCTCTCTCTGTGCCCCCTCCTGGCTCTCTCTGTCTCCCTCCCTCCTCCCCCCCATGGTGCCATCCCTTGTCTCCTCTCCCTCTGGGGTTCCTTCTCCCTCTGTGTTCCCCTCCTCCTCCCCTGTTACTGCTGGTCTGTATCCCCTCTCCTGGCCCTCTATCTCCCTCCCCCCCTCCTGTCCCAATTCCTAGCCCCTATGTCCCCCCTGGGTACTTACCGCGGCTGCCCTCCTCTGCAAGTTGTGAGCTTACCTCATCTCCACTGCTCTGCTCACAGGATCTGGCTGCAGTGGCTGCTGTTCCTGGGACCGTCCAACAGATGGCGCCTGGTACTGCTGCAAGGCTGAGTAGTGTGAAAATGAAGTTAACTCTGTCCTACCTGGTTCGTCTTGATTTCTTTTGCCGCGGGAGGTTCCTCGGGCATCGGCTGGTGAGTTCACTAATGTTTTTTCTTCTTTTCAGTCCGGGGGTTCCTCACTTGGGGTGTTTTGTCAGGGCTTAGGGACTTTCTTGATCAGTGGGAGCAGGGTGTGCAAGCAGGTAGGGACCCCCCATTAGTTGGTCAGGTTCGGTTAGTGTGATCCTCGGCGCTGCAGACACAGGTGGTTTTGACGGTTCCTGGGGTCACATAGTTCCCCTCTCCCGGGGTTGGTGGGCATGCTGGCACCCCTGCAATGGTGTTGGGTGCCACAGCGCCTTCTGTTGCTGGGGGATCGCTAGCATTAGGTGACGTTGCTCGTTTGCCCGCATACATGTGTTAGTCAGGGCCCTTGGGCTTGCACCTAAATCAGGAGGTTCGGGAAAAAAATTGGAGGGGAGACTTTGTTGAGATTTTTTCCCTCCTTCCCATGGAGAAAGCTCCTCCTTTCATGGAAAAGGACAGGAAGGAATCCAAAAAAGACAAGGAGAAATACTGGTACCGGAAGATCCCTAAGACTTTCAGTAATTGCATTTGCGCGTTTGCAATCCTGGCCAGTGTAATTGGGGAAAGGGCTCCGCAGAAGTGCTCTGCATTGTTCTGCTACCAGGATACCATTTGGAATGCTTGTTGTACCTATGGCGGTCTGGGGTGGTGGAAGTATGGCGAGCAGTTCCGTCAACGGTTGGTAGTTGGTAGACATTGGCCTCTGGCTCTCTATGATGACCCGGCTGGCCCCCCGGCTGGGCAGCTGGCATCCTACTGGATGGGTTTAGCATAGGTTTCAGAAAAATACCGTCTGATTCACCATTTATCGTCCCCGGGGGGGCTCAGTGAATGACAACATCTCTTTTGAACTCTGGCGAGTATCTTATGAATCCTTTGACGTGGCGGTTGACATGGTCAGGGCCACGGGCCTTGCTGGCCGAGGCTGATGTGGAATTGGCCTTCCTGGAATGTCACCATCTTCTGGGCTGTGGTTTTGAAGACATGAATTACGTGGATATGTGCCTTCCTATGGGTTGTTCCATATCCTGTTTTTACTTTGAATGCTTCAGCACGTTCTTGGACTGGGTGGTGAGGAAGGAGGCTGCACTACCTCGATGATTTCCTTTGTGTGGGTCTCACCAATTCGCCAGCCTGTCCGCTGTTGCTACAGGTTCTGGGTGTGGTGTTCCATCAGTTTGTGGTCCCGTTGGCACACGACAAGACAGTGGACCCGGTCACTTGTCTCAGCTTTCTGGGCATTGAGATTGCAAAGACAAAAGTGGTATACTGCGCCACAAACGTATTTAAAGTGTACGGAGTGCAATAAACGTTATACATACATACAAGGGTTTCTGGTACTATGGTGGTATATACACCCTTAAAAGAAACAAAATACAAAACAATGATAGTGCAGATTGTCAATAAATGATATAGTCTATACAGTAAGAGGAGAACCACTAAAAATGCTAACTCACACTTTGCAGAGCTGTTAAAAGCTCTACCGTATAGCGCCTGGACGGTACAATCCCCGTCTTAGAATATATATACTGGAATATGGTGTCCAATTCTCCACTGCCGTATATGTATAAAAACAAGAGCAAAAAACTAAATCCAAGGGTATAGTATGTACAATCCGACATAATAAAATAAAAAAGTAGGTATCCTACTTACGATTTCCAGAGCAAAAACTTGCTCTGGTGATGAGAGCATATGGTGGTATGATCCCCACCAAAGGATATAAGCAGGATTCTATTGTGCACCAGGAACAAATAGAGAGGAGTAGGAGTCTGGTGATGGAATGGGTCCGTGGATTGGTTTCCAAGGCCACCTGGGCCCAACATGTGGGGGCCATACATGTTGGGGTATTGGTCATTCCTGGTAGGCCATGCGGTGGTGGGGTATTGTTTGCCACCATTCGGCGCCCTGCGGATCATATCACTATAAGTATTTGACCATCCAGGTCGGATGTTTTTCGGGAAGGGTATGGGGGTTCGGCTGTTGCACGTTTCCTTTGTGGGAACTGTGAGCTGCGCCCAGTATGCACGGGCCCTCTTTTGGGTTATGCAGATGCAATCTTTTCTTTCCCAATTCTTTGGGTCTTTCGCGCGAGTCTGATAGCTCTGGGGATTGACAGTAAGGAATATTGTGGCATTCCTTTCTGTAGCGGAGGGCCACGAGCTGCCCTGGGACTTACATTATGTTTAAACTGTTTTCGTCTATTTGGTAAATGTCTTTGCAGTAAGGGAATGTATTCGTGTGAAATAGCTAAGTTATATGTGTAAATGTATTGGATTCGTCTGAATGTAAGGTAGTTTCATTCCCTTGGTTTGTTCGAATGAAACTACCGAACAGTCAGACCTCCCCTGTGTGAAGTGTGTTCTCAATTACCCGTTGCAACATTGTTGCAAACGGGTAATTGACAAGGGAAGTAGCCGTCCTTTGTTCTCGGGGGTGGCCACCATTCGACAAACGAACACATGGCGGCGGCCATTTTAAAACTCCCGAACAGCGGTGTTTTGCCGTTGAGTGTCTGGAACTCAAATCGGACACTCGACTAGGCGAACACCGCTGAATCCTCCACAAGCCCGGTCCGTTCGGTTCCTAACTACCGAACGGCCCCTCGTTCGGTAGATAGAAAGAACCGAACGAGGGGATTCAGGCGAACCCTCCCTAGCCTCTATAGCTAGAGGCTTTCGTGCAGTTTGTTCCCTTATTCCAGGACCGACCGCAGGGCCCATTCGCATGGAACCGCATTCGGCTATCTCAGTCAGTGTGGTCGGTCATTTTATTCCCTCCATACATTTCCCGAACCCCTGGTCTGATCTAGGTGATTTTTGGATATGTTGTTCACCCAGATCAGGGCTATCAGGGGATGTAGGCTTTAAAGGGGTACCCCTACATTTAGGGGTACATCCAGAAACGGGGGGAATTGCTAGACTGGATTATGATGCAGGCTGAGGGGAGGAGATGTGTGAGGTTACCAGGACAGGATTGGCTACTGTACTAATGATTGTAAATCCCTCCCTTGCATGGGAGCATGCTTTAAAAGGACAGTGTGGATTAAAAGATTTCAGTTCTGCTCTTGAAACTGTGTGTCATCCAGTTAATGGGATTACTGTGGGATATTGTTGTGTTATTTTGCCTGCTGGAGACCTTGCCTATGGATTTACAATTTACTTGTTCCTGAGCCTCACTTGGATTATAAGCGGAGATACCTGGGGAATATTGCATCTCCGCTACACTTTCAGTTTAGCACTGCCTTGGTGGAGGCTTTTAGGATGGGTATGTCAGCGCACATAGTGCAGACAACCGGGAGGGGGTATGGTGAGATGGCTCAGTGAAGTAATGCTGGTTTTGTAGAATTTGTTCAATACTTGGGGGGTTGCGGGTTCAATTCTCGGTGGCGGTGGCTCAACCATTCATTCCTTTGAGGTAGATAAATGAATACCAGTTCTTTAGGTACAAGTAACAATTTCCAGGGTGCATTTGGAAAACAGGAAATATCTGGATGTCCTTTTCCTGGTTATACTTCCAGGTGGCATGGAGGTGTCCATCCAGGAGGTGAGCTATTGGGTTGTGCACCTTCTGAAGCGGAGGTTCGTTGGTTTGGTGCCGGAGATTTGAAATGGGTTCGGCTCCTCCCGGAGCAGGTTTAGCTGTCCCTAATGTTCGGGTTATCCACCTGGGGGGCATTGAGCTTGGGACGGTCCAAGGTGGTATTTGGCATCTGCCCTTAAGAGGGTATTGGTGCGTGTTTTAGTTGTTTCGTGATGCGTGATGTTGGGTTCACCGTATGACCCTGTGTATTAAGTTATATATGTTAAGTTATGGTTATTTATGTTTAACATTTTGGTTTCAGAAAAGAAGAGAGATTATTATAATAAGTTATGGATGTGTTATACAGTACTTGTAGTATGTTATAACAAAGGCAGTTCAAAAATAAATAAATCAATAAAAAAATAAAAATAATAATAATAAATAAAATTTAAATAAATAAATAAACTCGATTGGTTGGAGGTCATTTCCCGTATCTTTTGGCAGCAGGCCCATAATCAGTGCATGGTGCGCTGCCGTATGAAGCAAAATTGGAGGGCCTCTAGGTGTGTTTGAGGGTAAGGGGATTTTGGTTTGCCACAGAGTGTTTTCGCATGTGTGGCAGTTACTGTGTTTCTGGTGTTTCATCTTGCCATGCAGGAAGTGGTGGAACAGGCCTGGTTGGTTTTGGTGGGGCTCCCCGCTGATTTTAGGTTTAAAACAGCGGGAGTTTGTGGCGGGAAGTGTGTCCTTGCCAACAGGGTTGGAGAGCAGATGGAATGGCAGGAGATGGACAAGGTGGGTCTCAACCTCCCCTGCTCTGTAAGGTAAACTTTTAAGTTACCGAATAGGACGTGCCCACCGAGCAAAAAGCCGACTGGTGGTAGAGCATTTAAGATGATTGAAATTTTTGGTTTGGATGAGGGGGGAGGCGAGACACCAGTGGGTAAAGTTTTTGGTGCATAGACACCTGGTTAAGTTCGTTGGCAAGGACGGTTATTTAAGTTGGAGGCTGTAGGGCAATAAGTGTAATTTATATGTTAATAATGGTATGTATATATATTTATGTGTTCCTTTATATTTGAATTAAAGGAAAAGAATAAAGTTTGGATGAGTCCTACAGTTGTAAGTTTAATAAATGCTGTGGCCTGTTTCGTTGTTTGTCGTTATTGGGGGGAGAATTGGGGTAGTCTCCTTACTCTTAGTCGCACCACATTCCCCGCTACGTACATACAGGAGACAGTCCAAAACCCTGGCCTGGATTTTATTTCTCTCAAGGGCCCATAACTACGCATTAAGTTGTGTTGCATGCAACACATACAACGGATACTCCCCCTAGGGTTAAATGTCATATGCCTCTCTGAGGAAATTAGCAGAAATATAAACATCCTCACATACCACACCATTCACTTTATCACATTATCTATACACACACAATACACTGCACTTCAATTTCAAACATCCAGTGCCCCTCCTTGGATACTGGATATAATTGGGATCTGCTACAACCCCTTCATGACAGTAGAAAAGCTATAATAGTTATAATATCACTGTATTTGCCTAACATCCTGAATGGTTGACTTGAATGATTGGGAAGATATCAAAACTCCAGTAATTTTGAAATGAAGCTTCATATTCAAGTGACATAACACATAATTTATAAAAATGCATTTCAGCAAAAATAATTCACAACATGTTTTGCTCCCACCTTGCTGAACAGGAGAATAGGCATTAGTGAGAAAACGAAAATGTCCTCTGTTGTACCAGCATATGAGAGACATATTTTTCTTCATCTTAATTCCATATTGCCCTCGACACTGGGGTACTTCAGTATTATTCAGCATTGCGATAGGAAGCCCAGTACAGTCACTTTTCCTGGCGCTTAGCAATCCACAGCAATAAATATCTAAAAAAATTACATGAAAACAGTGAGACAAGACTTATTAATTAAAGACATGCTAGTCCAGATCAATATTTTACACACCAAGAATCAAAAAATACCAAATGCATGTACAGTCTTTCTGGTGCATGCTATATTTGGCCTCAAAAATGTATCAGATCAGGAACAGATGTCATATCCTTGAAAGCCATAATAGTAGTCTTTATATTCAAGCATGAAATAATGCTTGCCACAAGCACTTGAAGATAAAAATTGAGAAGATACAGTAAAAAGGCCTTGTGGTAGAATTTCAGGATTCAGTGGATTACACAATGTGAATCTATAATTTCCAAAATTCATATAAAATTCTGTAGAAGCCAAAGACAAATATAAACACATCAGACATATACATCACAAGACAATAAGCAGTAAAATGCAAAGCTCTCTGCTAACCCTTGCATCAGTATTATCTCTATCACTCCTAGGGTGCACAAGCATGCTCTGGATTTGGATAATTAATCATCTTGATAATGAATCACTTGTGCACATTGTGCAATAAAAAAAAAAATAATTAATTTTTGTAGATGGCTGTGATCAACTGGAGTAGTGGATTCAGTCAAACAGGTAAGTGGGTGTGAAAAGAAGAAGATCAACAAGCCTACAGGGTCTGTGACAGAACCATCTGTCTGCTGGATTTTTGCCCGTTCGTCTGTTTGTCCCCATTCGTATGAATGGCTGGTTTCTATAGCCCAGCCATTCGAATGACTCTTTTCCCCGAACAAATCTGCCGAACGAACGGCCACCCAAGTGAGGAGTGTGCTGCAGGTTAACGAAGTGATCACCATTATAACATTGTGGTTAACCGCAGACACTTCTCAATTAAACCGAACTCAGGGTGGTCGTCGTTCGTATGTCGACCACGAGGCAGCGGCCATTTTAAATCATGCGAACGCTCAGCGGTGTTTGGCTCTATTTCTATGGAACGGAAAACGGACACTTTTTCTGTCGAACACCGCTGAAACAAGGGAACGTCTGGCTGCCTCCACGAAAGCATGCGAACACCGGCTGTTCGGGAGATTGAGAGCATACGAAAGACTTAACCCAGATAGCCCTCCCATGGAGTCATTCGTATACAGAAAGACTGTAAGAACTTTGACTCCATGGCGATTGAACTATGTGTGTGGGATCTGAGCGCTATTCGCCAATAATATGCACTCAGATCCAGGCTGGGGACATGTAATACGAATGGGAAATGTTCAGTTTTCATGTAGTTATGCATTTTTATGTCTTTTATTATTTTATGTTTAAAATGGCGACTGTCCTTGTCCTGGAGTTAATTGAGTTACTTGGTAATTAACTCCAGGACAGAGGGGAGGGAATCAGAATGCACTATGGGTAAGAGATGTGACTGTGTGTCAGAAATGTCCTTCTATCTGTCTGTAATTTAAGTCTTCCATTTGGTCCCCTAGGGGAGTGTCCACCAGGTGGGAGACCTGCATAAATACGGGCAGGTAGCCCACAGTAAAACCAGATCTTATTTGACCCTCAATGCGGAGCTTCTGTCTCGTTATTGGGGGGATTGTTTCTTCACGTTTAGAGACTGCTGGATGGAACGAAAGCCGCTTTGGGGATATTACTGTTCGACGGTTCCTAGCAGTTCGTATATTGCCGTTCGGGAGTTTGGAGCCGTTCGTGGATTTCGATCGGGAGATTGCCGCTTCCCCTGCATTTGGTTCGTGGGTTACAGAGCAAGCGAACAGAGACTGTACTGCAGCCGGGGAAGGTTTACTAAATGGCGGTTTGGCTTAAAGACACGGGAGGTGTCTTAACAGGGTCCATAGTCAAATCAGCTCCTTACAGAGAAAACTGACACTATGAGAAAAGGGGCTTAGGTGTCCAAAAATACTGTCAGTTAAAAATGGTCTGGATCACAAATGACTAAGATGTAAAAATCCAAAATAGCAAGGTTTTAAAATCTATATTTTCAGGGTAGCCCCAAGCACCATAACACTGCCATACATCACGTTGGTGTTTAAGCTTCAGCTTTTGTGCTAGGCTACAGACATCAGTTTTAGAAAAACTAAGAATATTATTTACAGAATTAGTTTATTCAAGCTGTACTCATGGAAGGACTGCATATAAGAAAGAAAAACAAGCAATTGCAATAATAGCAATAAAGCAATATAGGGAAAGAATAACAAGTAGCAAGAGAGGTGAGAACGGAAAACAGCTCAATTAGCCTGCCCTTCGGTGGGTCCCTGCTCAGAGAGAACATATTATTATTATTATTATTATTGCCATTTACATAGCGCCAACAGATTCCGTAGCGCTTTACAATATTATGAGAGGGGGATTTAACTATAAATAGGACAATTACAAAAAAACTTACGGGAACAATAGGTTGAAGAGGTCCCTGCTCAATCGAGCTTACATTCTATAGGAGGTGGGGTGTAAAACAGGACAGGAATTTGCAGTCAAATAAGGTAGGCTGCCCTTTAGGAGAGAGCAAGAGACAGGTATGTGAGGTAAAGGTTAGTCTTGGAGGCCATAAGCATTCCGAAAGAGATGGGTTTTAAGGCACTTCTTAAAAGATGCAAGACTAGGGGAGAGTCTGATGGCATTAGGCAAGCTATTCCATAGGAAGGGAGCCGCCCGCAAGAAGTCCTGCAAGCGTGAGTTGGCTGTACGGGTGCGGACAGGGCGGAGAGACCGTCACGGGCAGGGCGGAGAGACCGAGAAGGGACATACCCATGGATCTGTGAGGAGATATGAGGGTTGTTCAGTGATTTATAGCTGTGAATTAGTACCTTGAATTGACTCCTATAGCATACAGGAAGCCAATGTAAGGACTGGCAGAGGGGTGAGGTGTGAGAGAAACGACTAGAGAGGAAAATCAGTCTGGCAGCAGCATTCATTACGGACTGTAGCAGTGCAGTACGGTTTTTGGGAAGACCTATTAGGAGAGGGTTACAATAATACATGCAGGAAATTACTAGAGCATGGACAAGCTCCTTGGTAGCATCTTGTGTAAGAAAGGGGCGGATGCGGGCTATGTTTTTAAGATGGAATCTACAGGATTTGGCAACATGCTGGATGTGAGGCTCAAAGGTGAGGCCAGAATCAAGTATGACGCCAAGACAGCGCGCTTGCAAATATGGACTGATGTGGGTACCACAAACTTGAAGGGAGAGCGAAAGAAGAGGATCAGTATTAGAAGGAGGAAAGACAAGGAGCTCAGTTTTAGAGAGATTGAGTTTCAGAAAGCGGGAGGACATCCAGTCAGAGATGGAAGAAAGGCAAGCAGTGACACATTGCAGGACAGCAGGGGAGAGGTCCGAGGAGGAGAGATATAACTGGGTGTCATCAGCGTACAGGTGGTAGTGGAATCCAAAAGAGGTAATAAGTTTGCCAAGAGAGGTAGTATAAAGAGAAAATAGAAGGGGACCAAGGACAGAGCCTTGGGGGACTCCAACCGAGACAGGATGAGGGCAGGAGGTATCATTAGAAAAGGAGACACTGAATGAGCATTGGGAGAGATAAGAGGAAAACCACGTGAGGACAGAGTCACAGAGACCAAGTGATTGAAGAGTTTGAAGAAGGAGAGCATTACCAACGGTGTCAAAGGCCGCAGAGAGGTCAAGAAGAATTAGTATGGAGTAGTGGCCTTTGGATTTAGCTGCGATTAGGTTGTTAGTAACTTTGATAAGCACAGTCTCAGTAGAGTGGAGAGGGTGGAAGCCAGATTGAAGAGGGTCAAGGAGAGAGTTGGAATTGAGGAAATGAGACACACGGGTAAAGACAAGTCTGTCCAGAAGCTTTGAGGAAAAAGGGAGCAGGGATATGGGACGATAGAGAGGGTGGACGGGTCGAGGAATTTTTTTTTTGTAGTATAGGTACTACAATGGCATGTTTAAGGTCAGCAGGGACAATGCCAAAAGAGAGAGAGCATTTGAAGATGTGCGTTAAGGAAGGCACAAGACAAGAAGAGAATTAAAGGTGTCAAAGAAATGCCTGGGATTGCGGGAGCATGAAATAATAAGAGAGGAAAAGTAGGACTGTTTGGCAAGGGCAAGGGCTGTGCTGTATGAACACAATATGAATAGTGATGTCGCGAACCCGAAATTTTCGGTTCGCGAACGGCGAACGCGAACTTCCGCAAATGTTCGCGAACCGGCGAACCGCCCGAAACGCCATTGACTTCAATGGGAGGCGAATTTTAAAACACACAGGGACTCTTTCTGGCCACAATAGGGATGGAAAAGTTGTTTCAAGGGGACTAACACCTGGACTGTGGCATGCCGGAGGGGGATCCATGGCAAAACTCCCATGAAAATTACACAGTTGATACAGAGTCTGGTTTTAATCCATAAAGGGCAGAAATCACCTAACATTCCTAAATCACAATCAATATGGATTGACACCTGACATATGACATATTGACACCTTGACAAATGGATTGACACCTGTCCTCAGAGCCCCTGAT
>OW240913.1:238562254-238750581 GCA_933207985.1 Pelobates cultripes
ACACACAATGCATTACACACACAGACACAAGCAATGCAACCCTTACACACACAGAAACACACAATGCATTCCTTACACACACTCAATGCACCCCTTACAGACGCACACACTGCATACCGTACATACACAGAAAACACACCTTGCAGCCCTTACACATACAAACACAGATTCACACAATGCATTCCTTACACACATATCAGGACATCCCATACACACTCCACCCCCTGTGAACAAACTCATTGGTGGAACATGAAGGTGGACCCTGGACCCAGACCTTGAGCTGTGTAAAGGGCCCCCAAAAAATGGAGCTGCTTCTCGTTCTCCCAGAACATTGATTTGTGTGACCACAGTTACAAACAGCCTCCAGAGATCCTGTTATACACCAGACCAGTGGAGCCAGACTGCAGCTAGAGCCCATCATCATCCTCATCTGTTGTAAGTAGGTAATCTAGTATATTATTCGTGGCACTAATCTCTAATTTACCTCACATTAAAGAAACACTATAGTCCCCAGAACCACTGCACCTTAATGTAGTGGTCCTGGTGTCTATAGCCTGTCCCTGCAGGCCTTTTAATGTAAACACAGCGGCACTGCAGCACTAGCGTTAGTTAACATGGCAGGTCATATGGGTGGGGCATTGCGATGTCACGGGGGGGAGGAGGGGGGCGTCAAACTTTACTTTTGCCTAGGGCGGCAAAAATCCTTGCACCGGCCCTGATTGGTTCCAAGTAGTATCAGTAACCCACTGTCTGAATTCAGCAGCATATTCAGCCACAGAGCGCCTCCCTTGATGTAAATGAAGGAGAGTGGCTTCTGCTGTAGCACAGCGATTGGGGTCATCAAAAACTAGGCACATGGCCTCAAGAAAGTCTTTTAAATTTTCCAAGACTGGACTGTCCTGTTCCAGAAAAGGGGAGCCCCAGGCCAGGGCTTCATCTTTGAAAAGGGAGAAAATAAATCCCACCTTCTCTCTTTCAGATGGAATGCAAACGGCATTGATTTAGGAAACCCCTAAATTTTTTGCAGTCTCCTCCAAATTTTTCTGGTAGAGGCAAGCGGGCATCTTGTGCAGGTGTAACAGTAGTAGTAGCAGCAGCCGCAACATCATGTGCCCTGTAGCTGGTAAGCTCACTATGCATTGATCGAACTTCATTTTGCAGTTCAGCTACCTGATCCTGCAGCACTTGAATGGTCTGTGCCTGGGTCTGCATAGTTCTTGCATTAAAAGCAACCTGCTGGGCCAATGCAGAGTCTGATCCGACAGTCTCCATGAATGGGCCAGATTATTCTGTAATGATATTGATGTTACAAAGTTTTGGAATCCAGTAGTCAGATCAGCAATGTTTTCTGCCAGAGGTAGCCACTCGTTACCCAGGTGGTTGAGCCCCTGAGTCTTGAGTGGCCTTCTGGTCTTAAGCAGAGATGGGAGACTGGAACAGAAAGATGATAAAGCCGAGGTCAGTGGGAAGGAGAAGCAGCAAAGTCAAAACAGTCCAAATTCAGCAACAGGAAGGAGAAACAGGAACACGCTTGATTAGAGAGTACAGGAACCAAAATAATCTGGCAAAGGTACAGAAACAGGAAGTGGCTTTTATAGGCCAAGAACCAGACACCTGACCAGACACAGCTGAAGAGAGTTGTCACTGATAACCTTGACTCTACAAGCAATGGTATCAGATCTCAGGTAAATTTGCAAAAGGCAGGCTGGTGTACTGGTAAGGAAGAAGTTTAGCACCATGTAAACCAGGGTTCGAAACCCAGCAGAGTCAGTTCCTCACACCATGCTTCATTTGGTCACAAAGGACTTCGATCTATCTTATGGACCAATTTGGATGATTTTGACATATGTTTGTATTTGGAGTATGCTGATTTTGAATATGTAAGTTATGTGAATGTGATGTATACTTTTAAAGTTATGCATAATGTGGAAAAACTGTATTTCTCTCCCTGTGATAATTACATTAATTGTATCACAGGCAGAGGGGAGGATTTTGTGTGGGAGTGTCTGAGTGTATTGTACGTTTATTGGTTGTTTTAAAAAACCCTGTGGGTGGTACTAATGTGTTAGAATGTGTATATAAGGCCAATAAAGACACAGCTCAGTCTGTTCCTGCTTGACCCTCAAAACGGAGCCTTGTTTCATTTTTGGGGGGATTTATTCTATGCTGTTCCAGTTCGACTGCTCGTATGGTTTTTCCTATTCTACTGTTTACAGCATTCGTATGTGTGACGAAGTGCCCTTCGCCACTTGGTCCTGGAGAGGCCTGCTTGCCAGCCTCCTCCCCTGTGACTATGACTCTTTCATGTATTTGGCTTTAAAGCCCCTAGTCTACCTTCAGACAGACTATTTATGTAGGCTGCTTTATTTATCTTATGTTTTAGTCACCCTGTACCCATTATAGGTGCAGGGTGTGTGTAATGTAATTGTTTATAGTGTGTGTGTGTGTACTGTGTAATGTATTGCCTGCTCTCCTGTACTGCTGAGGTTTGCTACCAACTAGGTGGGTTTGGCTATGGAGCTTGTCTAGCGCCCTCTGTTGGTAGCAACAGCAATATGCACTACCTGAATTGCAAGACTGTTTCATTTGCATATTCGGGTAGATTTGCAAATTGCTAATTCTGCAGGCAGGTGAGATATTTACTGTTAAATATTGTCTCCCCCACCCCTTTAAAAATGTGCCATTGCGTTGTGATAAGTCACTGTGTGTTGCCTGCTATGGTTTGACTGTTTGTGATTTTATTGAGGTTTCACAACGATGTTATTGTGGTCACACTATGGTACATGGTGCTGGTCCCAAGGGAAATAAAGGTTTAGACAGTTCTTCTTGATCCCTCTAAACATAGCCTTGTCTCGTTATAATCACACTGGGTATTGCTATGCTCTGCATACTCCCCTGAGCTTGAATCACTTAGATCTTTTAAGAGCTTGTTCCTGACACGCTCTCCTTGGTGGAGAGGTCTTCGCCACACAGTCCTGGATGCTGGAGGTTCATACAGGGTGGAAGGAAGAGGTCTTTCCCACACGGTCCTGGAGGACAGAAGCTGATCCGGGGTGGAAGGAAGACGGCGAGACTCCAGTCAAGCTACAGCGGTTGCGGAGTCTGCGGTGGTTGTGGTGTCTCCTGCAGTGCTTGGAGTCCTCAGGAAGCGCTAGGAGCATCCTTCAACGGAGGTACCCAGTCGGGGTGCCAGGTGATCCGTTACAGTATGTTTGAGAGAATTCGAATGCTTCTCCAGTTCGGTGGATTGGTGTCTACAGTAGCTGTGCCTGTGTCTCTGGAAGGGGAAGATCTACTAAATGGCGGTTTAACCCTTTTATGCCTGGGGGTACCGTTACACTGCCTCCTTGCGTGTACCTAATTAATTTCATGTATCTTTGCTTAAGCTTCTTATCTGCAATAGGTATACTGTCCTTTTTGTCCCTCCTCCTCCTTTGGTTATTGCTGGACGAGAGGAGTACAAAGTCTCCTCCATAATTGATTCCAGATTTTCTTGTGGTTCTTTGCAGTACCTGGTTGATTGGAAGGGTTATGGGCCTGCTGATCATTCTTGGTTTCCTGCTTCTGATATACATGCAATCGCAAAAAACGTTCTTTCTATGCCAAATTTCCTCTCAAACCTGGTCCTGCCCACCCAGTGGGCTGTTAAAATCACGTATCCTTCGTATCTATGTGGCAAAAATTGAGATAATTACCTTCCGAAGATAGAGGGGAGTGCCACTCGGCGGTCTTCTGCCATGATGCCTGGCTTGTGCAGCATTTCGGTGCACGCCGGCCGCTGCGGACCCACTCAATTATATAGCCCCACATCCTTCCATGGCAAAGACGATGTCTATGTGCGGGTGACATCACGCAAAAGACGCACATGAACGTTTTGGGGTCAAAGGCTAGGTACAGCCAATCGGATTTGCAAGAGGGTATTTAAACTCTCTTATTACTTAGCTCATTGCCCTGTCGTGGTTTCCCTTAGATTGTTATCTGAGAGTGTGTTCCTGATTGTGTTTTTCTGTTTTTTGACTTTGGCTTTGTTTTGACTTCCCTGATTTCTGGTACTCTTGACTTTTGGCTTTTCCTTATCGCTGTGTCTCATTCTGTGTCCCTGACCTCGGCTAGTTTTCTGACTATTCTCGGGTACGTTAAGTCCGGCTATTCAAAGGTCCAGTAAGATGTTACCCTTAGTTCTAGGGTGTGATACTGTTGGGAATAAAACTCATCTGGACATAGTCCATGTTTTTGTCAACAACGGTCGTCATCCTTACTGTTCTTCCTGCGGTGTTCTCTGACACTGCTATTTTGTTAGGATTGGGTAACGCTTGTAAAGACCACCCCTGTTTCCTTTTCAATATAACCTGTTACACAGTCCATTAAATGTCAGAAGTCACCATGAACCTTACATTTTTTTTGTCTCGTTCATTGGGGTTCCTCGCCAGCTGATTTGGGGACAAGAAGAAATACAGAGAGTTGCAAATTGATACAAAAGACCATGGCAAGGGGAAATTCCTGACAGAGAAAATTTCTCCCTATCAATAGCTAAGTCCGGACCCAAAAGAGAATAGTTGGTGATTATATTTGATGACATTTAACTTTCTGTCCTTTGTCCTTTCGTCTTTTGTGACTCCCAACTACGTCTCTCTTCGGTACTGGAGTTAGAGTGGGGTGAGTGCAGAGACAACCCGGCTGTGTTGTCTACTCAGAGTCGGCATGCTGCGGTCAGGTGAAGTCTCTTCTGCGGAGTCAGATGAGTGGTATCCTCAGTTTATTTTAGTAGTAATTGAGGCGTAGACCCACAATATGCGGTGTCAGAAGTGGGTTAGCTAATTTGATATTCCAATATATATATTTTATATATGTTGATGGTTACTTATAGTTTGGGAGGATTTAGAGTAGATAAGGGACAAGGGAAAGCCACCTAATCCTATTTACTATTCTATCTCTGCCTATTTCATGAAGTATAAGTTTGTTATTCTGTTTTATTGTTATGTATTTCAAATGGGATATGTGTGCATGGTATGATTGTTAATTCTATACCATAAGCCCACTACACTTTCTATGAGAGTGGGATAGTGTGATTGTGTTGCATTGTCTGTATGATGAGCCCAGTACTTTCATACAAAAAGTAACCTCATTAGTATTTGAAAGTTTCAGCTCTATCATTTTTAAAGAGGGCAACTCAAGGCTACTTTCTGTTACCCACTGTCTACATAATGCTGCTGAATTTGTTCGTGGGTACAGACCATACAGATTGGGACAAGGCTACTGTGATTCCCTCACGGCATTCTCTACTGTGGTACGCAAAAGTTTGGATCTATGGCATCCAAGCTGCGGCTCTACCCTGCTCCAGTATGTGGATGATTTACTACTGTGCAACCCAGATGCCGACTCGTGTATGACTGACATGCTAAGCTTGCTACAACACCTTTACAAGACTGCACACAAGGTCTCTCCAGCCAAAATACAACTATGCCAGCCCAAAGTCAAATGCTTTTTCTTCCTCAGTCAGGGAGAGCATGTACTAGCTCCAGAAAGAATTAAGGCCATTACTTCTGTCACGGCCACACACAAAGACCGCTTTATTTTCCTTCATGGGAATGGTGAACTATTGCAAGAAATGGATACCTGATTACTCACACTGGGCCCATATTCTCAGGGGACATACCACAAAGGACATGCCAGAAACTATGCAATGGGATTCTGCTATTATACAGGCCTACTTAACACTAAAGGAGGCCTCTGCACTGATCCAGCACTTGATTTACCAGACTATAACAAAGAGTTCCATCTCTACTGTACTAAAAAAGGGGAAACCACTGCGGGTGTCTTAGCCCAAAGCCATGGTACTGGACATCGTCTAGTAGCATTTTATTCTAAAATCCTGCTACCTGTAGTACAGGGTATGCTGGCATGCTTAAGAACGGTAGCTGCCAATGCTATAATGGTTGAAGCATCCCAAACCATAGTCTTATCAAATGATTTAGTACTACACACCTCACACCAAGTGATACAGGTCCTGAACAACATTTCCACACAACACATGACAACTCAACGCAGATAAGGTTATGAGACAATACTTACAGCTACACAAAACCTCTCAATCAAGTATGCAGTGCCATCTACTGGGCCAGCCTTTCTTCTAGCTAGGCTCCTCTCCACACACTTACCTGCCATAGATGACGGACATGACTGCATACAGACAATTTCTTTAGACACCCGACCTGACTTACAGGACACGCACTTGGACAATGGGGACATTGTTTTTGTTGTTGGGTCCTGCACTAGACCTTTAGACGAAGTATACCTAACAGCTTACACAGTGGTTAAACTACCAAACACAATGCTGAAAGGACATTCATTGACATTTCCCCCTGCACAAGCTGCAGAATTGATTGCATTGACCAGTGCATGTAAATTGTACAAGGGCAAGCCGGTCACCATTTATACTGACTCTAGGTATGCTTGCAGGGTGTGCCATGACTTTGGATAGATTTGGAAGCAGCGTGGCTTTATAACAGCTGATGGGAAGAGTATTTCCCATACTGACTTGGTGGCCCAACTGTTGGATACTGTAGCGGAACCCCTTTTTGGCGGTCCTATTTCTTTTATTGATTTTTGGCCTTGCAGAGATTTTCCTGTGCCTGGAGTACACAAAAACTCTAAGTAACTAGGTATGGACATACTTTGTTCGGTATGGGAATACCAGCTTACATGTGAACGGCTACAATTCATCATACGAACAAAGTACCGAATGAACCGGACCACCCTGATGTGTATAATGGATATAATTTACCCCCCTGATTGCTTTTCATTCCCTTGTACGCACAAACCGCCTCCATTTCGGCAGCCGAACACGTGGCGGTCGCCATTTTAAATCAGTGAACAGCGGTGTTTGGTCGTCAAGTGCCTGGAACTGAAAACGGACACTCGACTAGCCGAACACTGCTAAGACCTCCAGGGCTTCAGAATACACGGATGGAAACCCACAAAAGGCCCGGCGTTCGGTAGGATGAATGCACTATGGATGTTATAGCAATTCTGGACTTTTGGGGCACGAATGGAGACCGACCGCAGGGCCAGATTTCATGGAACTATTTTCAGCTACTTTGCCCATGTGGCCGGTCAAAACTTTACCTTCCCATAACTCCCGAACCCCTTGTCTGATCTGGGTGATTTTCGGATATGTTTCTCACCCAGATCAGGGCTACCAGGGGGTACATCTAAAAAGTGGGGAAAAATGTGCTGTGTATAATTGTATTAAGTGCTAATCTAAGGGGAGGAGATGTGTGGGAGGTAATGTCGATGGGATTGGATAATGTACTAATTGTGGTGAATCCCTCCCTTGCATGAGAGAATCTCATAAAAGCAGGAATGTTGCCATTAAAAGTTAGTTCTACTCCTGATACTGTGTGTCGTGCAGTGATTGGGGAAAGTGATGGGATATTATTGGATTGTATTGCTGATTGTGCTGGATATTCTCTTGGATTTATTACTTGTTCCTGCATCCTCTTAAAGTACTTGGTGGAGTTTAGCTGTGGGAAATCAGCTCTCCACTAGATTGGTTGGCAGCGTCGGGATCCAGACCCACAGAGGAGCAAGTACAAGGAAAGACAACAGCATTGATGGATTACGGATGGAGATCGATTGCACCACTTTAAAGCGATCCACTTTAAAAGACCTCCTGGAAGCAAGGGGTATTACTGCCAGCAGCAGTCCTGGTTGCAGAAGTCATGGCGGAATACAGAGCAGAAGAGGGTCCGGCTTTGGTGCAGAATAACCCAGCAGAGGAACAGGGGCTGTTGGAATTTAAAGAGAACTGCAATTCCGGTTGTCATTTTATGGGGAAAACCCACCAACAGAGATTATCTCCAGAACCATGACGGAGGTACAGGAGTTTGTACTATGACAGAGGGTCCAACAAACTCCTGAGAGGAACCAGATTGTGCCCATGGTACAGGAGAACAAACCAAAGGTACCGTACCAGGCTTTTAAGACTTATGTGGAGGCAGAAGAAAAAATTTATGCCTTTTTAGAGGATTTTGAAAGGTTGTGCCATCTGCATAGAATAAATGTTGAGGATTGGGTTCCCATTTTAGCAGGGCGGCTAACGGGCAGAGCAGCGGAAGCATACCGCACAGTACAAGGATTATCACCGGGTTAAGGAAGTCATACTGGCCAGATATGCCATGACACCCGAAATGTACTGAAGGCGGTTCAGGGACCTTAAAAAGACTGGTAAAGATTCGCACGCAGAATGGGCTTGCTGACTACAAAGAGCGGCGCTGGGTTGGATACAGGCGAACAAAGCGCAATCCATTGAGGATTTGTTACAGATGATATTGTTGGAGCAATTTTTTGACGGATTGGTGCCAGATATACAAGAGTGGATAAGGGATCGCAATCCTACAAACATCACTGAAGCAGCTCGAAGGGCAGACAACTACCTAGATGCTCGGAGGCAGCAGAAACCGGCCCTGACTAAAGTTATAACGCGCCCAAATATAGCGCCCACCTCCGTCCAGTATGACAGCTCCACCACGACAACTTCCACCACCGGCAGGCGCTCCAACCCAGTTCAGACAGCCTAACAACATTAAATGTCACCAATGCCAGCGCTGGGGACACTATAAAAGAGAGTGTCCACAACTGCGAGATCGCACCACATGGATCTGGCCCTGGTCCACCACCACCACCCAGAGCAGCAACCCATTGTTACCAGACAGAGGCTGCAATGACCTATGATGCTGGGGTTCCCACCACCACAGTAGAAGAGTGGGAAGTGCTCCATGAGGCGGATGCTCTACAGGCCCATGCAGACAATCGACAACACCATCAGAAGACCGTGTACCTAGAGGGCAAGGCAGTACAGGGGCTTCGCAATTCGGGAGCCACTATCCCTTTGGTAAATAGCCACCTAATCCCCACAGAAGCGAGGACCAGCAGGACTGTAGCTGTAAGGGTAGCCGGGGGAGCAGTATACTGACTACCCACCGCCTGAGTGCATTTGAATTGGGGGCGGGTCATGGGAACGTGGAAGTGGGGTTGATGCCACAACTCCCAGTGGAAGTTTTGTTGGGGAATGACTTGGGGAAACTGACATCGGCATATGAACCTCAGACCCCAGCGGTTGGAGAGGCCCACCCCGTGGTCACACGCCAACAACTCACACCCGGAGGTTCAGGTAAGAGATCTTTCCCCATCTGTAGAATGTATACCCTGGGCCCCACCTAGTGAATTTGAAGCCGAGGTAGCCACAGATCCTACGCTACAAGTATATAGGGATAAGATAGCCACAGGGGTGGCAGGGACAGACAGGGAGAGATTCATATGGGAGGGTAAGCTCTTATATAGAGAGACCGAGAAAAAGGTAGACGGAACAGACCCAGTTATTATGCCTCAGTTAGTGGTACCACAGAGGTACCGATCCGAATTACACCGGATAGCGCATGATATACCGCTATCCGGACACCTGGGAGTTAGTCGCACCTGGTATCGATTGACCCAGAGTTTCTTCTGGCCAGGGATAAGTCAGGAGGCCCGGAGGTATTGCGGTACCTGCGATACCTGCCAGAGGGTAGGAAAAAGGGGAGACTGCAGGAAAGCCAAGTTGCAGCCCCTACCCATAGTGGAGGAGCCATTTAGCCGCGTAGCGGTGGACATAGTAGGTCCCTTAAGGAAGGCTAGCCCCTTGGGCAAGAAATACATATTAACAGTGGTAGACTATGCTACCAGTTATCCCAAGCCTTAACTAACATTCATGCAGGAACGGTGGCTGAGGCCCTCATGAAGATTTTCTCCCGGGTAGGATTACCCCGTGAGATCCTCTCCGATCAGGGCACCCAGTTTACTGCGAAGGTCACACAGCAGCTATGGAAATTTTGTGACATGAGGCCAGTAATCAGTGCCCCATATCACCCACAGATACCCATCGGCACTGGGAAAGATTCCTACCACACCTCCTCTTTGCTTATCGAGAGGTACCGCAGGAATCCACGGGGTTCTCCCCGTTTGAATTATTATATGGGAGACGGGTCAGAGGTCCCCTGGATCTCATTAAGGAGCACTGGGAGGGAGAACACAGCTCCACAGGTACTCATATCATACCTTATGTACTGGCATTTCGGAACCGACTGGAGGAACTAACCCGAGCAGTACGAGAGAACCTCCAGGCGGCGCAGACACGTCAGCGTACATGGTATGATCGGAACGCCAGGGACCGTAGCTTTCAGGTAGGACAGAAAGTTATAATTTTAAAACCTGTCTGGCATTACAAGCTACAGGCGGCCTGGCAGGGCCCTTATAAGGTGTTGGAGCAGCGCTGCGAAACCACCTATATAATTGGCCCCTGTATGGCTCAGGGGGGCGATGCATGATTCATGTGAACATGCTGAAACCCTACCGGGAGCGCTCCGACAAGGTGACAGCCATTTGTGCACTCCCCTCTGAAGAGTTTGACAACCTTCCCCTTCCAGACCTGCTAGAGGACAGGAAATCAGGTAGCGACTTGCCGAGGTTAAGCTGGTGGAGCGGCTGAGTCCTCAGGAGCGTAGTGAGGTACAACAGTTGCTGAGGGAAAAACAAGACTCCTTCTCTAATGTACCAGGTTACACGCCCCTGGCAACTCACTGCGTAGCAACCCCAGGCCAGTTACCTATGCGCCAAACCCCATACCGCATACCAGAGGCGGTGCGGGAACACATGCGCCAGGAGATCAATGAGATGCTCCAACTGGCAGTCATTGAGCCTTCTGACAGCCCTTGGGCTTCTCCGGTAGTCCTGGTACCGAAACGGGATGGCACCACCCGTTTCTGCGTGGACTACCGGAGATTAACTGACGCCTATCCTATGCCCAGGATAGACGAATTGCTGGACCGGATAGCTAGGGGCCAATACCTCACTACAATTGATGTTTGTAAGGGGTATTGGCAGATTCCTTTAGCCCCAGATGCTATCCCTAAGTCGGCGTTCGTCACACCATTCGGCTTGTACCAATTTAAGGTAATGCCGTTTGGGATGAAGACGGTGGACCATCTCCTAGATGGGTTCCAGGACTATACCTGTGCTTATCTTGATGATATTGCCATCTTCAGCAATACCTGGCAGGAGCACCTAACCCATATAGGGTCGGTTATAGACAGGATCAGGGAGGCAGGGTTAACGTTAAAGCCAGCCAAGTGCAGTATTGGGATGGCTGAGGTTCAGTACCTCGGTCACCGAGTAGGTTGCGGAATGCAGAAGCCAGAACCCGCTAAGGTAGAGGCCGTAGCTCAGTGGCCAACCCCTAGTACCAAAACTCAGGTGTTAGCCTTTTTAGGGATGGCAGGGTATTATAGGAAGTTTGTGCCCAATTATAGCGCCCTGGCCAAACCCCTTACCGACCTTACCCGTAAAAACCTTCCCCGTCAGATCACCTGGACCCCGGAGTCAACAGCTGAAGAATGCACTTGTAAATGCTCCCGTCTTGGCAGCCCCTGATCCAACTAAACGTTTTCTTGTCCACACAGACGCTTCTGTGTTTGGACTGGGGGCAGTACTGAGCCAAGTCGGGGCCGATGGTGGAGAACATCCCGTGGCTTACATCAGTAGAAAATTGTTACCAAGAGAAGTAAGCTACGCCGCCATCGAAAAGGAATGCCTGGCTGTGGTGTGGGCCCTGAAGAAATTACAACCGTACTTGTATGGACAGCCATTTTCGTTGCTCACGGATCACAACCCATTAGTATGGTTGAACCGGGTGGCTGGGGACAATGCCAGGCTGCTGCGCTGGAGTTTGGCGCTGCAGCCCTTTGACTTTAACATTCACTAACGCCCGGGCAAACAGAATGGAAACGCTGATGGGTTGTCAAGACAGATTGAATTGGAAAAATGATTCGTGAGCATCCCCGGTGTAACGGATCGCCTGGCACCCCGACTGGGTACCTCCGTTGAAGGATGCTCCTAGCGCTTCCTGAGGACTCCAAGCACTGCAGCAGACACCACAACCACCGAACTGGAGAAGCATATGAATCCTCTCAAGCATATGAATGCTGTAGACAGTTGAATAGGAACCATACGAATAGGTTTACTCTCCTAGCAGTCAAACTGGAACAGCATACAATAAATCCTTCCCCCAATAATGAGACGACACTTCACTTTGAGGGTTAAAACAGGAACTCCCTGTACTGTCACATACAGTCTCTTTTATTCCCAATCCACAAACATAGTACAGCCCACAGGGTGTTACAAAACAACCAATCAATCCGTACGATACACCCAGACACTCCCACACAAAATCCTCCCCTCTGCAGGTGATATGATTACTGAACACAATGGGTAATCTCATTATCACCGGCAGAGGAATACAGTTTTTACACAGTATTTATAACTTCTAAAATATACATGTCACAAACATAAAACATACATTTTCATAATCAATCCATTCAGGGGAACAACATATAAAAAAATGGCACGAATCAGACCAGGGGTTCAAAAGTTAAGGGAAAGTCCTTTGTGACTAAATGAAGCATGGCTTTCTGGCCCAAACCAGTTTCAGAGTCTTCTATCCTGGAGAGTAATTCAATTATCTCCCAGGATAGACACAAGACTCCATTAAGCACATGGTTGCAAAAAGACACAAAACACTTTAAAATACATAAAGTCACATTTACACATAACACACAGACATTTCACATATCCCCAGATAGCTGGGATCTGAGTGCACATTATTAGATGAATGGCACTCAGATCACACAAATAAGCCTTTCTGCAGGGCCATAGTCCAAAGGGAGCAGGCGAGCAACCAGGCTTCTCCAGTTCACAGTGGCGAGGTTGGTTTCGCCACACCCGGACATCCCCAAGTCGATCCGTAATAGATCTGACTGTGTATGCCGGCTTGTGGGCAAGGGGGAGCAGTGTAGCAGAACCCCTTTTTGGCTGTCCTATTTCTTTTATTGATTGTTGGCCCTGCAGAGATTTTCCTGTGCCTGGAGTACACAAAAACTAAGTAACTAGGTATGGACATACTTTGTTCGGTATGGGAATACCAGCTTACATGTGAACGGCTAAAATTCACCATACGAACAAAGTACCGAATGATCCGGACCACCCTGATTGCTTTTCATTCCCTTGTATGCACAAACCGCCGCCATTTCGGCAGCCGAACACGTGGCGGTCGCCATTTTAAATCCGCGAACAGCGGTGTTTGGTCGTCGAGTGTCTGGAACTGAAAATGGACACTCGACTAGCCAAACACCGCTAAGGCCTCCAGGGCTTCAGAATGCACAGATGGAAACCCACGAACGGCCTGGCATTCGGTAGGATGAATCCCATGAACTAGGGGATTAATCCGGTTACCGAATGCACTATGGATGTTATAGCAATTCGGGACTTTTGGGGCATGAATGGAGACCGACCGCAGGGCCAGATTTCATGGAACTATTTTCAGCTACTTTGGCCATGCGGTCGCTCAAAACTTTACCTTCCCATAACTCCCGTACCCCTGGTCTGATCTGGGTGATTTTTGGATATGTTTCTCACCCAGATCAGGGCTACCAGGGGTACCATATTTAAGGGCATATTCCACCTATTTGGGGTACATCTGAAAAGTGGGGAAAATGTGCTGTGTATAATTGTATTAAGTGCTAATCTAAGGGGAGGAGATGTGTGGGAGGTAACGTCGATGGGATTGGATAATGTACTAATTGTGGTGAATCCCTCCCTTGCATGGGAGAATCTGATAAAAGCAGGAATGTTGCCATTAAAAGTTAGTTCTACTCCTGATACTGTGTGTCGTCCAGTGATTGGGGAAAGTGATGGGATATTATTGGATTGTATTGCTGATTATGCTGGATATTCTCTTAGATTTCTTACTTGTTCCTGCATCCTCTTAAAGTACTTGGTGGAGTTTAGCTGTGGGAAATCAGCTCTCCATTACAGATGCCATCCTTCTGCCATCCGATATTGCAATTGTTAAATGTCAGGCACACACAAATGGTAGCAACCCCGTTTCTCGGGGAAATGCTTTAGCGGACAGGGAAGCAGTAATCATTGCTAGAGAAGGCTCAGCTCTCCTACACCCTTCATATCCCAGAGACCCAGACTGAGAAACATGGTCATGATTCCTTCATTTGTGGGTAATGCTGATCTACAGATGGCACAGGAACAGGCTAATCCCTCTGATATCTTGTTTTGGGAATATAAATGTCTGACCAAGGACCCTAATGAGCTATGGTCAGACAAGGAGGGGAGGATAGGGGTACAAAAAGCAACAGCACCCCTGTTCATACTGCACTTTCACGTATTTGGACATAAGGGTGAAGAAATGACATATCAGGAGTTTGTAGCGGAGAGGTAGTATAATCCACAGTATCTCCACTGGGTAACAGGAACAGCATAAAATAATCCAAGGAAATAAATACAGCATACAATAATCCTTGTAGCATTATAAGAATCCTTCCTTCCCAAGAACTAGATGACACATAGACTGGGAGTCAACTGAGCTTTTAATCACTGGTCACTGTATTTATGGGATTCCCCATGCAAGGGGTTTCCCTACTGACATTCCAGGGGTGGTACAGTAGGGGACTACATGGGGAACTGACCAACACATACATTTCTCCCATCATGCACTGCTGCACGAGAGGGATACTCTCATTAGAATATACAGTTAATCCCTCCGTGCAGCAGAACTTACATTTTACATTAAAATACATAACTTCCATTATTATTCACTTTATTTACACGAATGGACGTTCAGTAGATAGCTGGAGTCTGAGCGCACAGTTCGTGAGAATACCACTCAGCTCCCAGTCTAACTAACCGAACGCCGCACGAAATACACATTATTTCTAAAACACTGTTAAAATACCGATTGGTATTAGGGGAACAAACTACCGAACGCCCGGGGCTCCCGAACGGCCTGGACGTCCAGCGGTGTTCGCGCCGTTGAGTAGCCGATTTTAGTTCCAGGCGCTCAACGGCAAAACACCGCTGGGCTAACAAAGGAACCAAGATGGCCGACCTCCGCGTGGTCGGTAGCCGAACGACGGCCACCTAGGGAAGCCTTTAACGACCTAATGGGTTAAAGGGCACCACACGACCTCTTGTGTGTGGTCATCCATTCGGTAGTTTATTCGTTTCACGAACAGTGTTGGAACTCACTGTTCGTGAAACTACATTAGGAATGCTGAGGTTTTTTATACCGCCAGCATACAAATGCCCTCATTAGCCTGAAATAAACATACAGCAATACACTTGGTTCTCACAGATGAAACAGGGATAGGCACATATTCTTATAGTTATAGTCTTAAGTGGCTAGTTTTGACACAGAGTTAAAGAAAAGATTTGTGATAAGGGATTTAAGAGAAATGGTTAAATCTCAAATAAGTAGATGATTAACTTGTGCTATGAATAACCCAAATGGCATGCTGAGTCAAACACAGGAACACCTTCCCCCACCTGAAGGCCCAATGCAACAATTACAAATCGACTTTACACACATGCCAAAAGCTAAATGCAGGTACCAATATCTACTGGTCATAGTTGACTAGTTCAGTAAATGGCCCGAGGCCTTTCCTTGTAGGAAGGATGATGTGAAATAGGTTTGGGTTCCCTCACCAAATAAACAGTGATAAGGGAACTCTGTTTACAATTAAACTCACTCAACACATAAGCAGACTGTTCCGTGTTGATTGGAAGTTCCATATCCCCTTCTACCCACAGTCTTCAGGGCAAGTGGAAAGAACAAACAGGACTATAAAAGATAAGAAAAGGGACTAAATTAACGTTTCATAACTGGCCAGATCATCTCCCAGCAGTCTTAACAGAGATAAGGATGACCCCTAATAAGACAACAGGACTATCCCCCTTGAGATATTGATCTCGCCATATTGCATTGGAGAAGCCTGGTTGCCCGCCTGCTGCCTTTAGACTATGGCCCAATGTTGAAACACTGTTTTTTCCCCTGCAAAGTCATGAAAGCCGGGTCATTTGGTGCTCGCCCTGTTTGAGCGGTGATACCCCAGATAGCTATGCCATGGAGCCCACTCGTATAATGAAAGACTATGGGAATGACTTTGGCTCCATGGCAATTGAACTGTATGTGTGTGCTCTGAGCACCATTCAGTAATAATGTGCGCTCAGATCTGAGCTATCTGGGGATATGTTGAATGTACCTGTTTTGTGCAATGGCTGCACAGTTATATGTTTTTATGTGTTTTATTGTCTTTTGCTGCCATGTGTTCAATGGAGTTTTGCCTCTGTCCTTGGAGATAATTGGATTACTTCCCAATTATCTCCAGGATAGAAGACTCTGTGGAACTGGTTTTGGGCAGAAAAGCCATGCTTCCTTTGGTCACAAAGGACTACGATCTATCTTTTGAACCACTGGACCAATTTGGATGATTTTGACATATGTTTGTATTTGGAGTATGCTGATTCTGAAAATTTATTTTATGTGAATGTGATGCATACTTTTCAAGTTATGAATAATGTGGAAAAATTGTATTTCTCTGCTTGTGATAATTACATTACCCATTGTGTAAGGTAATTGAATCACAGGCAGAGGGGAGGATTTTGTGTGGGAGTGTCTGAGTGTTTTGTATGTGTTTATTGGTTGTGTTCCAAAACCCTGTGGGTGGTACTAATGTGTAAGAATGTGTACATAAGCACAATAAACCCACAGCTCTGTCTGTTCACTGCTTGACCCTCAACATGGAGCTTTGTCTCGTTCGTGGTGGGATTTACTGTATGCTGTTCCAGTTTGACTGCTAGGAGTGTAAACCTATTCGTATGGTTTTTCCTGTTCGGCTGTTTACAGCATTCGTATGGTTTCCTGTTCAGCGTATTGGTGTTCTGCAGTAGCTGTGCCTGTGTCTCTGGAAGGGAAGATCTACTAAATGGCGGTTTAACCCTTTTATGCCTGGGGGTGCCGTTACAGGTGGGTAGGCCATTCCTCATTCCCTGGGCTAACAAGGGGCCACAGGGGATGATAGAAGAGGTTGAGGTAGAAAGGCTTGAATATGTTGCCAATCTAATTAATAAATTGAATGGCATCTATGGTGATGTGTTTCAGTCTCTACCTCTCCCAGGTACAGAACCCACACATCCTTTTAAACCAGGAGACAAAATATTGATAAAGAAAATAAAGAGATAGAAAACCACAGAAACACCCTTCGAACCTCCATCCACCGTGATATCTGGTACCAGGATGGCTGTCCTAACAGACCAACAACCAATATGGATACACCCCGGCAGAGTAAAGTTAGCCCCTGGTCCTTTGGAAAAGTCGAGTACAGAGACAAAGATGGGGCGAAGCTAACTGCCGTTTATTTTTGGTTGTTTTACAAAACCCTGTGGGCGGTACTGTATGTGTAAAACCTGCATAAAAGAAGGCCCTTTGTGGCTGATTAAAGAGAGAACTACTTGACTAACTCACAGCCTTGACTCGTTTGTAGGACACAGCTATAATCACTACAGGGATTGCTATGCTCTGCATTCTCCCTTAGCTACTGAGCACTTGTAATAGTTCTTGTTCCTGATCCAGCTTTGCTCTACAGAAGGAAGAGGTTCACCTACTGGAACCTGAAGTCTAGTCATAGGTCCAAGGTGCATAGCAGATGGCGAGATACCGGCCCAGCAGCGGTGGTAGGTGGAGTCAGCAGTGCTTGAGGTGTCTTTGGTCGAACTTCCAGCTAACATGGAGGCAACCGTGACAGCAAGGTATATTGCACAGAGCTTTGGGGGACTCCAACTGAGACAGGACGAGGGGAGGAGGTATCATTAGGAGACACTGAAAGAGCATTGGGAGAGATGAGAGTCACAGAGTCCAAGTGATTGAAGAGTTTGAAGAAGGAGAGCATGATCAATGTTGTCAAAGGCAGCAGAGAGGTCAAGAAGAATTAGTATGGATTTAGCTGCAATTAGGTCATTAGTAACTTTGATAAGAGCAGTCTCAGTAGAGTAGACAGCTATATTGAAGAGGGCGGAAGCTAGATCGAAGAGGGTCAAGGAAAGAGTTGGACATATGGGTAAAGACAAGTCTTTCCAGAAGCTTTGAGGAAAAAGGGAGCAGGG
Organism: Pelobates cultripes; assembly: GCA_933207985.1. Taxonomy (NCBI): domain Eukaryota; kingdom Metazoa; phylum Chordata; class Amphibia; order Anura; family Pelobatidae; genus Pelobates; species Pelobates cultripes. The sequence continues at coordinate 238,580,297 of OW240913.1, forward strand.
ATATGGGTTAGAGGGGTCAAGAGATGTTTTTTCAGGAGAGGTACTGCAGTGGCATGTTTAAGATCAGCAGGGACAGCACCAGAAGAGAGGGAGCAGTTAAAGCTGTGTGTTAAGGAAGGTACAAGACAAGGGGAGAGAGATCTGATAAGGAGAGATGGGACAGGATCGAGCGGGCAAGCTGTGGGATGAGAGGAAAGGAGAAACGCAGCCACCTCTCGTTCAGTAGCTGGGGAAAAAGTCTGAAGGGTAGGAAAGGCATGATCTATGTGTGGTTGAGAAAGAGAAAGGCAAGGTGGGGAGAATTCTTTCCTTAGCTGTTCAATCTTGTCGGTAAAGTAGCATGCAAAGATATCGGCTGTAAGGTTAGTTGGGGGGGTGGCCACAGCAGGGCGAAGAAGAGAGTTAAAGGTGTCAAAGAGATGTCTGGGATTGCAGGAGCATGAACTAATGAAGGGCTGCGCTGTATGAACACAATATGAATCTATAATGGAGAAAGTCTGACTGGGTGCAAGACTTCCTCCAGGAGCGTTCAGCACAACAGGAGCATCTTTGCAGGTAGCATGTTGAATAGGTATGCCACAGTTGGGGTCGTGTCCTTCTTGAGGTGCATGTTTGGAGCGGGGCTGCAGCGTTCAAGGCAGAGGTGAGGGTAGTGTTATATGTGGAGGTGGCCAGTGAGGGACAGGAGATGGAAGTAATGGATAGCAGTTGTGAATCAATATCAGCTGACAGCTGCTGGAGGTCAATAGAATTAAGGTTCCTCCTGAGTTGAAGGTGGTTAGGCTGAGGTTGTTGGATGAGAGGGTACTCGACAGCATACAATAAGAGGTGGTGATCAGAGAGAGGAAATGGAGTGTTGCAGATATTAGATACTGCACATGCATAAGAGAAAATTAGGTTGAGGGTATTGCCAGCCAGGGCCGGACTGGCCCACCGGGATACCGGGAAATTTTCTGGTGGCCCGCAGCAAGCTGGGGTTGGGTTGACAGCCCTAATGATCAGCATGAAAAAAGCCATTTAAATATTTCCCCCTCAGACTGACAGATTGGCACAGTCCGAGGGGTAAATATTTAAATTACTTAATTATGCTGATTATTAGAATAAGGAGGGAGGAGCTGGGGGCTTGTGTGGCTGCCAGGCTGGAGGGAGACCTGTCAGTCTCCCTTCACAGTGTAACTGCATTTCGGCTGCATGCCCTGCCCCCACACAGAAGCTCCGCCTCCTGAACAGAAGCCCCACCTCCCACATGTAAGCTCCGCCCCCACGCACCTTCCAGACCTTCTGGAAAGCTGCCCACTGGACCACCAGGAAATAACAGAAAACTAAAAGGTAATTACCCTTTCACAGCCCCCTACCCACCATACAGCCCCCCACCCACTCACAGCCCCCTACTCTACCCACCATACAGCTCCCTACCCATCCCACAGCCCCACCCACCATACAGCCCCCCACCCACTCACAGCCCCACCCACCATACAGCCCCCACCCACCCACCATAAAACCCCACCCACTCATCCTCACAGTCCCCCACCCCACCCACCCCACAGCCCCACCCACCCACCCATAAAACCCCCACCCACCCATCCCACAGCCCCCACCCCACCCACCCCACAGCCCCCTCCCACCCACCTCACAGCCCCCACCCATCCCCACAGCCCCCACCCATCCCACAGCCCCACCCATCCCACAGCCCCCACCCATCCCCACAGCCCCCACCCATCTCACAGCCCCCACCCACTATACAGCCCCCACCCATCTCACAGTCCCACCCTACCCACCATACAGCTCCCACCCATCTCACAGCCCCTACCTACTATACAGCCCCATACCCATCCTCACAGTCCCCTACCCATCTCACAGCCCCTACCACTCACAGCCCCTAACCACCCACCACACAGCCCCCAACCACCCACCACACAGCCCCCATACCCACTCACAGTCCCCACCTACTATACAGCTCCCCTACCCACCTCAAGCCCCCCTGCCCACCATACAGCCCCCTGTACCCACCTCACAGCCCCCCATACCCACCTCACAGCACACCGTACCCACCTCACAGCACCCCGTACCCACCATACAGTCCCCTTACCCACCTTCCAGCCCCTCTACCCACCATACAGCTTCCCTACCCACCTTATTAGAAAAAGATATCTATCTATATATATATATATATATATATATATATATATATAATCTCAATAATATGTAAGGCATAGATGATTGAGTAATAAATACACCCTAGATGATTGAGTAATAAATACACACATAAAATATATATATATATTATTTATATATTACTCAATCATCTAAGGTGGCAACACATAGCCATATGTATTACATGTGACAATACATGGCGCAGTGACTTATGGGGCTGGCATAGATTTTTTTCCAGGGCTGCTTTGTATCCCCAGTCCGGCCCTATTGCCAGCTACATGGGTGGGAGAATTAGCCCACTGTGATAGCCCGAGGGAGGAAGTAATTGAGAGTAGTGTAGAGGCTGCTGAGGTTTAACAAACTAATTTGCATATGCCCATCCCGAATCTTTTGCGATAGTAACATCAGATTTGTGATTTCTGTGGGAAAAGCAAGTCCCATGGCTTGACTGGTGTACAGATTTTTGTTTAACATTGTATTAACTATCCACAGACTTCAGGTGGAAAGGGCTTTCAATCACAATTTTTCCCCACCATAACCATTTACACCAGGAGATAGAGTGCTAGTTTTGGTTCCTACGGTTGAGAACAAATTGCTAGCAACAAGAGTTGAGTGACCGAACATTACAGTTTTTGGACCCCGGACCCAAACATGGACATTTCAGTGTATGTTCGGGTTGGAGTTCGGTGTTCGGCGATTTAATGGGTCATTTTGAAAGGCTGCAGGGCAGCCAATCAACAAACGTTTGACTTGTGTGCCCTTAGAAGCCATCACAGCCATGCCTACTAATGACTGGCCAGTGCAGCATGTGACCCAGCCTCTATATATAAGCTGGAGTCACGTAGCGCCGCATGTGACATGAGCTCTTATTAGTGTTGGGGGAGGATGCTGCATCTGTGAGGGCCAGATTAGGAAAATATTCTGGTGTTGAATCTGCAAACTACCACGATTATTTTTGTGGGTGCTATACTACATTTTTGTACCCTGCCCTGAGCCCAGTGCCACAGAGAGTGCAGTGCACCTGCAACTGTATGTGTGCCAGGCACATTCCTTTAATCCTGTTCTGGTAGCTCAGTGGGCAACATCTAGGCATTTTTTAAATACTGCAATTTTTTTGTGCTAAATAGTATATTTGCGTACTGCATTTCTTGCAGTCTAATAAAACCCTTAAATACTACTGTTACATTGTTGGTTTAAAGAAATCACACTTTTTTGTGCTAAATAGTACATTTGGGGTGTGCACTTCATATCTGGTGTATGTGTGCAACACTGGCTAGTTACCGCTTCTCAAGAAAGTCTAAAGACAAATAAATGTTGCAGGTAGTATAGAAGGCAAGACTGAGACAAATCATTCGGGTTACGTTTGCCTGTTGACATGTTAATTATCTTAGACCATTAAAATTCAATAATCATTGAAAAAACACACTGTCATACAAAAATATGTATTATAGACAAGTTAAAAACAAGACTACAAGTCATGCTATAACAAAATTAAACAAGTTTTAACATATGTATGGGCCAACCAGTGGCTGTAAAAACAAAGTTTTATTTTATTTTTTTAAATTATACAGCATCCTTTCATGTGCTTTACAGATGCCATATTGTTAATTACCAATTTTTGTTTAGCCTGCTTTTTTTTTTTTAAAGTGAAAAATAAGTGTTATTATGATCGCTCCATACACAGAAGCATTAATATACATTTCTATATTGTGTAAAGACACAATTACAAAGTTAAAAACTGTTAAGACACGAACCGCCAGGTAGATGAAGCCGCCGTTTAGTAAATAATCCCCTTCTCCAGAAATGCAGTTTAAATCCAGCCGACCGCCAAACTCCCGAACGAAGTCCACGAACACGGCAACTCCCGATCAGCAAAACAGTCGAACGCCTTCCACAGCTAAAAATAACGAAAGCGCTGTCCCAGTAATAATTCCCCCACAAACGAGACTAAGCTCCGTCTTGAGGGTCAAATAAGATCTGTTTAATGGGGGCTACCTGCCCGGTATTTATGCAGGTCTCCACAAGGTGGACACTCCCTGAGGGGACCTTGTGGAAGACTGTAAAACATATTGGACAGTAGCCAATCGCAGTGGCTTCAATATAAGCCCTCCCCATCTTACCCATAAATCCGTCTTCTCTAACCCGGAGATAATTAGGATGAAACCTAATTATCTCCCAAGGTAGAGACAATCGCCATTTTAAATTACAGTAATAAAAATACATTAAAATACATAACTGAAGAAATACCGAATGAATATAGTTCGTGTAACGCATCCCCAGACAGCCTGGATCTGAGTGCACATTTTCACCGAACAGCGCTCAGATCCGATGTATCTAGTCGAATCGCCATGTAGTCAAAGTCTTGCACCAGTCCTTCGGTATACGAATGACTCCATGGGACGGCTGTCTGGGTAAAAGTCCATACGAATGCAATAAAAACTCCCGAACGACCGACGTTCGCATGCCTTGTCGAAATAGAAGGTGGGCATCAGCTTCCAGCGGTGTTCGGTAGTTTAAGTGTCCGTTTTTAGTTCCATACAGTTTGTACCGAACACCGCTATGCGTTCGTGTGTCCCAAAATGGCCGCTGCCTCGTGGTCGACATGCGAACGACGACCACCCGTACGAATGGAATGGAGAGGTGTCTGCGGTTAACCACAACGCTCTAATTGGGGCCAAGAGGTTAACCAGCAGCACACTCCTCTCCTGGGTGGTCGTTCGTTCGGTAGTTTCAATCGGTAGTTTGCAAATTACACGAACGGGGGTATACGAACAGGGAATCCAGCGAACAAAGGGAAACAGACGAACCAGCAATACAGATGAATCTGTCACAAAAACCAAGCACCAAAACAAAGTGCCAGACAATCTACCAGTGCATGGCTAGTGTGATACAATAAGTCTACATCTTAAAAATGCAATAACCCACAGAAGATAGGCGAGAATTAGTTTTTTGCAAATGGAACTATGATTCGAATTTACTACATTGGTCACTTGTAATATTGTTTCACACCTACAATACTTGTTAAACAGATCTAAGTGATAGAAAACAGATTGATATTTTCTACACTAGAAACTACCAGATAACAAGCTGCTATATTTAAACCAGTTATCAATAGCTAAGAGGTACTTAAACAATATTATAATTCTGGGGCAATACCCAGAATATTGTAATTCTGGGTCAATACCCAAGTCAAACTGAGAGGTCAGTTTATAGGGAAAACTGTTGCCTGGATACAATTCTAACACAATTTCCAAATGTCCTTTGCAGACTTTACATGCTGGAAATACACAGGTGCCAAATGCTGTGGCTTTCTGCTGTGTGCAAGGAGGGCAGGGTTGAGAAGTGGGTGGAAGATGATGTGGAGGATGATGAGGTCCTAGACCCCGTATGGAATAAAGGTCATGCGAGTGACGTGTGCAGTTTGGAGGAAGAGGCGGTGGTCGCACAGAGGCACCAGCACAGCATAAGAGGAAGCAGGGTGCAAAAGCGGAGCGGCCGTCCCCTAGCGCTCGCCAGCATGTATTAGCTCTAGAATTACCACAGTTATCCAAGTAACAGATGGAGCGATCAAAGGAACCATAACCGATTTAATGAGCCAGTTTCACTGTAGCGGCTATGCGTGCTTTCGGCGTTCTAACCCTGCTGCTGCTCGCCTGTCTGCGCTGCAGCATAACTTCATCCTTCCCGCTCACCGTCTCATATGCGACGTGCCCACAAGGTGGAACTCCACCTAGCACATGCTGGAGAGACTGTGCGAGCAGCAGAAGGCGATAGTGGAGTTTCAGCTGCAGCACGCACGGGTCAGTCGCTCTGCACCAGACTTGCCCTCCAATAGATACTCGTTAAAGGATTTAAAGTGTACTCATTCCAATTACAGGGCCTCGAAAGAGTCCTGTATTGTTATTTTTTGTATCGGGAGTGGGTAATTTGCGCGCCTGCTGCCTTCCTTGGATGTGGTAGCTGTTTCTCATGCTCCCTCTCCGGAATCGAACCTTGATTCCCCGTTACCCGTGGTCACCATGGTAGGCGCAGAAAGTACCATAGAAAGCTGATAGGGCAGACATCCGTCGCTGTCGTCGCTGTCATGGGGATGTGCGATTGGCACGAGGTTATCTAGAGTCACCAAAGTGCCTGCGCAACGACTGCTGAGTTGCCCACATTCTAACTTGTGCTGATTACTGGGTGGCCACCCTGCTGGATCCCCGTTACAAGGACAATGTGCCGTCCTTAATTCCCTCACTGGGGCGTGATCGGAAGATCAGCTTCACTGATTGCTGTTAAACACACTAACTGAACCAATAATCAATTAAAGAAAAGTTATTTCTTCACAACAGCAGTCAGAACAGTTTACTTCACTGCTGATGCTGATGTGAGCAAAATAAATAAATAAATATGTGCACGAGTGAAATTTTTTTTTCGTATGAATGATTTCGTACTAATTATACATTTCATTAGTCCATTACGGATTTCGTCCGTAAACTATCAGTTTTTCGGATGAAATTAGTTAAAAAGGTATTTGTTTAGTCCATTAGGACGAAAATAGCATTGCGCAAACCCCCCCCCAAAAAAACAAAACAAAACAAGGACACAGCAGCGCTACCAGCTTGTAATAAATATTAATTCCAACCCCCCCACAATAAAACCTGTGAGGGTCACTATGATGCCCATATTAATAAAATGGAGGTTAAATTCTCCCACATGCCACTACTCGCGGGAGCCAGTGTCTGCTCACTGTCATGTAAAACTACTAGTGACTGGGACAAAAAAAAAAAAAAATAGGAGGAATTCTGAGTATCAAAAAAATTAAAGGAACAAATAATAATAGTATGTTATATAATAGTCGTATAAGGTGAGTGAGTGGAAAAATACCTAATTCAGTCAAAGACTGACTGAACAAAAATTGACTACAACTTAGCTTTCAATGAGTCCTAGTATAAAAAGCGGGATAAACACAGTATAAAAGTACCCACTAATAGGAGAAAACACCATAATAAATGATAGACCACAAAAGGAGATCTACTAAATGTGGAAAGAGCCTATCTAAATTCCCCTAAATAAAGGAAATATAGAATAGGAAGCGTAGGTCTACTAAATAAGGTCAAGTGATTAAACCTACCAACCTCCAAATAAATGTGATCTAAAAGAGGTGTAAATGTCTAAAGAAAACTCTAGAATACTAGAATAGACTGATAGATGCTAAAAAACACTAATGTTGAACTTCAGTTTGAAATGCAACAATGTAATGATCGGGAGTAATATAAGCTGATACAAGTAGCAAGTACTAAAGTAGCTGTGCTGAGAACAATATATAAAGAACACAACTCGCCACTCTCATGGTTAAGTTACCTACAGTTCCCTAATGTGCCTTCGAGGGCACCCCTTAAAAAAAGCTGTCCCTCAGTCTGTTATACTAAATCCTACTACCCAGCCAACCAATCTCCTACATACAGTAAGTAATCTAAATAGGAGTGTGGGGAACACAACCACAAAGTATAAGGTGGCTAAACAAGCAGATGAGTAGCGCAGGTGGATTGCAGCGTCTACATTTGTATATAGGTTTTCTCAGTTTCGGCTCCTGCAGGCACAGTCAGACAGCCAGATACTGCTAGCTCAAATGGACAACTAGTCCAGTGGATAACTGGTAAATCACTGGTAACCTATAATTCAATTAGCTAATACTTGATTTAAAATATGTATACTGAAAAATCTAACAGACTCCTCAAAATTGCTATATAAGGACTATAGTAATCCTAATCTGATTAGTGAAAGCAGAGGTCATCCTTAGTTAAAAATCAACTTTGCACACACACATGCATCCAGTATTAATTGCTAAGATGCACAATTACTAATTCGCACATCTCAATAGAATATACCTAGTGTAGCATAGTGCCCCAAAAAACCTCAACCATAAAAATAAAAGAAAAAAGGTAACAGAACAGATAAAGGAAAACAGCCCTTTATAGCTGCAAGTATTTACACTGACATTTTTTCTTATATTCATAGTTTTCAGTTCTTCCCAAACGTGTTAGATGGGGTTAAGGTTAGGGCTCTGTGCAGGCCAGACAGGTTCTTCAACACCAAGCTCATCATTCCAAAAGAAGGCTAGTCTGAAGCACTTCAAATTTTGCAACAAACTAGGAAAAAATTCCTTCTTGACCCCCAAAATAGCAGTCAGATGTCTCCTTGGATCAAGCAGCTATTACCCCACTAGTTAGAAATTAGATCCCTGTATGTTATGTTTTTGCAAGTATTTATCCAATTTCAGTTCAAACATCTGTATGGACTGACAAAACCACCTCTACAGGCAAAGAATTCCATATCCTTATTGCTCTTACTGTAAAAAAACCTTTTCTTTGCCTTAGATGAAATCTCCTTTCTTCCAGCCTAAATGTGTGACCTTGTGTCCTATGTATAGCCCTGTTTATGAATAGGTTTCCAGATAAAGGTTTGTACTGGCCCCGAATATATTTGTATAATGTTATCATATCCCCTCTCAGGCACTGTTTTTCCAAACTAAAGAGATTAAAAAATGTTAACCTTTCTTTGTAACTAAAATGCTCCATTCCTTTTATCAATTTTGTAGCTCGTCTCTGCATTTTTTCTAGTGCCATTATATCTTTCTTTAGAACAGGTGCCCAAAATTGCACAGCATATTCAAGATGTGGTCTTATCAGCGATTTATAAAGAGGCAAAATTATATTTTCATCCAGAGAATGTATGCCCATATTTATACATGACAAAATCTTACTGGCCTTAGCAACTCCAGATTGACATTGCATATTGCCAGGGCCGTCACCAGAAATTTTGGGGCCTCTGACAAAGCACAAGGTCTGGGACCCTCCCCGCCCCCGGCCAATTCCACCACTCCCCCCCCACCTGCCCGGCCCACCCACGAGTCCGCCCACGGGACTCCTACCTAGTCCGCTGCAAATGATGCAGGACTGAATGTGGTGTGTATAGTGGAAGTGAATTAGAATGTGTGTAATTGATGTAGTGTTTGTGTGTATTAGATACTGTTTGTGCAGTGAATGCAGAGTGTGTATTTGTGTAGTGCATGCAGTGTGTATAGTGAATGCAGAGTGTGTTTGAGTAGTGGATGTAGTGTTTGTGTGTACTAGATGCAATGTGTTTAGTGGATGCAGTGTCTATAGTGGATGTAGTGTGTGTATTAGACACATTGTCTCTGTATAGTGAATGCAGAGTGTTTGAATGTGTGGTGGATGTAGTGTGTGTACTGTGAATACAGGATGTTTGTGTAGTGGATGCTGTGTGTATAGTTAATGCAGAGTGTGTGTCAGTGAAATGAATGCAGAGTGTGTGTCAGTGTAGTGGATGCAGAGTGTGTGTCAGTGTAATGAATGCAGAGTGTGTGTCAGTGTAATGAATGCAGAGTGTGTGTCATTGTAATGAATGCAGAGTGTGTGTCAGTGTAGTGAATGCAGAGTGTGTGTCAGTGTAGTGGATGCAGAGTGTGTGTTAGTGTAATGAATGCAGAGTGTGTGTCAGTGTAGTGAATGCAGAGTGTGTGTGTAAGTGTAATGAATGCAGTGTGTGTAAGTGTAATGAATGCAGAGTGTGTGTTAGTGTAGTGAATGCAGAGTGTGTGTTAATGTAATGAATGCAGAGTGTGTGTCAATGTAATGAATGCAGAGTGTGTGTCAGTGTAGTGAATGCAGAGTGTGTGTTAGTGTAGTGAATGCAGAGTATGTGTTCATGTAGTGAATGCAGAGTGTGTGTGTAAGTGTAATGAATGCAGAGTGTGTGTTAGTGTAGTGAATGCAGAGTGTGTGTTAATGTAATGAATGCAGAGTGTGTGTCAATGTAATGAATGAAGAGTGTGTGTCAGTGTAGTGAATGCAGTGTGTGTGTGTTTATTAATAATGTAAATGTAATACATGTTTCTCCCCCCTCCCTGCTTATTACCTGGGTCAGGGAGGGGGGAGATTCCATCCCTGTAGTCCGGTGGCATTGTAGGGCCCCCCGGCTCCCTATACTTGCAGAGGGGGCCCAGTAGACTGCAGGAGCACATTACCGCTCTACCCTCTCTCTAACTACCCGCAAGCGTGGTCTGCGTGCCACGCAAAGCATTGCCATCTCGCAGGAGTTAGAGAGAGGGAAGAGCTTGTAAGTACGCTTGCAGTCTGCTGGGCCCCCTCTGCAAGTAGAGGGAGCCGAGGGAACCGCGGCTGCACATATATATAGCGATGATCGCTATATATATGTGCAGAGAGGGAATGTGGGGCCCAGGACTGCCAAAGCAGTCGGGGCCCCCAGGACCGCGGGGCTGTGACAACCCAAACGTGTTAGATGGGGTGATTATCAGAGCCTGATGGCGGCCCTGCATACTGCTGCCTAATTTGTTGTCTATAACAATCCCCAAATCCTTCTCGTGTGTGGTTATCCCTAGTTCACTACCATTTAGGGTGTAAATTGCTTGTGCATTCTTAACCCCGAAGTGAATTTCTCTATGTTAAATTTCATCTGCCATTTTAGTGCCCAGTCCCCCAATCTATCCAACTCCCTCTGCAGCAAAGCAATATCCTGCTTACATTTTATTACTTTACAAAGTTTTGTGTCATCTGCAAACACTGATACATGGCTTTCAATACCTATTTCAAGATCATTTATAAATATGTTAAATAAAAGCGGTCCCAAAACAGAACCCTGAGGGACACCACTTACCACTTTTGTCCAGCCTGAAAATTTACCATTAATGACAACTCGTTGTACTCTATCCTTAAGACAGTGTTCTACCCAAGAACAAGAATAATCATCTAGACCAATGTCTTTTAGTTTGAAGACTAACCTATTCTAAGGAACCGTATCAAATGCCTTGGCAAAATCCAAGTAGATCACATCCATTGCAACACCCTGACCTATACTTCTATTTACTTCTTCGTAGAATGCAATTAGATTAGTTTGACATGACCTATGTTTCATAAAACTATGCTGATTATTGTTTATAACAAAGTTCTTCCCAATGAATTCCTGAATATTATCCCTTAATAGTCCTTCAAATATTTTCCCAGTCAAAGAAGTTAAGCTCACAAGTCTATAATTTCCAAGCAACAATTTTGAACCCTTTTTAAATATAGGAACAATATCTGCCTTCCTCCAATCCTCCGGTAAATTCACCTAAAACAAAAGAATCTTGAAAAATTAAATACACAGGTTCACTTATTTCCCCACTTAGCTCCTTAAGTACTCGTGGGTGAATACCGTCAGACCCCGCAACTTTTTTTACATTTATTTTCTTTAACTGCTGTAGCACCTTGTCTCAAGTCATCCGATCAAAAGTTATCTGCAAATTTTTTGCAGCAATCATTTGCATGTCTCTTGCCATAGGATCCTCATTGATATATAATGAAGAAAAATAGTTATTTAAAATGTTTGCCTTTTCCTGGTCTTCATTAGCTGACTGTAGCGTTACTTACCTTAACCGGGGGCCGGTCGCGGTCCTCTCTTCAAGCCGCGCGCGGTCCTGCGGCTGCACGAGCCGCGCGCGGCTCATCCAGCTACCTCGGATGGACGGCGGGCAGTGACCGCGTGAGGCGGTCACGTGTCCCGCCTGAATCTAAGAGCGCGCCGCGAGTCTCGGGCGCGCTCTTAAAGGGACAGTGGGTGCCTAAATTGGAAAAGGCATCCCATTGGTCCCTGTCATGCCACACTCCCCATACACTTACCTTTTGGGGGCGTGGATATGACAGGGACCAATCAAATTAGATGTTTAGGTATTTATACTCACCTTCTTCCCTTTGTTCCTTGCCCTATCGTGGTTTCTGTCTCAGTTCCCTTTAGCGCTTGTGGTGTTCAGTTGTGTTTTCTCGTTTTGACTTTGGCTTCGTATTCTGACTTCGTTTTCGCTTTATCCTTATCTGTACTGTTTGCCGGCTTGCTGTTTTCCGTGTACCAGACCCCGGCTTGTCCTAGTTTACGCTGTCTCTCTGTGCCCTTGACCTCGGTTTGTTCCTGGCTCTGTCTTCTCTCATATACGTCAAGTCCGGCCATTCTAAGGTCCGGTAGACGTATCTCTCCTCTGTATTTGCCTCTGTTTAGCTGGATCCTGCGTGTAGGGGTATATTCTCGTTACATTACGATAGGGCCATGGACCCCGCAGATTTAGCTCAACAGATGGCGTCCCATGAGGCAAGATTTGTAGAGCAGGACCACCGTATGGATCAAATAGCTCAGGCTCTCCAGACGCTCCTAGCTAGAACCGTTCCCGCAACTACACCTAACCCTCCTACGCCCCTTCTCCCTGAAGTATCTACTTTGCCTAATACTTCGGCCCATTTAACACCTCCTCCTAGGTATGGAGGGGACTCTAAGACTTGCAGAGGGTTTATTAATCAGATTGAATTTCACTTTGAAATGTATCCACGTCATTTCCCACAGAGAGGTCTAAGGTTGGGTTCTTTATGCACCAACTTACCGATAAGGCACTTGAGTGGGCAAATCCTATTTGGGAAGCTAATGGGCCTATGGTACATGATTTCAACAGTTTTCTTACGGCTTTTCGTAGAACTTTTGACACAATGAAAAGGTCAAAGAATGCCGCAAGAGCATTAATGAGAATTAAACAGGGTTCTAGGTCTGTGGCTGATTATGCTATTCAGTTTCGCACTCTTGCTTCGCAGGTAGATTGGACCAACAATGGGTTAACTACTGCCTTTATGGAAGGTTTGTCAGATACGATATTGGATGAGGTAGCAGCTAAGGAGCTTCCTATTGCCTTAGAGGACCTTATCGATTACCTCATCGATATTGATAATAGAATTCGTGACAGGCTCTATACCAAGAACAGGAATAGACGTTTTGTTACACCCATTAACCCCAGAGTTAATCTACCAGAGAGTGTTAAAATGTCTGAGGAGGAACCTATGCAATTAGGGGTTGCCAAACTCTCTGATACTGAGAAATTACATAGGAGAAGGGAGGGACTCTGCCTATACTGTGGTAGGAGAGACCATATGGTAAAGGAATGTCCTTTACTCCCGGAAAACTCTCGCACCTAAGACCTTATAGGGGACTGGCCTTGGGTGTGATATCTAAGTCTCCTAAATTGCCTCCTAACCGCTTGCTTCTCCCGGTTTCTTTATATATGGGAGAGATTTGTATAGTTGACAACATATATGCTCTGGTTGACTCTGGGGCAGCTGAAAATTTTATAGACTCTGGCTTTATAAAGAGAAACAACATTCCCATCAGAGAGAAGGAGATACCCTTGGCCGTTGAGGCCATAGATGGTAGACCATTAAGTTCTCCAGTTGTTACTCATGAGACTGAACCACTACACATGTACACAGGGGTTTTACACTACGAAACCATTCGATTCCAGGTTATCACCTCTCCCTCTTCACAGTTAGTATTAGGGTATCCATGGTTACGTGCTCACAATCCCATTTTTGACTGGGAGACAGGGCAAATAAAATCATGGAGTAAGGCCTGCCACGAGTCTTGTACGTTGGAAGTCACACCTTTGAATTCTATTGAGGTACCTACCAGTCCTCCTTTGTCTATGGTTATACCCCCTCAGTATTTATCTCTAAAGACTGTTTTCGATAAAAGGGAGGCTGAGAAATTACCGCCTCACAGACCCTATGATTGCGCTATTGACTTGTTGCCTGGCACTATACCTCCAAAGGGCAGGGTGTACCCCTTATCGGTTCAAGAAAACCGTGTCATGGAGGAGTACATCAAGGAATCATTAGAAAAAGGGTTTATTAGGAGATCCTCTTCTCCAGCTGGAGCAGGGTTCTTCTTTGTATCGAAGAAAGAAGGTGATTTAAGACCGTGTATAGATTATAGAGGTCTAAACAAAATCACTATCAAAAATGCATACCCTATACCTTTGATTACAGAATTATTTGACAGGCTGAAACATGCCACTGTGTTCACTAAATTAGACCTTAGGAATGCATACAATTTGATACGTATAAAGGAAAATCACGAATGGAAGACTGCATTCAACACTAGATCCGGTCATTACGAATACACTGTTATGCCATTTGGGCTTTGCAATGCCCCAGCAGTATTCCAAGAATTTATTAATGATGTATTGAGAGATTTTATTCACACATTTGTTATCGTATACTTGGACGACATTTTAATATATTCTGCAGATATACACACTCATCACAGACATGTTACGACAGTTTTGAAGACCCTTCTTGCTAATGGTCTTTATTGCAAGCTAGAAAAATGTCTGTTTGACCAAACCGAAGTCCAGTTCTTGGGGTATTTGATTTCCGCTAAAGGTTTTCGTATGGATCCCCAGAAGCTAGCTGCTGTAATAGAATGGCCTCTACCGCAAGGTCTGAAAGCTATTCAGCGTTTTCTTGGGTTCTCCAATTATTATAGACGTTTTATCAAAGGTTTCTCGTCCATTGTAGCACCTATTACCCGTATGACTAAAAAGGATGGCAATACTCGTGTTTGGTCTACCGAGGCACTTCAGGCTTTTGAATTTCTTAAAACTACGTTCGCCTCTGCACCTATTTTACAGCATCCTGTCCCCTCACTGCCCTATATTCTTGAAGTTGATGCTTCGGATATTGGGGTAGGTGCTGTCTTGTCCCAAAGAGAGTCGCCTGAGAAGCCATTGCATCCATGCGGCTTCTTTTCTAAACAAATGTCCAAAGCAGAGAAAAATTATGATGTGGGTAATCGTGAACTCCTTGCTATTATTTTAGCACTTAAAGAGTGGAGACATTTGTTAGAGGGAACTAAGGATCCTATCCTCATTTTTACGGATCACAAGAACCTATCCTATCTTAGCGAAGCCAAAAGATTGTCTTCCAGGCAGGCTAGGTGGTCACTATTTTTGTCTCGTTTCAATTTTATTATCACCTATAGGCCAGGTGATCGCAACACTAAAGCAGACGCTCTGTCCAGACAGTTCGAAACTACTGACAAACAGGAGATTGATGTTACTCCTGTCATTCCCCCAGACAGGATAATAGCTACTACTGTTTTGTCTATTTCCTCGTCCCTCTTGCAGACCATTCAAGCGAAACAAAGCATGGCACCTAGCGAGAGGCCTAATGATAAACTGTTCGTTGATGTTCCTGAGAGACAAGATATTATGTCATTATATCATGATACTAAGACCGCTGGACATCCTGGTATTTCCAAAACGGTGTCAGCTGTTTCTCGGTATTTTTGGTGGGATTCCTTACGAAAGGATGTCACTGACTATATAAGTGCTTGTACTACTTGTGCCTGTATGAAATCCTCCCGTAGAGTTCCTTGTGGGCTGTTGCATCCGTTACCCGTTCCCGAGAGACCTTGGTCTAACCTGTCCATGGATTTTATTGTTGAATTACCCCCTTCAAATGGTAACACAGTAATCCTGATGATAGTGGATCGGTTCTCCAAAATGGCTCACTTCGTGTCTCTTCGCAAGTTGCCCACATCTAAGGAACTGGCTCATATCTTCGCTAGAGAAGTATTTCGATTACATGGGATTCCCGTATCTATTGTATCCGATAGGGGTAGCCAATTTATTTCCAGGTTCTGGAGGGCCTTTTGCTCAGAAATGGGTATTTCTCTCTCATTTTCTTCCGCTTATCATCCCCAGTCTAATGGGGCTGCTGAACGTGCCAACCAGTCTCTGGAGCAATACCTCCGTTGTTTTGTGTCTCACCATCAGGACAATTGGTCTGACCTGCTTCCTTGGGCTGAATTTGCTCGGAATAACGCCACTCATGATTCTTCCGGCAAGAGCCCTTTTTACGTTGTCTATGGCCAGCATCCCGTTGTTCTTCCGGCTGCATTCTCCTCACAGGGCATGCCAGTTCTGGATGAGCATTTGGCTGGTTTGCGTAATACTTGGGAGCAGGTTCAGCGTTCTTTGGTGGACTCTGCTACTCGCCAGAAGGCTCAGGCTGACAAGCATCGCAGAGCAGCTCCGTCCTATGTTGTGGGGGACAGGGTTTTGCTTTCCACGCGGAATATTCGTCTCCGGGTGCCTTCTATGAAATTGGCTCCCCGCTTCATTGGACCTTATCGTATTATACATAAGGTTAATCCTGTTTCTTATGCCTTAGGCCTGCCTAAGAATCTACGTATTCCTAATGTTTTTCACACCTCATTGTTGAAACCTTTCGTACGCAACCGCTATACCCGGCATACTCCTCCTCCCCCTCCTATCTCGGTGGAGGGTCATGAGGAGTTTGAAGTGTCTGCTGTTCTTGACTCTCGTTTCCTTAGGGGTCGACTTCAGTACTTGGTACATTGGAAGGGTTATGGGCCTGAGGAGCACAGTTGGATTTCGGCCGATGCTGTCCATGCTCCCCGTCTTGTGCGCTCTTTCCATTCTCGTTTTCCTGCCAGGCCTGGTCCTACCCGCCCGGGGGGCGTGTCCTCAGGGGGGGGTACTGTAGCGTTACTTACCTTAACCGGGGGCCGGTCGCGGTCCTCTCTTCAAGCCGCGCGCGGTCCTGCGGCTGCACGAGCCGCGCGCGGCTCATCCAACTACTTCGGATGGAGGGCGGGCAGTGACCGCGTGAGGCGGTCACGTGTCCCGCCTGAATCTAAGAGCGCGCCGCGAGTCTCGGGCGCGCTCTTAAAGGGACAGTGGGTGCCTAAATTGGAAAAGGCATCCCATTGGTCCCTGTCATGCCACACTCCCCATACACTTACCTTTTGGGGGCGTGGATATGACAGGGACCAATCAAATTAGATGTTTAGGTATTTATACTCACCTTCTTCCCTTTGTTCCTTGCCCTATCGTGGTTTCTGTCTCAGTTCCCTTTAGCGCTTGTGGTGTTCAGTTGTGTTTTCTCGTTTTGACTTTGGCTTCGTATTCTGACTTCGTTTTCGCTTTATCCTTATCTGTACTGTTTGCCGGCTTGCTGTTTTCCGTGTACCAGACCCCGGCTTGTCCTAGTTTACGCTGTCTCTCTGTGCCCTTGACCTCGGTTTGTTCCTGGCTCTGTCTTCTCTCATATACGTCAAGTCCGGCCATTCTAAGGTCCGGTAGACGTATCTCTCCTCTGTATTTGCCTCTGTTTAGCTGGATCCTGCGTGTAGGGGTATATTCTCGTTACACTGACAGACCCATCTCAGTTTCCAGTGTACCTACACCTTAATTTTTTGTTTTTTTAGAATTGATGTATTTGGAAAAAAAAATTGGGGTTGGTTTTGCTTTCTTTGGCTATCAATTTCTCATTTTCTAGTTTAGCCACTTTAATTGCCTTTTTGCAAGCATTATTGGCTTCCTTACATCTTATATAGGATACCTCTGATTTGTTAGATTTAAATGCTTTAAATGCCCTTTTCCTTTTTTTAGTCTCTTGTTTTACTTCTCTATTAAGCCACATTGGTTTCAATTTGTTTCTTTTATATTTATTACCCAATGGTACATACTGAGAAATGTACCTTTCTAATATTTTCCATTTATCCTCAGTGTTTTTACCACTAAGGAGTTTATGCCAGTCGATATGCTGTAGAGATGCCCTAATCTTATTGAAATTAACTTTTTAAAAACTATACGTTTTAGTATACCCCACGTGCTTTTGCTTTTTTGAGTTTATTTAAAAAATTACCATATTGTGATCACTATTTCCCAAATGCTCCCCTACTTGAATGTTGGTCAAAAGATCAACATTGTTTGTTATAATGAGATCCAGACAAGCATCCTTTCTAGTTGGTGCTTGTACCAGTTGTAACATAAAGGTGTCATTTAACACATTCAAAAACCTGATTCCCCTTGCTGAAGTACTAGTCCCTCTATCCCAATTTATGTCTGGGTAAATCTCCAATAATTAACGTGTTACCCCGATTTGCAGATTTCACATTAGGTGGTTTATAACATATCCAAACCAATAATTGATTTCCCTTTGTTTGCCCCAAGCAGATATCTACCCATAAAGCTTCCACATTTTCCTCGTCACACTCCACATGCCTAAGATTTGACTTTAACTCTACAAACATACCCCATCACCCAATATTTATCCTTACAGATAGTCTTTGGTGGTGAGGTCTTCTACTGATATGGTGGATCCACTTGGTATGAAAGATAAAAAGAGAGAGGGACAACCAATGGTGCAGTATGTAAAATTCAAATGTGAATATAAAAGAATAATAATATAAAACTCACATTTACCAGAGCTAATATCCAGCTCTGGAGTAAGGCGCCTACAGAGGTTTAAATCCCCGCTTATGGGATATAAATGGGTTCCTCTCCGTCGTTGGTGTCCAATTCTCGGAATAAAAGAGACAACTAATAGTGCTCACTGTATAGTATTGTTGATAAAATAATAAAAGAATGTACTTACAAGGTAAGAGCAGGCCAACTGCTCTATGATGATAGCTTGGGTGGATTGATCCCCACCTAAGGATTTCTTTAAGTACAGGAAACTTCCAGGGATATTATCCAATGATTTTTATAAAACCAATAAAAAATAATACTAAAAAGCCAGGGTAAAAGGAAAAGTTATGTGTCTTTAAAAAAGTTGATTGGCACAAATAGATGACCAAAAATACTTTAATATGATAAAAGAACACAAATATTAAATATCCATAACGCGTTTCGTCAAAAAAAAGACTTTTTCAAATGGATTTACATATGATACCTGGCTAATAGATGTTTTATAAAGATAAAACTAATTTGAATTTGGCGCCAAAAATGGTACAACCAATCAGAATTAAAAACAAAATTAAAACATTAAATTGCATAAATAACTCAATAAGTGTATAAATAATAATACTATAACATGATATTAAATTGTTTGGATCAAAAACGAAGGTGTTAAATTGTGTTTTTAAACATTAATAAAAAGTCACATGTCCAAACAGCACTTCCGTTTTTCGGAAGTAAAACACAATGCCACATGGGAAATGTAGTCAAAATGGCCGCAAAAAGCGGCCACATGTAACAGTAAAATAAGCAGATGATTGCATAATTATAGCCTTCACAAAGTGTTGATTAGAATTAGAAATTAAAAACGAAGAGGAGCAATAGGTTTAAAGCTAATCAGACTTGGTCACATGGTTTTTCGGCACTTCCGCAAATCGGAAGATATAGCCGCAATGCATGTAGGGAAATGTAGCTTAACCCACAATAACAGGAACAAATACAGCAGATAAATGTACTTGCAGGGAAAAGACAGTTTACAATTGTAATTACATGAGCTTAGAAACATAAAAAAGTAAAACAATGATAAAAAATTACATTATTCATCAGTAACAATAAAAGCATAATTATTTAAAGGTACAGGCAGCAACATGTTTTTAAAAAATTATAAAAGATTATAAAAAGTTATGTAAATCAAAGTCTGCATTAAGACCATGGGGTATAAGAGTCTGAAGTTTATACACCCATTCCATCTCTGTTTTTCCAAGCATCTTTTTTATGTCACCTCCACGCCAGGAGGTAGAGCATTTGGTTATACCAATACATTTTAATAGGCGCGGATCTCTGGTTAAAATAGACTTAAAATTGGGTGCTCCTCTAAAAACAATATTAGGATGGATGGGTATGACGTCTTCGCAGAAATTGTTCAGAACTTACAGATTTTAACGAACAAGCAGAGGTTTTAAAAAATAAATTTATGGAGAAAAAATATTCAGAATCTGATCTAAATGCCACAATTAGTATAGTAATGCAGAAAGAACGAAATGAACTTCTAAAATATAAAAATAAAGAAAATAATGAACTAATATCACTTCCAGTGATTTTTAATTTCAACAATAAAAGTAATGATGTTAAAAAAATAATAAACAAACATTGGCATATACTCAAACATGATGAGATACTTAACTCTATCATACCCATCCATCCTAATATTGTTTTTAGAGGAGCACCCAATTTTAAGTCTATTTTAACCAGAAATTTTACCAAAAAATCTCCCTCTAATAATGTATCTTTCTTTCCTCAGACAAAAGGTTTTTATAGATGTAAACAATGCATTGTATGTAAAACCACCGATCATTCTATCCCATCTAAAATTACAAATTTTATGTCAAATAGGACCAAAAAAGTGTACAATATAAATGATTTTATACGTTGCAATACAAAAAATGTTATTTATCTGCTCGAGTGCCCGTGTGGCCTCCAATATGTGGGGATGACCACAAGGTGCCTAAAGATAAGATTGAGCGAACATTGCAGAAATATCAAAAATGGATACCTGAATCATACAGTATCCAAACATTTTATTATGCATAACAGAGATCCGCGCCTATTAAAATGTATTGGTATAACCAAATGCTCTACCTCCTGGCGTGGAGGTGACATAAAAAAGATGCTTGGAAAAACAGAGATGGAATGGGTGTATAAACTTCAGACTCTTATACCCCATGGTCTTAATGCAGACTTTGATTTACATAACTTTTTATAATCTTTTATAATTTTTTAAAAACATGTTGCTGCCTGTACCTTTAAATAATTATGCTTTTATTGTTACTGATGAATAATGTAATTTTTTATCATTGTTTTACTTTTTTATGTTTCTAAGCTCATGTAATTACAATTGTAAACTGTCTTTTCCCTGCAAGTACATTTATCTGCTGTATTTGTTCCTGTTATTGTGGGTTAACCCCTTAAGGACCGAGGACGGTTCAGGACCGTCATCAGCATTTTTGCCTTGCCGACCGATGACGGTCCTGAACCGTCCTAACGGTCTGGGGGTACTTACCTGATCGCTGTCGTTCCCCCGGCGGCGATCAGTGTTCCTCCGGTTGTGGGGAGACTGCCTGCAGCCCAGACAGTCTCCCCACGGCAGATTAGGACCCCTGTGGCCATGTGATCGCTCAACACAGCGATCACATGGTCACAATAGGTGTCCATGTGTCTGCCTGCAGGGGGACTGCCTGTGCTGACAGGCAGTCTCCCTGCTTGTGTAAAATCAGGAAAAAAAAATAAAGTTAGTGTTAATTAAAAAAAAAAAAAATAATTATATATGTGTATATATGATATATAGACATATATTATATCTATATAATATGTCTATATATCATATATATATAATGTCATACTAAGTGTATTTTTATATTATTATGTACTTATATTAATATAAAAATACACTTATAATTAAATTACACACGTATATATATAATATATATAATAACTATATATATTGTATATATATATTATTATAAAATATAAATAATAAGTAATTTAAATTAAATAAATTTTTTTAAATAATAATAAAAAATTTAAAAAAAATTATATAGCTATATGAAATTTTATTCTAACTGTATTTTAAAATTAATATATATATATTTATATCAAAATAAACTTAGAATGAATTTGTATATATATCTATGTATATAAAAATAAATAAAAATAATAAGAAATATACATACGTCCATATACAAAATTACATAAATAATTATATAAATATACAAGTAGACTTCAAATATATAAATATGCATATATATTTAAATTCTATGTGCGTATTTATGTAATATTTTACATAATTCAGTAATTTTATTGATTGCAATTTGAGGGACCTGCCTGCCAACCCAGGCCGAAATTCCAGAGAATTTAATTTGCTAGCACTGTATTTTACCCTGTAGCGTTCTACGACACCCTAAAACCTGTACATGGGGGGTACTGTTTTACTCGGGAGACTTCGCTGAACACAAATATTAGTGATTCAAAACAGTAAAACATATCACAGCGATGATATTGTCAGTGAAAGTGACTTTTTTTGCATTTTCACACACAAACAGCACTTTTACTGATGATATAATTGTTGTGATACGTTTTCCAGTTTTTAAACACTAATATTTGTGTTCAGCGATGTCTCCCGAGTAAAACAGTACCCCACATGTACAGGTTTTATAGCATTTTTGAAAGTTACAAGGTCAAATATATGGGTCAAATATTTTTACATTGAAAATGGCCAGGTTGGTTACGTTGCCTTTGAGAGCGTATGGTAGCCCAGGAATGAGAATTACCCCATGATGGCATACCATTTGCAAAAGAAGACAACCCAAGGTATTGCAAATGGGGTATGTCCAGTCTTTTTTGGTAACCACTTGGTCACAAACACTGGCCAAAATTAGCGTTCAATTTAGTTTTTTTACTTTTTTCACACACAAACAAATATGAATGCTTACTTTGGCCAGTGTTTTTCGACTAAGTGGCTACTAAAAAAGACTGGACATACCCCATATTGAATACCCTGGGTTGTCTACTTTAAAAAAAATATGTACATGTGGGGTGTTATTCAGAGATTTATGACAGATAATAGTGTTACAATGTCACTATTGATAAATTTTAAAATGTATGTTTTGAAACCGCAATATCCTACTTGTACCTATAGCCCTATAACATGCAAAAAAAAGCAAAAAAGCACGTAAACACTAGGTATTTTTAAACTCAGGACAAAATTTTGAATCTATTTAGCAGTTTTTTTCATTCGCTTTTGTAGATGAGTAAAAGATTTTTCAAGTAAAAGTCAAAAAACATGTATTTTTTCAATTTTTCATCAGATTTTTTTATTTTTTTTAAATTAAAATACATGAGATTATATAAATAATGGTATGTAAAGAAAGCCCCTTTTGTCCTGAAAAAAACAATATATAATTTGTATGGGAACAGTAAATGAGAAAGCGGAAAATTGCAGCCAAACACAAACACCACAAAAGTGTAAAAATATTCCTGGTCGCAAATGTACAACATCGCAAAAACAGTCCAGTCCTTAAGGGGTTAAACTACATTTCCCTATATGCATTGCGGCTATATCTTCCGATTTGCGGAAGTGCCGAAAAACCATGTGACCAAGTCTGATTAGCTTTAAACCTATTGCTCCTCTTCGTTTTTAATTTCTAATTCTAATCAACACTTTGTGAAGGCTATAATTATGCAATCATCTGCTTATTTTACTGTTACATGTGGCCGCTTTTTGCGGCCATTTTGACTACATTTCCCATGTGGCATTGTGTTTTACTTCCGAAAAACGGAAGTGCTGTTTGGACATGTGACTTTTTATTAATGTTTAAAAACACAATTTAACACCTTCGTTTTTGATCCAAACAATTTAATATCATGTTATAGTATTATTATTTATACACTTATTGAGTTATTTATGCAATTTAATGTTTTAATTTTGTTTTTAATTCTGATTGGTTGTACCATTTTTGGCGCCAAATTCAAATTAGTTTTATCTTTATAAAACATCTATTAGCCAGGTATCATACGTAAATCCATTTGAAAAAGTCTTTTTTTTGACGAAACGCGTTATGGATATTTAATATTTGTGTTCTTTTATCATATTAAAGTATTTTTGGTCATCTATTTGTGCCAATCAACTTTTTTAAAGACACATAACTTTTCCTTTTACCCTGGTTTTTTAGTATTATTTTTTATTGGTTTTATAAAAATCATTGGATAATATCCCTGGAAGTTTCCTGTACTTAAAGAAATCCTTAGGTGGGGATCAATCCACCCAAGCTATCATCATAGAGCAGTTGGCCTGCTCTTACCTTGTAAGTACATTCTTTTATTATTTTATCAACAATACTATACAGTGAGCACTATTAGTTGTCTCTTTTATTCCGAGAATTGGACACCAACGACGGAGAGGAACCCATTTATATCCCATAAGCGGGGATTTAAACCTCTGTAGGCGCCTTACTCCAGAGCTGGATATTAGCTCTGGTAAATGTGAGTTTTATATTATTATTCTTTTATATTCACATTTGAATTTTACATACTGCACCATTGGTTGTCCCTCTCTCTTTTTATCTTTCATACCAAGTGGATCCACCATATCAGTAGAAGACCTCACCACCAAAGACTATCTGTAAGGATAAATATTGGGATTTTCTCCCTTTTTTGGACTTTCCATTGGACTATTTTACATATATTTTTTATTATTTATTGTGGCGCAGCCTTTTACTGTTTTTTATTCACCTTATTTCAAAGGGTTTGAGGGATCCCCTTTTAAGGTTGCTGCCTATAAGTTAACCAAGCGCTGTCTCATTCTTTTATTTTTATTAATACCCCATCACCCTTCTTGTTTTTCCTATCCTTCCTAAATAACATGTACCCACTTAAGTTTACTGCCCAGTCATGTGTCTCATCCCACCATGTTTCTGTTATGCCTATTATATCATATTGTTCAGTGTATGCTATTGCCTCTAGTTCCCCCATTTTGTTATATAGGCTCCTTGCATTAGTAAGCATACATTAAATATTATCATTAGAGTTGAGCGAACCCGTACTGTAAAGTTCGGGTTCGTACCGAACATTAGGTTTTTTGGACCCTGGAGCCGAACACGGACATATCACTGTATGTTCGGGTTGGAGTTCGGTGTTCGGCGATTTAATGGCGCGTTTTCAAAGGCTGCAGGGCAACCAAATAAACAAGCATTTGACTTGTGTGCACTTAGAAGCCATCACAGGCATGCCTACTAATGGCATGGCTGTGATTGGCCAGTGCAGCATGTGACCCAGCCTCTTTATATAAGCTGGAGTGGCGTAGCGTTGCACACACATGAGGTCTAATTAGTGTAGGGAGAGAATGCTGCTGCTGAAAGGGACAGCTTAGGAAAGAATTCTGCAAACTAGTACATTAGTGGGGTGCACTTCATATCTGAGAGTCAAATAGAAGCTTCAAATACCGCAGTTACATCGAAGTTTTAAAAAGTCAATTTTTTTTGGTGCTAAATAATACATTAGTGGGGTGCACTTCATATCTGAGAGTCAAATAGAATTGTCAAATACTGCTGTCACATTGCAGTTTTAAATCTTAAATTTTTTTGGATGCTAAACTGCTAAATAGTATTTTAGTGGGGTGCACTTCATATCTGAGATTCAAATAGAAGCGTCTAATAGTGTGCTTACAGCGCAGTGGAAAACATTCTTATTTTCTGGGTGCTAATCTGCTAAATAGTACATTTTGGGCGTGCTCTTCATATCTGAGCGTCAAATAGAAGCGTCTAATAGAGTGCTTACAGCACAGTGGTAAACATTCTTATTTTCTGGGTGCTAAACTGCTAAATAGTACATTTGCGGCCTGCACTTCATATCTGAGAGTCAAATAGAAGAGTCAAATACTGCGGTTACAGCGCAATTGTAAACATTCTAATTGTGTTGGTGCTAAACTGTTAAATAGTACATTTGCGGCCTGCACTTCATATCTGAGAGTCAAATAGAAGCGTCAAATACTGCGGTTACAGCGCAATTGTAAACATTCTAATTGTTTTGGTGCTAAATTGCTAAATAGTACATTTTGGGACATGCACTTCATATCTGAGAGTCAATTAGAAACATCTAATAGTGTGCTTACAGCGCAGTGGTAAACATTCTTATTTTCTGGGTGCTAATCTGCTAAATAGTACATTTTTGGCATGCTCTTCATATCTGAGAGTCAAATAGAAGAGTCAAATACTGCGGTTACAGCGCAATTGTAAACATTCTAATTGTGTTGGTGCTAAACTGTTAAATAGTACATTTGCGGCCTGCACTTCTGAGAGTCAAATAGAAGCGTCAAATACTGCGGTTACAGCGCAATTGTAAACATTCTAATTGTTTTGGGACTAAACTGCTAAATAGTACATTTGCGGCCTGCGGTGCATTTCTTGCAGTCCAATAAACAACAACAAAAAATAAATCTGTTAGTATGGTCAGTGAACGCAAAGAATGAGGAGAGCGTCAAATAAGTGATGTGGCCCTGGTCGTGGTGCTGCTGGTGTTGGTGGAGCTCCTGTTGCAAGGAGAGGACATGGTCGATCTGTGCCAGCTACACGCACAAGTGAAACACCTTCCTCGGGTGCAAATAGGTGAACGAACTGTAACGGATCACCTGGATCACCTGGATCACCTGGTACTGGGTACCTCCGTTGAAGGATGCTCCTAGCATTTCCTGAGGACTCGAAGCACTCTGGCAGACACCACAATCACCGAACCGGAGAAGCATATGAGTACTTTTAAGCATATGAATGTTGTATACAGCCGAATAGGAAAAACCATGCGAATAGGTTTACACTCCTAGCAGTCAAACTGGAACAGCATACAATAAATCCTCCCCCAATAATGAGACGACACTTCACTTTGAGGGTTTAGCAGGAACTCTACTGTAATGGCCACACACTGGCTGTTTTGCAAGTCCCCATGCAAGGGGACATCCCACAGGGTGGGACACAGTACAACCAATCATTTACAGGAGAACCGTAAAACACACCCAGCACAAACATACATCCCTCCCCTCTGCCTGTGATATAATTACTGAACACAATGGGTTAATGTAATTTATCACAGGCAGGAAAAATACACTTTTTATACCTACACTGTAACTTTAAAAATATGCATCATATTCACATAAAACATACATATTCAGAATCAGCATACTTTAAATATAAACATAACCAAAATTCAGCCAATTCCATCCAGGGGTTAAAAAGTTAAGGGAAAGTCCTATTTGACCAAATGAAGCATGGCTTTTCTGCCCAAAACCAGTTCCACAGAGTCTTCTATCCTGGAGATAATTGGGAAGTAATCCAATTATCTCCAAGGACAGAGGCAAAACTCCATTAGCCACATGGCAGACAAAAGACAATAAAATACATAAAAATACATACTGCAACATATCCCCAGATAGCTTAGGTCTGAGCGCACATTATTACTGAATGGCGATCAGACCACACACATACAGTGTGGCGAAACCGACCTCGCCACTGGGCATTCGAGAAGACTGATTGTCCGCCTCCTGCCATGTGACTATGACCCCTGGGATGTATTGCCCTTTAAAGACATGCTTTGGGCATAATGGATTAAGAACCATCTGTGGACATACTGTGGAGTTACTGGGTGGCCACCATTTCATGTATCAGAGGCACATGGTGAGAACAATGGATGGCGGCCATTTTAACTCACAGACACTGTTTGGACTTTTCAACACTGTAACGGACCGTTTTGCACACAAGGGGTAAAAACCGTTTAGGCGATCGGCCCCCTTTCCAGAGATACAGGCACAGCTACTGCAGAACACCAAACTCCTGAACTGGATACAAAATAGCACTCCAACTCCCGAACTGGAACCTCCCAAATAGCTGCTAGCAGACGAACAGGAAAAGCAGACAATCAGCTTACACTCCTGGCAATCAGTCTCTAACAGCATACAGTGAATCCCCCCAAAAACGAGACAAGGCTCCGTGTTGAGGGTCAAGCAGTGGTCTGAGGTGCTGGCACACCCAGCCTGGTTTTTAGTACAGTCTTGCAAATACAGGACCGCCCACAGGGAGGTATAAAACAACCAATCACATCACAGTTACATCCCACATATTCCCTCCCCTTATCCTGAGAGGAAACTCAATTACACATACAGTTAAAACATACTTTCTACCCAATTTTCATAACTCTAAAACCATACATCACATTCACATAAAATTACATATTCACAATCAATCCATTCAGGGGAACAACATATTAAAAAATGGCATGAATCAGACCAGGGGTTCAAAAGTTAGTAAAAGTATCTTTTGTACCCTGGCTGGCAGCATGGCTATCTGGCTCAAACAGGTTTTACAGAGCCCTCTATCCTGGACAATGGGGAAAGTAATCCAATTATCCAGGGATAGAGGCAGACTCCATTGAGCACATGGGGACACAAAGACAGTAAAACACTTTAAAATACATCAGGTAAGACACCTTACATTAAAACTATACATTTAACATATCCCCAGATAGCTCAGGTCTGAGCGCACATTATTAAGTGAATGGCGCTCAGACCACACGAATACAGTTTAATCGGGAAAGTCTTTACAGTCAGTTTCATACGAATGGGCTCCATGGGATTCCTATCTGGGGTATAACACATTCAAACAAATCTACCGAACCCCAGGCAGAAAAGCACGAATGAAGCTTTTCTGCAGGTAAAAAAGATGTCTTTTAACAGGGGGCCATAGTCCAAAGGCAGCAGGCGAGCAACCAGGCTTCTCCAATGCAATGTGGCGAGATTGGTCTCGTCACAAACACGGTGCCATCTCGCCGGTATTTGGTGCACGGAGACATTGTGCAGTGGTTTTGGACTATACAACAGGGGACACATTATACAGTAATTGTTTTTCATATAGCCTGCATATGTTCTGTGGAATCTGCATTAAACTGTATCTTCCAAAGTACTGAACAGATGTGGGTGAATTTTGGATATGTGGTTCACCAAGATCCCCCGGTTCCAAGGATATATTTTTATGGGGTTATTGCATGTTTTGGGCTCCCTGTGATATGTTTTGTAATACTATATTTCTCTGCCTGTGATAATTAGATTAACCATTGTGTTCAGTAATCATATCACAGGCAGAGGGGAGGATTTTGTGTGGGATTGATTGGCTGTGTTTCAAATCCCTGTGGGCAGTACTATATTTGTGGATTGTGAATAAAAGTGGCTGTATGTGCCAGTTCAGTCAGTTCTGCTTGACCTCAAAACGAAGTGTCGTCTCGTTATTGGGGGAATTGGATTGTATGCTGATTGCCAGCAGTGTAAGCTGATTGTATGCTTTTCCTGTTCAGCTGCTTACAGCATTCATATGCTTGAGAGCATTCGTATGCTTCTCCGGTTCGGTGGTTGTGGGGTCTGCTGCAGCTTGGAGTCCTCAGGAAGCGCTAGGAGCATCCTTCAATGGAGGTACCCAGTCGGGGTGCCAGGTGATCCATTACATACAGTTCAATTGCCATGGAGCCAAAGTATTTTATTACACGAATAGGCTCCATGGCATAGCTATCTGGGTTAAATGAGTTAATTCAGTAAATCCGAGAATCTACCGAACCCCAGGGCAGAAATACATGAATAGACCTTTCTGCATAGGAAAATAAAGTCTTTAAATGCCGGTCCATAGTCAAAAGGCAGGAGGCAGGCAACCAGGCTCCTCCAGTGCACAGTGGCGAGGTTGGTTCTGCCAAACGAACCTTCAGCATTATTTGGTGTTATGGTGAGGCCAGAACAAGTACAGGCGATAGCAGATTGGATGGCTGACAGTACCTCCAGTTCCTGCACATTGTCTCCCACCCGGCCCCCTGCTAAAAGCTCAGAGTTGGCACCTGCAGCCCATGGTTATCTGTCTTTCACCTCACCCCCTTGCAAATCAGCAAAGGAGTCTGAGCCACAAGTCATGCAACAGTCTCTTATGCTTTTTGATGACTCTGCTGGCGGGGTTTACGTGGGCCATCCACCTAGCCCTGGCCTTTGAAATGCTGTCATTCTGTCTGGTGGAGATGGACAGTTTTAAAAACCTGATGGCACAGTACGTGGTTCCCAGCCACCACTACTTTTCCAGGCGAGCCATCCCTTCCCTGCACAACCAATTGGCGGACAAAGTCAGGTGTGCACTGGGCAACTCCGTCTGTGGCAAGGTTCACATAACCACATATACGTGGACCAGTAAGCATGGGCAGGGACGCTATATCTCCCTAACTGCACACTGGGCAAATGTAGTGGTGGCTGGGCCTGAGGCGGATAGCAGTTTGGCGCATGTCCTTCCGCCACCGAGGATTGCAGGGCATTGCTCTTTGCCTCCTGTTGCCTCCTCCTCCTATTCCGCTTCCTCCTCCTCTACCACCCCCTTATTTGTGCAGCATAACAACTTCAGCACTGCCGAGGAAACAACAGCAGGCTGTTTTAAAACTCATACGTTTGGGTGAAAAACCCCACACCACGCAGGAGCTGTGGACCCGCATGGAACAACAGACCGATGAGTGGTTGTTGCCACTGAGTCTCAAGCCTGGCCTGGTGGGATGCGATAATGGGCGAAATCTCGTAGCAGCTCCCGGCCTAGCCAGTTTGCCCTGCCTGGCGCCAGTGCTGAATTTGGTGGTGCAGAAATTCCTGAAAAACTACCCAGATATATCAGAGCTGCTGCAGAAAGTGCGGGCCGTCTGTGCGCGCTTTCGCCATTCTCACCCTGCTGCTGCTTGCCTGTCTGTGCTGCAGTGTAACTTTGGCCTTCCCGCTCACCGCCTCATATGTGACATGCCCACAAGGTGGAACTCCACCTTGCACATGCTGGAGAGACTGTGCGAGCAGCAGCAGGCGATAATCGAGTTTCAGATGCAGCACGCATGGGTCAGTTGCTCTGCGGAACAGCACCACTTTACCACCAATGAGTGGGCCTCCATGCGAGACCTGTGTGCCATTTTGCACTGTTTAAAGTACTCCACCAACATGGCCAGTGCCGATGACGCCGTTCTCAGCCTTACTATCCTGCTTCTTTGTCTCCTTGATAAAAATGCTTCGGCCGATGATGGAAGAGGATTTGGCACAGGAGGAAGAGGAGGAGGAAGAGGGGTCATTTCCACCGTTATCAGGCCAGTCATTCACAAGTGGCTTGGATGGTGGGTTCCTGCACCAGCATAGGCCAGGTACACAATTATCCAGCCAGGGCACAGTTCTGGAGGATGAGGAGGATGAGGATGAGGATGAGGAGGAACCGTGTTCACAGCAGGGTGGCACCCAACGCAGCTTGTGGGCATCACTGGAGCGTGGCTGGGGGGATACGGAGGACACAGACGATACACTTGACTCTGGGCAGCCTGGCACACATGAGCGGCTACATGCTGCAGTGCCTGCGCAATGACTGCCGAGTTGCCCACATTCTAACTTGTGCTGATTACTGAGTGGCCACCCTGCTGGATCCCCGTTACAAGGACAACGTGCCGTCCTTAATTACCTCAATGGAGCGTGATTGGAAGATGTGCGACTACAAGCGCACACTGGTAGACGCGCTGCTGAGGGCATTCACATCTGACACCAGAGGCTCAGTGGAAGCACAAGGCGAGGGCAAAGGAGGAGGAAGAGGTCGCCAATGCAGCTGGGGCACCGCCAGCACCTCAGAAGACAGGGTTAGCATGGCCGAAATGTGGAAAAGCTTTGTCAGCACACCACAACAACCAGCACCACCATCTGATATGGAATGTCTTAGCAGGAGGCAGCATTTCAGCAACATGGTGGAACAGTACGTGTGCACACGCCTACACGTACTGACTGATGGGTCTTCCCCATTCAACTTCTGGGTCTCCAAATTGGGCACATGGCCTAAGCTTGCCCTTCATGCCTTGGAGGTGCTGGCCTGCCCTGCAGCCAGTGTAGTGTATTGTCTGAAAGTGTGTTTAGCACGGCAGGGGGCGTTATCACAGACAAGCGCAGCCGCCTGTCCACAGTCAACGTGGACAAGCTCACATTTATTAAAATGAACCAGGCATGGATCCCACCAGACTTGTCGGTACCTTGTGCAAAATAGACATTTATACCAGCCTCACCCAGCCATTGTTATACTCAAGTGCACTTATTCTTTTTCCTTTTTTTGGCTATTGGCTACCTCCTCCTCCTCCACCGCCGCTTCCACCAACACCACCACGGTCACCGCCTCCTCAACCTATGGGTCACTTAGTATAAACTATATATACACAATAGCAGAGGCTTGTGAAGGCCTTTTCTCCATGCATCAGGAGTTGAGCATTTCTCCATGCATCAGGACTGTAAGAAATGCACCGCAGGCCGCAAATGTTTCTTTTTTTATATGTCCCAATATTTTGGGGGCTACCCTAATTAAAAAAAAATATATATAAAAAACAGTGTTGGCTACCTCCTCCTCCTCCACGGCCGCTTTCACCTATACCGCCATGGTCACTGCCTCTTCAACCTATGGGTCACGTCGTATAAACTATGTACACAATAGCAGAGGCTTGTGAAGGCCTTTTCTCCATGCATCAAGAGTTGAGCTCAGTTTGTACTCCAACCCTCTCTCAAATGGATAATTCTGGTGATCCTCCTGACAGCCATGCTTTAGATTTTGATTTATGTTCAAAGATTCCATCTAGTGCTATTTTATGGCTCTGCTGTATTTTTAATTTTTATGTATTTTATGTTATTTTAAGTGATTTCCCTATCCACATTTGTTTGCAGGGCACTTGTCCTACTCTTACCCCAATTTTACTTCCTTTTGCAGCTCTCTAGCCCTTTCCAGGAGATTTTTAGAGGCATTTTTGTGGCCAAAAGTTCGGATCCCCATTGACTTCAATTGGGTTCGGGGTCAAGTTCGGATTCAAGTTCGACTTTTTTTCAAAATACGACTGAACCCGCCGGACCCGAACATCCAATCAACTCTAATTATCATGAGTCATTTGTACTTTTGTTTGAATTTTCGTCAATATTACATACCTACTCTATTCTGAGCTTTCCCCTCAATCCCCTTTATTCTGAGCTAAAGCCCATTTTCTAAATTGCTTTGACCCTACTACTAATTTAAAATCTCCTCCAACCTTCTAGCCACCCTATCCCCCAGCACAGCAGACCCTTTTCCATTTAGGTGCAATCCATCATGACTATACAGGTTGTACCCAAGTGCAAAATCGGGCCAGTGCTCTAAAATCCCCAAACCCTCTTTCCTGCACCAAGACTTCAGCCACGCATTTGAGCTCTCTAATCTCCCGCTGCCCTCTGCTTCCTCGCCCCACTGTTACCCAGCTATGTGCTTGCTCACCAACTGTCTCATCTCCTCCCACTCCACTACCTGCACCCACTAAACTTTGCTCAGTGAGCAGCAGACTCAATAGAAAAGGGCCTTCCCCAAACTGTTCCCAGAAAGTTTGAAGCATAGCATTGTCCAAAATGTCTTGGTATGCTGAAGCATTAAAATTTCCCTTCACTTAAATTAAGGGGCCTAATTAAGGGGCAGGTAACATTCTCCTAGTATCCCCCAAACCCAATCCTTTGCTTCTTTTAATTTACTCTCTTTATGTATGATTTAATCTAATTGCTTATTATTTTGCTGTACTATCTTGCTAGAAACCAAGCAAGCCATGGGAAGGGACATGTCTAGTTAATGGTGAACAGCCAATGGCTAGTTGTCATTAATACCAAATCTCCTGTGCAGGAATGAGAATAAGAAGATGCCATTCCCCATTCTCTTCGTACTCTAGTGTACAGCATTTGTAGTAATCCTCTTAACCCACCCTTTTGTCCAGAAGTTGAGGGGTTAAAAGAAATAGCGACTTACTATGGCTGATCGGTTGCTAAAAATAGGAGGAAGGTGCCTTAAATTGTACATAAAGTGTCATAAAAAAAAATAAAAAAAACATATTGGGTCTTTAACCCCTTAAGGACGGAGCCACAAAACTATATATATATATATATATATATATATATATATATATATATATATATATATATATATATATATATATATATATCCTTATATATATATAAATAAATAAATAAATACAAAAATACAAAAAGGGGAAAGATGAGAGACCAAATTCTCTGCTGGATGACCAAAAAATATGTATGAAACTGGTGTCTATATCCCAAACAACATGAGGGATAAATGATACCTGTTGCAAATAATATACTTAGTAAAAGATAGAAGTAAAAAATAAGCTATAAGTAAAAAAAAATTTTTTTTTTTTATTTATCACCCCCCCCTATATAGCACTGCTTTGCATGTTTGCACATTCTTAAAGGACATTTAAAGGTATAGCAGCATTCTCTTTGTATTTTTGCATATTTAAAGGGATATCCCGTTTATTTGAGATCTCCACTCATAGCACCTTTATTCACATTTTTGCACATTTATAGGGATACTTTGTCCATTCCAGATTTAAAGGCATTGTACCATATATATATTTTTATATTTTTATTCTCTATGTAGTAGTATTTTAACCATTAGTCACCTAGCCAGCTCCTGGTATTCCCACTCTTCTAGAGAGTCCTTTTCCCATAAATATAGTGATATATACATATATATTTGTGACAGAACCATCTGTCTGCTTGTATTTTAATTGCATTCGTCTGTTTGTCTCCCGTTCGTATGAATGGCTGGTTTCTATAGCCCAGCCATTCGAATGACTCTTTTTCCCGAACAAACCTGCCGAACGAACGGCCACCCAGGAGAGAAGTGTGCTGCTGGTTAACCTATTGATCCCAATTAGAACGTTGTGGTTAACCGCAGACACTTCTCAATTAAACCGAATTCAGGGTGGTCGTCGTTCGTATGTCGACCATGACGCAGCGTCCATTTTAAACCAAGCGAAAGCCCAGCGGTGTTTGGCTCTATTTCTATGGAACTAAAAACTGACACTTTTTCGGCCGAACACCGCTGAAACAACGGAACGCCCGGCTGCCTCCACGAAACCATACGAACACCGGCCGTTCGGGAGTTTTGGAGCATACGAAAAGACTTAACCCATATAGCCTTTCCATTCGTATACCGAAAGACTGTAAGAACTTTGACTCCATGGCGATTGAACTATGTGTGTGGGATCTGAGCGCTATTCGCCAATAATATGCACTCAGATCCAGACTATCTGGGGATATGTGATACGAATGGTAAATGTTCGGTTTTTGTGAAGTTATATATTTTTATGTCTTTTGTGATTTTATATTTAAAATGGCGACTGGCTTTGTCCTGGAGTTAATTGAGTTACTTGGTAATTAACTACAGGGCAGAGGGGAGGGAATCATAATGCACTCTGGGTAAAATCTGTGACTGTGTGTCTGGAATGTCCCCATATCTGTCTGTCATTTAAGTCTCCCATTTGGTCCCCTAGGGGAGTGTCCACCAAGTGGGAGACCTGCATAAATACGGGCAGGTAGCCCACAGTAAAGCCAGATCCTGTTTGACCCTCAATGCGGAGCTTCTGTCTCGTTATTGGGGGGATTTCTTCTTCACGTTTAGAGACTGCTGGATGGAACGGAAGCCGCTTGGTGAATATTGTTGTTCGGCGGCTAGCAGCAGTTCGTGTATTGCCGTTCGGGAGTTTGGAGCCGTTCACGGATCTCGGTCGGGAGATTGCCGCTTCCCCTGCATTTGGTTCGTATACTACAGATTAAGCGAACGGAGACTGTTACTGCAGCCGGGGAAGGTCTACTAAACGGCGGTTGTGCCTAAAGACACTGGAGGTGTCTTAACAATTGGTGGCAAGCGACGGGATGAATCCCACAGCATTGGAGGTCAGCTACAAGACATGCAGTACGAGGAATTAAGGCGTGCTACACTTAAGGACATATTGGAACGCCGAGGAAGGTCAGCAAGCAATTTAAAGAAATGGGAGATTATTGCTTTGCTACTGGAGATGGATGCAGCACCGGGAATGGAGAGAGTCAATGTGCCCAGTACCTTGGATTTAACACCCGAGGAACTACAATTTAACCGGGCAAAGCAAATAAGGCTGGCACATTTTGGCCCCAACCCCTCAGCTGACATCGTGGAGCGTGTGCAGGCAGCAGTAGCAGCACAACAGGCGCTCCGGGAAAGAA
This sequence comes from Pelobates cultripes, assembly GCA_933207985.1. NCBI lineage: Eukaryota > Metazoa > Chordata > Amphibia > Anura > Pelobatidae > Pelobates > Pelobates cultripes. Next base: position 238,615,657 of record OW240913.1, read on the forward strand.
GAGCTGCAGCAGCAGAGGTACCCTACAATAATAATGTTTTTGCTAGAAAGAAGGTACCCTTTGCTGCATTTAAAAACTTTGTGGAAACCGAGGGAGAGATTGATGGGTTCCTGGCGGACTTCGAGAGGCAGTGTGCTCTACACCAGGTACCCACAGATGAATGGGTCACCATCCTCTCTGGGAAATTATCCGGCCGGGCTAGTGAAGCGTTTCGGGCCATCCCAGAGGAGGAGATCACCAGCTACCGGGCTGTGAAGGATGCACTCCTAGCCAGGTATGCAGTGACCCCAGAAGCATACAGGCGGAGGTTTAGAGAAACCAATAAGCTGGTTGGGGACTCTTATGTGGAGTGGGCCTGCAGAGTTCATCGTACCGCAGCCCACAGTGTTCCTGCTGGAGCACTGCTTTGATAGACTACCTGCTGGGGTCCGGGAGTGGGTCAGCGATAGAAAACCCTCTACCCTACCTGAGGCTGCTCGTCTGGCAGACGAATACACGGATGCCCGCAAGTTGGATGGTACAGCTGCCAAAGCCCCTGCCAGACTGGAGTATCGACCAGCAGTAATACCTGCTTCTTCAGCCTACCAACCCCCAGTACACTGTACCCCAGCCGCACCACCAGCTAACAATTATGTGCAGCCATCCCGATTTAATGCCCGGGATTATTCCCAACCCATCCGGTGCTTTGGGTGCAAGCAGTTGGGGCACAAGCGTCCCGAGTGCCCACTGAACAGTGCCAACCAAGCGCAGTCCTGGAGGAGACCAGCCAGTGGGAACCAGCGGCCACCCCAGCCTGCTGCTCACTGCATAGAGCAGGAGGAGTTCTGGGGCATCCTACACGAGGCAGACCCAGTGCAAGCAGCTCACCAGGATAATCGCCAGCAACATCGGCAAACCGTGAAGCTGAATGGCAGAGTGGTAAATGGGTTGAGAGACACAGGAGCCACGATGACACTACTCCAAAAGAACTTGGTTTCAGAGCATCAGCACACTGGGGACCCTGTGGCAGTAAGGGTAGCAGGGGGTGCCGTGTTTCGCTTACCTGTTGCCCGGGTACATTTGGATTGGGGAGTGGGCGCTAGACATGTGGATGTGGGGGTGATGAAAGACTTGCCCGCAGATGTTCTTCTGGGAAACGATTTGGCCCCTTTGGTTTCAGCCTATGCTCCGATGGGCCCTGCAGATGTGAACCCAGTGACCACCGGTGCCCAGACCCGTGCTGCCGGAACCAGCCCACCTGCTGATGAGACCCAGGTAAGATCTCCTTAACTGACTGGTACCCCAGATCAGGTCCCCTTAAGCTGGGATTCCCCAGAGGAGTTTGGGAGGGAAACCCGGGCAGATCCGACCCTCCAAAAGTACAAAGACAGGGCAGATGCTGGAGAGGAAGGAATAGATGGGGAACGGTATGAGTGGGTGGGGGACAGGTTATATAGGATCCCTAAGCCTTCCCAGAAGAGTGTTGCCCCTCCGCCGAATCGCCAGTTAGTGGTACCTGCCAAGTACCGGCAGGAGATTCTGCGGATAGGGCATGATGTTCCGTTAGCTGGACATCTAGGGTCCCGCCGCACAGCCTATAGGATCTCACAGAATTTCTTTTGGCCAAACTTTAACAAGGCTGTGCGGATGTATTGCAGTATGTGTGACAAATGTCAACGGGTAGGAAAGAGGGGGGACCACCCTAAGGCTAGGCTATTATCGATGCCTATTATAGGGGAGCCCTTTGCCCACATAGCCATTGACATCGTGGGTCCACTGGCCAGGGCTAGTCCATCAGGTAAGAAATACGTTCTTACGTGGTGGACTATGCCACTCGCTATCCAGAGGCAGTAGCGCTGTCTAATATAGAGGCAGAGACGGTTGCTGATGCCCTGGTTAGAATTTTTACTAGGGTCGGGTTCCCTAAGGAGATTCTCTCCGACCAGGGAACCCAATTCACCGCTGTGCTCACCCAGCAGCTGTGGAAGGTGTGTGGCATTAAGCCGTTACTTAGCTCACCCTACCACCCACAGACTAACGGTCTCTGCGAGCGCTTTAACGGTACCCTCAAACAGATGCTGAGGACATTTACAGACACTTGCAGAGACTGGGAGAGATTCCTGCCTCATCTATTATTTTCTTATAGAGAGGTGCCCCAGGAATCTACTGGGTTCTCCCCCTTTGAGCTGCTGTATGGGAGAAGGGTCCGTGGACCCCTAGATCTCATTAGAGGCCACTGGGAGGGGGAGACGGAGCAAGAGGGGACCCCCATAGTGCCATATGTTCTGGAACTCCGGGACCGCATGGAGAAACTGTCCCTGGAGAATCTCCAGGAGGCCCAAGGGAGGCAGAAAAGATGGTACGATCAGGGTGCCCGGCAGCGGGTCTTCCAGGTTGGGCAAAAGGTATTGGTGCTCAAACCTGTGAAGGCCAACAAGATGCAAGCATCTTGGCAGGGCCCGTACAAGGTAGTGGCGCAGATCTGCGACACTACTTACTTGATAGCCAGCTGTGCAGATGAAAGGATCCAGCGATCCTTTCATGTGAACATGCTGAAAGAGTACCAGGAGAGACCTGAGAATATTGCAGCAGTATGTGCCCCAGCTGCAGATGATTCTGAGAATTTACCCCTTCCAGATATATTAGAAAGGGATTCCCAGACTGACCTTACTACCCTGGTACAGCTAGGGGACCGGTTGAACCCCACAGAAAGGGTACAGGCGCAGCAATTGTTGTGGGAGAAGCAGGCAACGTTCTCCCAGGAACCAGGTTATACCACCCTAGCTGTGCATAAGGCAGAGACCCCTGGACAGACCCCCTTACGACAGCCCCCCTATCGTATCCCTGAAGCAGTCCATGAAGGAATGCGGAAGGAGATACAGGAGATGACTCAGCTTGGGGTCATCAAGCACTCCGACAGCCCTTGGGCCTCGCCTGTAGTCCTGGTGCCCAAGAAAGATGGTACCACCCGGTTTTGTGTGGACTACAGGTGACTCAACGAGCAGACCACCACTGACGCCTACCCAATGCCCCGGGTAGACGAATTACTGGATCGTATTGCCAGGGGGCGATATCTGACCACCATAGACCTGTGTAAGGGCTACTGGCAGATCCCCCTGGCCGAGGATGCTATCCCCAAGTCGGCATTTGTCACCCCATTTGGCCTGTACCAATTTAAGGTCATGCCTTTTGGGATGAAAAATGCACCGGCTACCTTCCAACGGATGGTGGATAGACTCCTGGATGGCTTCCAAGAATTTGCCTGTGCATACTTGGACGACATTGCGATTTACAGTGGGTCCTGGGAGGAACACCTGGTACATGTAGGGGTAGTGCTGGATAAAATTCGGGCCGCTGGCCTGACATTGAAGCCAGAGAAGTGCCATCTAGGTATGGCTGAAGTACAATACCTGGGTCACAGAGTGGGGTGTGGGAGCCAGAGACCAGAGCCAGCCAAGGTAGAGGCAGTGGCTAACTGGCCCACACCTACCACTAAGACCCAGGTATTGGCCTTCTTGGGGACGGCAGGGTACTACAGACGTTTTGTCCCTGACTACAGCGCTATTGCTAAGCCCCTGACAGACCTGACCAAGAAAAACTTGCCTAAGCAGGTCCTGTGGTCTCTGGCTTGTGAAGCTGCGTTCCAGGCACTGAAGCAGGCTCTTGTGAATTGGCTGCCCCAGTCCCTAACAAACGCTTTCTCGTCCATACAGATGCTTCCATGTATGGACTGGGGGCTGTGCTGAGCCAAGTCGGGGAGGATGGAGGAGAGCACCCTGTTGCATATCTCAGCAGAAAGTTGTTACCCAGAAGTGAGTTATGCGGCAGTGGAGAAGGAGTGCTTGGCCTTGGTCTGGGCATTGAAAAAGTTAAGTCCCTATTTGTATGGGCAAGAATTTTCCCTGGTGACTGATCACAACCCACTCGTTTGGCTTAACCGGGTCTCAGGAGACAATGGGAGACTGCTGAGATGGAGCTTGGCACTGCAGCCCTACAATTTTACTATCAGCTACAGACCCGGTAAGCTGAACGGGAATGCAGATGGGTTGTCACAAACAGACGTTTCCATCACCTCTTAGTCCGGTCATCCCCAAGTTGACCCGCCACAGGGTCAAGCCGCGTCTGCCGGAGTGTCCCACAAGGAGGGAGCCGTGTGACAGAACCATCTGTCTGCTTGTATTTTAATTGCATTCGTCTGTTTGTCTCCCGTTCGTATGAATGGCTGGTTTCTATAGCCCAGCCATTCGAATGACTCTTTTTCCCGAACAAACCTGCCGAACGAACGGCCACCCAGGAGAGAAGTGTGCTGCTGGTTAACCTATTGATCCCAATTAGAACGTTGTGGTTAACCGCAGACACTTCTCAATTCAGGGTGGTCGTCGTTCGTATGTCGACCACGAGGCAGCGGCCATTTTAAACCAAGCGAAAGCCCAGCGGTGTTTGGCTCTATTTCTATGGAACAAAAAACGGACAATTTTTCGGCCGAACACCGCTGAAACAACGGAACGCCTGGCTGCCTCCACGAAACCATACGAACACCGGCCTTTCGGGAGTTTTGGAGCATACGAAAAGACTTAACCCAGATAGCCTTCCCATGGAGTCATTCGTATACCGAAAGACTGTAAGAACTTTGACTCCATGGAGATTGAACTATGTGTGTGGGATCTGAGCGCTATTCGCCAATAATATGCACTCAGATCCAGGCTATCTGGGGATATGTGATACGAATGGTAAATGTTCGGTTTTTGTGAAGTTATATATTTTTATGTCTTTTGTGATTTTATATTTAAAATGGCGACTGGCTTTGTCCTGGAGTTAATTGAGTTACTTGGTAATTAACTCCAGGGCAGAGGGGAGGGAATCATAATGCACTGTGGGTAAAATCTGTGACTGTGTGTCTGGAATGTCCCCCTGTCTATCTGTCATTTCAGTCTCCCATTTGGTCCCCTAGGGGAGTGTCCACCAAGTGGGAGAACTGCATAAATACGGGCAGGTAGCCCACAGTAAAGCCAGATCCTGTTTGACCCTCAATGCGGAGCTTCTGTCTCGTTATTGGGGGGATTTCTTCTTCATGTTTAGAGACTGCTGGATGGAACGGAAGCTTGGTGAATATTGTTGTTCGGCGGTTAGCAGCAGTTCGTGTATTGCCGTTCGGGAGTTTGGAGCCGTTCACGGATCTCGGTCGGGAGATTGCCGCTTCCCCTGCATTTGGTTCGTATACTACAGATTAAGCGAACAGAGACTGTTACTGCAGCCGGAGAAGGTCTACTAAACGGCGGTTGTGCCTAAAGACACTGGAGGTGTCTTAACAATATTTATGTATGTAGATATATATATTATTTCGTTCTATGTGTATTTTGATATAAATATATATATATATATATATATATTAATATCACAATACAGTTACAACGAAATAACACACATCTATATATTTTTTAATTATTTTTTTTAATTATTTTTTTAATTTTATTTTTTAACATATTTACATATTTAATTTTTTATATTATATATAAATATATATATATAACAATAATTATATATATATTTAATCAATATCAGTCTACGTGTAATTTGATATTAATATATATATAATTATATATATATTAATAGTAAAATACACCTAGACAGTGTATGTGTATATATATATGTGTGTATATATATACTTAGATCATATATATGATCTAAGTATATATATATATATTTTTTTTTTTTACACTTTACTTTTTTAATTAATTAATTTAAATTTTATTTCCAGCCAGCAGGGGGACCACCTGTCATTACAGGCAGCCCCCCTGCTGGCAATGCAGGAGGCAGCTACCCCCGGCCATGTGATTGTGGGGTCCTGGCAAGGCCGGGGGGCACCGGAGGAGGAGGATCTACTGCGGGGGGGCTCCCTGGGAGTCCCCCCCACTGTGATCGCCGCCGTGGGACCACTGGCGACCGGAAAGACCGGAGGGCGTACAATTACGCCCGGCGGCGTTTAGAGCCGCCTAAAATAGGGCGTAATTGTAAGCCCTCCGGTCTTAAGGGGTTAAAACAAAAATAGATCATATTGGCCCAATGACTGTTTGTTTTTAGATTTTCTTTTAGAATTTTTTTTTTTGTAATTGACCTCCATCTCCATTATTATTAGAGTCCCCCACCCAATTCCAACCTCAAGTGTTGCATCCAAAGGAAAAAGATGATGGCACCATTTGACACATGCTCTTAATGTACATTAAGAGCATGTGTCAAATGGTGCCATCATCTTTTTCCTTTGGATGCAACACTTGAGGTTGGAATTGGGTGGGGGACTCTCATGAGTGGAGTTTGGGGTAGGAGGACATATTTTTTTAACTGCAGCCTGATGCCAAGGATGTAAATTCACGTGGGGGAGTTATTTACAATAATGTATGCTTTAATAAAAGTTATTTCTTTATTTTGTAGCACTTAGCATCTCAAACTCATTTTTATTTTTTATTACATAGGTCTCTAAAATTGGTGAGCTATGTCACTTTTAACCTTGTTTGCTTTTTTTATCAGTCCCATAGTGGTCAGTAATAGCGTTTACTTGGAGATTTTGCCATTTATATTTGTATGTAGCAATCTCCAATCCTTGATATTGTGGGACATTCACCTTTCCACTCTAGCAGAATTAATAATTAAATATGTAACCCAATATAGCCATGTTTGAAAACGTAGTTTCTCTATCTTTAGAGCTAGTCTTATTTTTTACATGTGTTTTGTAGTTACCATTATCCTCAACTGATCTATCCAATACCGTGTGCCTATGTGAATATACTTTTTTTATTTTTTGTTGCATCACCAGATGCAGCTCTCTAATTAGGCGGTTTAGGCGGCCGCCTAAAGCCTCTTGCTGTCTGGGGCCTCGTGGCTGCCTAAACCACCTTAGGGCAGACTGTGTTAGGTCCTCCGTCAGCTTGACAAAGGCCCTAAGGGGTCGAAACATTGCCTTTTGGTTCCTGGTTCTAATAAAATTGCCTTTGCTTTGGAACTCGTTGGAGTGCCTGGATTATTTTCTATATCTAAAATTGCATGTTTGGTCCTTCCTGGTACTGGGACTTATCCATTAGAGCACCCTGAATTCCATGACAAAGGGTTGAGTTCACTTCCACTTTCTACATAGGTCCTTGGTCAGTGACTGAGGCCCCGATACCAGGAGGGGGCCTGGCGGCTTGCTCAGTATGCCGCCGGGTGAGAGACCCCTCCGTGCCGTTTGCCCAGGAGGAGAGCACCCGTGGCCACTGGTCTGCAGCTCTGCAGTGTTACCACGGAAACACTCTGACCGGGTCTCATGACATACATGGTCTGCAGCTATGCACAACACTGCGGAGCTGCAGACCGGATAGCACTACCAGACCACTGGATTACCAGGGTGTCCACACTGGGAATTAAATAAATTTAATCTAACCGCCTCCCACACCACCATTACCCCTTCCCTCCCAGTATCCCCCTCTCTATCACCTTTCACCCAGCATACCCCCTACTTTCACACCATCCCTCCCTGTAACGTCTTCACTATCAAAGTGGGAACTCTTATACAGAGTGGGCATGCCGCCTACACAGCATGGCATCCCACTGGGTCACTGGATGCCAGGCGGTATCCTGGGAAGAGGTGCTGCAGTTGTTCCTGCTGGTGAGTGAGTATACAGGGGAGACTGTAGCCGTAAGGGTAGCTGGATGAACGATTTACCAGATACCCCCTGCCCGCATTGATTTGGATTGGGGAGTTGTTCAGGACATGCGAACGTGGGCATCATGAAGGATTTGCCAGCTGATGTCCTACTGGGGAATGACTTGGCCCCCCTTGTTTCTGCTTATGCCAAGCTGGGCCCCACGGAGGCCAGCCTGTGACCACCCGTGCCAAGATCCGTGCTGCTGGAACCGGCCCACCTGCTGCAGAGACCCAGGTAAGACCACCTACCCTGACGTGTACCCTAGACCAGGCTCCCCTAGACTGGGATACACCAAGAGACATTTGGGAGGGAAACCCGGGAGGATCTGACCCTAGAGAAGTATAGGGGCAAGGTAGACACCCAGGAGTGGGGAGCAGACACCCAGGAGAGGGGAGCTCTATGAGTGGGAGGGATAGATTGTACAGGATCCCCAGGAAATCCCCGAGAGGTAAGACCTAAGAAATACCTAAGAAATACCAGCTGGAGATTCTGCGAATTGGGCATGATGCCCCCCACATCTAGGAGTACGCCGTACGGCCCATAGAATTACCCAGAACTTCTTCTGGCCCAGTTTTAATCGGGACATACAACAGTACTGTAGGACTTGTGACACATGTCAACAGGTAGGAAAACGGGGGGACCACCCTAAGGCCAGACTTATGTCCATGCCTATTATTGGGGAGCCCTTCTATTACATAGCCGTTGACATTGTGGGTCCTCTGATGGTAAGAGAATCTCCAGGCGGCCAGGGGGAGACAGAAAAGATGGTACAACCGGGTACCCGGCAGCGCACTTTCTAGGTTGGGCAAAAGGTCTTAGTGCTCAAACCTGTGAAAACAGACAAGCTGCAGGCATCTTGGCAGGGCCCGTATTAGGTAATAGCCGAACTTTGTTACACTACCTACATTATTGGCAGCTGTGCAGATGAAAGGATCCAGCGATCCTTTCATGTGAACATGCTGAAGGAATACCAGGAAAGGCAGGAACATATCGCTGCAGTATGTGCCCCTGCTGCAGACTACTATGAGAGTTTACCGCTCCCTGACCAATAGAGATCCCCAGACTGACCTTACTAGCCTAGTCAAGCTAGGTGACCGGTTAAGCCCCACAGAGATGGAACAGGCTAAGCAACTTCTGTGCAATAAACAGGCTACCTTCTCCCAAGATCGGGGCTACACGACCCTGGCCGTACATAAAGTTGAGACCCCTGGACAAGCACCCCTCAGACAGCCACTCTACCATTTCCCTGAAGCAGTCCGAGAAGGAATGCAGAAGGAGATACAGGAGATGACTCCGTTAGGAGTCATTGAGCACTCGGACAGCCCCTGGGCCTCACCTGTAGTCCTTGTACCTAAGAAAGATGGGACCACACGGTTTTGCGTGGACTACAGGCGACTCAATGAAAAGACTACCACTGACAACTGATAATACAAATAGTATAGGTGGCACTTAAAGGAAAATAATAGGTTCAGCTAAAATACCAAAGTATATTGTCACCACATATACTTAAAAACCAAGATATAGTGAAAAGATGAAAGGTAAAAGCACACACACAATACCAGAATAAGGTTACATGTAATATATACAATTATTATAACCAATAGTAGATGACCTTGGTATATGCTTGAACAAGACGTATATGGTGGTATATATAATCTATATAAAAATACAATAAGACAACAAAAACATAGTGTAATCTGTATAGAATATAATAAAAGTGGATATAAAAGAGCTGAAACCACTCACAATTTTTTGAGCCAATTAGAAGTTGGCTCAAAACTTATACAGCATACATGTCTCATTCATAGACAATGAATGTCCAGACTTTCAGGAACCAGGGATTTGGAGTAGAAAACTAAATTTCTTCCCTTGGCTAAATTCTCTGCTTATTATTCAGTCTCATATAATGAGATATCAAGTCAGGAACCAGAGGTAAGAAATATACTTAAAAAGTTTTATTTCTTAACAAAAATCGGAATAAAAATGCACAACGCGTTTCAACCACTACAGTGTGGTCTTCCTCAGGTGCTAGTCAACGTTGACTAGCACCTGAGGAATACCACACTGTAGTGGTTGAAACGTGTTGTGCACTTTTAAAGTATATTTCTTACCTCTGGTTCCTGACTTTTTTATCTCATTATATGAGACTGAATAATAAGCAGATAATTTATCCATGGGAAGAAATTTATTTTTCTACTCCAAATCCCTGATTCCTGAAAATCTGGAGATTCCATTCTAAAGAAAAACTCCATCAATGTCTATGAATGAGACATGTATGCTATATAAGTTTTGAGCCAACTTCTAATTGACGGTGGTTTCAGCTCTTTTATATCCACTTTTATTATATTCTATAAAGATTAAACTATGTTTTTGTTGTCTTATTGTATTTTTATATAGATTATATATACCACCATATACGTCCTGTTCAAGCATATACCAAGGTCATCTACTATTGGTTATCATAATTGTATATATTACAGGTAACCTTATTCTGGTATTGTGTGTGTGCTTTTACCTTTCATTTTTTCACTATACCACTGACAACTAGCTGATGCCCAGGGTAGACGAACTGCTGGATCGTATAGCCAGGGGACGTTATCTAACCACAATAGACCTATGTAAAGGCTATTGGCAGATTCCCCCGGCCGAGGATGCTATCCCCAAGTCGGCATTTGTTACCCCGTTTGGCCTGTACTAGTTTAGAGTCATGCCATTCGGCATGAAAAATGCCCCGGCTACCTTCCAACGTATGGTGGATAGGCTCCTCAATGGCTTCTAGGATTTTGCATGTGCATACCTGGACAACATTGCGATCCACAGTGAGTCTTGGGAAGAACACCTGGTTCATGTAGGGGTCGTTCTGGATAAGATTCAGGCCGCAGGCCTGTCCTTGAAGCCAGATAAGTGCCATGTAGGTATGGCTGAAGTGCAGTACTTGGGTCACAGAGTAGAGTGTGGGAACCAGAGACTAGAATCGGCCAAGGTAGAGGCGGTAGCTAACTGGCCCACACCCCGCACTAAGACCCAGGTACTAGCCTTCTTAGGGACTGCAGGGTACTACAGACGTTTTGTCCACGACTATAGTACAATAGCCAAGCCCACGACTGACCCGACTAAAAAGAATCTGCCTAGGCACGTCCTGTGGTCTCCAGCTTGTGAAGCCTCGTTCCAATCCCTCAAGCAAGCACTTGTTAATGCCCCTGTCTTCCAGCACTTAACCCAATTATCTCCAGGATAGAGAGGAGGGTTTGTAATGTTCATGTCGGAGTGTTTATCCATGTATCTGTGTCTGATTGGTTGATGTATAAACTTGTCCCAGTGTTATACAAGGTCCCTATGGGAGTGTCCCTTGCTGGAAGACCTGCATAAAAGACGGGCAGTAAGCCCACATTAAACAGATCCTGCTTGACCCTCAATACAGAGCCTCGTCTCATACATGGGGAGATTATTCGTGTGTTTCCTGTTCGGTATTTAGAAGTGTTCGGTAGCTGACTTCTCATTCGGGAAAGGGAACATCTTTGGCAGCGTTAACCCCTTTTATACCCGGGGCGCCGTTACACTCCCTCCCTCCTTTTAATCCCTTTACAATCACCTCCTCCTGGTACACCCCCTCCCCGTAACCCCTCACCATCACCCTCCTCCCAGTATACCCCCTTCCTCCCAGTAACCCTCACTATCACCACCTCCCAAAGTAGTATACCCCCATCCTCCCTTCCAGGCACCAGTATACCCCTCACTATCACCCCACCTGTGCATGCACCCTCCCAGTAACTCTTCACTATCACCCCTTCCCAGTATACCCTCCCTAGCAACCCTTCTGCTCATCACTTCCAGTATGCCCCTCAGAGGTTTGTTTGCCCAGTGGCTTTAATTCAAATACTATCACCCACCTCAGTGTATACTCCCTACCCCCCTGTAACCCCTTCACTATCATCCCTGCATATCCCTGTAACCCCTTCACTATCACCCCCCTCCCAGTATACCCCGTAGGTTTATTGTCTATTTAATTAAAATATCACCCCCTCCCAGTATACTCCCTACCTCCTTGTAACCCCTTCACTAGTAATCCCCTCAGTAATCCCACCAGTAATCCCCTCACTATCACCCCCCTCCCAGTATACCTCCTCCCAGTAACCCCCTCACTATCACCCCTCCCTCCCAGGCACCATTACCTGACTATCACCTCCCTTCAAGTATACCCTCTCCCTCCCAGTAACCTCCTCACTATCACCCCACTCCCAGTATACCCCCTACCTTTCAGTAACCCCTTCACTATCACCCCCTTCCCAGTATACCCACTCCCAGTAACCCTCTAACTATCACCCCCTCCCAGTATACCTCCTCCCGCCCATTAACCCCTTCACTATCACCACCTCCCAGTATAACCTCTCCTTCCCAGTAACCCCCTCACAATCACCCCCTCCCTGTATACCCCCTGTATACCCCCTGTATACCCCCTCACTATCACCCTCCCAGTATACCCAGTAACTCTGAATGTCACCCTCCAAAAATTCTCCCCAAGCTAATAACCCCCACTATCACCCTACTCCCAGTACCCTCCCAGTAACCCTTTCACGCTCATCACCCCACCCAAGCGTTCCCTCCCAGTAACCCCTTCACTATCACCCCACTACCTGTATACCCCCTCCCAGTAACCCATCAACTATCACCCCACTCCCAGATAACCCCCCTCCCAATAACCCCTTCACTATCACCCCTTCCCAGTATAACCCCTCCTCACGCCACTACCCACATTTACCCTTTACCCTAAAACTGTGATACTCACCCCAGCTCAACTATGCCACACTTACCTTGTCACATTAACCCCTTCAAGCCTGTCACACTTGTTCCTCTTACCATGCCACTATTGCCCTGACACACTTACCTCCACTCTCCCTGTCTCACTCCCTCATCAAACCATGTCATACTCACCCTCCCTCATTCTCTCTCACAACCCCCCACCCTGTCCCATTTGCCTCTTTCATCCTGCCACACTCTCCCTGCCACTGATTGTAGCAGATGGTATTACAGCTGTCCTAAAAGACTGTGTTAAAAATGCAATTTGTGTGTTTATTTTCCTGTATAGCTAAAAGTGTATGTAGTATTCGTATGATTGTTCGGTAGTTTTCATCAGTATTCCATGTGAATGAAAACTACTGAACCAGTAGACCACCCCAGAGAGACATGTGCACCCTATTAGGCTTTCACACGTCTCTAACCGCAGGTTAATTGGTACAATCTTTACTTTGTGCATGTACCTGCGTTCGGCATATGCACGAAAACCTCAGCAGTTTTGGTCGTCGAGTGTCTGGAACTCAAAATCGGACACTCAATTACCCGAACACCGCTGAGACCTCCAGAGCTCTGTAACTCCCGAACGGAAGGGCTAATCAGCCCGTCGTTCGGTGAGTTAAAAGTACCAAATAAAGGTATTCATGCGAATACAGTTTTAATAGTGGATGTCATGTATTTCTGTGTATTTTACCTCCCAAACGGAGACCGACCGCAGGGCCAAATTGTCTCTTCCACCTAACTGCCGAACCCCTGGTCTGATCTGGGTGAATTTTGGATATGTTGGTCACCCAGATCAGGGCTACCAGGGGGTGCCACTTAGCTCATTGTACCTAACTGTTTTGGGGTACATCCAGAATTCGGGGAAAACTACAGTACGTTTAATGGGATTATGTGTCACACTGAGGGGAGGAGATGTGTGGGAGGTAACTGTTACATTATTGGCTACTGTCTTAATTATGGTGAATCCCTCCCTTGCATGGGAGAATGCTTTAAAAGGAGGTTGTGTGGATTAAAAGTCAGTTCTGCTCCTGATGCTGTGTGTCGTCCAGTCATTGGGACCTGTATGGGAATATTCATGGATTACATTGCTTGCTGGGATTATTACTCTATGGTATTTTATTGCTTGTTCCTGAGCCTCACTGGGATATTTAGTGGAGTTGACCTGTGAAAGACCAACTCTCCGCTACACTGATACCCTTTATTCATTCTGTCACAGTCACCAGCTGAAGACACACTTTATTATTTGGTAATTTATTTTTAAAAGCTTTTTTGCGCAAACAAAGTTTTCATTTTTTTTTATAACCCCTTTACACCAATACTTATGTATACACGACTGCCAGGCTATGCAACCATACCCCACAATCATGTATAAAAGATTGCAAATTAAATTTATTTATTGCAAATTATGCTACAACTACAGCCAGAGAGCTCACAGTGCAGGGGCACAGGAAACCATGACACTGCAAGCTTCTGAACAATGAATGCAGAGACTGACTCTGTATCCAGCGCTGCATGGCCACCTTTTATATATATAGCGAATGCTCCTTACACACACAAAATACAACCCTATTATTTTATACTTTGGGTCTAGAGTCACCTCTGTGCACCACCTTACATTTAATATTTCAATACAACTTTCTGTATCATGCAAGAGAGTGATGGCTGTGATATGATGGCAGTGGTATGTTGGCACAATGTGTGTAAAGGAAGTTGGGACACAGTCCTACTGGGGGATTTATGACTAAAATACAACCAGACTTTGACTTAGAGTGGCTACACAATAACTGCAAAAGTCACGTAATGTAACGTAATGCACATAGAAGGGGTACACAGGGTGAAAGATGGGAAGAGAAAAGCTCAGGAACGCATAGAAGATGAGACACAAGCCCGGAAAACAAACTGAGGAACAGACTGGACAGGGTGGCTGTAAATGGAAAGATAGACTAGGGTGGATGCCCTAGTCAATGGTTCGGTAACTGCTTCTAGATTTCTCATGGAGCCCTGGGAATCCATGTCTGCATTATCTCATAACTTTAAGAGAACATGCCAATGTTTATTTGTACACTCTGTTGTCATACTGACCCATTTAAAAGGAGTAATTATCCCACAAATTTGAGCTACATATAACTAATGATGGCCAATGAGGACTAAAACCTATGTTGTAGGTTTATTGTCTGTTTAATTAAAAGGAGATTACAGTGGAAAATTTCTCTATTATATTGCTTCAGTGAAACTGCATCCTGAATTCAGTCCCTCTGTATACATAAAGTGTTCTTACACTTACCTGGCAAATGAATCCTGTAGAAGAGCACTGTCTAACCCAGAGGCTGAATTTTCTCTTTTTTCTTTTGCGCAATTCCCGTTCTGTGCAGCTAGCAATGAATACTGGATCTTCATCAATTAAAGGCTCATGTAGCACCTAATAAACAAATAAGTACAAATTATTTTGTATCTTAAAGGATTCTATTTTTACCTCAAATGTTGAATAATGCATAAGTAACTTTTCAATTCTTCTCAAATTAAAACAATGAATGACAAGGGAAAAACAACAGAAGGAATCTTTCGAAATGTGAGAACAAAGGTCAGATAAACCTAATGCAGTATTCCATTAAAATGAATATTATAGTCACAAACAATGAAACAAGGTTTGTTGTTGACCTAAAGAATAAATTTTTTCATCTGAATGTTGTCTGTATTTTTAATATGACTTTAGCAAAAAGGCCATCTTTTTAGACATTTGGTGGATATTGTTTTTTGATTTTTTTTTTTCATGTACATTTATTTTAAAAATTCTTTATTTTTCTTGTGCATAGGGAAAACAGTACAGTGTTAAACACGCAAATGAGGATTATCGACATCAGCTGGACCAGCTCCATCCCGATTGGCTGTGAGTCAATTTGGGAGGAGCAAACCAGGCTTTTTAAACCCAGGACTTGGTAGAATTGTCAGACACACACTGAATAACCCTGAGGAAGGGTAAAAGAACACCGGTTTTCCTGTGTTTTACTGATTGCCTTCACAACAGATTTCTGGGTGCTGGAGGTTGTATACAGAATTTCACATGAGAGTAAAGAAACTGTGATGTGCTTTTACTTTTTAATTATTGTGAATGCATAAAATAAAGTGTTCTTTTTGGTGTTATACAGTGTTGCACTATGTCTTTTGTTTCTTCTCTCATAACAAGCACAGAAGTTGGGAAGTAGAGAAGAAATATTATTACACTAGCTATTATCTGGTGTTTTTTGGTCTGTACCATTTGTGGCCCTTTCTGATTTTATTTTGTAGGTTTTTTATTTCTCTATGTATATGTATATTCAGAAGATTTGAGGAATCTTCTAAACATCTACTATTTTATAGCATAACGTATTTTCATAATTACCCCCTTTTTAACCACTGGTGTTTTATATTGCATAAGGGGTTTTTGCTTATAAGGGGTTTATGTTTTGCTTATTCCAGTGTTAAACATGGCATCTCTTAATGACAGGAGAATTGACAAATACTTCAATATGAGCATGCCTACGAATCTGCACATTTTTTGTTAACTAAAATCACGCATAAAGCAACATTAAACAGAGCTGATTAATTTCCAGAGAAGGCCCCCATATTGCTCATATATGATGGAAAGATAAGGGTAACTAGACAATCAAATTAAAGTCGGCAGTGAAAGTATGTAAGCAAATAAATCTTACACGTGTATAGCTCCCCTTTGTAGGCCATGTAATAGAGAGGTGAGTGGCCTAAAGCCCTTAATAGCTCAGTCCAGGCGCCCAATTAATCTATGCCCTCCGAGGGCATAACACAGTCCTGGAACTGGAAATCATCCTCAAGGCCTCTGAACCCATATACAATCCGGCGGACCCTGTCATTTGCCAAGATCGGGTTTCCCGGGTGGTACTTTAGACTTCCTATAAGTCACAGTTTTGGACCGCGTTGGTTATTGCCTCTGCACTGCCAGGTACTTAAGCTAAGAGCTCTGCTTGTTCTGCCACCATTTTGGGGCCTCCTTCACTGCCAGAACCACAGGTTCCCACCGGGGTCTTGGTGGCGATACTTGGGGTGTGTGGTCACTCGACTGTTGTAGGGCGCTTTGAAGCATCCTGCTTTCAAGCTTCTGCCAGAATTTATTAGCTGGGTCATGACAGTAGGTACTGTAATGTTAAGGCTGTTGGAACACGTGGCCTCCACTTGCCCTTATGGTTTCACCCCATGGTCCTGTTAGGTCAAGGTAGCCTCCCAGGAGTGGACCGGGATCAGCCCCACCATCAGTGGCCAGTCAGCTCTGAAATGGAAGATCGGCCACCTCTTCAGCCCAGAACTTGTAGGCCACAGATACCGATCAGGTATTTTTCTTGTGAAAGTCCACTTGTTTGGGCACTGTGTTGTACCTGTCTGCCTAGTAAACAATATATGTCGATTGGTAGCTTTTGTCTGTAGATATTCCAGCAATATTTACTGGAGGAGCTGCAGTATCTGAGATCTGCTCTGCTCAGCAGTCAGGCCCCACCCCCTGGCGGACATTGTTTTAAGATGTCCTTGTAATTTTACTTTTTTCTTTTATTATTTTTTCTATTAAGTTATTCATTAGAGAAAAAAAACAAAAACAAACAAACTTGGTTTAGAGAGGAGCAAAAAAAAACAAGATCCACTACAAACATATTCTCAGTTTAGTGAAAGAGCCTTATCTACAGATAACCAATGAGATCAGTAGAAATCTTGTCAATACTGCAAAATGTGAATATGTGCAAAGTGCACAGAAACATGTATTATGGGAATGTGTATTTAATCTGCAGTAAATTATATTGTGCAAATAAGATCAGGCTATTGTTCTCACACATGTATCAAATGTTCAGAAATGCTCATCTAGCCAGTCGAACAGCAAGCCATACGTAATATTGTCACTTGTTTATTCAAAAGGTATGTCGTTTTTATTTCTACATAGCTCAGCTCTCATAGATGCATAGTATATGATTGTTAAGGATTGTGATACCTTTAAAAACAACTAATAAATCCCTAACCCAAATAATAGAGGGCTAAATGTGGTAAATGTAGTGCCAAAAGTGAAAATGTTAGGAAATAGCCAAAAATATTTTTTGCACATATCTGGCACTTACAAAGTTTACGATTTTACATGCTATTTAGAACTACTTAGAGGACTACCAGGCACTTTTCACGTTTACCACATTATAAATCATTGCTCATTTGACACTTAAACGTGGAAAACAGTGTTTTAATTTTTTTGGCACTTACCGCTTTTAGTCTTCAATACTCCAGACACACTAATAATTGGCAAAAGGCATAGGTACAGTTTTATTAAGTGTAAACTCATCGTGTCAGCATATATAAATGTTGCACCAGCCGTTAATCAGTAAAGCTGCACACAGTTCCCCCGTTAACAGCCAAGAGTGAATGTTCCCTTTGCTCCTTCAATCAGACACAGCTCCCAAATGCCCACTTCTACAATGTCTGTCCTTAAATCCTGTGCTGGCAAGGCACATTGTGCCACAATTGGACCAGTGCTCTAATCTAAGCCTGTGCGGCCCTCCTACAGCACTCTTAATACCAGACTGAAGTTAATCCTGAATATATAGAGACCTATGGGGGTCAAATGAATAGCATCCCACCGCATGAGATTTGCATTATGCTCTTCCAGCTCAAAGTGCCTAACCACAATTCCACTCAACTTAGAAACTAATTTTGGAAACTGCCAACCCAGCGAACTCCCCCCAGGCTGGTTGAGAAATTATCTAAGTTGATTCTGCCAAACAAAGCAAAGCAATAAGCCAGCTCCTGTTTATGGAGTGTATCAGATCAATGGCTCTAACTCTACCCAGGTCACTCTCATCTGCATGCACAACTAAGACAATTTGACCTCAAACAACATTCAGAAAAAAATAAAGACCTCTGATACCCAATCAACGAACCTTAGAATCATCCAGAGTAATTCCCAGTTTCTTACTATTGTTTTAGATGAAACCAAGTGTTTGCTCTAGTATCTGCCCCCATCCAGATTGCTTAAAATAGAATGCATGCATGCTGAAGTAAATCACACTGAGACAAATTTCAGGTTAATGAAAAACTTTGGAATGTTTAATCAAGGGTAAGCCCCTTATAAAGGTAGAAATACATCATATACAGAAAGCAAGATAACAGAGAGAATACATCTTTAATTGGTCAAGTGTTAAGTGTCTTATCTAATGCACTTCCTCCAAAGTGTGATGTCACCATCATCCTGGGTGCAGCTCTGGATGGAGACGCCATCTTAATACATGACATTCTTTATATTCTTTGGTCGATGGGAGGGGGTGCTCTAGAAGCCATTTTGAGTAAATAATGAACACAGGCACATACAGTAAATAGACATTTTACTAACAATAATGTCTATCCATAACACTATAACTTTGTTGCTTTGCCCGTCAAGTCAGCCAGTAGACATTCTAGAGTGCCTTAGAACCAAAACAAAATGAGGGGGCTGAGCTATGAGAAATGACAACCATGAGACATGGAAGAAATGGAGGGAGCAGAAGGAGCAGGTAAAGAAACTACGAAAGATGAAAACAGAGAACTGATGCATAGTACTGACAGACATCTACCTACACTGAACAACTGTCTCAGGTAACCCTAAACCTGATGCCTTTTTCAGTTCCTCTGTGTTTAAGGAATGGGACATGCACTGACGTGTGTCTACCTCCAGAGAGTTTAAGCATTGATGCAGCATGACACTAAACTGAAAAGTGGAAAAAGCAGGAAGCTAAAAGAGACCCTAGGATGCCTAGCAAATTATACCAGTGCAAGCTCCCCAAGACCAATAATAAAAATTTCCAAACCCCTGCTCTTCTGATCGGTTTTAGACCACTGGATCCAAATCCTAAGGCCTAACTCTGTGACCTCCACATCAGCAAGCAAAAGCTTCATAGAGGAATACAAATTACAAAACACCAGCTCTGTCATCTTTAAAGTCCCACAGAAACACAAGGAAAAATACAAATGAAGTTACATTCAGCTCTAAATATGTCACAGGTATTCAAAAGATTTTTAACTATTAGACTCATAGGACATGGTACATCGAGATCCCCATTTCTTTTTCACCCTGCCTGCCAAAAAAATTGCTCTCAATGATTAATTTTCCCACGGGAAATTGGACAATACTGATTCAATTCTTGGATGTTTACCAAACCATATAAATTTGTCAAAAATAGTTTGAACTAACTTCAACCAACTGTCTGAACATGGTAAGGGGACCATTCTAAATAGATAGACCCATTTGGGTAATATGTGCAATTTTATTATATTAATTCTCCCTCACCAAGATATCTTATTATTCCTCCACTCTGTAAGCTTTTTTCCAGTATATTTCATGAGGCGGTATAGCAATCTAGACAAAATGTATGATCTAATGCCGTCTTCATTAGATAAATTGATCGACAGTGCATCAGATTTATTTAAATTTAACTTGTACCCCGAAGGAAGCGAAAACTCGTCTATAAGTATCATAAATCTCTCTAATGAGACAACTTACAACAGTAAGAACGATGTCATCAGCATACATGATAAATTTGATGCTATCTCACTGAAACTTGAAACCCTTAGTCTGATTGTCCTTCTTTATTGCAATCTCCAATAGTTCAATTACCATTAGAAATGGCAATGGAGGGAGCGGGGAGCCTTGCTTGATTGGTTTACCATTATTTAAAGTAAATCAATCTGAAGCAAAGCCTCTGTGGCGAAAGTAACCTCGCCACTGGTTTTTGGAGGGGCCTGTTTGCCAGCCTCCTGCCCTGCGACTATGGCCCTGGGATGTATTGCCCTTCTAGGAACTGATTTGGGCATAATGGATTTTTATATTGCTGTTCCTGGCCCTTTAACTACTTTGGAGCAGTGTTACAACTTTAAATAGGCACTTCAGATACAGCCGAAGTGTCAAATTTAAGTGAGGGCATCCTGAATTTATCCACAGTGACCTTACGCTCGGAACAATTAAGTGTTCTAAATAAAGGGCTGAAATTTGCCCCACAAGCTGATCCAAATTTATTTGAATTGTTTATTGATACTCAAAAGTTTTTGAGAAAATTAACAATCAAAAGATTTTTCGAAAAGAAAAAAGACATTACACCAGTTCTAAGAACTGTTTCAGACAATCCCGGCAAGGATATAACATCTGTAGATGAAAGACATAAACCAGAGACTATCCACTCGGGTCTTAAAAATAAATCCAAATTCTTTCCCACTTGGGAAAAGGGGGATCATATCCCGGTATTTTGTGAGATGATCATGAGCGAGTTTGAAAAAATTTCTGTAAATAAGAAAAAAGAGAATTTAACTAAGAGGGAGAAACAAGCCCTTAAATTATTAAAAGATAATAAGGATCTAGTAATTAGACAGGCTGACAAAGGGGGGAGTATTGTGGTCCTAAACAGAGATGATTATATGAAAGAGTCCCAAAGAATATTGGGGGACTCTAACACCTACAAAATTTTGAAAAGCAACCCTACATGTGATTTCAAAAAAAGTTACATGAGATTTTAAATGAAGGTTATAAAAAAGGGATCATAGACAAAGACGAGTTTGATTATTTGTTCATTTCGTCCCCAAAAACAGCCGTCTTCTATTACCTGCCAAAGGTACATAAGAGCCTTATATCTCCACCAGGGAGACCTATTATCAGTGGGATTGGCTCTATGACTAGTAATATTTCCCAATATATCGACTTTTTTCTTCAGAAATATGTGACACAAACAAGATCGTATGTCAAGGATTCCACTCAGATCATTAGGGAGTTTGAAGACTTCGAGTGGTGTGATGAATATCTTTGGGTGACTGTGGATGTAGCATCTTTATATACTGTTATAGACCACGAGAAGGATATAGATGCCGTCCATAGAATTTTAATGAAGGACCCTGAAATGAATACAGAACAAATTTCTTTTATTTTGACTCTTATAAGGTTCATCCTGTTCCACAATTTTTTTTGGTTTGAGGGGATTCATTACCTTCAAACATGTGGAACAGCAATGGGTACCAGGTTCGCACCGAGTTATGCCAATATTTTTGTGGCAGATTGGGAACTTCAGAATATTTGGAAGAACAACCCATTATGATACCCATAGAAATTTTTTAGATCTGACTCTATTTATAAAAGAAGGAAGAGTAAGAAGTAAGACCTATTTCAAACCCACAGATGGGAATGGGTTCATTGAGTTCTCTAGTTGCCATAATCGTAATTGGTTGATGAATATTCCAAAGGGGCAACATATGAGGATTTTTAGAAATAGCACTGACAGGGACGATTTTAAACAAGAAATTCCAAGACAGAAATTATCCCGATGATCTTTTATTTAAAACTCAACAAAAGGTAGAAGGTTTCCAAAGGAAAGATCTCCTAGTGGATAAAAATAAATATAAAACTATGAATAATAGAAGTCATAGAAATGACTTTGATTTAGCCTTCCTTACTAAATATAACGGTAGGGCGAATTTAATAGAAAGATCTATACGAAAAAATTGGCCCATTTTATTGCAGGATCAATATCTAAAAAGGATTTTACCATTAAGACCGAAAGTGCTATATAAAAAAAACTAATAATTTGAAAAATATTCTAGCACCCAGTATACTACCTAAGGAGGGCAAAGAGAAGGAGCATTTTTTATCCAAGAAACCTATGCGTTTTTTTTAAATGTGGTAGGTGCAGTACCTGTAAATTTCAGGCAAATAAAACTATAGAATTTAGGAGCACAGTTACAAAAGAGGTTTTTAAAATAAAACATTTTATTAATTGCCAGAGTAAAAATGTTGTATATTTATTACAATGTAAATGTGGCGTCCAGTATATAGGACGCACCATTAGAAAATTACTCGTTAGATTACTTGAACATTTTAATGGGATTAATAATAAAAATATGAAACATAGTGTTCCAAAACACTGTACCACCTGTGATGTTTTTAATTGGAAAGATTTTATATGTATTGGGATTGACTTGATTATACCACACTGGAGAGGGGGAAATACTGAGAAAATGCTGGCAATAAGGGAAACCGAATGGATATACAAAATGAAATCATCGGTTCCCTCGGGCCTTAACACAGATCTTGATATACTTGTTTTTATAGATTGATTTGCATATATTAACCTGTTGTTTTTATATCCCCTTTTTACATTCATTTCTACATCTTTTTATTTTTATTTTTATATTTATTTTTGTTCCTGTTTGTGCAATGAAGAACGAAACAATAAGAAAAATTATTTGGACCTCATAAATCATTATTTTCTCTCATCATATAGGGACTTTTACCTTATGATTTATTATATTATATTTTGGATTTTACTATATTTTTATTATATGTTTTATCATATTTCTGATTTTATTCATTTCTTTCCCCTTTAAATATGTTTTTATGATTATGTTGATATTGCTGGGATTTGTCTCCATTTCTTATTTTTAACATTTATTCTGATATATTTGAAATTTGATTACCTGATACTTTTTATTAAAATCTACAGATTTATTGTTTATTATTTATGATATTGAGAGGATAGTTTCTCTATGTTAGCCTTAGCAATATATGTATTCAAATTACAAATGTAGTGATACAAATGGGCTTTCACATTTTTTCCTTATATTTTTTTCTTTTTTAGCACATATATACATATATGTGTATATGTACATATTATTTTTCATATATCTTTTATATATACAGCGTTACAGCTGCATGTAAAGTGAATCTTATTGATTTCTGGCCCTATTGGCCATTTCCATTTTGTCTGGCCCAATTTGCATCTTTATTTAGGATGCCAAACATGTAACACAACCTAGACTGGATATAGGCAGGTCTGTAAATCCAGATCGCATCTGCTACGAGCGCTCCAAGTGGAGTTTTGCTCGTTTTGTGGCTGTGTATATTATACATAAAGTTTATTTGCGTTCCAGCTTGGTTGGCGCATGCGCCTTCCGACCAGTCGCACGTCATCACGTATGACGGTGCGCACGGTACGGTCTGCACATGCGCAACCAATTAATGGCGGCCAGACTGGCGGATTTAAAAGAAGAAGAAGATCAATAGGAATTCAGCAAGCTCCTGAGGAAGTCGACACCGACGAAACGCGTTGAGCACCAACAAGATCCCTGCAGTTTTTGGTATAGCAGTCTTTTCTCTACAAGCATTTCATCTTATAGTATTTGTGCACTTTATGCTGTTTTTATATTATTGACACTTGCACTTTTACATTTCAGCACTTGGCACTTTACTATTTTTCAAGCTTCTTGTATGATTATAGCTGCTATCCTTAGGGGTTCTTGGCCAATTTGGCTGTATATTTACTTTTTATTATTGTTATTTTATCCATATTGTGCACGTTGCACTTTTGGGTATTACTTTTTCTAATAAAGTGGATTTTATATCTCCACGGATTATTCTTCATTTATGGGATTATTCTATACCATATTATTATATGTCTTAGTGTTTGTGGCGCCCTGTAGTCTGTACTAGTGTTCAGACATTGTGTTTATTTTGTATAGGGGTTTAGAGTGACCTCAGTACAGTGGCTTGCCTACACTAGAGTCGAGACCTATTATCACCCTCATCACCCGCCTACTTATCTTTGTGTTAAACCTGCATAAAAGAAGGCCTTTGGTGCCAAGTAAACAGAGTTCTACTTCACCCTCAATCTAGGGGGAGTTGCTATATCACAAGGGATTGCTATGCTCTGCATACTCCCTTAGCTAATCACTACTAAGCTTTTTTAAGAGCTTGTTCCTGCTTCACTCTCTTGGAGGAGAGGTTCACCCACTGGAACCTGGAGACTTGTCATAGGTCCACGGTGGGTAGGAGACAGTGAGACCCCAACCAAGCTCCGTGGGGTCTACGGTGGTTGTGGTGTCTGGTGGAGCGCTTGGATAGCTCTGTAAGAGCTAGGAGCATCTTTCAACTGAGGTACCCAGTCGAGGTGCCAGGTGATCTGTATCACATGGTATAATTGAATATTTCCATGAAGACCTCTAAAGCTTTCTCAAAGCTTTTCTTACTCTGTCAAAGGCCTTCTCAGCATCCAAAGACGTAGCCAGGAGGGGTGTCCCATCCTGTTGGGCCATATCAACGTCGATAAGTCTTCTAACTTTTGAAGAGGAGGATCTACTCCCAATGAAGCTAACTTGATCCTGATGTATAATTAATGGCATAACTGTATTTAACCTAGCAGCTAACATGGAAGAATATATTTTGATGTCTACATTAAGTAAAGATACCGGTCTATAATTTGATATATATTCTGGCTTTTTATTTTGCTTTAGAATTTATATAATGTGAGCTTTTAACATCTCTCTAGGGACCCCAAAGCTTGAGCTGAAGTGATTCAAGAGTTTTGTAAGAGTTTCCTTAATGTTATTTAATAAAACATAATAGAAATAATTATCAAAGCCATCAGGGCCAGAAGATTTGTTTGCTTTAAGTTTTTTTTTTGTTTTTTTTTATGCAAGCTCTACTTTATTCTCAGAGATAGGTTCATTTAGCTTAATCAGCTGGGGTAGACTATATTTAAAAAAAAAATGTATAACGTTTACAGAGGAATGCCTCTCCGGCAGATTGTACTAGGTCAAATGGAATTCCTGGAACCCCATACAAATTTGCTCTGGGTTAAGTAATATCTGCCTTTGGATAATTTTAGTAACCAGAATCATTTTTTAATCTGTTTTACATTAATGTATCAGCTTTGTTTCCTTTATAGTACCAGTTTCTTTCAAGTCAGTCCAAAGTGATGTTTGCATTCTGAATTAAGATCTCATTGATCCGATTCTTCACAGCCATCAGGTTTTCAGTTATTTCTTTTGAGGGGCCGCTTTTGTTTTCTCCCTCTAGTCTGCCAGACTCAGACCACATTGCTTTTTCTATTGACTTCCTAATTTGATTAATAATCCTTTAATCGTGCATTTATTTGTGCACTATGTTGTTAGGAGTGGAATATCCTTAGAGTTATTTCCTTAAAAGAATAGATCTGTAGCATCCTTAATCAAATCTATTTAGTTTTTTATACATTAGTTGATCATTGAGTCTCCAATTGGATCTAGCTCTCACAAATTTATTGTTAATGACAATAATGACTGCATTGTAATCTGACCAAGGAATACTAGTGATTAGAATTTTTTTAGTCAGTTAAGGTATCTCTCTCTGCCAAAAAGTAATTGTAACGGATCACCTGGCACCCCAACTGGGTACCTCCGTTGAAGGATGCTCCTAGCGCTTCCTGAGGACTCCAAGCACTGCAGCAGGCACCACAACCACTGAACCGGAGAAGCATACGAATACTCTCAAGCATATGAATCCTGTAAACAGCTGAACAGGAAAAGCATGCCATCAGCTTACACTCCTGGCAATCAGCATACAATCCAATTCCCCCAATAACGAGACAACACTTCGTTTTGAGGTCAAGCAGAACTGACTGTACTGGCACATACAGCCTCTTTTATTCCCAGTTCACAAACTTAGTACTGCCCACAGGGTTTTACAGAACAACCAATAACACACGTACATTACAGAAAACACTCCCAGCAATTATACACAAAATCCTCCCCTCTGTCTGTGATATAATTATGGTACACAATGGGTTAACATAATTATCATAAGCAGGAAAATTACAGTTTTTATACATGTGCTATAACTTTATAGTATAGAAATATATGTCCAATCTTCATATAAAGAATCAGCACACTTTAAATATAAACACTATCAAAAATCAGACAAATCCATCCACTAGATAAAAAGTCCTTTATGACCGACCACAAGCACA
Organism: Pelobates cultripes; assembly: GCA_933207985.1. Lineage (NCBI taxonomy): Eukaryota > Metazoa > Chordata > Amphibia > Anura > Pelobatidae > Pelobates > Pelobates cultripes. The sequence continues at coordinate 238,641,884 of OW240913.1, forward strand.
TTTTCCTGCCCAAAACAGTTCCAAAGATTTGGGCTGTGCTGTCTGTCTATTTTACACAGGGCCATTCGTGCATTTAGCTTAGTATAGTAGTGAGTTCAAACTGCCGAATGGGACTTAGTCTCTGCAGCTGAAAACTGAGTGTAGGAGAAGTTAAGGGTCAGCGATGTTCATTGAAATGTGTAGCCGATTTCAGTTCCATGGATTTGGCTACACATACCGCTGACCTCGTTCGAATGAACAAAGATGGCCGGTGCCACGTGTTCGTTTGTCGAATGGCGGCTACTTCGACTACTTCGGCTGCATCCGAAGTGCCAATTTAAAGCTCCAGAACTGCTCCAATACAATTTAAAGGGGCAGCAAGTCTTTTAAAATCCAATCTGCTAAAATAGTCTTTAACAGGCAATATCTTCCAAGGGCCATAGTCTTAAAGGGGCATTGTTCCCAAAAGTCACAGTATGTCCCCAGATGGTTCTTAAAGGGCCAGCAGCAGCATAATAAAATACAATATGCCCAAATACTGTATTTAAAGAGCCAAATCTCCCAGGGGCCATAGTCAGCAGGCAGGAGGCGGGCAAGCAGGCTTCTCCAATGCCCAGTGGCGAGGTTGGTTTCACCACAGTAATCTAACCTGGAATACACTTGATGTGAGGGTGAAAACAAGATTAGTCCATGTTCTGGGGATGCCATACCTGCAATACATCTACCAAACTGTTCATCCTCAGTATTTTGTTGAATTGTCTAGCATGATTCATAGTGTCTGACTATTGTGGTGGATTCGTCTGTTTCCTGCACTTTCGTGTAAATGGCTGTTTCCTATAGCCCAGCCATACGAATGACTGTTTTTCACCGAACAAAGCTACCGAACGGATGGCCACCCAGGAGAGAAGTGTGCTGCTGGTTAACCTATTGATCCCAATTAGAACGTTGTGGTTAACCGCAGACACTTCTCAATTAAACCGAATTCAGGGTGGCCGTCATTCGTATGTCGACCACGAGGCAGCGGACATTTTAAAACACACGAAAGCCCAGTGGTGTTCGGCTCTATTTTCATGGAACTAAAAACGGACACTTTTTCTGCCGAACACCGCTGAATCAACGGGATGCCTGGCTGCCTCCACGAAAACGTACGAACACCGGCCGTTCGGGAGTTTTGAAACACATGAAAGGACTTAACCCAGATAGCCCTCCCATGGAGTCAATGGCATACCGAAAGACTGTAAGGACTTTGACTCCATGGCGATTGAACTATGTGTGTGGGATCTGAGTGCTATTCGCCAATAATATACCCTCAGATCCAGGCTATCTGGGGATATGTGATGCGAATAAGAAATGTTTGGTTATTTTAAAATTATGTATTTTTATGTATATTCTGGTTTTGTATCTAAGATGGCGATTTGTCTTTGTCCTGGAGATAATTGAATTACTTCTCAATTATCTCCAGGGCAGAGGGGAGGAGACCATATTGCATTGTGGGAAAAACCTGTAACTGTATGTCTGAAATGTCCCCCTGTCTGTCATTTCAGTCTCCCTATTGGTCCCCTAGGGGAGTGTCCACCAAGTGCGAGACCTGCATAAATACGGGCAGGTAGCCCACAATAAAGCCAGATCCTGTTTGACCCTCAATGCGGAGCTTCTGTCTCGTTATTTGGGGGATATCTTCTTTACGCTTAGAGACTGCTGATTGGAACCGAAAGCCGCTTGGTGGATATCGTTGTTCGGCGGCTAGCAGCAGTTCGTGGATTTCCGTTCGGGAGTTTGGAGCCCTTCACGGATCCCAGTCGGGAGATTGATGCTTCCCCTGGTTATAGTTTGTGGATTACAGTTTATGCGAATGGATTACTGATATTGCAAAAGGGGAAGGTGAACTAAACGGCGGTTTCTCTTAAAGACACCAGGGTTGTCTTCACAGACTTCCACGCAGAGTGGGCCCACAAACTGGACCAAGCCTCCCAGGGGTGGATACAAGCCAGTAAAGCAACCACCATGGAGGAGTTCCAGCAATTGCTGCTGTTGGAACAATTTGGCCTGTCCCCAGAGGCACAGGAATGGGTGAGAGATAGAAAACCCCTCACCCTAACAGAAGCTGTACGACTAGCCAACCAGCACTATGACGCCAGGAGGCATCACAGTAACCTCAACCGAGGGTACCCTCGACCCACCGCTCAACCTCATACAGCTACCCCTACAGCAACCCCATTCCGGCCACCCCGGGGGGGCACACTCCACCATCCAGATATAATGGCAGAGCGAATATCCAGTGCCATACATGTAAACAATGGGGCCACATGGTGAGAGAGTGTACCCAGAACCGGAGCCGTCAAGCATGGAGACAAGTACGGCCGAACCCAGCACCAAGAGCAGCAACCCACCACTACCAAGCGGAGCCAGCCACCCAGGAGATACTCTTTAATCAGACAGAAGAGCCCCTGGGGATACTACACGATGTGATGTCGGTACAAGCCACAGACAACAGGCAACACCATCGCCAACTAGTAACCCTAGAAGGGAGAGAGGTCCAAGGGCTCCGGGATTCGGGGGCCACTCTGACTCTGGTAGCACCTAATTTGGTTCCAGGCTCAGCACATACTGGCGGATCCGTATACAGATTACCCACCGCAAAAGTACACTTGAATTGGGGTGTTGGGGAAGGGATGGTAGAGGTGGGCCTGATGCAGAAGCTGCCGGCAGATGTCGTATTGGGGAATGACCTGGGCCGAATGACTTCCACCTTTATACCTCAAGCTCCACTCCAAGAGGCTAACCCAGTAACCACAAGGCAACAGGCTCACACCACGGCTCCATCAACGCACTCTGAGGCTCAGGTAAGAGACAGTGACCCTCCTACGACCCGTGTTACCTGGGATACCCCGACTGAATTTGAGGCAGAGGTTAAGATAGACCCTATGTTAAAAGTGTACAGGGATAGGGTGATCTCCAACCAGGCCGGATTAGAGGGAGAGCGGTATACCTGGGAAAAGGGGTACCGTATTGCTGAAAGGGTAGTGGGGGGATCTGTGAATGTGACTACTAGACAGCTAGTAGTTAGGAACTTCTTTGGATCGCTAACGACATCCCCTTGTCTGGGCATCGGAGGATGACTCACACTCGATACTGCTTGACCCACGCCTTATTCTGGCCGGGTATATCCAAGGATGTGTGGCAGTACTGCCAGACATGTGACATCTGTCAGCGAGTAGGCAAGAGGGGTGACCACCACAAGGCCAAGTTATGCCCACTGCCCATCATAGAAGAAACATTTAGTAGTGTGGCCGTAGATATAATAGGACCCTTACCAAAGCCCAGTCCCTCCGGCAAGAGATATATCTTAACCATAGTAGACTACGCCACCCGATACCCTGAAGCAGTAGCCCTCTCCAATATCCACGCCGAGACATTGGCCGAGGCCTTAATGAAAGTATTCTCACAAGTGGGGTTCCCCCAGGAGATCATATCGGATAGGGGTACGCAGTTCACGGCCGAGGTGACCCACCTACTATGGAGAATATGTGGCATTAAGCCTATCGTGGACTCTGCGTACCACCCTCAGTCTAATGGGTTATGTGAAAGGTTTAATGGGACATTAAAGCAGATGCTCCGTACCTTTGGAGAGGCCCATAAGGACTGGGAAGTGATTCCTACCCCATGTGCTATTCGCATACAGAAAGGTACCCCAAGAGTCTATGGGATTTTCTCCCTTTGAACTACTGTTTGGGAGAAGGGTGCGAGGGCCTTCAGATTTAATTAGGGAGCACTGGGAGGGTGAAAGTAGTACAGATGAGACACCCATTGTATCATATGTGCTGGAGTTCAGGGACCGCTTGGAGGCACTAACACAGACCGTACAGGTCAACCTCCAGGCGGCTCAACAACGCCAGCGCCGATGGTATGATCGGGGAGCCAGAAAGTCTTCAAGTGGGACAGAAAGTCTTGATTTTAAAACCTGTTCACAATGACAAGCTGCAGGCCATCTGGCAAGGCCCATACCAGGTGGTAGAACAGAGATGTAATACCACCTATGTCATTGGCCCCTCCTCAGGGACAGGGAAGAGACGCATGCTCCACGTGAATATGCTCAAACCCTACCATGAGAGGATAGAGGACGTGGCGGTGATATGCGCCTCAGCTTCTGAGGATCAGGAGAATCTGGCGCTACCTGACTTATTGGAGCGAGAAGATCAGGCAAAGCCCTCCACAGGTGTTCAGCTGGGGGAGCGGCTAAGCCCCCAGGAGCATGCCCAGGTACAGGAGTTAATCGTGGCTAAGGGAGCCACTTTCTCCAATTTAGCAGGGTACACCCCGCTAGCTACTCACCAAGTCGAGACCCCCGGACAGCTATCTATGCGGCAGACCCCATACCGTATCCCGGAAGCAGTCAGGGAACATATGAGGAAGGAAATTGAGGAAATGTTGCAGCTAGGGGTTATTGAACATTCCAATAGCCCCTGGGCATCGCCGGTAGTGCTGGTACCCAAGAAGGATGGCACAACACGCTTTTGTGTAGACTACCGGAGGCTAAATGACAAAACAGTGTCTGATGCCTACCCGATGCCCCGGATAGACGAGCTGCTAGACAAAATGGCATGAGGCCAGTACCTCACTACAGGGTAGGGAGTGGACAGCAAAAGCCCGAACCAGCAAAAATCGAAGCAGTAGCTATGTGCCCTACCCCCCCTGGACAAAAATCCAAGTGCTAGCCTTCCTGGGTACTGCAGAGTACTACCGAAAATTCATACCCAAATATAGTGCCCTGGTCAAACCCCTGAATGACATGACCCGCAAAAACCTTCCTTGACAGGTAATATGGGCCCCAGAGTGTGATCAGGCATTCCAACAACTCAAGACTGCTTTAACCAGTGCACCTGTTCTTGCTGCTCCTGATCCAACTAAACAATTTCTTGTCCACACAGACGCTTCTGTAACGGATCACCTGGCACCCCGACTGGGTACCTCCATTGAAGGATGCTCTTAGCACTTCCTGAGGACTCCAAGCACTGCAGCAGACACCAAAACCACCGAACCGTAGGAGCATATGAATGCTCTCAAGCATATGAATGTTGTTTACAGCTGAATAGGAAAAACCATGCGAATAGGTTTACACTCCTAGCAGTCAAACTGGAACACCATACAATAAATCCTCCCCCAATAATGAGACGACACTTCACTTTGAGGGTTAAGCAGGAACAAGCTCTTAAAAGAGCTTAAGAGAATATAACGGATCACCTGGCACCCCGACTGGGTACATCCGTTGATAGATGCTCCTAGCGCTTCTTGAGGATTCCAAGCACTCTAGCCGACACCACAACCACCGCAGGCCAAACCTCTCTTCCTTCAGAGCAAAGCAGGAACGAGCTCTTAAAAGATCTTAGGAGTGATTATAGCAAGGGAATATGCAGAGCATAGCAATCCCTTGTTGCAGATTCCCCCAAAATGAGACAGGACTCCAAATTGAGGGTGAAGTAGAACTGTCTAAAACTTTATTTTACTTGGGACTAGCCCATATGGTCATTACATTAAAATTGCTGTGAAAACTCAATAAAATTACAAACAGTCAAATCATAGCAGGCAACATACAGTGACTTATTATAACATAATTACATATTTATAAATGGGTGGGGAAGAACATAATTAACACAAAATGTCTCTCCTGCATGCAGAATTAGCAATATGCAAATCTACCCGAATATGCAAATTACCAGTCTTGCTATTCAGGTAGTGCATATTACTGTTGCTACCAACAGAGGGCACTACACAAGCTCCATAGTCAAATCCGTAGTTGGTAGCAATCCTCAGCAGTACAGGAGAGCAGGCAATACATCCCAGGGGCCATAGTCACAATCAGTCTTCTCCAATGCCCAGTGGCGAGGCTGGTTTCCGCCACAGCTTCAATGTTTGGATTGGGAGCAGTGCTGAGCCAAGTTGGAGCAGATGGCGGAGAACATCCCGTAGCTTACCTAAGCCGAAAGTTATTGCCCCAAGAAGTAAGCTACGCTGCCATTGAGAAAGAATGCCTCGCCGTGGTGTGGGCCCTCAATAAGCTGCAGCCTTATTTATATGGACAACTTTTTTCCTTACTCACAGATCACAACAAGTTGGTGTGGCTGGGGACAATGCCAGGCTGCTGCGCTGGAGTTTGGCGCTGCAGCCTTTTGACTTTACGATTCATTCCTGCCTGGGGAAGCAAAACGGTAACGCCGACGGGTTATCTAGACAAACTGACCTTGAGAAGTGATCTGTGAGTACTCCTCCGGACATCCCAAGCCGATCCATTGGGAACAGACTGTGTATGCCGGCTTGGTTCTGGGGGAGCATTGTGGCAAACCTAGCCACTTTAAGACTTACTGTATAACATCAGAAGGATGTCTGCTTTTATTGTATATAAGGATGTATTCGAGTGTGTTTGCAATAAAGAGTGTTTGTATGCTAACGGCCGAAAGCCGCTAGCATTCATTTGGTAGTTTCATGAAAAGTGACTTTAGACACTGTTCATGAAATGAATAAGGTACCGAATGGGAGCCCACACACAGAGGTAGTTAATTGCTTTCCTAGGTGGCCGTCGTTCGGCTACTGACCACATCTTGGATCCTTTGTTAGCCCAGCGGTGTTTGGTCGTCGAGCGCCTGGAACTAAAATTGGCTACTCGGCGGCGCGAACACCGCTGGACTTCCAGGCCGTTCGGGAACCAAGGTATTTCGGTAGTTTCGTTCCCAATAGGTATTCGGTACGTTTAGGAGAATGTGATATAAAAGTATGTTTCGTGCGGCGTTCGGTTATTTATGCTGGGATCTGAGCGGTACTTTCACGAAGTGTGCGCTCAGACCCCATCTAGCTACCGAACGGTCATTTAAGGGAATCACACGAATAATACTAAAGTTATAGAATTTTGTGTTAAAACCCGGTTCTGCTGTACGGAGGGATAATCCATTTAACAGGATATTCTAGTGGGAGTATCCCTCACGTACAGCAGTGCATGGTGGGAGAAATGCTCTGTATATTCAGTTCCCCATGTAGTCCTCTACTGTAATACCCCTGTGTAACGGATCACCTGGCACCCCGACTGGGTACCTCCGTTGAAAGATGCTCCTAGCGCTTCCAGAGGACTCCAAGCGCTCCACCAGACACCATAAGCACCGCAGGCTGCAGCTATCTCCCTTCAGAACGAAGCAGGAACAAGCTCTTACAAGAGCTCAGTGATTATAGCAAGGGAATATGCCTAGCATAGCAATCCCTTGTAGCAGATTCCCCCAATAAGAGACAGGACTCAAGTTGAGGGTAAAAATAGAACTCCCTGTACTGTCACATACAGTCTCTTTTATTCCCAATCCACAAACATAGTACAGCCCACAGGGCGTTACAAAACAACCAATCACATCACAGTTACATCCCACATATTCCCTCCCCTTATCCTGAGAGGAAACTCAATTATACATACAGTTAAAACATACTTTCAACCCAACTTTCATAACTCCAAAACCATACATCACATTCACATAAAATTACATATTCACAATCAATCCATTCAGGGGAACAACATATTCAAAAATGGCACATGAATCAGACCAGGGGTTCAAAAGTTAGTAAAAAGTCCTTTGTGACTAAATGAAGCATGGCTTTCTGGCCCAAACCAGTTTCAGAGTCTTCTATCCTGGAGAGTAATTCAATTATCTCCCAGGATAGACACAAGACTCCATTAAGCACATGGTTGCAAAAAGACACAAAACACTTTAAAATACATAAAGTCACATTTACACATAACACACAGACATTTCACATATCCCCAGATAGCTGGGATCTGAGCGCACAAAACTACTGAAGAGCGCTCAGATCCTATTCACACAGTTCAATTGCTATGGAGCCGAAGTCTTTAACTACACAAATGGGCTCCATGGCATAGCTATCTGGGTTAACACATTCTCATAAAGTCTGGTCCATAGTCCAAAGGCAAGAGGCGGGCAAGCAGCCCCCTCCAAGGACACGTGGCGAGGCCGGTTTCGCCACACCCTGTAAAGTGACTAAGGAAACCCTTTGCATGGGGAATCACATAAATACTGGAGCTGTGAATAAAATTGTCAGTTGACTCCCAGAACTGTGTTTCGTCCGATTACTGGGGGATTTTAGATATTGCCTTCATTGCCAGTGCTTTACTTTGGATTACCTTCTTTACCAGCAGAGATCTTGGGATTTAATATTGCAGCTCCACTACACAGCGGTACATGGACGTCGAACACATGGAAGTCTTTTCCGCTGCGCGATCCCACAAACCTGGGTTAAAACTGTACCACTGCCCGTTCCACTTCCCAACCAGCTAGGAGAACAACGTTTGAGAGATAGGAACTACCGACTGGGGGGAGCATTTGCTCCCTAAAAGCCAGGGGGAGCATTTGTCAGTGTTCGCACAGGAACTCCCAGACACAACCGTACACACGTGCGCTAGTGAATGGCAGCCATTTTGTCTCCCTAACGCAGGCAGCGGTACATGTTGTTGAGCGTGTGGAACTCTTTTTGGCTACGCGAACCTAGGGAAGACTGTACCATTGTCTGTTCCGCCCCCAGACAAATTAGGAGAGCACTGTTCGGGAGAAAGACACTAAAAGCCAGGGGGAGCATTCTTTGGTGTTCGCCCAGGAACTCCTGAAAGCTGACTGGCTGTTGCCTCCTTTTCTTTGGAACTGTTTTGGGCCACCACCTCATGGCCAGTCGGTCAGAACTTTACCTGAATGATGATTCCGTTCTACTGAATGGATCTAAGCATGTTTTACATGTATATATACTGCTTGTGTTGCTTGTATACTTTAATACATTAGCATTGAAAAAGGGCTTGTGCCCGAAACGTCTGTTTGTACTGTGTCCTCAAATAAACTGCAGTAGCACCTGGGTAGCAACAAATATACTGGATGTGCAGAACTCTATTTCTTTCTCTGTTTGATGACTACACTCTTAGGACTACAGTGAGAGCCTCTGCAGCTCAGGTATAACCTTTTTGTGTTTTCTACAATGACTGCGTAGGCATATTTTGTGCCTCTACCTCATCCTATGCATATCGACGTGAGCGCTATTTGGACAACTTGGGCACTCAGATCCGGGCTATTCAGGGATATAAGATTTGTGGGGTTCCTGTGTATCATGCCTGTATTTTTGGGTTGTTTTATATATTTCTTATGTTGGATTTCCTGTAACTGAGAGATAATTGAGTTACTAGGTTTTGACTCAATTATCTTCTAGACACAGGGATGCCTGGCAAGGATTTGTGTTGGTTTGAATGGAGGCCCCATGTTGGGGCTCTGTGCATTAAAACTTGTGACAAAAAAATACATCAAAATGAAACAAACCCCCCGGGAAGGCTTATTGTCTCAGGCATCAGGTCAATTTTATCTAATCTATCTGAATATTTGGACATTTTGTTATAACCGTCAGTCAAAAACATGGAGTCCTATTTAAAGGTCTCCATGACCCTCCTTAGATTTTTAAACACTTAATTGGAAAGAGTCCTATTTTTTAGTAACCTGCAATGTACAATCCTTGTATACTATCATACCACATGACAAGGGTTGTGCAGCAGTTGAAAATATTCTGAGATTAGAAAATAAAGTTCCAGAAGAACAAATACTTATTATACAAGGTATTTATACTATTTTAACTATCAATTATTTCTAATTCTATGACTCTTTTTACATACAAAAACAGGGTACAGCTATGGGCACCAAGTTTGCCCCCAGTTATGCCAACCTATTTATGGCCGAGTGCGAATCTGCGGCCATTTTTGGTGGACATGAATTGAGGGCAAACCTGGTGACCTATTATAGATACATTGATGATATGTTTTTTATTTGGGATGGGACTGAGAATGCTCTTAATAAATTCTTAAATTATCTTAATAAGAATAATGGAATTGTTTTAACATGGGAATACAGCAAGACCTCTATTAACTTCTTGGATTTACACATTTTTATTCAAGACAATGAAATAAACAGAAAAACCTTTTTCAAAAAGGTTTGCAGTCATAATGCAATAGATATATCCAGTTACCATTATAAGCCCTGGCTACATGGAATTCCGGGAAGTCAATTTCTCTGTTTAAGAAAAAAATTGTTCAAATCTGTAAGATTTTGATGAACAATCCCAATTACTCAAAAACAAATTTATTGTAGTAATAATTTGGATGAAAATATAGCAGCTATTAAAAAAAAACTAATAGATTAGACCTTTTGGAACACAAAAACAAAACTAATGACAATCCTGTCTCATTGCCAATTATTAAGTGTTCTTGCATAGCAAGACCACTTATTGTTATCTCACATATATATTATTAAGTGTTCTTGCATAGCAAGACCACTTAATGTTATCTCACATATATATTATTATTATTATTCTTATTCTTATTATAGCAAAATTTGCCACCCTAACTCCTCCCACAGTTTTTACACTACATAGACAAAAATTTACCAAAACGTGCAGATTGTTCCCGATCGGATTGCTATTACTTTGTGGAACATTTCGCCGAATGGTTCACGGAATATCGTCGTTTTTGTGGCGAAATTTGTCCCATAGGAATGAATGGCAAAGCTAGAGTGGGAGCTGCCAAAAGCTGAAAAATCAGGACATGATTTCTAAACTGCCACCACTCCCTCATTTTCAGGCCCACCTACACAAATCTTATATCAAAACGTTCAGCTATCCCTGCTGCCACTAAACATGTCAACGGCTAAGCTGTAGTCCTGATAGTTTTCACAATATAATCATTTGTTTGCAACTAACGCCGTCCATTGACTTTCATTGAAACTTCACTCTGCAAAGCTCAAATTTGAAGTGCAATTTCTAAACTGCGACTGTGCCTTCAATTTTACTACTTCAGAGACATACTATGCATCAAAATGTAGGTCTGGGTCTTGTGATTCTCACAATATAAAGCTCTTCGCTGTAGGAGTTATAGTTTTTAAGATACGACCGTTTGAAGATGGCAACCACCAAAATACTCTGACCTGTGTCAAGCTGCAGCAGTGTAACGGAGTCTTACCTGATAGGGAGTCCAGCTCGCAGAGTTATACGCTCACCCTTGCAAAGTAGACACAGACCAGGGTGACCAGGTAAGACGCCACCTGGCCTGTGAGTCTGTGCGCGGGGGCTTTCCAGGAAAGGTGCTCCAAGACTCAGTACAGCAGGGATAAGCAGAAGCGTGGTCAAGGGAAGCCAAAATCAGGGAAGCCAGAGGTCAGAGTAGTCCAGGAGGAAAGCAAAGGTCAGAAGCCGGAATAGACAAGAATCACTGGAACGCAGGTACGGAGTAACAGGAACCAAACAAGGGAACCAGAGTCAATGAACTGACACCCCTCCCAGGGTGAGGCAGGCTTTTATATCCTGTTAATTAGGATCAGATTCAGCTGGAGAGTTACTGACAGGTCAGAGCCTTTGGTGAAGTCCAGCCCCCTGGTGCTGCAGGCAATACAAGAATAAACAGGGAGTTATCCAAAGTCCTGAAATGGCTCAGAGGAAGAACAGCAGGATATGGTCCAGAAGAACCACAGTTCAAATCCCCCATCGGGCGCTTCCAGAGCGACCACGTCTGGCAGACTGGATGTCACGGCGTGGACCGTGACAGTACCCCCCTGTCAAGAACGCCCTCCGGGCGTGAACAGGCTCTTCCTGGAAATGGTACTCTTCATCTTCGGTATCAGTATCACTAAGATAGTCTTTGTAATCAAAGTCTACGGACTGGGACTTTATGGTACCAGTTTCGGGTGCTATAGGGGAGGCATTTGCAGCTTTCAAAGCTTTTTCGAATATTTCTAGATCTTGTTTACACACAACTGTGCCATTTGAGGCATAGGTGCAGTCAGGAGGCAGAACTGTTTTGGCAAGGCAGGAGGTGGTGATGGTGCTTGCTTGAACAGAAGTGTTATCAGGAAGAGGTCCAAATTTTTCTAGAGCAAGAGGTGAAGTTTCCACAGAGGTACTGGTAACATTAACGGTATTGGTTTGGGTACCCTTTTGTGTCACAGGACGGGGACAGTTCTGGCAGTGTCCAGGCTGTCTTGCTGGGATGACAGGGTAAGTCCATATGGCACCAGACAGAAGGGGTCTTGTCCTAAGTGGACGAGTCGGGCAGAGCGATATGAAATGCCCTCTTTTCCCACAGTATAGACATAGACCATGGGCTCTCCTGCGGTCTTTTTCCTTCGGGGGCAATCTAGTTCTGGTGAAGCCAATCTCCATGGGTTCCTCCATGTCGACTGGAGTTTCACTGCTAGCTCGAGTGTAAACAGGATTACAAGGCGGGTCCCTGAAAGCGGGTTCATGCTGTAACAAAATGGGATTTTTGTATCCATAAAATAATTCCTCTTCTCTAGGCAACCGGGTTCTGCGAGAACCAGAAATAGGCTTGGAAGTTGCTTTTCTTGCTGTAAAACACTGAGAATCCATTGCAGACATAAACAACTCCCAGGAGTCCAAGACAGTACTTCTCTCCTGTAGCTTCTGGTGTGCCCACGCCTTAATCCGCCCGATACATAGGTTAATAGCGGAGCGTACTTTGATAAAGTCGGTGGCGTAGGTTCTTGATTTCAGGGCAAATAGTAGCTCACAATCCGTCTTGAACATCGGAAAAGTAGAACGGGAACCGTCGAACCTGTCAGGCATAAAGACATACGGTTCTGGGTGTACATGTTCCGGGACTGGAAGCGTTGCTCCTTTAAATGCCAATGAATGTCTCTGTAAATCTGTAACATTCTGGGACAGGTTGGAGACTTGCTCGGCCAGGGAGGTGAGTAACTTGTATAACTCTGCAGACTCCATGGTCAGTTCATCTGTAACGGAGTCTTACCTGATAGGGAGTCCAGCTCGGTTATAACAGTTACTCCGCCCACCCCAGTTGTAGACTACAGGTGGAGGCAAGAACACTTCACACAATTTCCCCAGAAATTGTAACTTTTCTAGTTAAGTGTTCTTGCATAGCAAGACCACTTAATGTTATCTCACATATATATTATTAAGTGTTCTTGCATAGCAAGACCACTTAATGTTATCTCACATATATATTATTATTATTAGTGTTCTTGCATAGCAAGACCACTTAATGTTATCTCACATATATATTATTATTATTATTATTAGCAAAATTTGCCACCCTAACTCCTCCCACAGTTTTTACACTACATAGACAAAAATTTACCAAAACGTGCAGATTGTTCCCGATCGGATTGCTATTACTTTGTGGAACGTTTCGCCGAATGGTTCACGGAATATCGTCATTCTTGTGGCGAAATTTGTCCCATAGGAATGAATGGCAAAGCTAGAGTGGGAGCTGGCAAAAGCTGAAAAATCAGGACATGATTTCTAAACTGCCACCACTCCCTTATTTTCAGGCCCACCTACACAAATCTTATATCAAAACGTTCAGCTATCCCTGCTGCCACTAAACATGTCAACGGCTAAGCCATAGTCCTGATAGTTTTCACAATATAATCATTTGTTTGCAACCAACGCCGTCCATTGACATTCATTGAAACTTCACTCTGCAAAGCTCAAATTTGAAGTGCAATTTCTAAACTGCGACTGTGCCTTCAATTTTAATACTTCAGAGACATACTATGCATCAAAATGTAGGTCTGGGTCTTGTGATTCTCACAATATAAAGCTCTTCACTGTAGGAGTTATAGTTTTTAAGATACGACCGTTTGAAGATGGCAACCGCCAAAATACTCTGACCTGTGTCAAGCTGCAGCAGCAAGTGATGTCATAGACAGGGCCTTTTGAACACCTGCTAATGTTTTTATAAATGTATGGTTTAATGTAACTGTGCAACAACGTTGCAATTAAATGTGCTATGTAAATGATAACAGTTACTCCGCCCACTCCAGTTGTAGACTACAGGTGGAGGCAAGAACACTTCACACAATTTCCCCAGAAATTGTAGCTTTTCTAGTTATTATTATTCTTATTATAGCAAAATTTGCCACCCTAACTCCTCCCACAGTTTTTACACTACATAGACAAAAATTTACCAAAACGTGCAGATTGTTCCCGATCGGATTGCTATTACTTTGTGGAACGTTTCGCCGAATGGTTCACGGAATATCGTCGTTCTTGTGGCGAAATTTGTCCCATAGGAATGAATGGCAAAGCTAGAGTGGGAGCTGGCAAAAGCTGAAAAATCAGGACATGATTTCTAAACTGCCACCACTCCCTCATTTTCAGGCCCACCTACACAAATCTTATATCAAAACGTTCAGCTATCCCTCTGCCACTAAACATGTCAACGGCTTAGCCATAGTCCTGATAGTTTTCACAATATAATCATTTGTTTGCAACTAACGCCGTCCATTGACTTTCATTGAAACTTCACTCTGCAAAGCTCAAATTTGAAGTGCAATTTCTAAACTGTGACTGTGCCTTCAATTTTAATACCTCAGAGACATACTATGCATCAAAATGTAGGTCTGGGTCTTGTGATTCTCACAATATAAAGCTCTTTACTGTAGGAGTTATAGTTTTTAAGATACGACCGTTTGAAGATGGCAACCGCCAAAATACTCTGACCTGTGTCAAACTGCAGCAGCAAGTGATGTCATAGACAGGGCCTTTTGAACACCTGCTAATGCTTTTATAAATGTATGGTTTAATGTAACTGTGCAACAACGTTGCAATTAAATGTGCTATGTAAATGATAAGTTACTCCGCCCACTCCAGTTGTAGACTACAGGTGGAGGCAAGAACACTTCACACAATTTCCCCAGAAATTGTAACTTTTCTAGTTCTTATTCTTATTATAGCAAAATTTGCCACCCTAACTCCTCCCACAGTTTTTACACTACATAGACAAAAATTTACCAAAACGTGCAGATTGTTCCCGATCGGATTGCTATTACTTTGTGGAACGTTTCGCCGAATGGTTCACGGAATATCGCCATTCTTGTGGCGAAATTTGTCCCATAGGAATGAATGGCAAAGCTAGAGTGGGAGCTGGCAAAAGCTGAAAAATCAGGACATGATTTCTAAACTGCCACCACTCCTTATTTTCAGGCCCACCTACACAAATCTTATATCAAAACGTTCAGCTATCCCTGCTGCCACTAAACATGTCAACGGCTAAGCCATAGTCCTGATAGTTTTCACAATATAATCATTTGTTTGCAACTAACGCCGTCCATTGACATTCATTGAAACATCACTCTACAAAGCTCAAATTTGAAGTGCAATTTCTAAACTGCGACTGTGCCTTCATTTTTAATACTTCAGAGACATACTATGCATCAAAATGTAGGTCTGGGTCTTGTGATTCTCACAATATAAAGCTCTTCACTGTAGGATTTATAGTTTTTAAAATACGACAGTTTGAAAATGGCAACCGCCAAAATACTCTTACCTGTGCCAGGCAGCAGCAGCAAGTGATGTCATAGACAGGGCCTTTTGAACACCTGCTAATGTTTTTATAAATGTATGGTTTTTTTAATGTAACTGTGCAACAACGTTGCAATTAAATGTGCTATATAAACGATAACAGTTACTCCGCCCACTCCAGTTGTAGACTACTGGTGGAGGCAAGAACACTTCACACAATTTCCCCAGAAATTGTAGCTTTCTAGTTATTATTATTCTTATTCTTATTCTTATTATAGCAAAATTTGCCACCCTAACTCCTCCCACAGTTTTTACACTACATAGACAAAAATTTACCAAAACGTGCAGATTGTTCCCGATCGGATTGCTATTACTTTGTGGAACGTTTCGCCGAATGGTTCACGGAATATCGTCGTTCTTGTGGCGAAATATGTCCCATAGGAATGAATGGCAAAGCTAGAGTGGGAGCTGGCAAAAGCTGAAAAATCAGGACATGATTTCTAAACTGCCACCACTCCCTCATTTTCAAGCCCACCTACACAAATCTTATATCAAAACGTTCCGCTAACCCTGCTGCCACTAGAAATGTCCCCGGCTAAGCCATAGTCCTGATAGATTTCACAATATGACCATTTGTTTGCAACTCACGCCTTCCATTGACATTCATTGAAACGTCACTCAAGCCAGCTCAAACTTGAAGGGCAATTTCTAAACTGTGACTGTGCCTTCATTGTTAATATGTCAGAGACATACTATGCATCGAAATGTAGGTCTGGGTCTTGTGATTCTCACAATATAAAGCTCTTCGCTGTAAATACTCTGACCTGTGCCAGGCTGCAGCAGCAAGTGATGTCATAGACAGGGCCTTTTGAACACCTGCTAATGTTTTTATAAATGTATGGTTTAATGTAACTGTGCAACAACGTTGCAATTAAATGTGCTATATAAACGATAGGAGTTACTCCGCCCACTCCAGTTGTAGACTACTGGTGGACGCAAGAACACTTCACACAATTTCCCCAGAAATTGTAGGTTTTCTAGTTGTTGATTATAATAATAAAAGCAATATTGTGAAAAAAAATCATTAACAAACATTGGCAAATATTAAAACAAGAAGACATTCTAAAAGCAATTATTCCTGACAAACTAAACATTGTTTTTAGAGGGGCACCTAATTTTAAATCTATACTCACTAATAATTTTACAAAGATTTGCACTACCCACTGCCTTCCCTCTTTTTTAACTAAACCTAAAGGTTTTTTCAAATGTAATAAATGCATAGTCTGCAAGATTACTGACTGTAAGGTTAAATTTAAAAGTACATATTTTAAATCCACGAACACAAATAAATCTTATTTAATTAAAGATTTTATAAATTGTAATACTAGGAACGTTATATATTTATTAGAATGCCCATGTGGGTTACAGTATGTAGGTATGACTACGCGTTGTTTGAAAATAAAGTTGGCAGAACACTGCCGAAATATAATTAAAGGATACAAAAAAAAAAATCACTCAGTGTCTAAACATTTTATCCAACATGGTAAAAACCCTAAAAATTTTACATTCCTTGGAGAGGTGGTGATATTAAAAAAATCTTAGGAAGTACAGAAATGGAATGGGTTTTTAACTTAAAAAAACTCTTTCCCCACAAGGTCTCAATATAGAGTTTGATCTTCATAATTTTTTATAAATCTATTTATATCTACATTTATATTTATTTCTATTTATTTTTGTCTCTATATTGATTTTTATTTTATTTTTAGATTTATTTGTCTATATTTATTATTTTAATTTTAATATTATTTTAATATTTATTTTTATTTCTATTTTATTTTACTTTTATTTCTATTTAGATTTATTTTTATTTCTATTTATTCATTTTTATTTATTATTTTTTAATTTAATTTTAATTTAATTTTTATATTTATCTTTATTTCTATTTTTATTTCTACTATTTTTATTTACATTTTAATTTTAATTTTAATTTATTTAAATGTTATCTTTAATACTTCTTTCTTAGTGATTATTGCAACTATGCATAGCCATCATGATGTTATTTCAATTATAAACAAATATTTATTAATATTCTCTTTTAGATTTCATTCATAAGGACTATTTATTTACCTATATGTGTATTGTATATATTTATAATGTAGAACGATTATATAATTATGCCTAGCCACTATGGTTTTATTCTTTTTAATAACTAATCTATTAATATTGCCCTTTATATTCACTCCTCAAATATTACTCATTTATTTATGTGTGTATATAATTATTATGCAGCATGTTTATACTTCTTTTTTCTTCTCTTCTCAGAAGTCCGCTCACGTGATACGGAAGTATTCAGAATTTCTCTCTAATGATGTGGCTTGCCTATGAGCATGAAAGGCATGTCACCGGCCATATTCCGCCTCTCATCTGTGTTGCTAAGTACAGATTATGCATAGTGAACAAACACCTCACACATGCGCATTAACAATATAACCACGTGGCACGGAAGTAACGCCGCGCGTCACGTGATGCAGAAGTAATGACACACGTAATATGGTCTACTGGAAAATGTATTAATCTAAAGAATAAAGCTTAGTTTTTACATCTGCAATATACCATAATGTACTGTATATTTTATTTACAAATGGTTTGTTTATATGTCTTTTTTTACATGTCTTATAATCAATTCAATATAATCAATCATGACGTCACTATGGTGCCAAATTCAAACAGCTTAATTGCTATTCGTTCCTTATATAAGATATGAGATGCCAGGTTGATTTTTTTCATTTGTGTCTACTTGAAGAAGCCTTGCAAGGCAAAACGCGTTGTAGATATTTTTATTTATTACCAATAAAGGAATTTTCAAATATCTCTTCTATCTGGAATCCTGATTTACCATCTCAAAGAGGACTAAAGAATCCTAGGTGGGGATACCACCAGCGCCCTATCCATCGAGCAGTAAGTCTGCTCAAACGAATGTGAGTACATCTCCAAAACTATATATCATCTTGTGGTTTTATTTCTACAGTGTGCACTATATTTGGCATTTTTTATCTTCTCGGTTTGGAATCTTTATCATTGCCAATACATCTGAAGTGTTTATTTACCACATATATCCCAGAAGTGGGGGTCATTCCACTTCACACTATACATACCTGGATATAGCTCTGGTAAATGTGAGTAATACTGACTTTATATAAATTTTTAAATACTCCCTATACTATATTGTACCATTGGAGTTCTCTCGTTTAAGTTTTCCATATACCTCTGGAATTACAAGTACTCCACTTCCGAGAATCCTTGATCTTATCCAGTCTGGCTGTTCCCTTCAAGATTTGTTACCTATTATATATATATACACTAGTGTATTTGGACTACATTTGTTTTATTGTATATATATTTTCTGTCATTTTTACTTTGGTATATTCCATTTTATTAAGGCGCAACCTTCTTTTATTTTCTTCCTTTCTGTGCATTAAAGGCTGAGTTTTGGTGAATAAAGCTGGTTGCAGTCCGAGAACTGTGTGTTGTCCAGTTACTGGGGAGGGATAGAGCTATTCATTTCACAGCACCTTGTTCCAGAGTTCCTGTATCACGGATCCAGCAGAGAAAAGTCCTTGTCAGGATTAGAGCTTCGCTACAGAGAGAAAATCATAAAATTCCTTCAGCCCTTGGTAAGAAAATGCCTGCCCGAGGCAATTATTGACCAAAAAGAAACCACAATCCACGGTTAAGATGCAGGAGAAAAAATGATGAACAAGAAGGGTATATGTAGCGGTTACCTCAGTGAGTAGAGGGGTTCCAACCGCTAGAGGGTGTCCTTCTTCCGTTGATTGAGGGGTATTCTCAGCATCCAGCAGTCACCCAAGTTGAGAAGCTCTTAAAAGAGCTAGTGTTATAGCTGTATAGCAGTTTCCCCCAACATGAGACAAGACTCTAGATTGAGGGTGCTGTTTTAATGAGCACACCAGCCTTTCTTTTATACAAGTTTTCCCAACAAGGTTACCACCCACGTGGACATTGTTGGCCACTGAAAATATAAACTTAACAACCAATAGCGTACAGTCACACAGTTACACACTCCCATTTCTTACTGTAAATTCCTCCCCTCTGCTTGGGAGATAATTTAGTTAATTGCTGTATCAACTCAATTATCTCCAAGCGAAAAATCAACTTTTTTTCTCAATTTTTAAAGCTCTAAAACTATACATGTAATTCCAATAAAAGTCACATGTTCTGAACCAGCATAAACAGGGAACAAACATATCCTAAATTCAGATGAATCGGTCCAGTGGTTCGGGCGTTAGCTGAAAATCTTATTTGACCGACCACACACATGTTTTCATGCCCAAAGCAGTTCCACATATTCAGGCTGTGCGGTCGGTCTATCTTTCCCTTCACATAAAGTACCAATTGCATGAACAGATCCGTTCATGCCTACTGTCATTGGATGTGTCCTGTTCGTGAGTTTAGGCTCCAGAAATAGTGCTCCGTTCATATGGTTTTAGCCAACGCACGGAAGGTAAAAGTTTCAGCTGTGTTCGTGGAAAGTGTAGCCGAAAATAGTTCCACGCGTTCGACGACCAAGCACCGCTGAGCATGTTCAGCTAAACAAAATGGCCGCCGTCATGTGTTTGTACAGACGAACGCCGACCACTCTGTTGATCAATTAGAACGTTGAGGTGTTTGTGATTTTAGAGGTGTTAAGCAGGTCAGGGAGGTTAATAGGTGCCACAACTCTGTTCTGGGTGGTCGGTCGTTCAGCTGAAAATTTGTGAAACGAACGGATCTTAGCATAATCACAGGTCCATTCATTTTAGGTGAATGGTTTAAACTAACAGTTTTTTCCCAGTTACAAAACCAGGGACAGAGGGTCTGTCACAGTATACCACTCTAAATAAAATGATTTTATAGATAGGTCAACCCAAAACACTATTCAGGAAAGGAAAAGAGAGAGAGGGGTAAAGAGAAGGGGAAAAATGAAAATAAATAAAAAGATTATTTTTCCTTCTCTCTCTCTCCTCTCCCCTCCCCCTCCCATAACAGGAAAAGAAAATAAATTTCTTTATAATTATATTTTAATTTACTATTTGAATATTAATCTAATTTGAGACACAATTCAAGTCGCCTCCCTTTTCAACCACTTTTACTCAGAAATTTGAAAAAAATTATCTAAAATTAAGAGATAGAGATTAAGTTTTAACAGAAAGAGAGAAGATGAGTGCATTTTAGTTTAACAAGCAATTCAGGTAACATCCCCCTTTTTTTTATTTTGTAGTTTTGCAACATTAACATATCATATATGCAAGAATTTTAGGTATGAGTTATATAAGGATACAGAATATAAAAAATTGGAATTTTCTTAAAGACACGGAGGCTCCTATTATGCTTCTCTTTCTTTAATTTTCCCTCAGCAGCGAAGAGAGAAATGAATGTAAAAGAGAAAAAATAGCATATCATTAACATATATACATATTCAACAGTGCTACTAATAGGAACCACCCCGTTTTAGTATATAAGGTGTAGCACTCTCTTCCTCTTCCTTTGCTGCTCCCTCAGACCAGCTAAGTACATTTTATTCTCTTGCTTGTTCCATATTTTTGTCACTTGAATTTACAGTTATTATCCCCTTTTGCTAATAAGGGTTTGTTACTGTTCTTTTCCTACACTTGTAGATTTGTCCTTTATACTGTGTTACTATTCTGTATGTTCCTGGGTCCTGGAGTGGGTCCAGGGCTGTTTCTATTCCCCTCCGTTATTGGGTTGCCTTGGCTCCCTCCCTATACCGACCGGGTCCATCCCGTGTCCCCCCCACCCCTCCTCCCCAACACTCGCGGCGGCCATCTTTTTGGTTTTCTGTCGCCGCACGTGCCGGCGGCCATTTTAAGTCACCTTCTACTGCGGTTTTCGGTTATGTGGAGGCTACACTCTACACTGCTCCTGCCACCCACACAGGACCCGGGTATTTTGTCTGCAACTCTGTCCTGTGCTTGGATTAAGCAATCCAGCACCTTCTTTTTTATTTCTTTCATACCTATTGCCTACTCCATTTCTGCTATCATGCAGTCTGCTAGTGGTGATTTAACTGACCCCCCTACCCCCCCTAGGGGCACCACAAGCTCTGATCCCCAGGCTGACCCTAGCCTCATAGGCTCTGAGGATTTCCAAAGCCTCCTGGACGCCACTATGTCCAATTCCATCAGTAAGGCCATCTCCTCTGCCATGGGAGCTATGTCCTCCAGTATTTCATAGTCCATCTCCCAGGCCCTTAGGCAGGCCCTCCCTGCTCAATCTGGGTTAGTACAGTCTCATACTTCCCCTGAAGGGACTACCTCAGGACGCAAGGCGCTAGGCAAGCGCAAACACGCTCATGACCCCCCCACACCCAGGTAAAGCCTGGCTTGATTGACACGCCTCAGGCAGTCTGTGATGGCGCGCAACAACCGCGCAATAGAGCTACTGGCCGGGCTACGGCGGCCAGAGAGTGGAAACGGGCACGGGCCCATGATTTCCTGTCTGATTCAGACGAGGATGGGGAGGAAGGGTCAGATGACCAGTACTCAGATCCCTACGGGGAGGAGACCTCAGGAGATGAGGATCTCCCGGGAACACAATTCCCTTCTAGACCGGCTCAGGCCAAAGTACAGTCGGGGACTCCTGAGGCAGAGTCAACCCGTGACGCAAAGGATACCCTTGCGTTTGATCCAGACAATCTCAGGCACCCTCGCTCCGCTGAATGGGAGCCCGCTGAGCACATCGTTCAATACCTGGCTCTCAGAGTCTGCAAATCCCTCTCACAAGAGGGTCGTAACAAACTGAGAGCAGAGTGCCCCGACCTATCATACCTGATGCAGTGGCAAAAACCCCTGAAGTTGACCCGCAAATTGTGCAGTTTCTGGCCAAGACTGGTTGGAAGCCCAAGAAGGGCCTAGATTACTCACTACGCAACTGTCGGGACAAGTTCCTCGACACTCTGGGCCTGGTCACCAAGCTGTACGAATTGCTTGAAACAGCTCAGTCGGGCGAGGCACAACTGGATTTTGAGGTGGCGTTAGGATGGCTCCAACGCCTCGTATGCATGATTGGCAACCAGCGCAGGAAGGCCATCCTGCTAAAGTTAGAGCCCAAGCTTGCGAGCATGGCCCCCAATGAACCCGGTGCCTCTGCGAAAGGCTTACTGTTTGGAGAGTCCTTCGTGAAGGACCTGGGCTCCTATGTCAAGACCTTTACGGCTTTGGACAAAGCCCAATCTTCCATCAAACAGGTGTTTAGCCCAAAGGTTTTTGGCGGGGCCGGTAGAGGTAGGAGCCGTCTACCCGGCCGCAACCCCCGGGGTTTTTCCAGACCGGGAAGAGGCTCCTTCAACCCCCAGAGGCCGAATCAGGAACGGTCCTACACCCCGTTCTTCCCTTCACGAGGACGCCTTGGCATACCCGCGGCAGTCGAGGAACACCCACGGGAAAATGCCCTTATGGTGAGTACCATTTTTCCCCATTTTTCCCATATAAATGTGGGGGGCAGACTGGCCCTGTTCTATTGGGCTTGGTCTATGATCACGTCCGACAGTTGGGTGTTACAGACGGTAGAGGGATACCACCTAGAACTGACAGCTTTTCCCATTCAGGGCACTCCCCCAAGGGCAATCCACATGCCAAAATCACACCTCGACCTCATCTCTGCGGAGATCAGAGAATTACAGACCAAGAAGGCCATAGAGGAAATCCCTCTAGATACTCCAGGTTTTGTGAGCAACCTGTTTTTAGTGCCAAAAAAAGGAGGCGGGGTTCACACGGTTATAAACCTACGACCCCTAAATGCCTTTGTCCAATACCGGCACTTCAAGATGAAGGGTATACATTGCCTCAGAGACCTGCTCCTTCCCGGAGATTGGATGGTCAAACTGGACTTGCAGGACGCATACCTGACAGTCCCGATAGCGGCAATACACAGAGATCTACTCCAGTTCCATTGGGGAACAAAGAAGTGGCGGTTCACATGCCTTCCCTTCGGTCTGTCCTCCGCCCCCCGGTGCTTCACAAAGATACTCAAACCAGTGGTGGCTTTTCTCAGACTACACGGAGTCTGCCTTATCATTTATTTGGACGACATCCTCCTGCTCTCCGGGACAAGGTCCCTACTGCTAGTTCATTTAAAGTGGACCTTACATCTTATCCAGAACCTGGGCTTCCTAGTGAACTGGAAGAAATCGGTTCTAATTCCCTCACAACAAATGGAATTCTTAGGATTCCGAGTCGACTCCGTTCTACAGATCCTATGCCTCCCGGCGGAAAAGATGTCCAACATCAAGAAAGAGATAAGGAGACTTATGCATCAGCCAGACATCTCCTTACGCCAACTGGCACGGGTCATTGGACTGTTGGCGGCCTCCATCCAGGCGATTTTTCCAGGCCCGCTCCACTACCGAGCATTGCAGCGTCTGAAAGCGACCTGCTTATGGAGTGGCCACTCTTACGAGTCTGTCGTCTGCTTAAGGGTGTCTGCTTCTCACGTCCTCCTACATCCAAATACGGATCCTTCTGGGATGTCAACTGCGTGTTCAGACTCCTAGATGGCTGGCCCTCTAACCTAGAGTTGTCCTTTAAACAATTATCGGCAAAACTGCTTATGCGGTTCTGCCTATTATCCTGTAAACGAGTGTCAGACGTAAGAGCCTTGGACTGGCGGGCCCGCACGTTCACTCTGGAGGGAGTGTCATTCGATATCTCACGGAGAACAAAATCAGCAACTAAACAGGTTTTTTATCCGAGAATCACGAGTTTACCCAACCTATGCCCAATATCATGCCTGAAAGAATACGATTCTTGCACCTCTACTCTACGGCCATTTGATGACGGACCTCTGTTCACCTCCCCGAAGAAACCACATCTATCTGTATCTACTCCAACACTCGCACGTTGGATCAAATGGCTATTAGCTACAGCTGGGATCGATGTCTCGGTATTCTCATCCCACTCCGTCAGGGGTGCTATGGCCTCTAAAGCATCGGCGGCTGGATGTCGCTTGGAAGACATTTTGAAGGCTGCAGATTGGTCTACGGAATCCACATTCCGGAACTTTTACTTTAGACCTATAGAACATTTTTCTGATAAGATTATAGCTCAGCTTTAAAATAGCATAATATTGTCAGACTGTATGCCTAGTCTAGGTTATACATTAAGTTTGTATGTTTTTCATGTCAGGATGTTATGACGTTGATTTTTATCCGGATCTAGATAGATAGAACAATAGATATGCTGGGGTATGTTACCATATTTCTCCTCTCTTTTAGCCTGAATTCCCATGTCGGAGTGATCGAAGAGGTTTAAAGGTCGGCTTTACCGTTTTCCCCTAGTAAGGGATGTACGACTTTTCCGATGTTACAGTTTCGGTTCAGAGCTTTTTGTTCAGTTTTGACTGGTCTTCGGATCGCTACAGAAAGAGGAAGAGGAAGAGAGTGCTACACCTTATATACTGAAGGGGGGTGGTTCCTATTAGTAGCACTGTTGAATATGTATATATGTTAATGATATGCTATTTTTTTCTCTTTTACATTCATTTCTCTCTTTGCTGCTGAGGGAAAATTAAAAAAAGAGAAGCATAATATTCGCCTCCGTGTCATTAATAAAATCGTGACTTTACGTCATGTTAATAGTAAAATCTTGGAATTGTTAGCATTTGTTTTGTCATAAGTTGACAATATATTCAGATAATACAGATTATACTCGCAGGTGTAACAGTATATTTGTATACAGTATTATTTCACACACTGTGGGGCGCAACTACTGCTGGACGATGTATTAATCATTTTGTATTGCCATGATGGTTACTTGCCACTTGGTCACATTCCCCATGAGGTTAGAGGGGGGGAAAGAGGAGGAGGAATATGAGAGAGTGTGATTGGGGTTTTCATGAAGGGTAAGGGGGAAGAACAAGAGATGGAAGAGTGTGAAAGAGAATAAAAGAGAAGAAAAGAAAAAAGAAAAGAAAAGAAAAAAAGAAAAAAAGAAGAGAAAAGAAGAGAAAAGAAAAGAAGAGAAAAGAAAAGAAGAGAAAAGAAAAGAAGAGAAAAGAAGAGAAAAGAAAAGAAAAGAAAAAGAAATAGGAAAAAATATATATTTTATACAAGGCATGAGGAGGGTACTGATGATTAGGAGGAGTAGCAGTAGGAGTATAAGAGTGTTTTCTGTGTTTTTGACGTAGAAAGGTTACCTTTCCAGAAAAGAAGAGAGAGGGGGGAAGAGTCCCCCACGTTGCATCAAGTCCAGACCCCTAATGGGCTGTGGGAATTCATAGATCCAAGAGTCATTTTGTTAAAATGTTTTGTGGTATTGTGGATTAGGGCGGAGAGTTTATCCATTGTCATTGCCTCTTTTTATAGTGTCTATGTAGGGGACTTCGGGGCTTCCCCATCTTTCCACCACTGCACGCCTGGCCGCTAGTGCAATCTTTGCTATGAGTTTATTTTGTGCTCTGGTGTGTGTTTGTGTGGTTTGGAGAGGAGCCGTATCCATGGGTATGGTTGTGTGGAGTATTGTGGACACCAGTTGAGAGACCTGAAGCCACAGTTGGTGTATATCCGTGCACTTCCACCACATGTGGATGTAAGTGCCTTTATCCCCACATCCCTTCCGGCACATGTCCATGTCCAGAACAGACATGGATCTGTGCTGGAAGGAATGTGGGGGAAAAGGTACATCTGCTTCCACCTGAGATGAGTGAGGTACCATCTCAATAGGGTTTTGTAGACTTTTTCCTTATGGTTGACACAAATGGATATCGTGACCGTGGTTTCCCATATATCTCCCCAGTCCGACGTGTTTTCTGAGGGTCCCAGGTCTCTCTCTCCCCCTCTGTGTTGGCCTGGGTGGTATGGGAGTACATCATAGAGATTTGTCCTTTTCGGACAGGACATGCCATGCTTGCTTTTTCAAAGGAAGTGAAGGGGGTGGAACCTACTTTTTTAATGTCAGGGATATTTTGGAAGCTTTTTATTTGTAGGTATCTGAAATGGTCAAAGGTGGTGAGTGGGGTGTTTCTCGGTAAGTCGTTAAATGGTATAATTTGGTTGTCTCTGTAAAAGTGGTGCAGTCTGACTAGGTCATTGTGTCCAAATTGGGCAAAATTGTCAGAGTTCAGGCCTGGGGTGAATAGTGTATTGCATAGACATGGGGAGCATTTGCGGGCTTGCTTGTCCTAAGTCCTAATGGAGAGGAGCAGGGCTGGTGATGTTGGGGGAAGGAGTGGTGGGGCAAGCTTCGGTACCCACATGCAGAGTGAAGGTAGATCATTTTACAATGTCGTGTTCTAAATCTACCCATCTCTTGAGTCCAGCTGGGGCGTATAAGTTTTGCATAGGGGATAGTTGTGCTGCATGATCTTTTGATCCTGGCTCTTTTGTTTGCCCACAAAAATTTGTCAATTTGTGTTTGCAGTAGTTTGAAGTCCAGTACAGATATTTGGATAGGGTGGACAGTGCGGTCCATGTTTTTAGTTCTGTGAGTCCTTTTGAGATTGTGGTATGTAGTTGAGTCGGTATGTCTGAGTAAGGTCGGTAGATGTATACAAGTAGTGAATACTAGTGGTTTGGAATGTGAAGGGGTATCTCTGTTTCAGATCGTATTAAGTATTGGGATCTAAGTGTATGGGAAGGGCTTCCATCTTGTCAATGGTCAGCTTATAGCCGGAGATAAGTGCACAAGTCATCTAGAACCATCATCATTATCAGTACCAACCCTCCTCATGCCTTCATTCTTTCCTTGTATAAAATATATTTCTTCTCTTTCTTTCTTTTCTTTCTTTCCTCTCTTCCCCCTTTCTTTCTCACTCTCTCTTTCTCTCACACTCTTCCATCTCTTGTTCTTCCCCCTTACCCTTCATGAAAACCCCATTCACACTCTCTCATTCCCTCTCCTCTCTCTCCCCCTCTAATCCCATGGGGAATGTGACCAAGTGGCAAGTAATCATCATGGGGTTTGTGATGGTGATTAAACGGTTATCCACATAAGTAACCATCATGGAGTTTGTGATGGTGATTAAAAAGTTATCCACATAAGCTGCAGTTTTGTAAGTTTCTCCCCTGATCTGTATGCCTGAGATTATTGGGTGTTTCGCAATGTCTGTAAAAGTGGTTCTAGGGATAGGGCAAACAGAATAGGGGAGAGAGGGCATCCCTGTCTAGTGCCATTACGGATATCAAAGGATGGGGGAGTGGTAAGGGGAAGTAGTAGCGTAGCTGTAGGTTTGGAATACAGGGTGGTCAGTACATCCATGAAGGTCTGAGGGAAGCCAAATTTGCGGAGGGTGGCTAATAAGAAGGGCCAGAGTAGTCTTTCAAATGCCTTTTTGATGTTGAAGGATAAGAACAATGTTGGGATGCATCTGTTTGTGACGGCCCATATGAGGTCAAAGGTGCATCTAATGTTGATCTTGGTGTACCAGTGTCAGAAATAGCTGATGCCCAAAACACAGAACTTAAGTAGAAATTAAGAAAACTCCTAAAACGTATTACCAGGGCCTTAGAATGGCTGGATTTAACGTATAAAGGAAAAAAAACACAAGACAGGATAAAGACAAGACGTAGAAAAAACAGAAACGATGAACAAGCCACAAGTCAAGGAATGGAAATGTCAGAATAGTCAGGAGTCAAGCCATAGGTCAAGGAATACAGAGATCAGATAGTCAAAAGGGAAGCCAAGGTCAAATACACAAGAATCAATATAAGGAACACGCTCTAGGATAACCACAATGGAAACCACGACAGGGCACAGAGAAATGGACAAAACAGGCTTATACAGTCTAAGGTGCTCCCTGATTGGCTGCAGGGAAGCATGTGATCATGGGCGTGAGTGTGATCCACCTACATGATTAAATATGATCTGGCACTTTAAGGGTTAAACAGAAAAAAACCTTAAATTCTTCAAAGCTGCAGAGGCCGGCATCTCTAATGTTTACAGACCCAGCCTCTGTGAGAGGAGGAGGAGCCACCACTTGGGGTGAGTGATAGGCAGCATTCCCATAACCACGTGGGAATGCCGTCAGACCAAGATGTGCCAGTTAGGAGACCGGCGGCATTCCCTTTAGTGTGTGGGAATGCCACCACAACGATGCACGCGTGACAGTACCCCCTCCCAGAAAACCGCCCACCGGGAGGGAAGGGGCTGGCTTATTGGGAAACTGGACATGAAAAGCGTGCAGCAAATGAGCTGTGTGGACATCGGAGGCAGGAATCCAGAAATGCTCCTCCGGCCCATAACCCTTCCAATGAATCTAATACTGCAACACACCCCGTGACCACCTGGAGTCTACAATCGATTGAATCTCATACTCGTCTTGGCCATCAACGGACACAGGAGAAGGACGAAACGAGCGCCTGGTGTAACGATTGCGCCTGGTGTAACAGTATATATGGAAAGCCTTGTGTCCAACAACATAACTAGGTGCTATAGAGCGACGTTTGTCAGCATAGGTCTTATGACGAGAGGAAGTACGCTGCACAAGCTTCCATCTATCTTGAAGATCATGAAGGTGGCAATCAAGAGCGGGTAATCCTGTCTCATGAAACTGAGAAGGAAAAACAAAGGGGGGTCTACCACATGTAATGAAGAAAGGGCAATGCTGGGAGGCGTTGTGTGTAGCGTGATTACGTGCGAATTCAGTATAAGGCAAGTGGTCATACCAGTTGTCATGGTTGTGTGATATGAAACACCTCAAAAAGACCTCAATAGATTGGTTAACCCTTTCTGTAGCCCCGTTGGTCTGGGGGTTATACGATGAAGTTCAGAACAAAACGTCTTCCAAAATCGTGAAATAAACTGTATCCCTCTATCAGATACAATTTCTTGTGGCAACCCCTGAATCTGTATTTCTTTAATAAAGATATGGGCTAACTCAGCAGAGGTAAGCAGTTTATGGAGAGGAATTAAATGGACCATTTTCGAGAAAAGATCTACCACTGTTAAGATGGTAGTATGTCCCTTGGATGGTGGTAGATCTACTATGAAGTCCATTGCAATGTGGGACCAAGGATTTTCAGGAACAGGGAGTGGCTGTAAGAGACCACACGATAGTTTACAAGGGGTCTTGGTCATAGCGTAAACGGTACATGCTTGGACATAATCTATCCAAAATATATGGCCACCAGAACGGTCTAGATATGGAGAACAAGATTTTACGATTTCCTGGATGGCCGGCTGACTTGGTATCATGGTACAAGGAGAGTATTGCAGTCCTCTCTGTAGGTGACACAAACAATCTATTGTTAGGTTTGTCGTCAGGAGCCTGGAGTTGAGTATTATGCACCTTGTCCATCAATGAGAACGACATGGTTAATATGTTGGTAGCCACTATACGTTCTGGTGGTATGATAGGAACGACTTCTAGATCCCAATCAGAGTTGGTTTCGAACTGTCTTGATAAGGCATTAGCCTTAGTATTATGAGAACCAGGCCTATATGTGATAATATAGTTAAAACAAGAAAGAAACAAGGACCATCTAGCCTGTCTAGATGAAAGCCTCACATACAAGGGGTCAAATTCTTGTGGTCTGTTATAATCATTATGGACACTTTAGCTCCCTCTACCAAGTGTCTCCACTTGCAATGCGAGGATTATAGCTAATAATTCCCTGTTCCCTATATCATAATTAACCTCTGCCGGGGCAACCTTTTTAGAGAAGAAGCCTGGAGTGGAGATGGAGTGGAGTGTCTTGGGACTCACGTTGAGAGAGGACAGCTCCAACCCCTGTCTCCGAAGCATCAACCTCTAATACAAAAGCCTTGGAAGGGTCAGGATGCATGAGCATCTGGGCTGTTGAAGGGAGTGTTTTCAGTTGCTCAAAGGATGACAGAGCTGCGGGAGGCCAGACATGGGTTTCAGCCCCTTTACGTGTGAGACTAGTAACGGGAGATATGACCGTGGAGAATCACTTTATAAATCTGCGGTAATAGTTGGTGAAACCAATGACTCTTTGGATGGCTTTAAGACCTTTAGGTCTGGGCCATTGCAAGACCGCCTGAAGTTTTTTGAGATCCATTTCAAAACCCTTGGCTGAAATAATGTAACCCAAGAACTGTACCTCTGTCTGGTGGAATAAACATTTCTCTAATTTACAATATAAACCATTCTATAATAGAGTAGTAAGTACTTGGGATACATGGACGTAGTGGGCAGTAATGTCTGGGGAATAAATGAGGATGTCATCTAGATAGCCTAGAACACAAGAATAAATGTATTCCCTTAAGACATAATTAATCAGGTCTTGGAAAACCACCGGTGCATTGCACAATCCAAAAGGCATTAAGATATTAGTAATGTCCACTCCTTGTATTAAACGCGGTTTTCCATTCATGATTTTCTTTTATCCTGACAGATTATATGCACTCCTGAGGTCTAATTTCGTAAACACAGTAGCCCCCTTGAGTCTATTGAATAGTTCTGTGATAAGAGGAATTATATATACGTTCCTTTAGTGATCTTGTTAAGATCTCTATAATTGATGCACGGTCACAGGTCTCCCTCTTTCTTAGACACAAAGAAGAATCCTGCACCAGCAGGAGAGGAAGACCTAGGTATGAAACCCTTGGCAAGAGCATCCTGGATATACTCTTCAATGATTTCACTCTCATGGGGGATAGAGGATAGTGCCTGGAAGAAGGTCAAGGGCACAATCATAAGGTCGGTGCGGGGGTAACGTCTCAGCATTGGTTTTGTTAAATACTTCCTTAACATGGATGTATTGCGGAGGGACCACTGTGGATAAGGGAGCCGTCGTGGGTACATTGATACGACCTATAGGTTTAACTGGGAGAAGACATTGTTCATTGCAGGTAGTACCCCATGAATGAATCTCACCCTTAACCAAATCTAAGACCGGATTGTGTTTTACCAACCAGGGAAACCCAAGAATGACAGGACATGAATGAGTGCAAATAACCTGTAGAGCTATGTTTTCTCTATGCAGTATTCCAATAGACAAGGATAATGGAAGGGTCTCATGGGTTATAAGAGGTGTCAGAAGGGGTCTACCATCTATGGCCTCAACGGCCAAAAGGTATGGATCTCTCCCTCACGGGTTCACAAATTTCTTGTCAATTAAGTTTTCAGCAGCTCCTAAATTGATAAGTGCTTTACAATGTATGTTATGAGCAACCCACGATAATACTACAGAAAGTAGGAATCAGTTGTGAGGCAAGGTAGAGGACAATTTTATAACACCTAAGGCCGTTTCTCTAATGGTGCTTAGGTGCTGAGGTTTTTCCGGATGTATTGGGCAATTTAGACGCAGATGTCCCTTTTTAGCACATTACAGGCATAAACCCTCAGCTTCTGACAGCTTCGTCACTCCCAGTTGCATAGGTTCGGTTTCGATGGCAACTGCAGGAGCAGATGGAGCTATATGAGAGGCTGAGGGAACAGGGGTGTGGACAGTCCGTGTCCTAGTTTTTAGCCCTCTGTCTAAGGTGGTCATCTATATCCTTCATATATAGGATTTAGTCTTCCAGCAAATCCGGAAGATCCTTAGCCACTTTTTCATAAAGCCTCAGAGAGACCTTCCGAAAAAGTGGTTACCAAACCACTGTTAGTCCAATCAACCTCAGCCGCCAGCGTGCGGAATTCTATGGCATAATCCGCAACGGATCTATTGCCCTGTTTTATCCGCATTAACGCCATGGCTGCCTTTTTACCTTTCCCAAGGGGTTCAAAAGATCTCTTTAATTCAGTGATGAATTCCATGTAGTTGTGAGCTACGGTTCTCCCACTCTCCCATAAGGGCTTAGCCCAGGCTAGAGCTTTTGCCGGATAGCTGATTCATTAAGTATCCGATCTTAGCCCTGTCAGAAGGGAAAGAACCAGGAGATGCCTCAAACTGGTTCTCTATCTGGTTTATAAAACCCCTACACTCCTGTGAATCACCACTAAATCTAGGTGGAGGGGATAGGCTTATAGTCGGAGCCCTTTGACCACTGGATACTGTGAAGTCTGGACAGATGGTGTCTCTACTTGGAGGTGTGCAGTGCGAGCCAATAAAGTCTAAAAGGCCAGGGCAAACTGATCCATGCGATGATCATGTTCCTCCAGCTTAGATTACCTGAATACTTAAGTCTGCAGGGTCCATGGCCCTGTCGTAATGTCAGCAATAGCTGATGCCCAACATGCAGAACTTAAGTAGATATGAAGAAAACTCCTAAGACGTATTACCGTGCCTTAACGTATAAAGGAAAAAACCACAAGACAGGATAAATACAAGACGTAGAAAAAACATAAACTATGAACAAGCCACGAGTCAAGGATTGGAGATATCAGAATAGTCAGGAGTCAAGCCAAAGGTCAAGGAATACAGAGACTGATGCAGCCATTAGTTTTGCTGCATCAGGAGTGAGTGAAAGTAACAATATCGAGTTTAGGTATTGGTCCGTAAGGTCTGTGATCGTGGTAGGGTTATGGCGTGTAGTTGGGTTGTGGTCATATAAAGATGAGTAGTCCTGGAAAACTTTGGCTACTTGGTCTGGCTTTCCCCGAGTTTGTCCATCGGGATCCGTAATTTTGTCAATGTGTTTGTGTGCAGTTCGTTGTTTCAGTCTGCGGGCTTATAGTGTGTCTGCTTTGCTTGATTTTTCATAAAATAGTTGTTTGGTCTATTGGATGGTTTTGGCAGCGAGAGATTTGAGTGTTCAGGTCGGGAGTCAGGCTTTATTCATGCATGAGTTCCAAGGAGCAGAGTTCTTTTAGGGTGTGTTCCAAGTGTGCTAAGTTTCTCTTTTTATCAGCTGAAGCTGAGCTGATCTAGGTGCCTCTTATTACGGTTTTGTGCGCTGCCTATAGTGTGCTTTTGGATGTTACTGAGTCCGTATTGAGAGTGCAATAATCTTTTATTGCTTTTTGGGTGGATTCTTTAACAGAGGGATTGTGTAGTAGCGTGTGGTTGAGGCGCCCAGACCATGGGCGCGCTACGTTGGGGATTGAGAATGCCAAAGATATGTCAGCATGGTCTGACCACGTAATAGAGCCTATATTGGTTGATGTGACCATATTCAGAAGGGAGGGAGAAACCAGAAAATTATCTATACGAGAATGGGATTGGTGGGTGTGGGAGAAGAAAGTGTAATAGCGGGTTGTCGGGTGTTGTGCATGTATCAGGTTCAGTTGTGATGTAAAAGAATGGAGTAGTTTTTCAAATTTAGCCCCCCTCTATATAACCAGATTTATGTTGGTTATGTAAGGGGGTCTTGGCTCTCCGCCTATCTATCGTCGGTGCCATTGTGGCATTAAAATCGCCCCCAACGATAAGATGATGGGAGGGGAAAAGTGTAGAGTTTGCCAATATGCACTAAATGGTGTATTGGGTAGAGTTGAGCGGACACCTGGATGTTTGGGTTCACCAAGTTCGGCCAAACTTCATAAAAAAGAGTTCGGGCTCGAACTTGACCCAAACCCCATTGAAGTCAATGGGGACCCGAACTTTTGGGCACTAAAATGTCTATAAAAAAGTCCTGGAAAGGGCTAGAGGGCTGCAAAAGGAAGTAAAATGGGGGTAAGAGTAGGACAAGTGCCCTGCAAACAAATGTGGATAGGGAAATCACTTAAAATATACAGCTGAGCCATAAAATAGCACTAGATAGAATCTTTGATTTTAGCTTTGGAAGAACATAAATCAAAATCTAAAGCATGGCTGTCAGGAGGATCACCAGAATTATCCATTTGAGAGAGGGTTGGAGTGCAGGGTATTCTCTTTCATTGTTCAAACTGAGCTCAACTCCTGATGCATGGAGAAAAGGCCTTCACAAGCCTCTGCTATTGTGTACATAGTTTATACTAAGTGACCCATAGGTTGAGGAGGTGGTGACCGTGGCGGTGTAGGTGGAAGCGGCGGTGTAGGAGGAGGAGGTAGCCAACACTGTTTTTTATTTGTTTGGTTTTTTTTTTTATTATTGGGGTAGCCCCCAAAATTTTGGGACATATAAAAAAAGAAACATTTACGGCCTGCGGTGCATTTCTTGCAGTCCAATAACACCATCAGGTTTTTAAAACTGTCCGTCTCCACCAGACGGAAAGACAGCATTTGAAGGACAGGAATTTTGAAATGCTGGCATTCAGGGCCAGGGATCGCAGGTGAGTAGGGGGGTACTTCCTCTTTCTCTCTAGTGTTTGGGAAATGGACAGCTGAACGCTTCTGTAACGGCTCCCCGGGCATAAAAGGGGGTTAAAAGACGTTTAGTAGATCTTCCCTTCCAGAGACACAGGCACAGCTACTGCAGAACCCCAATCCGCCGAACAGGAAAAGCATTTGAATGCCGTAAACAGCCGAACCGGAACCATACGAATGCTGTAAACAGCTGAATAGGAAAAACCATACAAATAGAATTACACTCCTAGCAGTCAAACTGGAACAACATACAATAAATCCCCCCAAGAACGAGACAAGGCTCAGTTTTGAGGGTCAAGCAGTGAACAGACAGAGCTGTGGGTTTATTGTTCTTATATACACATTAGTACAACCCACAGGGTTTTGGAACACAACCAATAAACACATACAATACACTCAGACACTCCCACACAAAATCCTCCCCTCTGCCTGTGATACAATTACCTTACACAATGGGTAATGTAATTATCACAAGCAGAGAAATACAATTTTTCCACATTATTCATAACTTGAAAAGTATGCATCACATTCACATAAAATATTTTCAGAATCGGCATACTCCAAATACAAACATATGTCAAAATCATCCAAATTGGTCCAGTGGTTCAAAAGATAAATCGTAGTCCTTTGTGACCAAAGGAAGCATGGCTTTTCTGCCCAAAACCAGTTCCACAGAGTCTTCTATCCTGGAGATAATTGGGAAGTAATCCAATTATCTCCAAGGACAGAGGCAAAACTCCATTGAACACATGGCAACAAAAGACAATAAAACACATAAAAACATAACTGTGCAGCCATTGCACAAAACAGGTACATTCAACATATCACCAGATAGCTCAGATCTGAGTGCACATTATTACTGAATGGCGCTCAGAGCACACACATACAGTTCAATTGCCATGGAGCCAAAGTCTTTCCCATAGTCTTTCATTATACGAATGGGCTCCATGGCATAGCTATCTGGGGTATCACTGCTCAAACAGGGCCAGCACCGAATGACCCGGCTTTCGTGTCTTTGCAGGGGAAAATCAAGCAGTTCAACATGGGGCCATAGTCTAAAGGCAGCAGGCGGGCAACCAGGCTCCTCCAATGCACAGTGGCGAGATTGGCCTCGTCACAGCTTCCATGGGACAGTGTGGAGATGCTGGACAATTGTGTACCTGGCCTTTTCTGGTGCAGGAATCCAGCCTATGAGCCACTTGTGAATGACTAGTCTGATAACCATGGAAATGACCCCTCTTCCTCCTCCTCTTCCTCCTGTGCCACATCCTCTTCCATCATCGCCCAAAGCATTTTTTCAAGGAGCCATAGAAGCGGGATAGTAAGGCACTGGCCATGTTGGTGGAGTACTCGAAACAGCGCAACATGGCACACAGGTCTCGCATGGAGGTCTACTCATTGCTGGTTGTGACGGACCGCTGGCACTTCGACTGAGTACCTCCGCCAATCGATGCTCCTAGTGCTTGCTGAGGACTCCGAGCACTCCAACTGACACCATCAGCTCTGTGGACCCCAGTTCCAGTGATGCAGCTGCGCAAGGGGTCTCGCCATCTCTCACCCACCCTGGATCCATGACCAGGATCCAGCTCCCAGTGGGTGAACTTCTCCTAAATCCAGAGAGCGTAGCAGGAACAAATCAAGCTCTTACAAGAGCTTACTCTGGGGAGTAAGTGATTATAGCAATCCCCAGAGTGTAGGTATCCCTTCCCCCAAGCATGAGCCAAGGTTTCAAGAAAGGTGCAAGCAGGTCTGGTTTATTGAGGGCTACCTGCCCGGTATTTATGCAAGTGTCCACCAGGTGGACACTCCCCTAGGGGACCTGATGGAACAATGGGACACATATTGGATATTAGCCAATCACAGACAATACAAACTAATCACTCCCACAGTGACATCACAATGCCTACTCTCTATCCTGGAGATAATTGGGAAGTAATCAAATTATCTCCCAGGACAGAGGCAACCACATGGTTACAAAAAGACATAAAATTACACAATGTTACAAAACATATACATGCAACATATCCCCAGATAGCTTAGATCTGAGCGCACATTATTACCAAATGGTGCTCAGATCACCTACATACAGTTCAATCGCCATGGAGCCAAAGTCTTTTCCATAGTCTTTTGTTACAAGAATAGGCTCCATGGCATAGCTATCTGGGGTAGCACTACTTACATACTGAAAGTCTCGAACTCCCCAGCAGAAATACACAAACACACCTTTCTGAAGGGGAAAATACAGCTATCAGCACAGGGGCCATAGTCGGAAGGCAGGAGGCTAGTGGTGAAGTGGTGGTGTTCCGCAGAGCGACTGACCCGTGTGTGCTGCAGCTGAAACTCCACTATCACCTGCTGCTGCTCGCACAGTCTCTCCAGCATGTGCAAGGTGGAGTTCCACCTTGTGGGCATGTTGCATATGAGTGCAGACAGGCGAGCAGCAACAGGGTGAGAACGCCGAAAGCACGCACAGCAACTACAGTGAAACTGCGAATGGCTCATTAAATCAGTTATGTTTCATTTGATCGCTCCATGTGTTACTTGGATAACTGGTAATTCTAGAGCTAATACATGCCGATGAGCGTTAGGAGACGGCCGCTCCGCTTTTGCACCCTGCTGCCTCTTATGCTGTGCTGGTGCCTCTGTGTGACCACTGCCTCTTCCTCCAAACTGCACACGTCACTCGCATGACCTTCATTCCATGTAGGGGTCTAGGACCTCATCATCCACCACATCATCTTCCACCCACGCCTCAACCCTGCCCTCCTTGCCGGTCTGCACACTGCAGAAAGCCACAGCAGTTGGCACCTGTGTTTTTCCAGCATGCAAAGTCCGCAAAGGACATATGGAAATTGTTTTAGAATTGTATCCAGGCAACAGTCTTCCCTATAAACTGACCTCTCAGTTTGACTTGTGAGGGTATTGCCCCAGAATTACAATATTGTTTAAGTACCTCTTAGCTATTGATAACTGGTTTAAATATAGCAGCTTGTTATCTGGTAGTTTCTAGTGTAGAAAATATCAATCTGTTTTCTATCAATTAGATCTGTTTAACAAGTGTTGTAGGTGTGAAACAATATTACAAGTGACCGATGTAGTAAATTCGAATCAAAGTTCCATTTGCAAAAAACAAATTCTCGCCCATTTTCTGTGGGTTATTGCATTTTTAAGATATAGACTTATTGTATTACACTAGCCATGCACTGGTAGATTGTCTGGCATGTTGTTTTGGTGATTGGTTTTTAACTTTGTAATTGTGTCTTTACACAATCTAGAAATGTATATTAATGCTTCTTTATATGAAGCCATCACAATAACACTTATTTTTCACTTTAAAAAAAAAAAAAGTCTTTAGACTTTCTTGAGAATCGGTAACTAGCCAGTGTTGCACACATACACAAGATATGACGTGCACATCCCAAATGTACTTTTTAGCAAACAAAATGCAATGTCACAGCATTATTTGACGGCTCTATTTGACTCTCAGATATGAAGTGCAGGCCCCAAATTTACTTTTTAGCACCTAAAGAATAAGAATTTTTAAAAATGCAATATAAGCAGTTCTATTTGACTCTCAGATATGAAATGCACGCCCCAAATTTACTATTTAGCATCTAAAAAATTGAATGTTTAAAACTGCAAAGTAAGTACAGTATTTGACGGTTCTATTTGACTCTCAGATATGAAGTGCAGGCCCCAAATTTACTTTTTAGCACCTAAAGAATTTGAATTTTAAAAAATGCGCTGTAACCACAGTATTTGACGGTTCTATTTGACTCTCAGATATGAAGTGCACGCCCCAAATTTACTTTTTTGTACCTAATGAATTTGAATGTTTAAAACTGCAATGTAAGCACAGTATTTGACGGTTCTATTTGACTCTCAGATATGAAGTGCCGCAAATGTACTATTTAGCATCAAAAAGTTTGATTGTTTAAACCAACAGTAGTATTTGTTGTAACAGTAGTATTTAAGGGTTTTATTGGACTGCAAGAAATGCAGTACGCAAATGTACTATTTAGCACCCAAAAAATTGCAGTATTTAAAAATGCCTAGAAGTTGCCCACTGAGCTACCAGAACAGGATTAAAGTAATGTGCCTGGCACACATGCAGTTGCAAGTGCACTGCGCTCTCTGTGGCACTGGGCTCAGGGCAGGGTACAAAAATGTAGTATTATAGCACCCTCAAAAATAATTGTTGTAGTTTGAATAATCGCTGTAGTTTGCAGATTCAACACCAGAATTCTTTCCTAATCTGTCCCTCACAACTGCAGCATCCTCTCTCTACACTAATAAGAGCTCATGTGCGTGCGGCGCTAGTCAACTCCAGTCAACTGGGTCACATGCTGCACTGGCCAATCACAGCCATTAGTAGGCATGGCTGTGATGGCTTCTAAGGGCACACGAGTCATATGCTTGTTGATTGGCTGCCCTGCAGCCTTTCAAAACGCGCCATTAAATCGCCCAACACCGAACTCCAACCCGAACATACACTGATATGTCAGTGTTCGGGGTCCAGGGTCCAAAAAAATTAATGTTCGGTACGAACCCGAACTTTACAGTTCGGGTTCGCTCAGCTCTAGTGTTGGGTGCATATACTGATGTGATAGCATATTTATGACACCTGGCCTTACCAGAAATAGATATGTATCTGCCTTGAGGGTCGACCCAGTCAGTGGATATCAGGCAAGATTTGCGCATCATGATTGCCACCCCATTGTTTTTACCAGTGGGGGAGTTTGCAAGGAAATATTTGTTATAATGATGGTGCAGCAGTGGTAACGGCCTTTCTTGGGCAAAGTGTGTTTATTGTAGGAGTATAATATTCGTGTGGGTTTTGTTAGCCCAACGCAGAAATTGGAGACATTTAGAGGAGTTGTCAAGGTCTTTGCAGTCAATGGATACGCATTTCAAAGAGGTGGGCATTGTGGGTGGGGTAAAATGGGTCAGAATTTGCAGGTTGCATCCCAATAATAATTAGGTTACTGAGCCACCCCCTTTAGTAATGTAGGGGGAAACTCGCTTGCTCATTATGGGGTTAGTATAAAGGTGAGCAGGGCAACATGGTTGGGTCTTTCTCGTTCCACCTATATTTTACTCTGGTCAGTTATTCGGTGGGGGTGTATGGTGGGGGGGTTCTGGTCGGTGGCTAGGGTGAGTAGATCTGTGAAAATGGTGGAGGAAAAGTAGTTGCATTGTAATCTATATGGGCTGTATGGGGTAGGGATTGGGGAGCCCAGTGCCATGTACATAT
This sequence comes from Pelobates cultripes, assembly GCA_933207985.1. NCBI lineage: Eukaryota > Metazoa > Chordata > Amphibia > Anura > Pelobatidae > Pelobates > Pelobates cultripes. The sequence goes on from OW240913.1 coordinate 238,681,609, forward strand.
GAAGACTGAGGTTCAGTCCTTCTATAGATGGTTTTCCGTCATGAGCCCCGGGTCCCTACCATTAAAAGGTAGCACAGTGGTGCTGTTGCCCCATGATAACACCATATTATATTTTGTGTTAGACATGCTATGGTAGCTTACAATACATAACTAAAATTAGTAATAGTAATAATAATGTGAAAATAAAATAAAATAAGTGTATGCATAAATAAACAAAGAAAAAGTGTTTTATCTTCACCTCAGGGTATGTATGATGGCCTGCAAGGTACATGTCAGCGATACGATGTGGTGGTATTCTGGGGCAATTCTAATCATCAAGAGTAGCTTGTGAAGGCTAAGTCTTTCACTTTGGTGGGCATTATACGTAGCACACCATGTAGGTACCAGGGGTTGAGGGAAGGGGAGTCTGTGTGGGGGTGAGTGGAGGTTAGTGTTTGATTAAATTTTTTTTTGTTTTTTTTGATAAATTGTATTAGTTTTCAGTATAGAAAAAAACATACATATTTAATTATCTAAAGTCATATCAGAAATTACACATATATACTAGACATACATATAGACATGCATATATGCATAGAATGTGAAGATAACTGCAATATCCATATTTCCTTAAAGGGACATTACAGTCACCCAGATCACTTCAGCTCAATGAAGTGGTTTGGGTGCCAGGTCCCTCAGGTTTTAACCCTTCAGATGCAAACATAGCAGTTTCAGAAAAACTGCTATGTTTACATTTGGGGTTAATTCAGCCTCTAGTGGCTGTCTTCTGGACAGCCAAAAGAGGTGCATCTGCGACGCTGGAGGCACATTTTGTATCCATAGCGCAGAGCGTCCACAGGAAAGCATTGACGTTGGACGGGGGAGCTGACGTCGGCTGGGGAGGAGAGGTCACAAGCGCAGAGGGAGCCCGGCACTGGATTAAGGTAAGCTCCTGAAGGGAGGGGGACCCTGAGGGTAGGGGCACCCTTAGGGCACTATAGTGTCAGGAAAACCACTTTGTTTTCCTGATACTATAGTGATCCCTTTAATGCAATATATAGAAGGCACTGCCATAGGAGGAAAAGGAAGAAAAAGCTTTTATATACTTATCTCAACTCAACTCTACTCTGGGTCTCAAATCCCCTATTCTGACATCATCTCTAGAACTTTTATCCAGTTATCGCAGATGTGATATTTTTGGGGGTTAACACAGAAATTAGATGCAATCTCGCGTTCCATTCTGCACTGAAATTTAACACATTCTTTAATTTGTGGCCATAGTTCAACCTTAGAAATTTTCCAATTTATAGCAATAGAACACTTAAATACCATCAACATATGGATCAGAAACCATCTTTTATTTTTTGGTAAGGATAGTAATTTTTGTTGTAATATCGCCATCTCTTGCGTCCACACCTGTTTCAGTCCCAAGAGCCTATTGATATTGTTACGGCACACCCAGGTATAAGAGGGGTTAATATCGCTGGAGATGTTCCCTTTCCAAATAGAGAAGCAGCTAACAAAAGTTCCAATCAGCCGAACAGGAAGCATACGAAATCCTTCACAAACCAAACAGCGGAACGAGTAAACCATACGAATCCGAGACCAAGCTCCATATTGAGGGTTAAGCAGAGATCTGTTTAATGTGGGCTACCTGCCCGGTATTTATGCGGTATTCCACCAGGTGGACACTCCCCAAGGGGACCTGGTGGAAAACTGGGACAAATATAATACAGTAGCCAATAGAAACACTTTGGCTATAAACACTCAGCTTTTGCTGTACAGAACCCTCCTCTCTATCCTGGAGATAATTGGGGAGTAACTCAATTATCTCCATGGATAGAGACCAAACTCCATTTTACACTTGGTGGAGAAAATACATCAAATTATATAACATTGCAATAACTGAAAGAAATGTATGGGTTCAACATATCCTCAGATAGCTTGGATCTGAGAGCACATTATTACCGAATGGCGCTCAGATCTCAAACACATAGTCCAATCGCCATGGAGCCAAAGTTGTGCACATAGTCTTTCAGTGTAACGGCACCCCCAGGCATAAAAGGGTTAAACCGCCGTTTAGTAGATATTCCCTTCCAGAGACAAAGGCACAGCTACTGTAGACACCAATACACCGAACCGGAGAAGCATATGAATGCTATAAAAATTATGAGTGCCGTAAACAGCCGAATAGGAAAATCCATACAAATAGGTTTACACTCCTAGCAGTCAAACTGGAACAGCATACAATAAATCCCCCCAAGAACGAGACAAAGCTCCGTGTTGAGGGTCAAGCAGTGAACAGTCAGAGCTGTGGGTTTATTGTTCTTATATACACATTAATACCACCCACAGGGTTTTGGAACACAATATAACTTACATTTTCAGAATCAGCATACTCCAAATACAAACATATGTCAAAATCATCCAAATTGGTCCAGTGGTTCAAAAGATAGATCGTAGTCCTTTGTGACCAAAGGAAGCATGGCTTTTCTGCCCAAAACCAGTTCCACAGAGTCTTCTATCCTGGAGATAATTGGGAAGTAATCCAATTATCTCCAAGGACAGAGGCAAAACTCCATTAAGCACATGGCAGTAAAAAGACAGTAAAATACAATAAAATACACAAGGTTACATTTATTACATAAAATACAGACATGCAACATATCCCCATATAGCTTAGGTCTGAGCGCACATTTTTACTGAATGGCACTCAGACCACACACATACAGTTCAATTGCCATGAAGCCAAAGTATTTTATTACACGAATAGGCTCCATGACATAGCTATCTGGGTTAAATGAGTTCATTCAGTAAATCCGAGAATCTACCAAACGCCAGGGCAGAAATACAGGAATAGACCTTTCTGCATAGGAAAATAAAGCATTTAAATGCCGGTCCATAGTCAAAAGGCAGCAGGCAGGCAACCAGGCTCCTCCAATGCACAGTGGCGAGATTGGTCTCGTCACATTCGGTATACGAAAAGGCTCCATGGGATAGCTATCTGAGGTGAGTCCATTCGTGAATTAAAACTACCGAACAGGATGGCGTTCGTATACAGGATCCACTGTAGGGGAGAGGTCAGCAGCTTCAGCGGTGTTCGTGTAATTCAGTGTCCATTTTTAGTTCCATAAGATTCTTGATGAACACCGCTGGGCATTCGTACATCCAAGATGGCCGCCACCTAGTGTTCGGCATACAAACGACGGCCACCCAGCTTTCCCTTATCAATTAGAATGTGTCTGCAGTTAACCACAACGTTCTATTGAGGTGAAGAGGTTAACCAGCAGCATACGTCCATGCTGGGTGGCCGGCCGTTCGGCAGTTCATTCGATAGTTAGGAAAATAAACGAACGGGGTGTATGGACAGGCAATTAACTGAACAAACAGACGAACCAAGGGGAATAAAAGTATTTTAAAGACAGGTGGATCTGTCACACGGCTCCGTCCTTGTGGGACACTCCGGCAGACCCGGCTTGACGCTTTGCGGGTCAACTTTGGGATGACCGGAACTAGGAGGCCGGAATGATGTCTGTTTGTCGGGACAACCCATCAGCATTTCCATTTTGCTTACCGGGTCTGTAGCTTATGGTGAAGTTATAAGGTTGCAGGGCTAAGCTCCACTGCAGCAACCTGCCATTGTCTCCTGAGACCCAGTTAAGCCAGACCAATGGTTTGTGGTCAGTCACAAGGGAAAATTCCTGTCCGTAAAAATAGGGACTCAGTTTTTTCAGTGCCCAAACTATGGCCAAACATTGTTTTTCCACTGCTACATAGCTCACTTCTCGGGGTAGTAATTTTCTGCTGAGATTTGCGACAGGGTGCACTCCTCCATGCTCCCCGACTTGGCTTAGCACAGCCCCCAGTCCAATGATTGAAGCGTCTGTGTGCACGAGAAAATGTTAGGTATTGGGGCAGCCAAGACAGAGGCATTAACAAGAGCTTGTTTGAGAGCTATAAATGCGGCTTCACAAGCTGGAGACCACAGGACCTGCCTAGGTAAATTCTTTTTCATCTGGTCTGTCAGGCGCTTGGCGATAGCACTGTAGTCAGGGACAAAACGTCGGTAATACCCTGCAGTCCCCAGGAAGGCCAGTACTTTGGTCTTTGTGCGGGGTGTGGGCCAGTTAGCCACTGGCTCTGGTCTCTGGTTTCCACACCCTACTCGGTGACACAAGTACTGTACTTCAGCCATACCTAGATGGCACTTGTCTGGTTTCAAGGTCAGACCAGCGGCCCGAATCTTGTACATGACTACCCCTACATGCACCAAGTGCTCCTCCCAAGACTCACTGTAGATCACAATGTCATCCAGGTATGCACAAGCAAAATCCTGGAAGCCATCGAGGAGCCTATCCAACATATGCTGGAAGGTAGCCGGGGCATTTTTCATCCCGAATGGCATGACCATAAACTGGTACAGGCCAAACAGGGTGACAAATGCCAACTTGGTGATAGCATCCTCGGCCAGGGGAATCTGCCAATGGCCCTTACATAGGTCTATGGTGGCAAGATAGCATCCCCTGGCTATGCAATCTAACAATTCGTCCACCCGGGGCATCGGGTAGGCGGCAGTGGTGGTCTTCTCGTTGAGTCGCCTGTAGTCCACACAGAACCAGGTGGTCCCATCTTTCTTAGGTACCAGGACTACAGGCGAGGCCAAGGGCTGTTTGAGTATTCTATGACCCCCAGCTGGGTCCTCTCCTGTATTTCCTTCCGCATTCCTTCCCGGACTGCTTCAGGGATACGGTAAGGGGGCTGTCTGAGGGGTGCCTGTCCTGGGGTCTCTACCTTGTGTACAGCTAGGGTTGTGTAGCCAGGCTCTTGGGAGAACATCGCCTGCTTCTCCCACAGAAGCTGCTTTGCCTGTACCTTTTCTGTGGGGCTCAACCGGTCGCCTAGCTGTACAAGACTAGTAAGATCCTTCTCCAGTAGGTTGGGGAGGGGTAGGCTCTCAGAGTCATCTGCAGCAGAGGCGACATTCTCCTGTCTCTCCTGATACTCCTTCAGCATGTTCACATGAAAGGATTGCTGGATCCTTTCATCTGCACAGCTGGCTAAAAACATAGGTAGTATCACATACCTGAGCTATTACTTTATACGGTCCTTGCCAAGATGCTTGCATCTTGTAGGTCTTCACAGGCTTGAGCATTACTTTTCTGGGAAGGTTTAGGGATTCTATACAACCTATCCCCCACCCACTCATAACGTTCCCCGTCTACCCCCTCTTCCTGGGCATCTGCCTTAGCCCTATAGTTATGCAAGGTCGGATCCTCCCGGGTTTCCCTCCCAAATGCCTCTGGGGTATGCCAGCGTAAGGAGGCCTGTTCTAAGGTACAAGTTGGGGGAGAGAGTTTTACCTGGGTCTCAGCAGCAGGCAGGCCGGTTTCAGCAGAACGGGTCTGGGCACGGATCGTCACTGGATTAACTTCAGTGGGACTCATCGGGGCGTAGGCAGAAACAAGGGGAGCCAAGTCATTTCCCAAAAGAACATCAGCTGGTAGGTCTTTCATCACCCCCACGTTCACATGTCCGGAGCCCACCCCCCAATCCAAATGCACCCAGGCAAGCGGAAGACAGTGCCTCCTGCTACCCTTATGGCCACAGTGTCCCCAGTGTGCTGGCTCTTAGACACCAGGTTCATTTGTAGCAGAGTCATGGTGGCACCAGTATCCCATAAGCTATTGGCTACCTTTCCATTGACCCTGACGGTCTGTCGGTGTTGCTGCCTGTTGTCTCGGTGGGCCGCTTGAACAGGGTCGGCTTCATGCAGTATACCCCAACATTCCTCTTCCTCGATGCAATGAGTAGCAGGCAGGGGGTTGCGGGAATTCCCTCTGGCTGGCCTCCTCCAGGATTGTGACTGCAGGCTGGGTTCAATGGGCACTCTGGCTTTTTGTGGCCCAGCTGCTTGCACCCGTGGCACCAGAGGGGTTGCGAGTAGTCCTGTGAATTGAACCTGGACTGCTGGGCATAATTGGCTACCGGGGTGTAGTGTGCCGGGGGTTGATAGGCGGCAGCTGTAGGGGGTGCTGGTGGTCGATATTCCACCCGAGCCGTGACTTTGGCCACCGAGTTATCCACATTGCGAGTGTCTGTGCATTCGTCTGCCAGGCGGGCAGCTCCAGGCATAGTGGAGGGTTTACAGTCCTGGACCCACTCCCTGACTACTGGGGACAGTTTGTCAAAGAAGTGTTCTAAGAGAAATAGCTGGAGCACCTCTTCCCCAGATACGGCTTGACATCCAGCGACCCAGTGGGCTGCGGTGCGGTGTACCAGGCATGCCCACTCAGTATAGGAATCTTCTGGCAGCTTGTTGGTGTCTCTGAATCGCCTCCGGTATGCCTCTGGTGTGACGGCATACCTTGTTAATAGAGCTTCTTTCACCACACTGTAATCAGCAATATCCACGTCTGGAATGGCCCGAAAAGCCTTACTGGCCCGGCCGGACAGCTTCCCGGACAAAATAGTCTCTGGGGGTACCCTGTGCAGTGCACATTGCCGCTCAAAATCCGCAAGGTATCCATCAATTTCCTCTTCTGTTTCCACGAACTTTTTAAATGCGGCAAAATTAACTTTCTTTTTCTCAGCCGGGATTACGGTGGTTTGGGCTGCTGTAGCACCTCTTTGTTGCATTAGACTTGCCTCCACCGCGGCTATGACCCAGTCAATAATGTCCACGGTTTGGTTAGGACCATAATATGCCAGCCTTAACTAAACCGCCCAATCAAAACTTGCCTCTTCGGAGGTTCTGTCTGTTATGCTGTGCCTCTCGGTTACGTTGGCTCTTTCGGGTCCTTCAGCTCCATCCATCTCGACTAGCTCTGCGATGATGTCCCTCTTTTTGCGGTTGCTGACTAGTCGGCCACGGCTTTAAAGCAGATCCTTGAGGGTAGAGTATTTCAATCTTTCATACTGTACTTCCATCGGTCTATGTTCCTGTGTAGCTGACTATCTGGGCTGTGAGTACCATCCCATCGCTTGCCACCAGTTGTTATGGCACACCTAGGTATAAGAGGGGTTAATACCGCTGAAGATGTTCCCTTTCTGAATAGAGAAGCAGCTAACGAAAGCTCCAATTAGCCGAACAGGAACCATACGAAATCCTTCCCGAACCAAACAGCCGAACGAGTAAACCATACAAATCCAATACCCCAAGTACGAGACCAAGCTCCGTATAGAGGATTAAACAGAGATCTGTTTAATGTGGGCTACCTGCCCGGTATTTATGCGGTATTCCACCAGGTGGACACTCCCCTAGGGGACCTGGTTGAAAACTGGGACAAATATGATACAGTAGCCAATAGAAACACTTTGGCTATAAACACTCCCCTTTTGCTGTACAGAACCCTCTTCTCTATTCTGGAGATAATTGGGGAGTAACTCAATTATCTCCCAGGATAGAGTCCAAACTCATGGTGGAGAAAATACATCAAATTATATAACATTACAATAACTGAAAGAAATATATGGGTTCAACATATCCTCCGATAGCTTGGATCTGAGCGCACATTATTACCGAATGGCGCTTAGATCCCATACACATAGTCCAATCGCCATGTAGCCAAAGTTGTACACATAGTCTTTCGGTATACGAATAGGCTCCATGAGATAGCTATCTGAGGTGAGTCCATTCGTGAATTAAAACTACCGAACAGGATGGCGTTCGTATACAGGATCCACTGTAGGGAAGAGGTCGGCGGCTTCAGCAGTGTTCGTGTAATTCAGTGTCCGTTTTTAGTTCCATAAGATTCTTGATGAACACCGCTGGGCATTCGTACGTCCGAGATGGCCGCCGCCTCGTGTTCGGTATACGAACGACGGCCACCCAGCTTTCCCTTACCAATTAGAAAGTGTCTGCGGTTAACCACAACATTCTATTGAGGCCAAGAGGTTAACCAGCAGCACACGTCCATGCTGGGTGGCCGGCCGTTCGGCAGTTCATTCGGTAATTAGAAAAATAAAAAAACGGGGTGTACGGACAGGCAATTAACAGAACAAACAGACGAACCAAGGGGAATAAAAGTATTTTAAAGACAGGTGGATCTGTCACAGATATATACAAAAGTGGATCCCAGCCTCATTTGATGAACAAGTATATGTAGTTCGTCAGCATTGCTCAAACCACATCTCCAACAAAGGCTTTTATCTTGAGGGTACATCTTATTTAATTTTTGTGGTGTTAAATGCCACCTATTTACGATCTTATAGTGGGTCTCCATTGTGTTAAGACAGTGGACTGATGAACATACTGTTTGTAATGCGGCATACCATTCTGTGAGGTCTATTTTTTTATATCTCTAGACCATCTATCTTTTGCCTTAGGGATAATATTCCCTTTAATAGCTTGTAATATGCCAAAACATTTTGAAAGTAATTTTGTATCTTTTCCCAATTCAATAATATTGTTTAATTTATCCATTATTTCATTTGAAGTTTTCCTATATGTTAATGTCTTTAAAAAAACAACTAATTTTTATATAGTTAAATAGTTCCTGCTGTGGTATATTGAAGGATTGTTGTAGATTTTGAAAGGTTTTAAGACCTGATTGATTCCATAACATAGAAATTTTAGTAATGCCCTGCTGGGCCCATACTGACAAATCCAGATTCTCTATCATATTCATCAGATGAATAATCGGGAGAGATGGTCAAATTGTATTATTTAAGTTTACCTCTCTTTTAAAACGATTCCAAAAATTAAACATTTTCTACCCTATTAAGAGGATTCTTCTCCCTACGTTTCAGGCCATAGGTAACTGATCAGGTTAAAAGGTGATTTAATACTGTTCGCGTCTATCTCATACCATCCTTGTGATTTATAATTGTCTAAATGCGTATTACATGCATTAAAGCAGAGGCTCTATAGTATAGATCGATGTTTGGCATCCCAATCCCTCCCTGTTTCTTGTTAAGGTGTAATATATTTGCCCCTATCCTAGGTTTTTTATTTAATAAAATATATTTTAAAAAGGCGGTATGGATCATCTTCAGCCAAGGTGTAGGGACCTTTAGGGGAACCATTCTAAAAAGATATATACATTTAGGTACTATATATGCCTTTAAAGTATTGGTCCTTCACCACCAAGAGATTTCCAGAGACTTCCATGTTTTTAAGAGATGATTATTTTCTCTCTAAAGAGATAAAACTACTTGCATTAAATCCTTGGGATTAGCTGTTTTATTGATCCCTAAATATCTATATTTTTTCTTATCCCATTTGAAATTGAAGTTACTATCAACAAGTTTTATTTATTGTTTGTCCATATAGAATGGCATTGCCAATGTTTTATCTACATTTAATTTGTAATTGGACATAGTGATATATTTCTGTATTACTGACATTACATTATTGGCAGAAGAAGATGGGTTAGCCAACAGAAGAAGTGTATCGTCTGCATATTGACAAATTTAAATTTCTTTTTCTTTTATATTAAAACCTTGTATATTTGGGTTTGTCCTTAAAGCTATAACTAGGGGTTCTGCTGCTATTACATATAGCAGCTGAGAAAGAGGACATCCCTAACGGATACCGTTAGATACCTCAAACCAGTCTGATTCTATTCCCTGACCTACTATTCTGCCGGATGGGAGAGAATACATTGGCTGTCAGAAGTTTCCCTGCAAACTCAAACGCTTTTAATGTATATTTAAGAAAACTCCAGTTGACCCTATCAAAGGTTTTTTTCTCCATCTAAGGCCATCTAAGAGCTTTACACTTATGGATTATTTGATATATATTTATAATTTTTCTGATGTGATTGATGGATGATCTGCCAGAAATAAATCCTGCTTGGTCCGGCGCGATTAAACGTGGAATTACTATTAAGTATAGTTGCATATATTTTCTAATAAATATTGAGTAATGCTATTGGGGGGTAATTAATTCGTTCCATAGGATTTTTTATCCTGTTTGAGGATTGGGAACAAATTTGCCTTTAATATTTCTTATGACATAGATCCTTTCTCCATTATATAATTATACATTTCTGCAAGTTAAGGGCTCAATTGATCTCTATATATTATGTAAAATAAATGGATATAGCCATCAGGCCCGGGTGCTTTATTTCTTTTGAGATTATTAATAATATCACTTACTTCTTCTGATGTTATAGGTTCATTTAATTGCACCAATTGCTGTAAATTTAGAGATCGCAATGATTTGTCTTGAACATAAGCTTCAAGTTGGAGTGAAGAAGTATGTTCTGGCAAATTGTACAACTCTTGATAGTACGATTTAAATAACCCAATTTCTTTTGGTGCTAAAAGAGTCTGTTGCCCTATAATTATTTTATTTATATGATTTTTGCACGTCTGATTTTAAATTTGTTAGTTAATAATTTATCTGCCTTGTTACCTCGGTAATAATAATTTGATTTTAAAATTTCTACATTTTTATTTGCTCTATTAATGAATTGTTCATTAATTTTAGATTCTACTTCTTTTATCTTTTCTGTTGTCTCTTTTGTTGGCTTATTTTTATTGGTATATTGAGATCATTGGACATATAATTGTGAGAGACTCTTCTGTTTGTGGCGGCTACCCTGCCACAAAGGATGAGGAGTTTCACTGCATGAACCGTTCTTTTCCCCCTGTTCAGAGTGATGCTTTCCGATTTCCCAGGATAGTATAGCTCTTACAAGAGCTGGTGATTATAGCACTCTATGATGAGGGTAAGCAAGGACTGATTTATTGGTAGCCACACTGGCCTTTTATGCCATTCCCAATGCACGGGTCACTACCACATGGACCTTGTGGGGAACTACACAGACCAATGACAATGATGTTCAAATGCATGGCACTCCCATATACAATCATACAATCCCTCCCTGCTGCCTGAGAGATTATTGAGCCAGATACTGTATTAACTTTAATTATATCTAGGTGAAAAATAACACAATTTACAGGTTACCTGAAAGTACCCCAGAAACTCAGATAGTCCCCACACAAGTTATATCCCCTGATAGCCCGGATCTGGGGGAGCAACATATTTAAAAATCACCCAAAGAGTTTTATGGAAGCCTTGTTTCTGACCGGCCACAAGCAAGGCTCCTGCCCAATATTGTTCAAGAGATTCAGGCTGTGCGGTTGGTCTCTTTCTGGAACTCCAACACAAAGAAATACTGAAAGGAACCGTTCATGAGAAGGCTAGTTGTGTATCCCGTGTCCGGGAGTTTGGTTTCGTTGGATGAACGGAAACGAACATAAGTCTCAGCGGTGTTAGGCCCATCGAGTGTCCGATAATAGTTCCATGCACTCGATGACCAAACCCTGCTGGAAGCGTTCGCAAAAACAAGATGGCCGCCACTTTGTGTTCGCCCATACGAATGATGGCCACCCAGCCGACCACTTAGAATGTTTAGGGATTGTGGTTAGAGTAGGTGTTAGGAAGGTCAAGGGGGCTAACTAGCAGCACATGACGGCCCTGTTCGACAGTTTGTTCTGTATACGAACTGGGTAGATTTTAAGTGTTCAGTTAGTTCGTATACCGAATGATTCAGGGTAGTAGAATTAAAAATAAACAGAAAAAGTTTACAAGGTACAATCCATAGAGGGGGCATCCGTCACACTTTTTTTATGTCACTGTGCTGCCATTTTTATCAAATGCCCTCTGATAACAGATTTAAACGCACACCATTTAATGTCTGGAGGTACTCCAGAGTATAAATTCTCTGAAAAGTTATATGCTATCGTATCTGCAATATATTTTTTTATTCCCATCCGACAGAAGAAGTCAGCCTTGTAATTTCCAGTCTGATCTTGTATGGAATTGTTGTTTCAATTCCATATATATAGTGTTAGTTCTACCACCCTAAAGTTTCCCAAAATAAATCAATTCTAGAAAAAGCTCAATGTGTTTTAAGCCCCATTTCCACTGAGCAGAACGGTTGGGGTTGGTATGGTTCAGAAGGGTTAGAATAGTCCATGCGGTCCTACTTGCGTTTCCACTGCAAGTCGGACCGCCAGGGGGCATGCAGGGTTTAGACCACAGTGCCGCAGTGCCGTTTTTCTGTCCGCCAATTGATGCAGTGACATTTTTCTGTCTGCCAATCAATGGATGGTATCGTGACCCCAGTAGCTCCACCCTAACCATACCGTACCATTTTCCTATGGGCCTGCAACTGAAGGGTGCCCAGGAATGGTGCAGTTTGATTCGGTTGTATGGGCCTCTTTTATAATGTAAACACACAAAATAGCATACCAATCCGTACCGACTCGAACCGCTCAGTGCAAATGGGGCTCAAGAGAAACAAGTGAAGTCCCTTTCCTTAGGATGAAAGGTTCTCCAGATATCCATTAGGGGTTCCCTCTTTAAGATCTGGCACAGTCTTGCCACTTGATTTATTGTATTCTTATCTATATTTTTCCCCCTGTTAATTTGTTTATCCATAGGTGGATCTCATATACAGTTAAAATCGCTCACAAGTATCACTTATCCCTGTTTAACTTGTTCTAGTTTTAGCAAGAATTTGTCAATAAAGTGAGTAGGGACATAAATGTTGGCTATAGTATATGTTATCCCTTTTGTTTTGCATATTAATATAATTCATATTCCTTCCTTATCAATATCTTTTGAGAAAAAAAAAACATCCACCCCTCTTTTTTTCTTCTCTATTAATGAAGATTTGATCATGATAGGATGTGACAGATCCCTCTGTCGTAGAACTATATTGCTATCCTGTTTGATTCGTGTGTATTCGTGTAATTGCCTGCCCGTACTTCCCCGTTTGTTTATTTTTTAATCTACCGAATAAGCTGCTGAACGGCCGGCCACCCAGAAGAGAAGTGTGCTATCCCGTTTGAGTCGTGTGTATTCGTGTAATTGCCTGCCCGTACTTCCCCGTTTGTTTATTTTTTAATCTACCGAACAAACTGCTGAACGGCCGGCCACCCAGAAGAGAAGTGTGCTGCTGGTTAACCTATTGGCCTCAATTAGAATGTTGTGGTTAACCGCAGACATCTCTTAATTGAAACCGTATACTGGGTAGTCGTTGTTCGTATGCCGACCACGAGGCGGTGGCCATCTTAGACTCACGAATGAACAGCGGTGTTCATCGACAATCTTATGGAACCCAAAACGAACACTTTTTATCCCGAACACCGCCGACTTCCTTTCTTTGTCATCTGGCATACGAACGCCGGTCCGTTCGGGACGTTTATTTCACAAATGGACTTAACACAGATAGCCATCCCATGGAGCATTTGTATACCAAAAGAACAGTGTGAAAGACTTTGGCTCCATGGCGATTGAACTGTGTGTATTGGATCTGAGCGCTATTAGGTAATAATGTGCGCTCAGATCTAAGCTGTCTGGGGATATATGCACTGAATACATTCGGTAGTTTTACAGTTATTGAATTTTATGTGTTTTTATTGTATCATGTAAAATGGCGGTTTGCCTCTATCCCTGGAGATAATTGGATTTCTTCTCAATTATCTCCAGGATAGAGAGGAGGGGTTTGCTTGTACAAAGGGGAGTGTTTATGCCTGAGCCACTGTGATTGGCTACTGTACCATACTTGTCCCAGTCTTCCATCTGGTCCCCTAGGGAAGTGTCCACCAGGTGGGAGACCTGCATAAATACCGGGCATGTAGCCCTCAATAAACCCGATTCCTATTTTACCCTCAAGACGGAGCTTGGTCTCGTGTTTGGGGGGGATTGCTACTTGGAAGTATTATTTTGCCTGTTCCAGGAGAGAATTTCCATTCAGGAAATTGGAGTATTCGTGAGTTGCTGGTCCCATATCAAGGGGAGAAGGATTTCGTGTATTTTTCCAGTTCGGTGAATTGAAGTGTTCGTGAGTTGCTATTCCCGTATCAAGGTGAATACCTCTTTCGGTATTAGCCCCCGATACCGGGGTTATACCGTAACATAGGAAAACATTTTTTTTTTTAAATTAATCTTATCACTCAATCTCCAGTGAGTTTCTTGAATACATCCTATCTGTACCCTTTCTTTAACTAGGAAATTAAACCCAAATTTTTTTTTGGGGTGGGGAGTTGAGACCCTGAACGTTAAAAGACAGTGTTTGATTACATCCAAACAGTGATTGGGATATGTGCAGGGGTATAAATCACTGCTACAGCATGGGCTTTCCAGATTTGGCATAATGGGAAGTCATATGCTTTGGACCTGTTGGGGGAGTGTTTTGTGAAACATTTTAGGATGCAGTGTGCAAATTCTGGATACTAAGAACGGATTGCTGTAGTGGGTGTAAATTTAACCTAGGCCCTTTAAGTATGTATACCTGATGAAGTTGTTTTCTGGGTGTGCGGCCATGTTTAGTTTGAGGTAAAGGTCTGATCTGTATGGTCTTGGTCCTTGCTAGGGGTCTTATGCTGTCACTGTGGGCCATGCACCCCTCACATTATGGTAAAACAGAAATAGGGTAACATAACATAACATGACAGATAATGATTTTAACATAACTAATAACATATGAGGGGTGAGTACCCCATAACCTGTCTTTCTTCCTAAGTAGAGGCCAAATTGGTTGTCCTTTCTGGCCACAAGCTTGAATGGGTGTCCCCACGTCTAGCGCCAGCCATGATAGATGAGGGCAGCAGTAAGGGGTTTAAACTCCCTCCTCTTTTGGAGCGTTGATGGGGCCAAATCTTTGAAGAAGTGCAGCACTTGATCTTGGATAGAGAGGGGGTTGTCTCTAGTAATTTTCATCAGAGTTTCTTTTGTGGTGAAATGGAGCATTTTGATTATGACATCCCTAGGATTCGAGGAGATAGGATTCGGGGGGGGTGCAATGCCCGGTGGGCACGTTTGATCATGAGCTCCTGTTCAGAGGCTTCCAGTAAGAGAGACTTAAATATTCCCTAATGATAGAGATCAGTGATTCATTTATGATAGTTTCCGGCATGCCCCGTATTCATATTTTTTTCCTATGGGGGCGGTTATTAAGGTCTTCTAGACCATCTTCTAATTGCAGGATTTTGTCTTGTAGGGCAGATATGTCCTGGCCTTGTTCCACAGTTTTGGTAATGACTTGAGATTCCGCTTTGCTTGTTCTGGAGGTGAGCGCTTCTCCATCGGCCTTCAGGCCTGCCACGTGTTTTTCCAACTCCGCCGCTGTGTAGGACTTAATGTCGTTCGTAGCTTTCCTCAGTAATTTTCGTAGATCCCTTTTAGAGAGGGGGGTGTTGGGTTCTGTTGTGGTGTCGCTTTCGCCGGTGTCTGAGCCCGAGCCTGGTAGACCTTGAGATGATGATGGCCACCCCGGTTCACGCGGGGTCGGGAATAAGGATACCACTAAAGATGTTTGATCTTTTCTTTCTTTTGTGTGCCCCATGGCTGAAAAGGTTTATGGGGTAGTAGTCTGTAGTGTGCAAAATTAGGTTGGATGTACATTGTATAGTGCGAATTGATACAGATTAATAGCTCGGGGGAGAGAGAACGTCTCACACGTCTTTCTCCATAAGAGGTCAGATTCCGCCCCTCAGGTAACATCCTTTTTAATCACTTTCCTTCACAAATTGTGAAAAGAGTATTCAAAAGTTAAAAACTAGAAATTAAATACACCCTCATGTAAAAATAAATAAAACAGCAGATGCAAAACCTCCCTTTTTTAACACTTTCATTCACAGATGTGATAAAATTCTACAACATTAAAAAACCACTCGAGGCACCCAGACCACTTCAGCTTAATTAAGTGGTCTGGGTGCCAGGTCCAGCTAGGGTTAACCCATTTTTTTTTTATAAACATAGCAGTTTCAGAGAAACTGCAATGTTTATAAATGGGTTAATCCAGCCCTCAAATCCTCTAGTTGCTGTCTCATTGACAGCCAATAGAGGCGCTTGCGTGATTCCCACTGTGAAAATCACAGTGAGAACACGCAAGCGTCCATAGGAAAGCATTGTAAATGCTTTCCTATGAGACCGGCAGAATGCGTGCGCAGCTCTTGCCGTGCGTGCGCATTCAGCCGAATGGGAGGAGAGGAGGAGGATCGGAGGCGGAGAGCTCCCCGCCCGGCGCTGGAGAAAGGTAAGTTTTATTCCCTTTCCTCTCCCCAGAGCCCGGCGGGAGGGGGACCCTGAGGGTGGGGGCACCCTCAAGGCACTATAGTGCCAGGAAAACGAGTATGTTTTCCTGGCACTATAGTGGTCCTTTAAGACATGGAAATTGAGTGCTTCATTTGAAGAAAAGAGAGAGATAAGTTAATTCAAATAGCATCCCTTTTAAAGAACTTTCATTTAAGACTGTAAGAAACGTAATTTAAGAATCGACATTATAAGTTGTGTGCACCATATATCCTTCTAAAGAAAAATTATCATAGGGTTACCATTAGTATTTCTGACATGCAATATTAATGACCTAAACCTTAACAACTGGATTACCTCAGGATTAACTAAAATCAAAAATGTAATAAAGAATGACAATCAGCATATTAGATTTTACATTGCTTGGTAGTGAGCATCAATTACAGAAAAAGGAACTCTCTAGCTATCTTAGAGTTAAGAGATGCTCCAGGTCAAGTTAATTAAAAATAGCTCCTGTAAAATAATTAAATTGGGAAGATTACTATAAAAAACAATACAGAAAGGACTGGTGGCAAGTTGTTTAGAATTGATGTGAGACATTTTAAAACATTTTTTTGTTTGTTTAATTTAATCTTTATTCATTTTTTTCCACTTTTCTTTTTTGTTAAAGAAAAGAAAGTAACATACGTTTCAAAATAATAAAATTATACATGATAAATATACAGAATAAATACAGAGTAAAAAAACATGGAGGTTATTTTCATAGAAACATAGAAACATAGAATGTGACGGCAGATAAGAACCATTCGGCCCATCTAGTCTGCCCAATTTTCTAAATACTTTCATTAGTCCCTAGCCTTATCTTATAGTTAGGATAGCCTTAAGCCTATCCCACGCATGCTTAAACTCCTTTACTGTGTTAACCTCTACCACTCCAGCTGGAAGGCTATTCCATGCATCCACTACCCTCTCAGTAAAGTAATACTTCCTGATATTATTTTTAAACCTTTGTCCCTCTAATTTAAGACTATGTCCTCTTGTTGTGGTAGTTTTTCTTCTTTTAAATATAGTCTCCTCCTTACTGTGTTGATTCCCTTTATATATTTAAATGTTTCTATCATATCCCCCCTGTCTCGTCTTTCCTCCAAGCTATACATGTTAAGATCCTTTAACCTTTCCTGGTAAGTTTTATCCCGCAATCCATGAACCAGTTTAGTAGCCCTTCTCTGAACCCTCTCTAAGGTATTAATATCCTTCTGAAGATACGGTCTCCAGTACTGTGTACAATACTCCAAGTGAGGTTTCACCAGTGTTCTGTATAATGGCATGAGCACTTCCCTCTTTCTACTGCTAATACCTCTCCCTATACAACCAAGCATTCTGCTAGCATTTCCTGCTGCTCTATTACATTGTCTGCCTACCTTTAAGTCATCAGAAATAATCACCCCTAAATCCCTTTCCTCATATGTTGAGGTTAGAATTCTATCAAATATTCTGTACTCTGCCCTTGGGTTTTTACGTCCAAGATGCATTATCTTGCACTTATCCACATTAAATGTCAGTTGCCACAATTCTGACCATTTTTCTAGTTTACCTAAATCATTTGTCATTTGGCTTATCCCTCCTGGAACATCAACCCTGTTACATATCTTAGTATCATCAGCAAAAAGACATACCTTACCATCAAGACCTTCTGCAATATCACTAATAAAAATATTAAAGAGAATGGGTCCAAGTACAGATCCCTGAGGTACCCCACTGGTGACAAGTCCAAGCTTCGAATATATTCCATTAACTACAACCCTCTGTTGCCTGTCACTCAGCCACTGCCTTACCCATTCAACAATATTGGAATCCAAACTTAAAGATTGCAGTTTATTGATAACAGTGTCAAAAGCCTTACTGAAATCTAGGTAAGCAATGTCACTGCACCACCCTGATCTATAATTTTAGTTACCCAATCAAATCAATAAGATTAGTTTGGCATGATCTCCCTGAAGTAAACCCATGTTGTCTCTGATCTTGAAATCCATGTGTTTTTAGATGTTCAACAATCCTATCCTTTAACATGGTTTCCATCACTTTCCCCACTACTGAAGTAAGGCTTACTGGCCTATAGTTGCCCGACTCCTCCCTATTACCTTTCTTGTAAATGGGCACAACATTCGCTAACTTCCAATCTTCTGGGACTACTCCTGTTAACAATGATTGGTTAAATAAATCTGTTAATGGTTTTGCTAGTACACCACTAAGCTCTTTTAATAGCTTTGGGTGTATTCCATCAGGTCCCATTGACTTATTTGTCTTTACTTTTGACAGTTGAAATAGAACCTCTTCATTTCTAAGCTCATAAGTAGAATTGAGCGAATTCAAACTGGAAAGTTCGGGTTCGTACCGAACATTACGGTTATTGGACCCCGGACCCTAACACGGACATTTCAGTTTATGTTCAGGTTGGAGTTTGGTGTTCAGCAATTTAATTGCGCATTTTGAAAGGCAGCAGCGTTTGACTAGTGTGCCCTAAGAAGTCATCACAGCCATGCCTACTAATGGCATGGCTGTGATTGGCCAGTGCAGCATGTGCGCTATCTACCAAAAGGCGGGTGGGGGCCCTAAATAAGCCATCCAATCGAGTGTTATGAGTCATTTTGCACAGCGTGGAAAATTTCATTGGAATTTTCCCACGCTGTGTAATTTGACTCATAACTCTCTGATTGGTTACTTTCAATCCACCAATCAGAGTGTTGTTATGAGTCAAATTACACAGTGTGGGAAAATTCCAAAGAACTTTCCCACGCTGTGTAAAATGACACAGAGCACTCTGAATGGTGGATTTTAAGCTAACCAATCAGAGTGCTGTGACAGGTAAATGTAGAGACTTACCAGTCAGTCTCTTAATTTACCTGTCAGAGCACTCTGATTGGATGGCTTAAAAACACCAGAGGGCTCTGAGCTTAATTGCAGGGCGGGGCAAGACTTTATAAGCCTTCCCCTGCCCTGCAGAGCTCAGTCTGCGTGGAGCCCTCCAGGATTTTTTTTTTTGCGCTTTTTTTTTAATTTTCTATTTTTAAATGTGTCGGTTATTATGGATTTTTATTTGGACTTTTTGGGGCTGAAATCAAATGGTAAGTTTTATTTAATTATTTTTTTACAGGTACATAGTTAATGTTCCCCCCTCCTTATTTTTAGGGTGAGGGGGTTAGGTAGGGGTTTTTTTTTTTTTTTTTTGGTGGAGGGGGTGACTAGGGGTTTGGGGTCCCCTAGTCTCCTTGGGGGGGGGTTTAAATTTCTATTTAGGGCCCCCACCCGCCGATCAGGGGTGGGGGCCAGGGAGGAGGACAATAGATCCCCACTTATTCTAATTTAGGGCCCCTACCCACCGCTCAGGTCAGGGGAAGGACAATAGGTGTACCCCCTTATTGTAATTTATGGCCCCCACCAGCCGCTCAGGGGTGGGGGCCAGGGGGGAGGACAATAGGACCTATTGTTATGAAGGGCCCCCACCCACCGCTCAGAGGTGGGGACCGGGGGGAGGACAGTAGGTCCTCCTCATCATTCTTATTTAGGGCCCCCACCCACCGCTCAGGGATGGGGGCCGGGGGGGAGGACAGTAGGTTCCCCCCTTCATTGTTATTTTATGTTATTTTAAGTTATTTCCCTATCCACATTTGTTTGCAGGGCACTTGTCCTATTCTTAACCCCATTTTACTTCCCTTTGCAGCCCTCTAGCCCTTTCCAGGACTTTTTTAGAGGCATTGACTTCAATGGGGTTCGGGGTCAAGTTCGAGCCCGAACTCGAACTTTTTGACGAAGTTAGGCCGAACTCGGCGAACATCCAGGTGTCCACTCAACTCTGCTCATAAGCCTTTTTGTTATCAAGGTGTAGTATAGCCTGCACTGAATGTTTGAATAACATCAGGCCAAGTGTATTAGAGAATATATCAAAATGGTTGCTTCTCAATTAATTTTTTAAGACTTTTCACGTTTAGTACTGTAACGGATCGCCTGGCACCCCGATTGGGTACCTCCGTTGACTTTCCTAGGGCTCCAAGCACTCCACTAGACACAATAACCACTGCAGACCCCATGAACCACCGCAGCTTGGTTGGGGTCTCGCGGTCTTCCGCCAAGACCAGGATCCAGCTTCAAGAGAACAGGAACAAGCTCATACAAGAGCTTAGTGATTATACTCTGGGGAATATAGTGATTTTAGTAATCCCCAGAGTGTAGGTAGTTCTCCAACCCCTCAAACATGAGCCAAAACATCATGAAGGGTAGAACAAGCCTGAAGCTTTATTGGTACAGGTTGGCTTATATACAATTCCTCAGGCCTGTGGCACACCCCCAGGACCTGATGGAACACCACATTACAAACTGTACAGACCAATAAGAACAGTATAACAATGTCTGACACTCCCACATACATTATACAATCCCTCCCCTCTGCCTGTGATATAATTGAAACGAAATCCCTTATTAAACAGACCATGCGAACCAGCCTGTTCGGTTATTTGGATGATTACAGCGGGATTTCGTGCAAATAGCGAGAAAAGCGAATGAACTACGAACCACCCGACCTCCCACTGAGGTTGTGTGGTGCCTATTAACCACCCAGACTGTTGCGGTTAACCACAGACTAATTGGGGAATAGCTGGTGGTCTGCGTTCGTTTACCGAATACGTGGCAATCGCCATTTTGTATTGTCGAACACTCAGCGGTAAATGGCGAGGATTCCCTGGAACTAATTTCGGCTACTTATTTTGTCGAACACCGCTGCTCCCTCTTCAAATCCTCGTTCGTATGGTGGAAAAACACACGAATGAAGGAGAAACTAGTTAATTCGTGCGCTGGAAGTATGCGAAAGTGACCGACCCCAGATAGCTACAGTATGGAACTTGTAGTCGGCTACAAACCCACGAACGGCCGAAGAAAGCCAAACTTCAGTCAACATTTCTGAGAACTGTGTTCGTGGGATCTGAGCGCTATTCGCCTAGAATATGCACTCAGATCCAAGCTATCTGGGGATATGTGAGACTTACAGTTTATGTTATGTAAAAGGAAAGTTAGATTTTTATGCTGTTTTGCTAAAATAAGAAAAGACATGTTTCATTCTACCTGGAGATAATTAAGGCTCTCTTTGCTACCTTAAGTTAATTATCTCCAGGATGGAAAAGAGGGAGTGATCTATGTAGAAGGGGAGTGCTTATGCTATTGCCACTGTGATTGGCTACTGTGATACTTTTGTCCCAGTCTTCCATCTGGTCCCCTAGGGGAGTGTCCACCAGGTGGGAGACCTGCATAAATACCGGTAAATCAGATCGTTTTACCCCTTCATGAAGTCTCGATTTATGTTTGGGGGATTGGGAGTTATAATCACTTCGTTTCAGCTGGATTTCGGGAGAAGCTGCAAGGATCATCGCTGCACGAATAGAAGGATCCTTTACAATAATTAAGGTAGTTAATGCATAAACCTAATTATCCAGAGGCAGAAAAAACACACATTTATACAAAGTCTGGAAAACACACCAAAACATAACATATTCCCATAAATCTTACATCCCCTGATAGCTCTGGGTGAACAACATATCCAAAAATCACCCAGATCAGATCAGGGGTTCAGAAATTTTATGGAAGTCATTTTTGCCCAGGCAAACCCAGGATTTCATGCCCAAAAAAGTTCCATAGATTTGCGGCTAAGTGCCGCTGGAGGACCGACCGGGATTCGTAGCTAAGTCCCCCTGAAGTCTATTCGCGGTTTTAGTCCATGCGAACAAGATGGACGCCAACACGTGTTCAAATGTCTAATGGCGGCCGCATAGACTGTTCGGGAGCTCGAAGAACCAATGTGTCACAGTTACAGTGTCAATAGTCACAATTAGGGTCTCTCAGCCAAAACAAATTAAAGGGACCTGTGACGATACCAATCTCGCCACATTGCATTGGAGAAGCCTGGTTGCTCGCCTGTTGCCTTTGGATTATGGCCCCATGTTAAAAGGCTTGATTTTCCCCTGCAAAGACATGAAAGCCGGGTCATTTGGTGCTTGCCCTGTTTGAGCGGTGATACTCCAGACAGCTATGCCATGGAGCCCATTCGTATAATGAAAGACTATGGGAAAGACTTTGGCTCCATGGCAATTGAACTGTATGTGTGTGCTCTGAGCGCCATTCAGTAATAATGTGCACTCAGATCTGAGCTATCTGGGAATATCTTGAATGTACATGTTTTGTGCAATGGCTGCACAGTTATATGTTTTTATGTGTTTTATTGTCTTTTGCTGCCATGTGTTCAATGTAGTTTTGCCTCTGTCTTTGGAGATAATTTGATTACTTCCCAATTATCTCTAGGATAGAAGACTCTGTGGAACTGGTTTTGGGCAGAAAAGCCATGTTTCCTTTGGTCACAAAGGACTTCGATCTATCTTTTGAACCACTGGACCAATTTGGATGATTTTGACGTATGTTTGTATTTGGAGTATGCGGATTCTGAAAATGTATATGTGAATGTGATGCATACTTTGCAAGTTATGAATAATGTGGAAAAATTGTATTTCTCTGCTTGTGCTAATTACATTACCCATTGTGTAAGGTAATTGAATAACAGGCAGAGGGGAGGATTTTGTGTGGGAGTGTCTGAGTGTATTGTATGTGTTTATTGGTTGTGTTCCAAAACCCTGTGGGTGGTACTAATGTGTATATAAGAACAATAAACCCACAGCTCTGTCTGTTCACTGCTTCACCCTCAACACGGAGCTTTGTCTCGTTCTTGGGGGGGATTTATTGTATGCAGTTCCAGTTTGACTACTAGGAGTGTAAACCTATTCGTATGTTTTTTCCTATTCGGCTGTTTACAGCATTCGTATGGTTTCCTGTTCGGCGGATTGGTGTTCTGCAGTAGCTGTGCCTGTGTCTCTGGAAGGAAAGATCTACTAAACGGCGGTTTAACCCTTTTATGCTGAGGGTACCATAACAGGGCCATAGTCACAGGGTAAAAGGCTGGCCAGTAGTCCCCTCCAAGACCCAGTGGTGAAGTTGCTTTCGTCACACATCTTCCCTCCCAGGGGGAGACTAACCAGGTACCTGACGTCCTGTCGGTCAGTACCTGAGTTAGTCAAACAGCCCACCCACAACTAAGTGCTGGACCTGCAGTTCTCAGGTGTCCAGTTTTGTCCTGTCTGTCCCAGGCTTCAGAGGGCTTCTGCCACCCATGATCTCCCTTGTGCTCCCCGGCATGGAGCTGTAGGTAGTTGGTGGGCAGAGGCCACCAGCACTCTGCCCTGGTGCCAGTGCTTCTGCTGGGATTGCCTGCAGGTATTCAGGCCCTGGACAAATGAGCTGTTGTGGAAAGGGGGGACCGACAATCTCCTCTCCTGGTAACTCTTTCCCAATAACACACTCTGCTGCTGGGGAGGAAGGATGACACATTCCTCCCTGTGATGCACACTGCCACTGGGGAGAGAGACCGACTGTCTCTTCTCCCAATAACACCCTCTGCCACTGGGGAGTCAGACCAACTGTCTCGACTCCTGGTGACACTGCCTGGTGCTGAACTGCTTGCTGCTGTTGGGATGAGGGACCGACATTCTCCTCTCCCGGTAACTCATTCTGCCACTGGGGAGAGAGACCGACTGTCTCTTCTCCAAATAACACTCTGCCGCTGGGGAGTCAGACTGACTGTCTCAACTCCCAGTAATGCTGCTTGGTGCTGAAATGCTTGCTGCTGCTGGGATGAGGGACCGACAATCTACTCTCCCAGTAATACTGTCTATCGCTGGGGAGAGAGACCCTCTGCCGCTGGGGAGCCAGACCAACTGTCTCGACTCCTGGTAACGCTGCCTGGTGCTGAACTGCTTGCTGCCGCTGGGGAGAGAGGGTGATATGCTCCTCTCCCTGTAATACACACTGCCACAGGAGAGGGAGAACGACTGTCTCCACTCCCAATAACTTGTCCTGCCGCTGGGGAGGGAGACCGGTTGTCTCCTCTCCCTGGGAAGGTAAGCTGCCGCTGTGGAGAGAGACCGACTGTCTCTTCTCCCAATAACGCACTTTGCCACTGGGGAGAGAGAACGGTTGCCTCCTCTCCCTATGAGATGCACTGCCACTGGGGAGGGAGACAAACCGTCTCCACTCCCGGTAGCTCCGGCTATAGCTGTGGATCTGGGCCGGCTGCCCAGCATCCCTGTAGAGACCTCGGTCTCATCTCCACCTGCCATCTGGAGGTCATCCCAGAGCCAGTCGATGAGGTCCCCCACTTCGGTAACTCATAGGGAAGCAAGGGGTACCTCAGCCAGGTCTTCCCAGCTGTAGAGTGGTAGGTCTGGTTCTGCTTGTCAGGTAGGTTGGGGCTGCACGAAGCTGAGCAGTTGTTGGTAGTCCTGCTCCAGCTCCCACTCCCTTGTTACCAGGTGGGTCATGTCTTTGCTCACCTCACGGTCGTCAGCACAAACATACATGCCTATCCGGTAGTCGTAGATGTACCAAAATCTAGACTCCTCCATGCTGCCGAGATCAATGTCCTCCTCCAAGGCATCCCATATGAACCCAGGGCCATCATAATCATCACCTTTGGGTTAGTCATGCTTGGCCGTCCAGGGCGTATGTTTCTCCAAGACCCAGTGGCGAAGTTGCTTTCGTCACAAGTACTACATAGTAACCTAAATAGGGAGAAAACAACAAAAAAAGAGAAAACACACAAAGCACCAATTGTGGTACATACGTCTTGATCGCTACTATAATGTAATAAAAGAAGAGGAGACAATCTCTCAGGTTGTAACAATAATCAAAATGTCAATAATCACAAAGTCAATGTCAAGGAATTTGCTTAAATAATATAATTACAATTTTTATTACGTGGTTAAAGAACAATAGATCTTTATGTAATCCAGTAATTTAACCATACTTTCCAATATTTACATATCTGACCCTCAGCCCCGATATAATTTCTCCATATATCTTGTGTCTTCTACTTTGTTTACCATTTCTCAAGAGTAGGGTTTGTTTGTTTTTTCCCCAAAACCTAGGTATAAGACTGTTGGCTTCATTCAGAAGCAGATTTAAACATGTTTGCTTAGCTATATCTTTAGGCCATCCTAACAGAATTTGCGATCGAGAAAGGGTATGAGTAATAGGCAGAAATGATTTCATAAAACCCAAAACCTGTGACTAAAACTGTTGTATTATTGAACAATGCCACCATATGTGTTCCAGACTGCCTTCAGTTATATTGCATCTCCAACAGATGTTACTAATATTAGGAAATATTGAATGCAAAGCTAATGATGTGCGATATCATTGTGTAACTCGTTTATAAAAAAGTTCCCTTTTTCTTGACTCTCATGTTGAGGGCATAACTGTCTGAAAAATATAAGTCCAATCCCTCTCTATTAACTGGATATGTAATGACACTGCCCATTTCCTCTGAAAGGGGGCTAGTTCTCCTCCTATGAAGTCCTTTTATTATTAGAGAATATATTTTATAAAGTGGTCGAGCAATTGGTCTTGGAAGATGACAAACTTGCTCAAATGCCACAAGAGGGCATTATTTCCTTCCTAAGGAAGCACATCAATTGTAACTAACTCAGCATATCCCAGAGTGTAGGACATCTAGTGGGGCCAAGAGCAATGCTAAAGTATCCTGCACTAAAAGATTGTTAAGGCATATCTGGGATTTACCGGTCAATTGGAGCATTGATTGATGTCCCTGGCCCTCCTGAAAATCAGGGTTATCTGTAACAGGATATAATGGTGATATACCTGGAGACAACGACCAAATAGACCTATGTTTTCTCCATATTTTGAGCGTGTTTGTAATTAGAGGGTGTGAAGATGGACAAAGCCTATGAATATTAGTAGTCAACCAGGGTATAACATGCAATTGGGTTGTGGCAAAACTAGGTTCAATTGAGTACCAACATTTCTTATATTCTATGTTGGTCAATCTAACCAGTAGTACAGCCACATAGTAGTCCCAGTTCCCACTTATCAGTGCTTCTAGTCAATATATGATAGGCAATTCTTGGGTGTTAACCCCCTTAAATATATGTGATAAAAAGGATTTGAGTTTTACAAAAAATGATTGTAGAACATAAATAGGCAATGTCTAGGGAGAATCATCATTTTTAAAATGTTAATACCACCCGTCAATGAAAAGTAAGGCAGGTTCCATTTGGAAAGGTCTAATTTAATAGCTGCTAAAAGGGGTAAGTCATTCGCTTTTACCAAATTGGATAATAAAGGATTGATGTTTACATCTAAATATTTAAAGAGATATTAGCTATGCCTCTCTGATGATACCTAACAAGGCTGAAATGATCGTCTGGGGTTGCTGTATCTCTCGTGCAGAGGGAACTTGCTGGCATTTCAGATCTGGACTGCCCGTATGGGTGGGACCAGTCTGATATGTTTCAGAGATGTTCACTCTGTAATAGCACAAGATGAGCTAAAATCAGCTTGAGATCTGAGCGGGGACCAAGAGTATTCTCTTGTGCCCTGTTTTCTGCTCATCTAAATATTTAATTCCGTTAGAGGCCAAGTGAAATTGATATTATTGGAGCAATAACTGCTTCAACTTACATGAGACAGACACTCCCATCATTTCATATTTCATGGTGTTGACTTTAAAATTTGAAATAGAGCTTGTGACGAAGTACCCTTCGCCACTTGTGCCTGGAGAGGACTGCATGCCCGCCTCTTGCCCTGTGACTATGGACCCTGGGAGATTTGGCCCGTTCAATTCAGTATGATAGGAGTTATGTAATTTTGTATCCTTTTGTGTTTTACTGGGAACATGTGCTCAATGGAGTCTGCTTCTATCCCTGGATAATTGGATTACTTTCCCCATTGTCTCCAGGCTAGAGGGCTCTGTAAAACCAGTTTGGGCCAGATAGCCATGCTGCCAGCCAGGCCCCAAAAGATACTTTACTAACTTCTGAACCCCTCGTCTGATTCATGCCATTTTTTGATATATTGTTTCCCTGAATGGATTGATTGTGAATATATAATTTTTATGTGAATGTGATGTATATTTTAGAAGTTATGAATGCTGTAAAAACTGTATTATTTCTGGCCAGCAGATAATTGAGCTTTGTGTATTGTAGAAACTCAATTATCTAGCCTAGCCCAGAGGAGGAGTTTTGTGTTGCTTAAATTGTGAGTACTGTGTGCCAGTAAACCAGTCTTGTTCCAGCATTAAGCCTTGGCTCATGTTTGGGGGATTGGAGAAATACACTCTGGGGATTGCTATAATCACTATACTCCCCAGGGTATGATCACTAAGTTCTGCTAAGAGCTTGTTCCTGTTCCTGTTCTCTGGGGAAAGAGAGGTTCACCCACTGCGAGCACTAGGAGCATCGATTGGCGGAGGTACTCAGTCGGAGTGCCAGCGGTCCGTCACAGAGCTGAAATGTTCAATTCAGCCTCCTGATCATTTGATTTTGTCAGATAGCTTTGGGGAAGGTCTCCATAATTTAGGAGAATAATATTGGGGAAAGAGAGCAACCCTGCCTAGTTCCATTTCTTATGCTAAATGAATTATAATTTTGCCCATTAATCCTTATGCTAGCTGTTGGTCCATGATAGAGTTGTCATACCCAATGTTGAAATCTCGTCTGAAGCACCAATGCCTCTAACACAAGGAATAGATAGGACCAGTCCACTCTTTAAAACGCTTTTTCATCATCTATAGCTAAAACGAGTAAGGGCATCTTGGACGTACCTGCTCCATGTATAACATTAAGAAGTTTAGTGGTATTGTCCCAAGCTTCTCTTCACAAAACCAGCTTGAGAGTGGACTAGTCCAGGCAATAGAGTCTTGAGATGGAGTGGCAATATTTTAGCAAACAATTTAAGATTAGAGTTGATTAACAAAATTGGTCTTAAATTCCCACATTGAGTGTGATCCTTGCCCAGTTTAGGAATAAGTGTGACTGAAGCATAAAGCATTGGGGAGTAGGGGGGTAATGTTGAGTCTAATGAACAAGAGTTGAAAGTCTTAAGGAAATGAGGAACTAAAACGTCCATAAATGTATTATAATAACAGGTCGTTAGACCATCAGGCCACAGGCTTTTCCCAATCAGACTTGAGTTCAATGTCTTGGTAAATTCTAAATTAATGAAAGGTTGTTCCAAAATAGTAACTTTGTCTACCGGTATCTTGTGAGTCAGGTTATTTCTGATATAATCAATGACTAGGTCTTGTGATATTGACTTTTGTGGAAGGTTGTAGAGATTCTGGTAGTAAGAGTGAAATGTTTGAGCTGTATGATCTGTAGTAAAATGTGATTGTAACAGGAGCACTCTGTATTCCCAGTGGTTATGGTGTTTCCCCTTTGCTGCAGTGGTTATAGTGCTCTTCCCCCTTTTTGTTGTAATAAAAGACACTTCACCCCTGGATTATGGAGAGAACTAATTGACCATATTTTACCTTGGAACTATAACCCTGGTGACTTATTTGGTCCTAGGACATTATTTCTGCCTGCTGGGACGTTTACCAATACCACTTCGAACTGTCAAAGAAATTCGAAGTGGTACTTCGAACCATCGAACAGCCGAAGTACCGGACCACCGATATTTGGAAGTGTGCTGCTTGTTAACCGCCCAGAAGCTGTGGTAAACCGCAGCCTAATTGACTAATGGCTGGGTGGTCGCCGTTCATATAGCCGAATACGTGGCGGTGGCCATCTTGTTTAATTGAACGAGGTCAGCGGTGTTTTGTCGTTGAGTGCATGGAACTAAAATCATACACTCGACAGCATGAACAACACTAGAACTTCCACCTCCAGCTAACTTCGACTAAATCCATACGAACAGCACGCCGTTCGGTAAAAGTAATCCACCAAAGTACATTTTAATCATTGGAAATAGCCTAAAAAAATAGCCTAAAAAAGAGCGCCTATTTCTCTGGAACTATTTTGGACATGAAAACATGCATGCGGTCGGTCAGTCAAAAGAGACTTCCATAAAATTTCTGAACCCCTGCTCTGATCTGGGTGAATTTTGAATATGTTGTTCACCCAGATCAGGGCTATCAGGGGATGTAATATTTATAAGGTTCCCATATGCTTTTGGGGTGTTTTCAGAAAATGGGTAAAAACTGTATTTTTTGTTCGGAGATAATTGAGTTGATGCAGTAATTAATTCAATTATCTCCTAAACAGAGGGGAGGGTTTGTGTACACTGTATGGAAGTGTCTGCATGTAAGACTCTGTTTTTATTGGCTTGTTAATTCCGTGTCCTGTGCCCCACAAGGCCCACCTGGGCGTCAACCTTGTGGGGAAAAACTGTATAAAAATTCAAGCTGTTCAATAAACCTTCAGTCCTTCTTACCCTCAACTCGCAGCTGCATGGTGTTTATGTTTAAGTGCCTTTGCCAATATTTTACCGCATTTATTTCCATGCGAATAAAAAGTTCCCCTAGTTAATTGTACAAAATGACGGTCTTTAATATTAAGTAGATTTTTAAATTATATTCGGAGTGCGGTTAAACGTTGATAGAGTTCCGCTATCAACCTGAATGTCATATTTTAATTTAGAGTATGTGTGTGTGAATGTAGAGGTGTATATGTGTGTAGTGTTGTGTGTTTTTATGTACTGTTGCAATTTTTAAGTAGTGGCTTTCTTGTGTGTAGTGTGCCTTTGAATTTAGGGGTGTATGTAGTGTTCGCATTTGAGTGCAGAGATGTATAAATATATACACTGACACAAGCACACTGATACACATACGTGCAAACATATAGAGACACACTGACACATCCGGGTACACAGACACACAGATTACACACATACACACACTGACACACATACAGATACAGACATGCAGATACACATACATACTCTGACACACATACAGATACACACAGGCACAGACACATACATTTACTGTATGTGAACATTCATTTTACATTCTACTGCAATTTTTAGCAAACTTCACTACAAGTGATGTATTCAGGGTCCTTACAAATTTAGTAAACTCCACTACGAGTAATGTAAACACGGTCTAAGTAAGGAACTGACCATTTTTATTTGCCAATTATTGTCACCTCTACTGAGAGAAATTTTTGTTTTTATGCTAACATTTCAGACCCTGTGTGAAATATTGTAAGTTAAAGGACATTGTATACTGTCTAAAGCTGTTCATATAACTGTTCTGTTATAAAACAGGATATTACTTTTTAGTTATATTGGGGGACTGGTTATATCCCTTCAGAGAGTATATGATTGCCTAATATATTTGGGCCAATACAAACGATTGTCTGTAAATCTATTCATAAACAGGTCTATGCATATGACACAAGGTTGTTTAAACTGGAAGAAAGAAGATTTATTCTATGGCAAAGGAAAGTAATAACAATAAGGATGTTGAATTATCTGCCTGAAGAGGTGGCTTTATCAGAGTCTGTACAGATGTTTGAACAGAAAGTGGATCAATACTTTCAAAATTAAAATATTCAGGGATATACTTTTTATATTGTGTGGTAATAGTTTCTTGATCCAAGAAGATATTTGACTGCAAGTCTTGGGTCGAATAGGAATTATTTAATGCTTCAAACTGTTTTTTTTTGCCTTCTTTTGGATCAACACCAAAACAGATGTGAAAAAAGCTATACTTGATAGATTCATGTCTCTTCTCAGCTAATCTAACTCTGTAACTTTATATGTATTACACTTTGAATATTTGGTTTAAAAAAATTAAATTTCAAGGAACAAACAAGCAATATTGTATTTCTGGTATTTGAACATTCATCATATAGTAGTACACACATTTCTGTCATAGATTATTTCTGAAAAATTAGTGTGAATTTAGAAATAT
This sequence comes from Pelobates cultripes, assembly GCA_933207985.1. Taxonomy (NCBI): domain Eukaryota; kingdom Metazoa; phylum Chordata; class Amphibia; order Anura; family Pelobatidae; genus Pelobates; species Pelobates cultripes. The sequence goes on from OW240913.1 coordinate 238,712,382, forward strand.
TATACATTTTAAATGTTGGCTAAGTTATTCAGAGGCTGCTTTGCATTATCCAGACATTTTGTTAATATCTGTATTTTTTGCCGTCTGACCTACTCTGGAAAGTCATGGGTTATTTTGTCCAATCCAAACAAGGGCATTTATAGTTTAATAATAACTCTACACTGAAACATATGCTTTGCAAATATAGTTTTTATTTTCTATATGCACCATTAATAAAATAAACAGATACACAGAGTGAATAACACTATACTGAAGCATATGCTTTGCACAAATAGTTTTTATTTTCTATATGCACTGTTTATAAAATATACAGATAAACAGCGTATGAATAAAAAAATATTTCAACTAATTTAAAGAAAGGCTTTTAAGCAATGTTATAAACATAAACTGTATAAAAGGTCAACCACCGAACGGAATAGCCGCACAGTACTTGAGCTCTCCAACTCACTGTGTGGAATCCACAGCCATCGAGCACACACAGAAACCATGGGACACCCAAAATGGTCCACAGCTTCGTAGAGCAGCACCGGTAAGACAACGGCAGGAAAATCCTGTGCTCTCACTAAATATTTCCGTGATATTTCCGTGGGACCTCCCAGCGACACAAATAGCGGACTGGTACGGCCTCCCCTGCAGGCCCAGCCACGGCCCAAATACCACAGAGGCACAGGGGACAACAGATGGTGAAGAAGAGGTGAACAGTCCCAGAAGATACCCTGCAAGGATCTACTATGAGACCGGAATTGTCTTCTCCCTACTAAGAGACTGTACCAATCCCAATGCTGTATCTACTCTCAGTCGGGACTGCCAGGAAGTGAGGATAGAGACACTTTACCCCGAGATGCAATGGATGATTCAGGAGATATGGGTATGATGGGAATTCCACTCAGACCTCCCGCAGATTAGGGGGTATTATTGTCTTGACTATGTTGGTACCCTACCTTCCTAGATAACTCCTCTTCTAAAGGGCCAATTAGACCAGCCCCCTGGAGGGCCTACATGCACAGCCAGGCCACTGAGACCACAATGCCAAACGACCTAAACCTGGCCATAATGCCAGACCCACAATGCCTGGTCCCGATAAAATCGACAGGCTCACCAAGCATTTTAAATGCACATATGTAAGATTCCCACAGGGCCTGGATAGGCTTCAAGGCTAAATTCCTATAGCACTTAACCTACCTACATTTCGAAAGACAGTACATGCGATTCCCCTAAATAAAAGCCCAGGGCCGGACGGATACACGGCCAAATACTATAAAATCTTCACCGACATACTATCAGGCCCCTTCCTCCAAGCATGCAACACACTCACGGCCATCCACCCCTTACCAGGGGGAGCCCTAGAAGCACACATTACTATACTCCTGAAACAAGGGAAAGATCCCATGGCGTGCGGCAGCTACCGTCCGATATACCTTATCTATGTGGACTTAAAGATATTTACAAAAATCTTAGAGACTAGACTGCGCCCTATACTAAAAGATTTGATCCACCCAGATTAATCAGGCTTTGTCCCGGAAAGAGAAGCAAAGCACAATACCACAAAACTACTAAGCCCTGTCGGTCGATGCCGAAAAGGCTTTTGAATGTGTGGATTGGACCTTTCTAAAACATACCATGAGGTCCCTAGGCTTCGGGCCAAACGCCATATATGCCAACCCAACCGCCAAGCTGAAAATTAATAGCCAACTATCTGACCCGGTAAAATTACCAATTGCACGAGGCAGGGATGCCCCCTGTCACCCCTACTCTTCATCCTCACAATGAAACCCTTTTTACAAGGGAACAGGGAGAATGGGGGCATCAAGGGATTTCAAATCAAACAATAGGAATTTAAAATAGCGGCCTTTGCATATGACCTCTTCACACTGACATCCCTCGCCACATCCCTTAATCCTCTTATGAACGAAATTGACCAATACCACCAAGTATCCAACTTTCAGGTCAATTTCTCTAACAGTGAGATACTGCCGTTACAACTAAACACTCACTCCCTGGAGACACTGAAGGAGCTTTACCAATCGCGTGGGCAACCTCCCACATCACTTACTTAGGGGTACGCCTCACTAGAGACACACAAAAGCTCTTGAACCTGAACTACATCCCACTACTCCAAACAATTAAGTACCTGACGGCGTGGCACAAGACGCAATTTAGCTGACTAGGGAGGATTAACATCTTAAAAATGGCCATCTTCCCGAAGCTCCTATACCTCTTCCAAACTCTCCCCATCCACGTACCCAAATCCTTTTTCACCAGACTCAAACAGGTTTTCCCCAAATTCATATAGACACATAGCCACCCGAGATTCTCATATGATATTCTAACTAGGGCCACAGCTCGTGGAAGACTCAGCATGCCTAACATGTACCAATACTACAAAGCAATTGCACTCACTTTGAATGGACCAACCCTAAACCTCTGCTTCATACGATCCCTTGGCACCTCTCGGGGTCGACCTTTCTAGGCGTAAGTCACCCCACAATTACACATACATTGCGAGAGTGGAAGCAAATAAGGGAATCGGCGGGCCTATCGGTCTACCCATCTCCACTATACCACCGGACCAACAACCCCCTATTTCCCCCAGGACTACGCAACAGGACATATGACTTCATTCACAGACCCCCCATGTCCCAAGGCCTTAAATTAATGGTTGTCCTGGAGGGAGACCACATTAACCCCCTAGCCATGCTGACATCCTCGGGCTCTCCCTCCACCTTACAAGCATACTACTTCCACCAACTTTCACATTTCATCCACACCACTGACAAGCTTTTAATGGGAGGGTGCTCTCTCACCACTTTTGAAACATATTTTGAAACACATACTAAAACATAAACAACTCTCCATAATCTACAAACTACTGCAGGCCAACGACAAACATACTCTACCAAACTTCACACGACACTGGCAACATGAACTCAATACAGCAATCACTGATACAGAGTGGAAGACCATATTCCAAATCTCTCACAAATCATCAATCTCTAGGTGGCACTACTCATGACCAAACTACACAACATATTCTCCAACACGGTCGACAGGTACTGGAGAGATGCCACCCACCTAATGGTACCACAGCCCACATATGATGGCAGTGCCCAAACATTCAAGTATTCTGGAACAGAGTAGTAGACATGATCAAAGCAGTGTCAGGAGTTAACCTGCCACTCACACCCATGGCCTTGCTATTCTTGGTCTGTGCTATCCGCCTCCCCAGACCCAACAGATCCCTACCTACTAACAGCAGCGAATCTATTGATACTGGCTAAATGGTAAAAAAGCCAATCCCCCCCTCCACTAGGGAGTGGATCCAAAAAATAGAATCCATCAGACTGATGGAGGAGATTCACGCATCCCTTTCTCACAAGTATGACCTTTACCTAATCACTTGGAGACCATGGATGCATTTCCTGACCAGCTCCTCAGGGCAAACGTAGGGCTCAACATTCCCACAATTCTGTCTGATGATTGTTAAACTCTGAAAACGATAAGGAATCTGCCAGTTCCTAAGGGACAATGTTTGTTAGCGATTGCGACCCTTTGCTCCAAAGAAATCACTGAAAGACATTGTAACCTTTTGTTAGTTTGTTACCTATTGTAAAAACTTTGTTACTCCTATATCTATGGACGCTACATTGTCAACGTTCATTGTGTTATTGTCATTTAACTGTGCATACTTGAAAATGAATAACAATTAAATAAATACATTTTAAAAAGAATATAAAGAAGTGAGAAAGATGTACCTGGGTTTGTGAAGGTCTGAAACAAGAGTCAAAACCATTTTGTAGAGCATCGAGAAATGGTTGGATCTTATAGAGGCCATTAGTTGTCTGACTGGAACGGAAGGCTACAATATGGAAGTACTTCAGAATTTTCTCAAATCTTGACTGAGTCATTATAAGAGAGATGCTCCTATTACTGTAAAACCCACCACTCCATATACTGAGTACAGATTCACAATGCTGAGTGCTTGTTGATATCATATAGCCCAAAAAGGTCTTTATCTCCTCCAGACTGACATCCATCCATGCATCGTCTCTACCAAATCTTTCCTGAAACTTCTTGGCATACATGTTGGTTTGTTTTACCATACTCTTTATCACATTATCAGGGACAAACAACTGGAAAAAATCCATTACACTGGAACCAGCTGGTATTTTACGAGTAGGTCCTGCAAAGGAAAATATAAAATAATAAAAAAATACTGTCTTAGTCGCACATTTCAATAGAAAACAGCAGGTATTTTAAAAAAAAAAAGTCATATGGTCCAACATTCAATTCACTTCAATATTTTACAACATAAAGTACACTCTTCTTCCGTACTTAAAGCTGTCAGAGTTGTCATTAATGGTAAATTTTCAAACTGGACCAAAGTGGTAACTGGTGTCCCTCAGGGTTCTGTGTTGGGACCGCTTCTATTTAACATATTTATAAATTGTTATGGACAGAAGAATTTAAATAAAATGGCTATTTACTAATGTCTATTTATTCTGTGTTCACTATGTTAAAACTGGCTGCTAGAGTAAATATTCCCTTCCCCCCCTACAATGTGTTCAGTTGCTCTTTCCTCTGTAAATTCCTCATCCTGCTAGCATCCCCTTCCCGTCAGAGCAAGCCTCGTGTAACCAAAATTCCTGTGTTAACAGCTTTCTTTACTAACTCCTCCCCCACTTCCTTTGTGCCAGTTAACAGCTATATGCCACGTGTAACAAAATGGAGAATCACTGTTAAAGTAACTGAAAGAAACTACTCACTCCCCCTCCCATCGTGTATCCAATATAGGTGGGAGAAGTCTGTAATGACGACACTACATCCTGTAGGGGGGTTTAGACAAGACCCCTTAGACTGTTAACCAATTGTTGAATGTATATTGTATGTTTAACTGTGACTCTGTACATGACGTATTTCTGCTTTAAAAGGAACTCCCACTCCAGGGAATAAAGGCATTCCTCAGGTTTTTCACTGATCAGAAACTTTGTCTCCGGTGTGAATTACTTCTAGGGAAAGCGTGCACACATTAATCAATTTGGAAGGAGTAGATAGACAAATAATCAAAGTTTTCTTTGATCCAAAACAATTTTGGCACCCCAGATGGGACTAGAGGGTTATGTTATTCTGCTCAAAGCCGTAAAATCCCAGGACTGGAGAGGAGACCCCCAGAGATTGGAAAAAAAGAGCCTGATCACCTCTGCATATGGTAAATGAGTAACTTACCTATATTTTCCCGGTCTGTACTCTGGGCCTTCACTCTGCTTCCTGTGGTTAACGTCGACAGGTATATAGTATGCCCACATGTCCCCTTTATTTGAATAGAACCTGTCAATTTGTCTATCTACGTCCTGAGTGTGAGTTTTATGTGTGAAAGTGTCTGCTTGAGAATCTGTTTTACTACTTGCTTAATATTGCTATATAATGCTGCCAAGTGTGGTTAAGCGCTGGCATATTTAGCCAAGTTCGGGTTTGGTGGAAAAACCTGGCGTTTCTTTTGATTTAGTAAGACTCGGTTGAGAGTCTGGCGATTATTGAGTTCAGGTGTGCATAATAGCCCCTGGCGTTTTTGGGGGGTTTTTTTTGTCTGATTTATATTAAAATTAGATCGTGGCGGTTCTGTTGTTGTTTTTAAGTTCAGTTTGGAAAAAAAAACCATGGCAATTATTAATATTACTCGGTTCAGAGTTTAAAGGTTTATTTTGTGGTTTTGGCTAGGTTTCGGTGAAGAAACTAGCGAATGTTGTTTTGGCCTCGTTTGGAAAAACAAACCTGGTGATTATTTTGGTTTAATACAACTCGGTTTAGAGTTTAAAGGTTTTTGGTTTAATACAACTCGGTTTAGAGTTTAAAGGTTTATTTGTTTTAGCTAAGTTTATTTGGTAAAGTAAGAACTGGTGCCTTTTCTTTTAGTAAAGCTCGGTGTAGAGTTACAAAGAAAAGAAAAGGAAAAGTTAATGTTTATGTGCTTGAGTGTTTCTGTGTGTGTGATTTGAGTTATTAGCCGACATTTATTTTAAGGACTTTGTGATTTAATTACATCTGTATTTTGTGCTTTTGTCTGTGTATGTCTTGTTGGGTACCATATATGTTAATTGTAATCTATACAATCTGTATCGTCACTCTCCTATTCTATCTTTTGTCCTAAGGAGAGCTGTGCTTAGGCAATCACATGGTTAAAAAACTTTGTGCTTGCAAGTCTTCTTCTCCCCCCACCCCTCCTTCTTGGTTGCTTTCTCTTGCTCTGACTGCTATGAGCATTGGCTACAGGGAGGCATGTAGATTGACCGATGTCAAGACAATGATAAAATAATATATGGAAATAAGCAAGACAGATTAACACAATTAATAAAATTAACAACAAGGAATGATTTTGCAGAAGTGTTGGAAAAACAAAAACCACACATTGATAAGGATATTTTTAGTTTTCTTGTAAAATTTGAAAATGCATATAGACTTGTTGGTAATTTTCCTGAGGATCAGTTAATTAATGAATTTGTGAAAAAATTTCAAAATCTAGATTCAACTGCAATTGTAATTGCTAGAGAAAAAAGTACTTTGAAGGAAGTTGCTTTATTCTTAGATAAAGTAAGGAAATATCCAGACATGAAGGGGTTACACTGACTTGTTAGACGCAGAGAAAGAAGTGCAGATTTCACCCCCTCCTTTCCCCCCTAGGACCCAGTGTGAAAGAGCAATAAAGACGCCTGAGCCACTCCCAATTGCCTCAACGGCAGAATATAACTAAAGTTATTTGTGTTTGGTGCAAATTATTTAAGATCTTGCAGATATTTGATTCTAGAGTTAAAACCAGCACAAGAATAGAGATATGTGTTTGTTTGTTTACTAACTTGTTAGTCTGTACTGTTTTTTATTGTTTTTGTTTGTTTTTTCATTGTTTTTATGTATGTTATATTGGTTGTATGCTATTATACAGTAACTCCAATCATTTTACAGAAGGAAAAAACAATGATTTATTCTTTGTTGCTTCTGAGGTTGATTTAAAATCTTGAGAATGAGATTTTAATTTCATGACTGATAATGGATTACTATATATTGCAACGCCTGGACATACACATGGTTTGGATATACTGAAGACAAAAGGAATAATATATGGGAATGGATAAGGCTGATTTCCCACTATCCACAGCCACGCCTACTCCTAAAGTAACATCGCGTCAATCCTTACTATGCCCTTTTACTGTAGAATTGCCCGAATCCTAATGACCCATTCCACTACATGGTGTGACTTGTTTAAGCCTAAGATAAATTGGCTGATCAGGCTACCTGTATTAACAATGTCATCAACGATGAGTTAGCATCTGTGGAGAAGTATCACTTCAGTGTCCCAAATTTTCTTTTAACTTAAGTTTTAGTACATAATAAGGCCCATGCCCAACAACTATATGCAGCCTTGTATAGCAGGCCACATGACATCTATTTGTACCAAGCAAGGCCCGCCTGACTCCTCATTCCTGTCTAACATTGTTGTCTCCTGGATAAGTGTAGATGGCTCTCCTTGGAGTAGCCTGTTAACTAAGCCTTGCTTTGTGGTTACCTTCACCTGTCCAATTAATCTGCTAGGTGCAGATGTCCTTCCCCCACTTGCAGGCCCCTATCACCTTATTATTTCTTTTGTTCCACAAAAGACCTGACCAAGAGGCAAGGGTCCTAGCTAGTTCCCCCAATACCTTTACCTGAAATATATAGGCCCCGAAGCCTGTCAATGCTCTTACTATTCCCTAACAGATTAAGGCTCTGGTGTCGAATGGTGCCCTGGTTCCCTGAGACTTTCCATGCAATATCCCACCTCTCCTTGTGATGGACGAATTCTGTGCAGGATAGTGTCACCCTGCAGGGATGATACTCTATTTACCTGGCCACTCTTCTGCCACTTCCCAGGGGGGGAAATGATAAGACACTGACTATTATTTTTTTAGCCTTTTCCTCATGATCTGTTCCGGATTTGCTGTCACTACAGTGGACCAAGTATCTCACCTCAACAATGTCTGCACAAGAAGCTGAGCTATAGGCTCCCATCACAGCATGCAAGATCTCTGAAGGAAGAGTGAACTCAGAGGAAGCAGGTGGCAACTCTCTGGCTGACCAAGTTGTTCAAGAAGTTGTAAGCGCACTAAGGGAAGTGGACAGAAAAGTGTCTGCTGAAGAAACTCCCATATTCACCATGTAAGATCCTACCCACAGACATCAAGCTCCTGAAGGAATAACAAGCAGCTACTGACCCTGGAAAGAAAAAAAAACCCCACAAGCTGGAAACAGAAAGGGGCAACCCTTAAAGATAGGCTGTACTTCAACAATGTCAAGTTCTGCTTGCCCAAGAACATATACTCAGCAGTGGTCCAGTGGGCCTACGGAGCATCTGTCCAGAACCCTCATGAACTCTTTTGATCAATAAATACTCTGAAGTATCAGGAATAGCCTCTCTGACCAACAGTTACTGTAAATCTTGTGCCATTTGTGCCAAAAGCAACTCAGGAAGAATGGAGGAGGGCCCCAAGCATCTAGCCAAACCTCATTATCTCTTCCAGAGGAGTCAAGTCGACTACATCCAGAATGCCAAAGAGTGGCTGATTCAAATATGCACTAATTATAGCAGACATGTTTTCAGGATGGCCAGAGGCCTATCCAGCCACCAAAGTGATAACCAAGACCACATGCTGAGTTACAGAGATCACCCCGTGGATTCATCATTCCAGAATCAAGCCTGCCTCTGCATCATGTGAAGTAGCATTTGTTGATCTTGACAACCCTTTTTGAAACTCCATTCTTAGAGAACAAAGATACTTGTTGAAAATAAATAAATATCAACAAGTGGGTGTTTTGATGGCCATAATAATGCCTGACCACCTGCCATTGATGGAAAGCCGAATACCCCAAAAGGGGACCTCGTGAAACTAAAGAGAAACAGACATACTCCTTACCCTGCAGCCCTCAGGTCTGAGGTGCCATACGCACAGTCAAAGCTTCTTCAGGATCATCTGCTTATCTTGAGTTTGTGGTGATATTAATATTGAATGTTTAAATGATCTGAATCTGCCAGTATTAGGGTAGCATGAGACAAGATTTCTAAGATTAAGAATAAGTAAATGTGTCCTAGCCAAGGTTATTATGTCCATACACATAACACATGACAATCCCCAAGGTACTCTTGACACACCTCATTCATGCTTCAGGACAAAAAGGAGTACCCCTATAAAGGGTGGTTTTACCCATATATATATATATATATATATATATATATATATGCCATAGGGGTGTCAAGGGGGGTACCAAATGATTTTAAGGTAACAAACTAAGTTTGAATCTATTCTCCCAAGCATTATGGCTAATAAAATCTGAATTGGAAGGGAAGAGGTTTATACAATAAACAGGAGACCTTTTTCTTACGGGACATGTATGACGCACCTGAATGGGTAGGTGCCACGCACATGATTGTTAATCCCCTCAAACCACACATTAGGACTTTAAAAGACATGGTAGTCATCCCATATTTGAGGATACTAGGGCTGTAGAAACAGGTTTCTCTGAAACTAACTTGTGACTTGAATGGATGAAATACAATGCTACTAAACATAACAAGTCTAAATGCTATGTCTGCGGAGGAGCGAGGCCTCACCCAGGTACTGTATCCCTGAACCTTCCTCCGGATATGAGGCATGCGTTTTAAGTCTCTACACTGTATTTAATAGAAAATATTTTTACTGGCAAAAATAATAATATATGTTGGACAACTTGGAGGTCTGTACCTACAAAGCCCTACAGTAATGCGATGTATATCTATTGGGAAGAGAGAAGGGTGGCAAAAAAATGAGAATCAGCTCCCTAATATCTTATAAATTAGTGCTCCTGAAAAGTGATCACCTGACAGTTGTCTTTATTAGATCCTTATTGTTAGCAAGATATCACCAACTAAAAGTCGCCCATCGAGGGTTAACAAAAGAAAAATTCTCATAGAAACCATAGGACAGTATAAATAAAGAAGGGGAGGGGGTTGTAACTACAACATTGCAATCAATAATGCAAGTAAAAATAACCCCTTGGTGTGGGTTATGTACAGAAGGAGGTATGCGTTTGAAGGACTGCCAAAAAGCTCCTCTAATATCTTTATAAAAGGAAGAAAAGCTCTGCACTAGTCCCTATTGTCCTCCCAACACCTTCGAGGGTGTTCTAATCTGTAACTCAATCTACAGGAGAGAAATACTGCCTAGTGTGCCATCACATTACCTGGGGGAACGGCACTGTATAAAGTGAAGAAAAAATAAAATAACCTACAAGGGTCTAAGTACCCATAGTGAGAAAGGTGTCCCTAAAGTGAGCAAACAAATAGTGAAAAAGAAAAAGTGACGAGCTAACGCCCGACGCGTGTTTCGGTGTATAACAACACCTTCGTCAGGGGCTAAGAGATGTCTTGTAGAAAAGCCAGGACTTTTAAATCCCCCTGCAACCAATCAAATGTAAGGCCCCCCCCTGCGTCATTAGATCATGTGTCCGGGATATCCTTGCGTCATTGATGACGTGTCGCCCCATGTGACTTAGCCGTAGGTTGGGGCGAATTACGTCAGTGATGACGCATCGCCCCCACGTGGCTATCCATGGGTGGAGGGAATGGGCTGGACGGTTAGACAGACGTCATTTGATTGATGGGTCAGGTTATATGTTCGCCGATCACGGGCTAGAAGACGTCGATGGATAGAGGGGGAAGTCATGATGTTTAAACACTGCTGTTCCTAAAAATTATTAATTCATCCAGTGTCTATTGGAATTACTCTATCAGATAGAAGTATAGGTAACTGTGTATATGAATAAAATATTGTTATCTGAAAAGTGTACCTTTTTTCTTTTAATCTATTTTTTCTTCTTCTTCAATAATTGCTACAAAATAGAGACAGATGGTGAAAAATTATGGAACAGAGAGGTATAACCCTATAGTTAGTCAACAGATGCCATCCTACTTAGGGGATGCATTAACTGTGTGAATGTTAAGGAGGGTCATGTTAAGTATTTTACAGTGTTAATAATAGATGAAGAAAATATTCAATGGTACTATTACATCAATTGACTTTAAGAAGATTGGCACAGGGTTTAGATTATGTAAGGGGTATAAGTGATGAGATAAATTATTTACAGTGAATTATTTACAGTGCTAGTTAAAAGTTACAAGTTGTCATCCTTTTTATAAAGAGATTATGTAATGAAGGGACTATAAGTAAACCCTTCGTTCAGTCCATTAGGAGTCAAGAGTTTTCAACCGGTAGATCCAGTAGCATTCCCTTTTTCTGATATGTTGGTCCCAGTTTCCCTTCCTTTGGTCCTGTTTAATAAGTTCTATGCCCTGAAATTTCAATACTGTGGGATCTCCACTATGTACATTTTTAACATGTCTGGAGATTGGAGTTTCTATATGTCTTGTGGTTTTTACAGAATTGATATGTTCAAGGATTCTTCTTCTGAAGGGACGGAAGGTTTTTCCCACATAGGACATATGGCATTGACAAGTAATCAGATAAACCAGGCCTTTTGAGCTACAATTAAAAAAGGAACGTGTATCAAACTGCTGATTTTTGGTGCTATCGGTAAAGGTTTTTGAGTCTTTCTTGATGAATTTACATGCCTTGCACCTACCACATTTCTAGGTGCCTTTCAGATTGTTTGTTAGCCAATGTGTCGGTGCTGGAGTCCTCTGGAAGTGACTGTGTACTAAAGAGTCTTTAAGATTCTTTCCTCTTCTTGCTACTAGGGATACCTGTGATGGAATGATATCTCTCAGCTGTTCGTCCTGTTTTAGCAGTGGCCAGAATCTATGCATGATTGATCTTACACAGTTCCATCCGGCATCATAAGTGGCTATACAACTGAGTTGCTTGTTGTCTTGTTCCAATAGTTTTTTGTTTGGAACTGAGTCCTCTCTTATTAGGCTCTCTCTGTCTACTAATAGGGCTCTGTGATAGGCCCTTTTGAGACATTTGTTGGGATACCCCTTTGTTCTGAACATAGTCCTTAGATCCCTGGCCTTAATTTTAAAATCATCAATATCTGTACAATTACGTCTAAGGCGTAGATATTGGCCAATGGGGATCCCCTTTTTCTGGGGGACTGGATGATGACTCTTCCAGTTTAGTAGGCTATATGTAGCCGTGCTCTTCCTAAACAGGTTGCTTTTGATTGTCCCATTTGGGTTGGGAATTAGGGTAAAGTCTAAGAATGTCAGATTGGGGGTTCCAACTTCCGTAGTGAATCTGAGGTTAAGGTCATTAGTGTTCAGTTAATTTACAAAATCTGAAAACTGTTCTGATGTACCTGTCCATATGATCACAATGTCATCTATATACCTCTTCCAATAGTGGATACATTGGACTAGATGGTTTTGGGGATCCGCGAACACTATTTTCTCCTCCCACCATCCCAGGTGCAGGTTGGCATATGAGGGCGAACAAGATGTCCCCATAGCCGTTCCCTGCACCTGGTGATAGTACACACCATCGAACAGAAAGACGTTGTGTCAGAACAAACTTAAGTAGTTGTACTGTAAAGTCACTATGTTCAGATAGATGTGGGCCTCTTTTCCGTAGGAAATAGCTTATGTGTTCTAGGCCTAAAGGGTGGGGGATGGAGCTATATAGGGACTCTACATCCAAACTGCATAGTGTGGAATGTGGCGGCATCTGTATTCTAGTTAGTTCTGCTAGAGTTTGCTTGGTATCTCTCAGGTATGATGGAAGTTGAGTAACCAATGGTTTCAAAATTTGGTCAAGGTATATACTTGCATTTTGGGTTAAGTTGTTATTACCCGAGACTATTGGTCTTTCTGTTAGACTGCTGTATTGTTTATGTATCTTTGGGAGGCTGTAAAAGGTGGAGATACGTGGACTGTCACCTAGGATGAACTCATATTCATTTTTAGAAATTAGAAATTGTTGTTTATATAACTGAGTCAAGGAGTTAAAGCCTGCCGTTAGAGAATAATTGGATTCATCAGGTGGTAGACTAACTTCTGAGAAGATTATATCAGCATCTAAACACCAGTTGGAAGCGTTGGGTAAATTAGAAAGAAAACCTGCCATTTAATCCTAAGAAAAGATTGTGATGCTGTATTAGAATCTCTAAATTCTGACCAATTTAATGGGTCATAAACCCTTTAGTAATGATTAGAAAAAATGGATAAATTGCCCAGTAGTCCCGACTGTGGGGAAATAGCCCCACATCCCTTAACCAACCTAAAGAAAAAAAGCCGTTACTGTCCCAAACTTGGAGACTCTAAATATATTGAGACCTTTGTTGAGCTAGTTTGCAATGAGATAGAAAAAATTAAAACATCTGACTTAGACTTTAAACCAAACTCAAATCTCACTACAGCAGAGGCTGGCGCATTGAACTCCCTAAGAGACAATAAGGAAATCACGATCAAACCGTCTGATAAGGGGGGCAATGTAGTAATTATGGACACTACTAATTACATCAGTATGACAAAGAAAATATTGACTGGTGTTTAGATGCTGATATAATCTTCTCAGAAGTTAGTCTACCACCTGATGAATCCAATTATTCTCTAACGGCAGGCTTTAACTCCTTGACTCAGTTATATAAACAACAATTTCTAATTTCTAAAAATGAATATGAGTTCATCCTAGGTGACAGTCCACGTATCTCCACCTTTTACAGCCTCCCAAAGATACATAAACAATACAGCAGTCTAACAGAAAGACCAATAGTCTCGGGTAATAACAACTTAACCCAAAATGCAAGTATATACCTTGACCAAATTTTGAAACCATTGGTTACTCAACTTCCATCATACCTGAGAGATACCAAGCAAACTCTAGCAGAACTAACTAGAATACAGATGCCGCCACATTCCACACTATGCAGTTTGGATGTAGAGTCCCTATATAGCTCCATCCCCCACCCTTTAGGCCTAGAACACATAAGCTATTTCCTACGGAAAAGAGGCCCACATCTATCTGAACATAGTGACTTTACAGTACAACTACTTAAGTTTGTTCTGACACAACGTCTTTCTGTTCGATGGTGTGTACTATCACCAGGTGCAGGGAACGGCTATGGGGACATCTTGTTCGCCCTCATATGCCAACCTGCACCTGGGATGGTGGGAGGAGAAAATAGTGTTCGCGGATCCCCAAAACCATCTAGTCCAATGTATCCACTATTGGAAGAGGTATATAGATGACATTGTGATCATATGGACAGGTACATCAGAACAGTTTTCAGATTTTGTAAATTAACTGAACACTAATGACCTTAACCTCAGATTCACTACGGAAGTTGGAACCCCCAATCTGACATTCTTAGACTTTACCCTAATTCCCAACCCAAATGGGACAATCAAAAGCAACCTGTTTAGGAAGAGCACGGCTACATATAGCCTACTAAACTGGAAGAGTCATCATCCAGTCCCCCAGAAAAAGGGGATCCCCATTGGCCAATATCTACGCCTTAGACGTAATTGTACAGATATTGATGATTTTAAAATTAAGGCCAGGGATCTAAGGACTATGTTCAGAACAAAGGGGTATCCCAACAAATGTCTCAAAAGGGCCTATCACAGAGCCCTATTAGTAGACAGAGAGAGCCTAATAAGATAGGACTCAGTTCCAAACAAAAAACTATTGGAACAAGACAACAAGCAACTCAGTTGTATAGCCACTTATGATGCCGGATGGAACTGTGTAAGATCAATCATGCATAGATTCTGGCCACTGCTAAAACAGGACGAACAGCTGAGAGATATCATTCCATCACAGGTATCCCTAGTAGCAAGAAGAGGAAAGAATCTTAAAGACTCTTTAGTACACAGTCACTTCCAGAGGACTCCAGCACCGACACATTGGCTAACAAACAATCTGAAAGGCACCTAGAAATGTGGTAGGTGCAAGGCATGTAAATTCATCAAGAAAGACTCAAAAACCTTTACCGATAGCACCAAAAATCAGCAGTTTGATACACGTTCCTTTTTTAATTGTAGCTCAAAAGGCCTGGTTTATCTGATTACTTGTCAATGCCATATGTCCTATGTGGGAAAAACCTTCCGTCCCTTCAGAAGAAGAATCCTTGAACATATCAATTCTGTAAAAACCACAAGACATATAGAAACTCCAATCTCCAGACATGTTAAAAATGTACATAGTGGAGATCCCACAGTATTGAAATTTCAGGGCATAGAACTTATTAAACAGGACCAAAGGAAGGGAAACTGGGACCAACATATCAGAAAAAGGGAATGCTACTGGATCTACCGGTTGAAAACTCTTGACTCCTAATGGACTGAACGAAGGGTTTACTTATAGTCCCTTCATTACATAATCTCTTTATAAAAAGGATGACAACTTGTAACTTTTAACTAGCACTGTAAATAATTCACTGTAAATAATTTATCTCATCACTTATACCCCTTACATAATCTAAACCCTGTGCCAATCTTCTTAAAGTCAATTGATGTAATAGTACCATTGAATATTTTCTTCATCTATTATTAACACTGTAAAATACTTAACATGACCCTCCTTAACATTCACACAGTTAATGCATCCCCTAAGTAGGATGGCATCTGTTGACTAACTATAGGGTTATACCTCTCTGTTCCATAATTTTTCACCATCTGTCTCTATTTTGTAGCAATTATTGAAGAAGAAGAAAAAATAGATTAAAAGAAAAAAGGTACACTTTTCAGATAACAATATTTTATTCATATACACAGTTACCTATACTTCTATCTGATAGAGTAATTCCAATAGACACTGGATGAATTAATAATTTTTAGGAACAGCAGTGTTTAAACATCATGACTTCCCCCTCTATCCATCGACGTCTTCTAGCCCGTGATCGGCGAACATATAACCTGACCCGTCAATCAAATGACGTCCGTCTAACCGTCCAGCCCATTCCCTCCACCCATGGATAGCCACGTGGGGGCGATGCGTCATCACTGACGTAATTCGCCCCGCCTACGGCTAAGTCACATGGGGCGACACATCATCAATGACGCGAGGATATCCCGGACACATGATCTAATGACGCAGGGGGGGACCTTACATTTGACTGGTTGCAGGGGGATTTAAAAGTCCCGGCTTTTCTACAAGACATCTCTTAGCCCCTGATGAAGGTGTTGTTATACACCGAAACACGCTTTGGGCGTTAGCTCGTCACTTTCTTTTTCACTATTTGTTTGCTCACTTTAGGGACACCTTTCTCACTATGGGTACTTAGACCCTTGTAGGTTATTTTATTTTTTCTTCACTTTATACAGTGCCGTTCCCCCAGGTAATGTGATGGCACACTAGGCAGTATTTCTCTCCTGTAGATTGAGTTATAGATTAGAACACCATCGAAGGTGTTGGGAGGACAATAGGAACTAGTGCAGAGCTTTTCTTCCTTTTATAAAGATATTAGAGGAGCTTTTTGGCAGTCCTTCAAACGCATACCTCCTTCTGTACATAACCCACACCAAGGGGTTATTTTTACTTGCATTATTGATTGCAATGTTGTAGTTACAACCCCCTCCCCTTCTTTATTTATACTGTCCTAGTGTTTCTATGGGAATTTTTCTTTTGTTAACCCTCGATGGGCGACTTTTAGTTGGTGATATCTTGCTAACAATAAGGATCTAATAAAGACAACTGTCAGGTGATCACTTTGCAGGAGCACTAATTTATAAGATATTAGGGAGCTGATTCTCCTTTTTTTGCTACCCTTCTCTCTTCCCAATAGATATACATCGCATTACTGTAGGGCTTTGTAGGTACAGACCTCCAAGTTGTCCAACATATATTATTTTTGCCAGTAAAAATATTTTCTATTCACATATTTATCCGGGTCCAAGCCCTTTGGTGGACTGGCACCACCTCCTGACCACCACCTCTGTCCATTAGTCTCAGAACACCTCTTTTTTCATCTATGCAGGGGTTCGGGACTACTGGGCAATTAATCCATTTTCTCTAATCTACACTGTATTTAAACCTAAGCGGTCAGCATGCGAGTCATGGAAACTTAATACCCAATCATTACTAAAAATATTAACCCAGACGAAGGCATTACATGGGACTGTAAGGGTGTATGTGGTGTATCACGGTCTATGTCTGTCAGGAAACTGACAGGGATCCAATACGCAGAGTGCGCACAGAAGGAGGTACGTATACCGGACCTTAGAATGGCCGGACTAACGTAAGGACAAGCAAGAATAGTCAAAAGGTAAGCCGAGGTCAAGGGAGCCGGAGGACAGGTAAGCGAGATACAAGCCGAGTCAAAGGAGAGGAGAGGACAACAGGACAAAAGACAAGCAAGGGTCAAAACCGGAAACACAAGATAAAGAACGCGCTGAGTGACTAGCAAGCTAGAACCACGACAGGGCAATGAGCAGTAGTAAAGGTTTCCTTTAAATAACCTGTACCTAAATAGAGACCACGCCCCCAAAAGGTCCGGAATAGCGGTTCCCGGCACTTTATGCAAATGCCGATGTCATGACGTCGACGCTAGCCGTCGCGTCATAAAAGGGGGAGGAGCTAGCGCGGCCGGCGCGAAAACGGCCGGAATATGCCGAAATGCTAAGGGAAGGGAGCCCCTAAGCAGAGAGGATGTCCTCCCTGGATACATCACCAACAGGTACCCTGACAATGTCGTCAATCTCTTGGTGAAGGAAGGTCGGGGTGGTCTGGTCGATTGTCTGATCAACTGTCTTTTATAGGCATTTCTTAAGACAGGGTAACACACAACAAACAAGAAGAGCGAGGATGATTATCGTTATTAAAATGGCAACACCTATTTGGGCCAGAGCACCTTGCCATCCAGTCATCCATCCAAACCATCTTTCCCATGGATCTGTGGCCCCAGAATTTCGTTTCAGCACGTTGGACAAACTCTTTAACTTTTCTATTGCCAACGTTACCTTACCATTAGGGCCTGTATTATCTGGAATAATCCCCTATCCCACCATAGATCCCATAACAAGTATAGTTCCCTGGATATATATAGATGGTGGGATAGGGCGGTTACAAACTACCTCTCAGATGACCTTCCAGAATAGAATAAGCTTGGAAATGATTTTGGCAGGAAAAGGGAGAGTATGTAAAATACTCCCATGACATGCTGTACCTATATTCCAAATAAAACAGGCCCTAATGGTAAGGTAACGTTGGCAATAGAAAAGTTAAAGAGTTTGTCCAACGAGTTGAAACAAAATTCTGGGGCCACAGATCCATGGGAAAGATGGTTTGGATGGTTGACTGGATGGCAAGGTGCTCTGGCCCAAATAGGTGTTGCCATTTTAATAACGATAATCATCCTCGCTCTTCTTGTTTGTTGTGTGTTACCCTGTCTTAAGAAATGCCTACAAAAGACAGTCGATCAGACAGTCGACCAGACCACACCGACCTTCCTTCACCAAGAGATTGACGACATAGACCGTTATACACCACATACACCCTTACAGTCCCACCGCACTAAATCAACAACTACTTCCTCTTAAGGACATTCAGGGATAGCATCTGTCTCTACGGGCAGAAGTCTGTCGCGGGAGAAGTAGTGGACAAGCTGCTACGGGTTACCCGCGCAGTGAAGTGTTCGAGGCCTGTTCAGACAGATGTGCAAGATAGCCTTTGTTATTTTTGTATAGGGACAGTATTAGAGTGAGAGATAGTAGTTTCTAGTAAAATTGCCATTTTAAGGGGGGACTGTTATGGACAGAAGAATTAAAATAAAATGGCTATTTACTAATGTCTATTTATTCTGTGTTCACTATGTTAAAACTGGCTGCTAGAGTAAATATTCCCTTCCCCCCCTACAATGTGTTCAGTTGCTATTTCCTCATCCTGCTAGCATCCCCCTTCCCATCAGAGCAAGCCTTGTGTAACCAAAATTCCTGTGTTAACAGCTTCCTTTACTAACTCCTCCCCCACTTCCTTTGTGCCAGTTAACAGCTATATGCCACGTGTAACAAAATGGGGAATCACTGTTAAAGTAACTGAAAGAAACTACTCACTCCCCCTCCCATCGTGTATCCAATATAGGTGGGAGAAGTCTGTAATGACGACACTACATCCTGTAGGGGGGGTTTAGACAAGACCCCTTAGACTGTTAACCAATTGTTGAATGTATATTGTATGTTTAACTGTGACTCTGTACATGACGTATTTCTGCTTTAAAAGGAACTCCCACTCCAGGGAATAAAGGCATTCCTCAGGTTTTTCACTGATCAGAAACTTTGTCTCTGGTGTGAATTACTTCTAGGGAAAGCGTGCATGCATTAATTAATCAATTTGGAAGGAGTAGATAGACAAATAATCAAAGTTTTCTTTGATCCAAAACAAAATGATCTTTAAATAAACTTTGAAAGCTATGTTTTAGTATTTGTAGATGACACAAACTTTGTAAAGTAATAAAGTGTGAGCAGGATATTGCTTTGCTGCAGAGATATTTAGATAGAATGTTGGGCTGGGTCCTAAAATGGCAGATTGAATTTACTGTAGAGAAATGCAAAGTTATGCACTCCGGGGTTAAGAATGCACAAGCAACTTACACCCTAAATGGTAGTGAATTAGGGATAACAACACACAAGAAGGATTTGGGAATTGATAGCAATTCCCAAATCCTTCTCATGTGTTTTTATCCATAATTCAACAAATTAGGCAGCAATATGCAATGCCAATCGGCAGTTGATAAGGCCAGTAAGATTTTGTCATGCACAAATAGGGGCATAAATTCTTGGGATGAAAATATAATTTTGCCTCTTTAGAAATCACTGGTAAGACCACACCTTGCATATGTGCAATTTTGGGCAACTATTCTAAAGAAGGATATCATGGCACTAGAAAAAGTGCCGAGACGGGCTGTAAAATTGATAAAGGAATGGAGCATTTTAGTTATAAAGAAAAGTTAAAAAATTGCAATCTCTTTAGTTTGAAAAACGGTGCCTCAGGGGGGTATGATAACTTTACACAAATATATTCAGTGCCAGTACAAACCATTATATGGAAATCTATTCAGAAACAGGGCTATGCATAGGATACAAGATCACGCATTTAGTCTGGAAGAAAGGAGATTTAGTCTAAGGCAAATAATTTTTTTTTGTTACAGTAAGAACTATAAGGATGAGGACTTTTCTGCCTGAAGAGGTTGTTTTATCAGAGTCCATACAGATGTTTAAACAGCAATTGGATAAATACTTGCAAAAACATAACATACAGGGATATCATTTCTAATTAGTGGGGTAGTAGGTGCTTGATCCAAAGAGATATTTGACTGCCATTTTGGGGTCAAGATGGAATTTTGTCCTACTTTTTTGCAAAATTGGAAGCACTTTCAGACTGGGTTTTTTTGCCTTTTTTGGATCAGCAGCATAAACATATGTGAGAAAGGCTGAGCTTGATGGACACAAGTCTCTTTTCGGCTATGTAACTATGTAACTGTCACTTCTCTGTATTTCATAATGATGACCTTTATATGAAATAGTGGTTCTGACTGCATTGGAATTTGAAAGATGCCAAAAGACAAAGTGAGCATCAACCTGTAGTTAAAAAAAGTTAAGTAAACAAAAGGCAGAGCTTCACTGACAACTTTTGTCCAGTCCCAGCAGCCATCACAAGTAATGACTGAGATTCTCACTCATTGCAAGATATAATGTATTGAGGCTCCTGGTCTTGCGGTATGCTCCATATACCCCAATGTTGCTGGCCTTCTCAGCCAATGAATGGCACTCTGTGCATAGAATATGCAAATCATTTACATTTGCTAGTCTTGTTCTAGCTCAGGGATAGACAACCTCTGGCACCCCAGATGTTGTGGACTACATGTCCCTTGATGCCTTGCCAGCATTATGGCTGTAAGAGCATTATAGGAGATGGAGTCCAAAACATCTGGAGTGCCAAAGGTTGCCTATCCCTAGATAATGACGTACTAATGATTACTAATAAGAACAGGGGGGGAAGAGTCAGCGCTAAATAACAAAATGAAGGGCAGCAACCCAAAAAAGGGAATCCCTCAAGACCCTAATAAAAACAAGGTAAAATATGGGAAGGGGGTAAGGGCTGCGCTCAGAGCTGGTAACAGTAGTCTATAACAATGAAAACCAGACCAAATGGTCTAAATGGAGATATAACAAGTGGGCCTAGGTAAAAAAACCATAAAAAGTCTCAGACAACAGATAAAAAGGGGTGAGATCCTCAGACATTGATCCGTCCAGATAAAAAAATATTCAGATAGGGGGGCAGGGCCAGGCGGCCATGCCAGCAGGCTGCAAGTCACTATGGCTCCTGAGAAAATGGCTATTTCTGGCTACATACCGGCCTTCCAAAGCTGGTAACACCCTAGAAGCCCATGGAACAAGACCCTGAAGTGTCCCAGTGCAGCTGGAGCACCTGAAACCGGGTGATTCTGGGTCCTGGTGAGAGACTCTGGGACTTCAGGACTGAGGCCTATCCTGGAGGGGAGTGGGGCAGACGGCCGTTGCCTCGCTCTCTGCCCCGGGCCACTGTTACCCTACAACTTAACCTGATGCCTCCTCGGCCCTGTTTACCCCCCCTTTGGACCGGTGGGGGTTATCCCGTTCCACACAGGGGACCGTCACACAGGCTAATTCAATAAGCTCAATACCAGGTATTGAGAGAAGGTCACCAATACCACAAGATTGTTTGGGGTGGTTTTGACACAAATGGGTGATTGAGCTTGGTCAGTAACAGTGCACCTATGTGCCTTAACAGGTGCTGGAAGCCAGTACTGACTGGGGAAGTGAATGGCTGTTCCTGAAAGTGTGAGATTGTTGGCTCGATCATAGACGCCCCTATACACTTCAAGGAGTGTGTAGCAAGCCAGTGTGGTCGGGGAGTGCAAACCTGCAGCCAGAATAGTTGCCTGGGCAGGCTTGCATGAAGAATAAGACAATAAGCCAGACACCAGGTGTCTGGATTAGTACACATTCAAGTGAAATTAAATAAACACATAGAACACATTTCCCTAAGGAGTGCAAGTTTAAAAAAAAAAAAACAAAAAAACCGTAGGACATTTGCACAATTGTACCCCAATTTAGAGGAATTCGCACACAAAGAATTGCCCAAACCTGGGAGACCTGTATTTGACAGACCTTGGAGATAGGGATTGACTGGTGAAGCAGGGTCCATTGACTTTTCAGTAAAAGATCATAGACCCCATGTAAGAGTTGAAATACACTGGAAGAATAAAAATGCTAAAAGGGTTACTGCTTTTGTAGACACTGGAGCTGAGGCCACTTTAATTTATGGAAACCCTAAGAAATGTTTGGGATTACCCTATGTAATTACACGTCTGGGAGGTAAGAGAACAGAAGCAGTCCAGACCTTGGTAGAACTGAACATTGGACCGTTGGTAAAAAATAAGTATTCAGTATTGATTTTCCTTATACCTGAATACATAATTGGAATTGATATCCTTAAAGGATTGACCTTACATTTGGTGGATGGCTGTTACAGTTTTGGAACTAAATACTATATATCAGCCAGACCAGTGGTGGTACGAAAATTGTCAATGCCCCCTGTGCAACTACCACCAGCTACTAAAGTAGTACATATGAAGCAGTACAGGATCCCAAATGGCCACAAAGTAACCAGGAAAAAACATGATTTTAGTTGGGGAGAAGAGCAACAGAATGCATTTGAGGGAGCTAAATAGGCTATCCAACAAGCCCTTGATCTATGGCCCATACGAGATGGAGACATAGACTTAAATGTATCAGTGAATCAGCAGTGGGCTAATTGGAGCCTTTGGCAGAAACAAGGAAGGACTAAGGTATCACTTGGTTTCTGGACAAGGAAGTTACCCGAGGCAAGAGAGGTACACAACCTATGAGACACAGCTCTTGGCCTGTTATTAGGTCTTGTTGGATACTGAACAGATAACGTTAGTACATACAGTGTTCTTACGCCCAGAGATAGGTTGCATGATAGGTATATCATGCAATGGGTACATAGTTCTCCTAAGACACATAGGATAGGTCATGCACAAGAGTCCAGTATCATAAAATGGAAGTGGTACATACAGGATAGAGCTAAAACAGGAAATAGTGGTACGGCTGTACTACATGAGAAAATTGCAGATGCACCGATACAAGAACTTGGTTATCTGCCAGAAGCAGACAAACCAGAGGAATTTCCAGTAAAGTGGGGAAAGTCTTTTGCACAACGAACACAAGATCAAGCAAAGCATGCTTGGTTTACTGATGGTTCAGTAAAATACATTGGTAATGAAAGACAATGGGAAGCAGTGTTTTACAATCCAGAAACCAAGAAAATATTGACTGCAACAGGAACAGGAAAAAGTGTCCAATATGCAGAGTTATATGCAGTGTTTTAGGCTCTGAAACAAAAGATGCCTTGAAGTTGTCATATATACACATATTCTTGGTCTGTTGCCAATGGACTGGCTACATGGTTGCCTACATGGCAGTCACATCAGTTCATGATTCATACAAAGGAAGTTTGGGGAAAAGATTTGTGGGAGCAGATATGGGAGATGGTACATCAAAATGAGGTAACAGTCTTTCATGTTGATGCTCACTGTAACACCGACTCATTGGATTGTCTGTTTAACTCTGTTGCAGACAAGAAAGCTGTCTGTTGAAGATTCTAACTCACTTTTTGGATTGGCTAATTGGGCCCATCAGAAATGTGGACACTTGGGAGAGAAAGCCGCACACAGGTGGGCACAACAGCGAGGCGTTTTAGTGCCGCTTGATTTAATTAAAACAGTAATTCTGCAATGTCTAGTGTGTCAGCATGAGCAGAATAGACATGTACCAGGGATGGTACAAGGTCAAATAAAAAGAGGAAAAGCATCAGGGCATATATGGTGGGTAGATTATATAGGTCAACTTCCTATGAGTAAAAATTGGCAATATGTATGCACAGCTGTGGATACATATTCAGGGTATTTATTGGTTCACCCTTGCAAGAGGGCTATAAAATAAATACTATTAAAAAGTGGAAACCATGATACAGTACTATGGTTCTTCTATTACAGATTCAGAGTAACCTAAATCCAGGGGCCAAAGTCTGGATGAGGATGGAGAAAGGTCCCCCAGAACCAGCAGACATTGTTGCAACAGACAATGACAATACTGTGTGTAAAATATACTTGTTTCTTCTTATCTTCTCCAGTTGATTGATTTATACATCTTTTGTATATAGTCTTGGGACAAAGGCTGTTATTTGAGAGAGTAAAAAGAGTTGTATCTTTACAGGCAAAGCTCATTGGTCTGGCTGTTATTGTAATAGCTGTGCTTACTCTAAACCCTTTGGTCGGTTCAGATGCAAACAACGAGATTGGAGGTTGGGACCAGAGTGATTCTGCAGAGATTAAATGACTCTCAGTGACTTTTTAAAACAATATGTCATTTAAAGAAAGTTATAGTTTTAATTTTTATCTTGAGAAATCATGATAATTAATTTGGTGTATACACACTTGAGATATCTCGTTGAGTGTATTATCAAAGAAAGTACACAGTTAATTGTAAATTAGTCCTCAAGGATGCCTATCTCAATACAGAAACTTAAAGGAGCACTATGGGATCTGGAACACAAACATGTATTCCTGACCCTATAGGGTTAAAACCACCATCTATCCCACCTGGGCCCCTCATGCCTCCATAAATCTTACTGTAGTCAAGCCTGAAGCTGTAATTCTGCATGCAGTTTGCCTCAGAAAAACAAGCTGACTGCTGACATCAGCAGAAGTGGTGGCCTGATCCACTCACAATGCTTCTCCATAGGATTGGCTGAGATTGACAAAGAGGCAGATCAGGGGAAGAGCCAGCACAATTCAAACACAGCCCTGGCCAATCACTGAATCAATGAATCTCTATGAGGAAAGTTCAGTGTCTGCATGCAGAGGGAGGAGATCCTGAATGTTTGGATGCATTTTAGGCAGCCCAGGAAGGATCTCTAAGAGTCATCTAAGGAGTGGCCAGTGAAGTTATCACTAGGCTGTAATGTAAACACTGCATTTCCTCTGAAAAGACAGTGTTTGCAGCAAAACTCCTGAAGGTAATGATTCTACTCACCAGAACAAATTCAATAAGCTGTAGTTGTTCTGGTGACTATAGTGTCCCTTTAACCCCTTAATGACGAGAGACGGACGAGGTCCGTCACTCAGGGGAAACCCTTAATGACGAGTGACGGATCTCGTCCGTCACCCGTTAAAATTAACCCCGGATCGCTGCTATCATGGCGATCGCGGGGTTAATGGTGCTCCGGTCTGCCTCTGTATGTCAGCATGTCAGAGTGAGCACATGTGCTTAGTATACTTACCTTCCGCCTCCCTGCACTTACTGGTTTTGTGTGACGTGCAGGGAGATGGATCAGTGATGATCCTGCCCCCTGTTAAAAAAAATAAAGTTAATTTAAAATCCCACCCCCTTTACCCATTTTAATAAAAATTTAACCCCTTCCCTGCCTATTGATCACTGACTACAGTGATCAATTGGCAGGGATTACATTTTACTATGATCTGATTTTTTTTAACCCCTTAGGGTTAATTCTTTTTTTTTAACCCTTAGGGGTTAAATTTATTTTATTAATTAAAGTATTTTAAAATTATAAATTTAGCAAGCTGGGGTAGGTGGAAGTTAGTGGGGAATTGGGGGATTTGGTGTTAGGCTAACTAGGGGTTAACATTAAAAAAGTTTTAAAATAAGTTTTAAAAAGTAAAAAATTAAGTTAAATTTTTTTTTTTAATAACGTTTAAGTGAAAACATAAAAAAACACCCCCCTTTAGCCAGTCCAAATAAACATTAACCCCTTCCCTGCCAGTCAATCACTGCCTACAGTGATCAAAATACAGATCACAGTATTATACAGTGATCTAATTTTTTTTTAACCCCTGACGATTAACTTATTTATTTTTTAACCCTCAGGGGTGCAATTTATTTAAATAACTGATTTAAATATTTTATAATTATATATTTTGCTAGCTGGGGTTGGTGGGAGTTATGGGAAAATGGGGAATTTACTGTTAGTACTGCTTACAGCTAGTTAGGGGTTACCGGTAAAAAACTGCTTAGAAAAGTGTTAAATCTGTAAAAAAAAAAGTTTAGGAAAGTTGAAAAAAATAGTAAGCAAAACAAAAGTTTAAAAACTAGTTTTAAAAAGTAAAAAAAGTAAAAAAAAAATCAATTAAAAACGCTCATTACCACTACACCTGGAACAAACTAGAGAAAAAATGATCCCACGGCAAGGTTCAAAATATGCCTTTTGTATTACCCCAGGGTGTATTCTTTAAATGTATTTGTGGAGCAGTTTCAATAACCAACCATCTAAACTACTCCAAATTGGAACATGGACACAGCGTAAAACTTCAAAGTTAGAAAAAAACTGAATGGCTGCGTCTCAAATGTGCCCCTTCAACATCCACATATACCTGGCAAAGGTACATATGGGGGTATTGCTGTACTCAGACCACATAGCTGAGCAACATATGAAGTATTATAGCACACATAAGGTTTGCAAAATATACTGTGCAAACTCACTTTGTGTGTCAAAAAGGCAGAAAAAAACGCTTATTACCACTACACCTGGTACAAGTTAGCGGAAAAATGATCCCACGCTAAGGTTCAAAATTTACCTTTTGAAAAACCCTGGGGTATCTACTTTAAGAAATGGTATGCCTTTGTGGCGTAGTTTGAATTTAAAACCTGCGAAGATGCTTGGAAATTGCACATAGGCGGTAAAAACTGATTTGGCTTGGTCTCCTTTATGGCACTGTAGCTTAAATCCATCTCTCAAAATTCTACTGTGTATACTGAAAAGGACAGGTCTCCTATATGGCACTGTAGCTTCATGAAATAGTGCCAAAGACATACAGTGGGGGTGTCCTTTTACTCAGAAGACTTAGCTGAGCATAATTTGGGGGGTTTGAACTTAGTGGCACATATGAAATATACAAATGCCCAGCAAAAATGCAATCCGTACGTAAAAAATGCACAAAATTATTTTTTACCACATACTTTGGCATATATTGGTGAAGAAATGGGGGCATGTTAAGGCACAATATGCACCTTATGAGATACCCTGGAGTGTCTACTTTTACAAATGGTAGGCCTTTGAGTTTTTTTTTTGAACAGTCAAACTACTATAATACCCCAAATGGAAGCATAGGCTCATTAAATCCGTCTCTCAAAATTCTACTGTGAATACTGAAAAGGACAGGTATCCTACATGGCACTGTAACTTCACGAAATAGTGCCAAAGACATACAATGGGGGTGTCATTTTACTCAGCAGATGTAACCGAACACAAAATAAAACTTTGTACAGGAATAGCACCCACCAACTTTACAAAATACACATGAGAATTTCTTTGTTATAAGTTTGTGTGCCAAAAAACAAAAAAAAAAACAACACAATTTTACACCAATATTTAGCAGAGGTTGGCGGTGAAATGGCTACGTAGAAAGTGTCAAAACAACCTTAGGTAAATAGCCTGTGATGTCTACTTTATATAAATATATACTTTTGTGTGGCAATTTTGTTTTCTTTTATGGCTATTAAGCTTACATGACAAACATACCAAATTTTAAAATCGCTCACATTAAAAGTTTATTTTACTCCTTGTGCTTTGTGACCTGTAACTACCAAAAAAACTTTAAATCCCAGACACATTATATATTCTGTAAATCAGAACTAAATGAATTTATTTTTAATTACTTTCCTTAACCTGCACTAATTGTACACACATTATTGCAAAAACTGTAAAAAAAAAAACACACAAAATGTTTAATTGTTTTTGCATTTTTCTGTATTATTTTACATGTTACATCAAATGAAAGCCCTTTCTGTCCTTTAAAAAATGGTATATAATATGTGTCGGTGCAATAAATTTGTAAAATGCAAACTGCAGTTGAACGCAAACAGCAAAAAATGAAAAAAATGCTGTTGTCATTAAGTGAAAGACAAGCTTTTGAAGCTCTGTCCTTAAGGGGTTAACAATTATCTGGAACATTCATTACTACAAAAACAAAAAACACTGCCACATGTTCAAATCATCTGTTTTTTTTTCTGTTCAGTTGTCCTGCCGAATATTAAATATCAAATTATCTTAATACTGATTTATTCGTTTTAAGATTTTAATTGTTTTTTATGTCACGCTACAAAAACATGTGAACATTTGGGTAAGCAGTGGATTTTTATATCTGATTTTATGATGAAAGGTTTTTTTCCACCTCCTAAACATAATGTGTTTTCCTGATTTCCATCTGTACCACTTAAAACATAGCTCTATCACTTCTGTATAAGATACATTTATATCCAGTTTGAAATTACAAAGTTCAGCAACTGGCTGCCCACTGTCATTTCAAACTAAATATAAATCAGTGTGACCCCCAAATTGATAAAAGAGAGGTTAAATCTTCCTGCATCCCCCTATTTGCGGCATGCCGGGAGTAGGGGCATGTCGCCTAAACAGCTAGTGACTGGGCAGCAATTACTAGTGACTGTGCCAGGTCGCCCCATTCCCCCATGGTGGGGAACACAAATAACTTAAATGGGGGGATCCTAAATAAATAAATGTCCCCCCCCTTCCCCACCCATAAGCTGTGGGTGGGGACTTTAATTAAAGAGGGGACCTAATATGACAGGTAAAAGTAGAGACTCTTAAATTACCTGTCAGAGCACTCTGATTGGTTGGCTTAAACCAACCAATCAGAGCACTCTAAGCCTAATTGCAGGTCACGGGAAGGCTTTATAAGCCTTTCCCCGCCTTGCGGAGCTCATTCTGCGCCGTGCCTTCCATGGGTGAAGAAGGATTATTTTTTCACCGTCAGGATTTTTTTTTTCAGATTTTTTTTTTTTTTGCGCTCAGGTTTTTTTTGACCCTCGTGTTAATAAAAGGGAGGTTAAATTCTCCTGCATGCCCCTGGGGCATTTAAAACTAAATATAAATCAGGATGGGGGTCACTATGACCCCCATATTGATAAAAGGGAGGTTAAATCCTTCAGACGGGTATTATCTATTTTTGTTTGACCTTTTTTGTGGCTGAAGAAAGAAAAGAAGAAAGAAGACATCTAATGGAAAGTATGACATTTTATTTTACAGGGTTAGTTTATTGCCCCCCCCCCACTATTATTAGCGTGATGTGGGAAGATCGGGTATTTTTATTGGGGGGGTGGAGTGACTAGGAACTTGGGGACCCCAAGTCACTTTATTATTTGTGGTGCCCAGCGCTTTATTATGTGTGGTCACTATAGCTGCCCAGTCACTAGTACTTTTAAATTTGTTTAGACGACATGCCCCTACTCGCGGCATGCCCCTACTCGCGGCATGCCGTGAATAGGGGCACGTGGGAGGATTTAACCTCCCTTTTATTAATATGAGGGTCATAGTGACCCCCTAATGTTTTAATGGGGTGTGGGGGGGTAGGAATTAATATTATTACAAGGAGGGAGCTGGTAGCGTTGCTGGCTCCCTCCTTTTTTTTGCGCATGCACAGTGTTATTTTTTCTGTGCTGTTATATATTTTTATTGGGGGGGGGGGGTGAATAGGGGCTTGGGGACCCCTAGTCACTTTATTATTTCTAATCCCCTCCCGCCACTCATGGGTAGGTATATTAGGCCCCCCCATTATTTATTTATATAGGGTCCCCACCCCCCCCTCATGGGTAGAGACTTGGGGGACATTAGGTCCCCACTTTCATTAATTAGGGTCCCCACCTGCCACTCTCTAATTAATTTGGTTCCCCCCATTATTTTCTTTATTTAGGGTCTCCACCCGCCGCTCATGGGTGGAGACCAGGGGGGATATTATGTCCCCCCCCCATTATTTATTTATGGTTCCCACCTGCTGCTCATGTCCCCCCTTTTAGTTAAAGTCCCCACCCACTGCTCATTGGTGGGGACCATTAGGTCCCCTTGGTTATATTAATAGCTCCCACCCGCAGGTCACGGGTAGGAGCACAGGGGGGCACTATGTCCCTCCCATTTTAATTATATTCTGTTCCCCACCATCAGGGAACGTGGGGACGCATGGGTCACAGGCTCCTCCTTCGCGCGTGCATTAGGCTTGTATGAATTCTTTCCTATGGGGATTTAGCAGACGCTGGATGTCCTCATGCACAGCTTGAGGACGTCTAGCATCAGTAATGCGACTTTTGGTTGCCTAACCACTCGCAAGTCCCTCTAGTGGATGTCTGGTGTCCAGCCACTAGAGATGGTGTTAACCCCTAACGGTAATTATTGCAGTTTCTGAGAACAGTTGCAGGCTTAAGGAGACTGGGGCACTACACCCAGACCACTTCAATGAGCTAAAGTGGTCTGGGCGCCTATAGTGTCCCTTTAAGCACACACTCTGACAAACACACATATTCAGTGACAAACACACACTGGCAGATACACACTGACAGTTACACAGACTCTCAATAACAAACACTGTCACTGACAGATTCACTGATTTGACACAAAAAGATTCACCGACAGTCACACACACACAGACGTCACTGACAGACACAGATTCACTGATTTTACACGCACACATTCAGTTGCACACACTCACTCATTAACAGACACACACATTGACAGACACACAAATACTGAGAGACACACACTGATAGTCACATACACTCAATGACAAACATACTCTCACTGATTTGACAGACACTCACAAACATACAGACACACACTCATACACTAACAGACATGCACAATCGCAGACACAGATATACACACATACATACACTAACAGACACACACACACACACATACACTCACAGACAGACCCAACACCAGCTCTCACAGCAGCCCCACTGGACTCCCAATGACAAACCCACGCCAGCTCTCCTGGTAGGGAGGCTGGGTGGAAAATGTTGAATAATAATAATAATAATAATAATAATAATAATAATAATAATAATAATAATAATAATAATTTGTGACTGTATGTGTGTTTATGTGTGTCTGTACGAGTGTATGTGTGTCTGTGAGTGTTTGTGTATTTGTGTGT
Source organism: Pelobates cultripes (assembly GCA_933207985.1). Classification (NCBI taxonomy): domain Eukaryota; kingdom Metazoa; phylum Chordata; class Amphibia; order Anura; family Pelobatidae; genus Pelobates; species Pelobates cultripes. The sequence continues at coordinate 238,743,360 of OW240913.1, forward strand.
CTGTATGAGTGTATGTGTGTGTGTGTCTGTAAGTCTATAAGTGCACACTAAAAAAAAAAAGGTAAAAAAATGAAATTAAAAACATTAACCCCCTCCCTCCCTCTCCTCCCCCATGTACTTACCGATCGTCACGTTCCTTCGCCGGCAATCGGTCTGCTTCTTAGTGGGAACTCTCTGGACTGAGCCCAGAGAGTTCCACCCTCTCCAATTTAGGACCCCCAGGGCCATGTGACCACTCTAAAAGAGCGGTCACATGGCCCCTATAGGTGTCCACAGTGCTGCCAGCACTGGGACTGCCTGAACTGACAGGCAGTCCCACTACTGGTAAAAAAAAAGTTAATAAAAGTAAAAAAAAAAATTAAACTAATAAATTTTAAAAAATAAATAATCTATATCTATATCTATATCTATATCTATCAAAATACACACACATTTTCATTCTATGTATATCTCCTTAATGACCGTGGATGTATGGAGTATGTCTGACAAAAAACGGTCGTTAAGGACCACAGACGTACCTAATATGTCCGCGGTAAATAGAAGCCCTGGACTTACCTGGACCGTGATCTGAGGCAATCGCGGTCGGGGGGACTGCTGCAGCTCCGACCACCCCTGCCCTCCAGGGCCATGTGATCACCATGATCACATCGCCGCAATTGGAGTCTAGTTGCTGCCAGCAGGGGGACTGTCTGAGCTGTCAGACAGTCCCCCAGGCTGCTGAAAAGTAAAAAAATAAAATAAAAAGTTATACATATATTATTTATGTATAATACATTATAATATAATTAAAGCATTTTATAATATATCATACATATATAATGCATATATAGGATTTCTCACATATCTCAAAATACACTTATAATGAAATCCTATATATACACATTATATATGTATAATATATTATAAAATGCTTTAATTATAACATATTATACATGTGACGGACCACCTCCGCCAACCGATGCTACTAGTGCTCACCGAGGACTCCAAGCACCTCACCCGACACCATCAGCACTGTAGTTCCCATGTCCAGCGTTACAACTTGCCGTCCTCCACCCACCCTGAACCCAAGACCAGGATCCAGCTTCCAGTGGGCAGACAGACCTCTCCTACTCCAGAGCTAAAAGAGCTAGTGATTATAGCACTCCAAAGAGCAATCCCAAGAGCAGGGATTATAGCAGGTATAGCTTTCCCCTACAAGCACGAGACGAGGCTCTGTGTTGAGGGTAAACAGGAACTCAATTTTAATGGTGCCACACTAGTATTTATGCAAATCCCCAAGCAAGGTGTGCGCCCACATGGATCTTGTTGGGGACAGGGACACAAAGCTTACAAACCAATCAGAACAGTAATTAAATGTACAACACTACCATAACAAATATACAATCCCTCATCTAAATAATTAGGTCAGATACTGTATTAACTTACCGTAAATACTCGAGTATAAGCCGACCCAAATATAAGCTGAGGTACCTAATTTTACCACAAACAAATGGGAAAACTTATTGACTCGAGTATAAGCCTAGGGTGAGAAATGCAGCAGCTACTGGTAAATTTCAAATTAAAAATAGATACCAATAAAATTACATTAATTGAGGCATCAGTAGGTTAAATGGTTTTGAATATTTATTTACAGTGTGTGTATATAATGAATGCAGTGTGTGTGTAGTGTGTGTATAATGAATGCAGTGTGTGTGTTTGTGTAGTGTGTGTATATAATGAATGCAGAGTGTGTGTATATAATGAATGAAGAGTGTGTGTTTGTATATTGTGTTTATATAATGAATGCAGAGTGTGTGTGTATATAATGAATGCAGAATGTGTGTTTGTGTGCATGCAGTGTGTGTATTTAATGAATGCAGTGTGTGTGTTTGCATTATATACACACACTCCATTCACACAAACATACACTCTGCATTATATATATACACACACACACACTGCATTCATACAAAGTGTGTGTGTGTGTTTGTGTAGTGTGTGTAAACTGGGTAGGGGGAGGGCGTTTTTATTATTTTAATATTTGGATTTATTTTTTAAATATTTAATTTTTTTACTTTATTTTTAGTCCCCCCTCCCTGCTTGTTACCTGGCCAGGGAGGGGGGCTTTGGCATTCCCTGGTGGTCCAGTGGCATGGGCTGTGCAGTGGGGGCCCGCAGAAGCTCTTACTTACCTTCCCAGCAGCTCCCTTCAGCTCCCCTGTGTAAATCTTGTGGACTGCGTGCCATGCGGAGCGTTGCCATGGTAACCCCGTAGCAACACTCTGACGCCTGTGAGTCTCGCGAGATTTAGACAGGGGAGGTGAAGGGAGCTGCATGGAAGGTAAGTAAGAGCTTCTGCGGGGCCCCCCCAGGCTTTTTATGAGCCCGTCGGTCCTGGTCTGTATTAGTAAGTACGCCATAATACAGACCCTTACTTGAGTATAATCCGAAGGGGGGCTTTTTCAGCATGAAAAAATGTGCTGAAAAACTCTGCTTATACTCGAGTATATATGGTTATTATTCCCAGACAGAAAAAAAAAAAACACATTTTTATAAAGTCTCATAAGTACCCCAAAACACAACATATCACCATAAATTTTATAATATATCATACATATATAATGCATACATATGATTTCATAAGTGTACTTTGAGATATATATAAGATAAATTGCAACAACAACAAAAAACATTTATAAAAAACAAATAACTTTGGCCAGCGTTTGTGACTAAGTGGCTACAACAAAAGACTGCGAATACCCCATTTGGAATACCCTGGTGTGACGAGACCAATCTCGCCTGTTGCCTTTGGACTATGGCCCCATGTCAAAAGCCTTCTTGCTTCTGCATTCGGTCATTTAACCAGATGCCTGTTCATTCAGTAGTTAAACCGTATGAACAGCATTACCCCAGATAGCCATCCCGTGGAGTCTATTCGTATGGAGAACAGACTTTGTGAACACTTTAACTCCACGGCGATTGGACTGTGTGCATAGGATCTGAGCGCTATTCGGTACTTTTGTGCGCTCAGATCTAAGCTATCTGGGGATAGGTAGAATGTATATGTTTTGTGCAACAGTTGTAACTTTATACATTTTTATGTCTTTTACTGTCTTTTACTACCATGTGGTTAATGGAGTTTTGCCTCTGTCCTGGGAGATAATTAGATTACTTCCCAATTATCTCCAAGACAGAGGGAGGGAAGTTAGGATACATTGTGGGGATGTTTTCCCTCTGTGTGTCCGTCATTGGTTCACGTCTGTCCTTTGTCACAGTCTCCCATTTGGTCCTCTAGGGGACCACTGCTTGACCCTCAACACGGAGCTCTGTCTCGTATTTGGGGGGGGATTTACTGTATGCTGTTAGAGACTGATTGCCAGGAGTGTAAGCCGCTTGGGTGCTTTTCCTGTTCGTCTGCTAGCAGCTATTCGTGAGGTTCCAATTTGGGAGTTTCGAGTGCTACTGTGTATGCAGTTCGTGAGTTTGAAGCATTCCCTTGTATGCAGTTCAGGAGTTTGAAGCATTCCCTTGTATGCAGTTCAGGAGTTTGGAGCATTCCCTTGTATGCAGTTCAGGAGTTTGGAGCATTCCCTTGTATGCAGTTCAGGAGTTTGGAGCATTCCCTTGTATGCAGTTCAGGAGTTTGGAGCATTCCCTTGTATGCAGTTCAGGAGTTTGGAGCATTCCCTTGTATGCAGTTCAGGAGTTTGGAGCATTCCCTTGTATGCAGTTCAGGAGTTTGGAGCATTCCCTTGTATGCAGTTCAGGAGTTTGGAGCATTCCCTTGTATGCAGTTCAGGAGTTTGGAGCATTCCCTTGTATGCAGTTCAGGAGTTTGGAGCATTCCCTTGTATGCAGTTCAGGAGTTTGGAGCATTCCCTTGTATGCAGTTCATTCCCTTGTATGCAGTTTGGATTCCCTGCAGTTCAGGAGTTTGGAGCATTCCTTGTATGCAGTTCAGGAGTTTGGAGCATTCCCTTGTATGCAGTTCAGGAGTTTGGAGCATTCCCTTGTATGCAGTTCAGGAGTTTGGAGCATTCCCTTGTATGCAGTTCAGGAGTTTGGAGCATTCCCTTGTATGCAGTTCAGGAGTTTGGAGCATTCCCTTGTATGCAGTTCAGGAGTTTGGAGCATTCCCTTGTATGCAGTTCAGGAGTTTGGAGCATTCCCTTGTATGCAGTTCAGGAGTTTGGAGCATTCCCTTGTATGCAGTTCAGGAGTTTGGAGCATTCCCTTGTATGCAGTTCAGGAGTTTGGAGCATTCCCTTGTATGCAGTTCAGGAGTTTGGAGCATTCCCTTGTATGCAGTTCAGGAGTTTGGAGCATTCCCTTGTATGCAGTTCAGGAGTTTGGAGCATTCCCTTGTATGCAGTTCAGGAGTTTGGAGCATTCCCTTGTATGCAGTTCAGGAGTTTGGAGCATTCCCTTGTATGCAGTTCAGGAGTTTGGTGTTCTGCAGTAGCTGTGCCTGTATCTCTGGAAGGGGAAGATCTTCTAAACGTCAGTTTAACCCTTTTATGCTGAGGGTGCCGTTACACCTGGGTTATCTACATTTGAAAATGGTATGCATGAGGGGGTTATTTAACATTCCTGGGCTACCATATGGTCTCAAATGGCAACACAGACCCAGCAAACCAATCTGGCAAACTGATTTGGGCAAGCCCTATAACTGACCCTGTAACTTTCCAAAACACCATAAAACCTAACATAGGCCAGGCAAACCAATCTGGAAAATTTCAATGTGCAAACATGGAAAAGGGGAAAGCCCTACATTTGACCCCTGTAATTTTGCAAAATCCCATATGATCTGTACATTGGAGGCATTGTTGTACTCGGGAGATGTTGCTTAACACATATTGGGGTGTTCTTTGGCAGTAATACATAACAGGAGCTGAGAATCCATGCCTAAAGTACAATGTGTGTGAAAAATAACACAACAAAATGACTACCCAAAAGGTTGACAAAGACTGGTGGTAGAATTAGTGCAAAAAAATACCACCATTTGAAATACCCTAGGGTGTCTACTTTTCAAAAATATATATTTTTGATGGGGGTCAATTACATTGGCCAGCTTCAAAAATGTCCCAAATAGGACATGGGTGCATGATGACCAGCTGAGAAAATTCCAAATTGGAAAACTGGAATGCAAACCCTCCAAATAAGGTATTTTAGCCCCCAGAGAACCCAACACACTTATACATGGGGGTTATCACTGTACTCAGGAGATGTTGCTTAACACATATCAGGGTGTTCTTTGGCAGTAATACATAACAGGAGCTGAGAATCCATGCCTAAAGTACAATGTGTGTGGAAAAAAAATGACTACCCAAAAGGTTGACAAAGACTGGTGGTAGAATTAGTGCATGGAAAGAGTTAAAATGCCACCATTTGAAATACCCTAGGGCAGCGTTTCCCAAACCAGTCCTCAAGACCCACCAACAGTCCAGGTTTTGTTAGTATCTCCATTGGAATAAAACAGGGAAACACATAAATCCTGGACTGTTGGTGGGCCATGAGGGCTGGTTTGGAAACCACTGTCCTAGGGTGTCTACTTTTCAAAAATATATGGTTTGATGGCTGTAAATTACACTGGCCGGCTTAAAAAATGTCCCAACTAGGACATGAGTGCATGATAACCAGCTGAGAAAATTCCAAGTTACAAAAATGGAAAGTGCACCCTCCAAATAAGGTCTTTTAGCCCCCTGAGAAACCAACACACTTATACATGGGGGTGTCACTGTATTCAGGAGATGATGCTGAACACATATTGGTACATGTATTCTTAAATTGCTAGGTGTGTCAAAAAAAATCACCAATTATCATTTTTTTTAAATTTGGCATAGCTTGGTGGTAAAATGGTTGCATGAAAAGAGCATGAAAAGAGTCAAAATACCCCAATTTTAACACCTTAGGTTGTCTTCTTTTAAAAAAGATACATGTAAAGGGTTATTCAGGGATTCCTGACAGATATCAGTGTTAAAATGTGTTCCAATGTAAATAGTTTGGAAATAGCAAAGTGCTACTTGTGCTTATTGCCCTATAATTTTCCAAAAAAAGATAACAACATGTTCACATTGGGTATTTCTAAACTCAGGACAAAATTTATAAACTATTTAGCATGGGTGTTTTTTGGCAGTTATAGACGGTCAAAGTTCGAAAAAGTGTGTTTTTTTACATTTTTTCATCATATTTTATAACAAAATTTATAGTAAATTATATATGATGAAAATAATGGTATCTTTAGAAAGACTGTTTAAAGGCGAGAAAAACAGTATATAATTTGTGTGGGTACAGTAAATGAGTAAGAGGAAAATTACAGCTAAACACAAACACCGCAGAAATGTAAAAACAGTCTTGGTCCCAAATGGTAAGAACATTTTAAAGTAGTCTGGTCACTAAGGGGTTAACCGCATCTAGATACATACTTGCAAAAAAATAGTATAACTTATACATTTTAAATAGAGGGGTAATAACTTCTTGAGCGAAGGATAAATCTGACTGCCATTCTACGGTGAAGAGGGTTTTTTTTGCAGTTTGTTGCAAAATTGAAAGTGCTTCAAACTGGCTTTTTTTTTTTTTGCCTTCTTTGGATCAACAGCAAAAAACAGATGTGAGAAACGATGAACTTGATGGACACACGTCTCTTTTCAGCCTATGTAACTCAGTCCAATGAACTATCAGTGGGTTATTAGGATTAGTTATTTCAATTTTTATATAACAGATTACAGCAGCTCAGTGGCGTCGCTAGGGGGGGGCCAGAGGGGGCCATGGCCCCCCCTACATGATGCTGTGCCCCCCCTTGGGCCCCCCCAAATGCTGGCAACTAGCTGGCCATCTGCTTCCCTCGGACTGTTACAGCCCGAGGGAATGCAGTGCTGAGGTGCTGGAGGCTGTCTGTGGCTGGAGGGAGCACAGATTGGCTCCCCGGCACAGACTCCGCCCCCAAAACGAAGCCCCGCCTCCCGTCGGTAAGCCCCGCCCCCGCCGTTATGCAGCAGCCCATGCTGCTGCTGAAGATGGCTGCCTGACCCCCACAGGTGACAGGTAGGCTGGGGGGGGGGGAGTACACACACACATTGCCCCCATACACACACACTGCCCCCATACAGCCTCCCATACACACATACATACACACACACTGCCCCCATACAGCCTCCCATACACACACACTGTCCCCATACTGTCCCCCATACTGCCATAGACACACACTGCCCCCATACAGCCTCCCATACACACACATTGC